>JASXTE010000001.1:31869199-32556699 GCA_030280995.1 Hemileia vastatrix | reverse complement strand
TTGTTGCCATAGAGAGAATTGATCCCATCTGACTGCACATGACCAAAAGTGTCCAGCACAAGTTTGGCCAAACTTGTGCTGGACACTTTTATGATGGAGAGTAGCTTGGGTGGAATTTTTCTTCAGTTCCTTCATCTTGTATTTCTCATAAACATGTCTACTGGTATCTGATCAGTCTGTATCATTCATATTTATCATCCAATTAATATTTTATCACCATTATATTATTAATGTTATTAGTATAGTAAAAACTTGTGTGCCAAATGCATACCAGGTGAAGTTATACCTTCAATAATTTTTTAAAATAGACGTTAATAAATATGGAAAATGATTAGTTTTAAAAAATTTAAATAAAAATTTAAAAGTAAAAAGAGGAATAAAAGAGTAAAATAAAAGTCAAAGAGTTCAAATATAGAAAAAATACTAGTAAAATTCCTGCTATCAAGAGCCAGTAGAGGTGTAAAAAAAATGGGAGCCATTAGGGCTAAATTGTAATAAGTGACCTTTTCTTTAAAGATAAAAAATTATACACCTGAGATTGGGCAGAACAGCAGGTAGATGATTCAGCTAAACCAAACTAATTCTAGTGAAATTTGATAAAAAATTTTTTTTTTGCCATACAGAGAATTGATCCCACCTGACTGCACATGACCAAAAGTGTCCAGCACAAGTTTGGCCGAGCTTGTGCTGGACACTTCTGTGATGGAGAGTAGCTGGGGTAGAATTTTTCTTCAGTTCATCTGGTATTTCTTACAAACATGTCTACTGGTATTTTATCTTTGTCCCTCACTCATATATATTTTTTGATTAATTTTTTGTCTTAATTATATTATTAATTTTATAAGTATTGAAAAAAATTGTGTGCCAAATTCATACTGAGTGATGTTACATTATTTATAATATTATTATATAAATGTATAAAAATATTAAAGTAATATGTTTTAAAAATTATTAATTGATATCCAAAAGTAATATGAGGAATAAAAAATTAAGTTAAAGGGATCAAATATGAAAAAAGAAATCCAAGTATTATTCCTAATATCAAAGGCCAGTAGAGATGTTGAAGCAAATGAGAGCCATCAGGGATAATTTGTACTAAATTGATTGTTTTTTAAAGATAAAAAATTGTGTATCTGTGGTTTGGATGAAGTTTAGGTGGACAATTCAGCTATATCAAACTACATCTAGTGAAGTTTTTTATCAAATAATTTTTTCATTTCCATAGAGAGAATTTATCCCATCTGACTGCACCTGACCAAAAGTGTGCAGCACAAGTTCAGCTGAAATTTTGCTGGACACTTTTATGATGGAGAGTAGCTAGGGTGCAGGTCTTCTTCAGTGTAACTGTTATTTTTTTAAACCTTGTCACTGGTATTTGATATTTCTGTGTTAACATATTTTATTATCTGATTAATTTTTTGTCATTAAAATATTATTAATTTTATTAGTATAGAAAAAACTTGTGCACCAATTGCATGCCATGTTATATTACACCTTTTATAATATTATTAAAAAATGTTAAAAAATATGAAAATGATTTTTTTCCCAAAATTATAAATTAATATCCAAATGTAACATGAGTGATAAAAAAGTAAAGTAAAAGAGATCAAATATGAAAAAGAGCAATTTAAGGAAAATTCCTGACTTCAAGAGCCAGTAGAGGTGTTGAAACAAATGGGTGCCATCAAGGCTAAATTTGACAAAATTTAATTTTTTTTAAAGATAAAAAATTTTTAACCTGAGGTTTGGGAAACCTTAAGGTGGATAATTCAGACATACCAAACTACTTCTGTCAGGCTAAGGTCAAGTACAAGGACGTGAACTAGCTTGAATAGTCAGTTGTCTAGAAGATTTTAATGGTCCTATATGAATACTGTAGATTTAATCCACTAAGTTGTAAAATATAATCAAATATAAAGGTCTCAGTAATATAATTCTCACTATTCTTATATATGGCTTACAATCTTTATAGTTTGTAGAAAAATAGATTATATAAATTCAGATACTATTCAAAAGTCTTATAAAAGTACTAATTGATATGTATTGTAATTGGTTTGGTTATATTGGTTAAATTGTAATGATAAAGAATGAAGAAATACAACCCAAAAACCTCCTCCTTTTATACACACTGAGTTCCCCAATGATTCCCTTGATGTATCACCCAATACACAGTTAATGACGCCTCTAAACAACTAATAGACATGCCCATCAACATTCCCAGTAACCCATGACATAATTAGAAGAGTAACACCCGCCAAAATCCTGTAATAATAAGGGAAATCCATCAAAATTAAAGAAAAAGACAAAAAGAGAGTATATGCGTATAAAACAATAATATTAAAGACTAAAGGAGACTTTTTAAGGTTAATAATAGCTTAATAATAAGGGGGATTTACTGTAGAAATAATGGGGCTAATCCTGACATTATACTACGTGAAATTCCCATTCAAAAATAACCAAAATTGACTGAGAAACCACCCAAAAACTTAAAAAAGAGCGTGAGATGTGGGGTAACTACATGCAGTTCTTGGCAGGCGCTTGCACGGGGAAATCCTTGACTAAAATTAGGCGAATTTAAGCGTGGTGATGAAATAAAGTGCCAAGAGTGAGGTTATTAATGAAATTAGTGCATATAAACAAGGTCAATGCATTATTAATTAAGCTAGGACACTAAATAAGCGCCTGTCGCCTATTTTAGTGTGTTTCCCCACAGTGGGCGTAGAATGTGGGGTAATTATAGTGTGAAAAAGCTAACTTTGCTAAAAATGAAGCTATTCACACGGGAAAAAAGCAGGCAGTATGTGGCCAGTACACAGAAGCCATTTCTGGCATAAAAAACACCAAATTTGAAAAGTGTTATTTTTATGCATTTAAATAGCCAAATCAATAGTTCTAAATGAACCCAATTGATCTGTCAAAGCGCAATTTTGATATTCTCAATTTTATAGCGCATATAGTCAACTTTTAAGTGAAATAAAGCGCATTTCTTGTTTTTTGCATAAAACAATGAATATAACAGCTTTAAGTGTACTTAAAAGTTATGCAGCCTTATACTTAAGGTTCTTAAGATTACCCTAACATATTCCAACTTAATATTAAGTACATAAGACCTATAAAAGGTGGATATATGCGTGTATATAAGGTGTTATAATGGCATTTTTTGTGTATTATCATAATTTTACTTATGTATACTATTTGTGTACTCTTATTTATTAGTCCCATGTATAGTTCATGTGTTTAACATAACTTATAATCACTTTTTACTCAGTCCTGGAGATATACAGGCTGACACTCGCCCACCCAAAAAAACAATAAAAAAAATGATAAGTTATACATTTTATTTTATTTAATTTGTAATTTTCAGGTATTCAGAATAAATCTGTAGCATTAAAGATTCAACTTTAAAGAAATAAAACATAATAAAATATTATGAGTACTGATTTTTTAACCCCTCAGCTGGTTGAACAGAAATTTATTTCTGTTTAAATTTTTTAAGAAGGGTGGATAAATTAGAAATTTCTTTTTCAGGTATCCATTTATCAAATTCATTTGATTTCCCTTTAAATCTTAGTAAATACTCAGTTCCTTTTTCTTTAGTAAGGATTCTTTTCTTGAGTATTTTTTCAATCTCTGCTTTTTCCACAATTTCTTCAGGTTGCTTTTTAGGCCTTCCCCTTCTTTTTGGAAATAAGTCAGGATCATTTGCATGGTAAGGTTTCAATAATGAGATAGGGAAAACTGGATGTTTCCTATCATATGGAGCATATAATATGAGTTCCACTGAATTATTCCCAACCATTTTATTTACTACAAAAGGTCCTACAAAGGGATCCTTTAATTTAACATTACCTTGTAAGTTAAAATGTAGTGTTGATATGAGGACTTCATCTCCCTTTTTAAATTCAAATTCTTTATGAGATTTGTCCCACCTTTTCTTTTCATATTCAAATGCTTTTTGGATGCATTCTTCTGCATGCTTTCTACACATTTGTTGCATATGAATAAAGGATTTAGTGCCAGGGTGTATATCCAACCTTGGTAGTTTATTTAAAAGATTTACTGGGGTATTTGGTACATATCCCAGCCAGAGTTCAAATGGTTTCTTCTCTGTTACAGAATGAGTTGTGCTGTTATAAGCAAATTCAAGGCCAGGAATTAATGTTACCCAGTCATATGTGAATTTCTCATTGTCTTTGTATTCTAATCCAAAGGCACAATATCTTCTGATCATGTCCTCTAGAGTTTGTATCATCCTCTCAGCCAGCCCATCAGTTTGTGGATGGTGTGCTGTAGACAATTTTAATTGACAACCTGATACTTCCATCAAAGATGTCCAGAACTCTGAAGTAAATTTAGGATCTCTGTCAGAGATTATGGCTTTGGGGAACCCAGCAGTATTCATCATCTGAGTCCACCATAGTAACGCCAAGTCTTTAGCAGATACCTCTTTATGGGTAGGGATAAACTTACACATTTTTGTTAATCTATCCACTATTACCCAGCAAGAATTGAAACTTTCTTTTCCTGCTAATGGCAAGCCAGTTACAAAATCCATGTTTATAATTTCCCATGGAGCTTTGGGCTGCTCTATTTGTTGTAACAACCCAGCTCTCTTCCCAGTTAATCTTTTAGATTTCTGACAAGAGTCACATGTTTCAATGTATTTTTGTACATCCTCTTTCATGTTTATCCACCAGGCTGTATTTTTAACTCTGGTTAATGTTTTGTTAAAGTCAAAATGACCAGCTAAGATGTCATCATGACAAGTACTCAACATTAACTCTTTCATAGAAGGTGGTATTACTATTACATTGCTTAACTTTTTCCTGTAATATATATATCCATCTTCAATTGATAGTTTACCTTTTTCCAACGCATTTTTATACTTTGGAGGCAAGGTTTTAATTAATGCACTCATGGAGGCATTTGTTGGATCATTAAGAATGGTAGATAGTTTAGACAAATCTTTATCAGATGAATAATTTTCCAATATAGTTTGCATAAACTCTTCTTCTAAATCCACTATATAAATCCCAAATATATGTATAACCTCATTTTCAGGTACATAAGCTGGGTTGTCAGCATCATTTGGCAAAGGACTTCTGGATAATAAATCCACATTTGAATGCAATGTTCCTGCTCTGTGAGTGATTGTCATTCTTCCTCTGTACTCTTGTACAGCTAGTTGCCATCTAAACATGTGCCTATTAGGTGTTTTCATGTTTAGTAATGATTTTACTGCACTGCAATCTGTTATAAGTTCAAACTTCTGGTCTTCCAGATAGTAATGAAGTTTCTCCAAAGCCCACACCACGGCTAAACATTCTAGCTGTGTGGCACCATACCTTAATTCTGTTTTTCTTAAGGTTCTGGATATATAACAGATAACTACTTCAGATAATTTTCCATTTATTATCTGTTTCTGCTGTAAAGCAGCACCCAAACCTATGAAACTTGCATCAGTGTACAAGATAAAAGGTAGGGTGAAATCTGGCAGTCCTAATATTGGAGCTGACATTAAACATTCCTTTAATTTATTAAAGGCGTGTTGTCTTTCATTATTCCAAATGAAAGCTTCATTCTTCCTGATTAATGTTGTTAAAGGGGCTGCAATGGATTGGTAATTTTTAATATATTGTCTATAATATCCACACATACCCAAAAAACTTTGAACCTCTTTTACATTTTTAGGTATCCCAATGTTTTTAATTGCTGCCACTTTATTCTGGTCAACACAAATTTGTAATCCAGATACAACATGTCCAAGTACTTTCAAGGATTGAAATCCAAACTTACATTTCTTTAATGCAATAGTCATATTAATTTCATCCATTTTTTGAAAGACTCTTTTCAGGTGATTTAAATGTTCATCATATGTTTTTGAAAACACTATGATGTCATCAATATAGACCAATAACCATCCTTCAACCATTTCCTGATGAAAAACACTATCCATCAATTTTTGGAAGACTGAAGGGGCATTCTTTGGGCCAAATGGCATTCTCACATACTTATATATACCCATATGTGTGGTTATTAATAAGTAATTTTGAGAATTTCTTTCCACAGGAATCTGGTGGTAACCCTTGTTCCCATCCAGACAGGAAATATATTTTGCTCCTTGTAAGGTAGCATGGATAGAAGCTATCCTTGGTAGAGGGTAAATATCATCTACTGTATATGTATTCAGAGCTCTATAATCACCGCATAATCTTGCCTTATCTTTTTCATAAGAGATTAATACTGGTGAAATGACACAATACTTAGGTGTTGTGTCCACTTTTTCAACAATACCCATTTCCAACAACAATTTTATATTGTCTTCAATATCTTTCCTTTTTGCAGGAGATGCTGGGTAAGGTTTCTTTTTTAAACTGCCAGGAATATTATCCAGATCACAGCTTAAAGAGATTTTCATCTCATGGTCTTTGACCAATCCTAGTTAATTTGAGCCATGAGCAAATGCCATAGGATATGATTTAATCAATCTCAAAATATCTTCTTGTTCAATTTTTGAGAGTTGAGGACTGAAAGAGGCCTTTTGGATTTCATTTTCCAATTCACCCACTTCATTGGTGGTTCTTCCACCTTGCAGTTGTTCTTCTCTAGGAGAAATGGCATATACTGAATTTTCAGAACATATTTTGAATTTCCTTTTACCATTCACCCCTATGGTGAAACAACTGTTTGCAGGATCTAGTTTAATGCCAAATTTTGTCAATAAATCATTGCCAATAATAAACCAATCACTACAATTATTATTATCCATTACTACAAATTCACAAACTGCTCTAACATATCCATTATTATATTTAAAGAATACAGCAGTTTTGTATTTGCCAATTGGATTTAATACTGAACCAAAACCCCTCCAGTTCTTTGTCTGAACAGGTTCTAGTTTTTCCTGGTACTTACTATCAAGTTTCATTAATGCATTAAGTGAAACTACACTACCTGAAGCCCCAGTGTCAAGAATGGCATTCATTTCTTTTCCACATATGATAATAGGTGCTCTGATAGGTGTTATTTTGTAAGTATCATGAGATACATCTTTAATTATTTCAGCTTCCTCTATAGAAGTTAAAGATGTGTCTGTATGAGGTATAGCATCATTCAGGAACATTATATCCTGTTCTAATACAAATATCTCATTTTCATCATCACTGTAAGATATGTTACTCTTGCAATCCTCACTGGATTCCACATTCTCATCTTCATGATTACTAGGTTCAGAATTCTGTGAGGTTTCAATAACATTTATTCTTTTCTTACACGTGTGACCTTTAACCCAAGGTTCATTACATTTTTAACAAGTGTTATTTTCTTGTCTCTTAGGGACAAGGGGAGATGAAGGTTTTTTCTTTTCCACTGGTAACTTACTTGTAGTAGGTTTTACCACGTCAACACTTTGTCTGTAATTACTATACTTGGTTTCATATTTGTGGTTTAATAATATCTCATTGCATATATTAATGAATCCAGAGGTGTCTCTGACAGTTTCAGTTCTAGCAACAATAATGTCTCTAACTGATATAGGCAATTTGTATATTATTTTTTCTTTCCACTATTCATAATCCATTTTTGGATCCATAGCTTTCATGATTTTTATTAAATTCATTAAGAAGACCATGGGTTTATCTCCAGCATTTGTATTATATCTGGCCCTTTCATACAGTCTTTGTTGAGTGATTCTAAATTTTGGGCCACCAAATTGCCTTTCAATTAGTGCCTTCCATTCATTCCAGGAGTAATTAATTCCCTCACTCAATACAGATTCAAACCATAATAAGGCCACATCTGAAAATAAAGATATTAACTTTGAAGTAATTTCTTCATCAGGTAATTTATATGAACATTTTAAGTTATCAATTCTTTGTATGAATTGTTGCCAATCAGATTTTGAATCCCCGTCAAAAGAAGGGTACTGATCTAACTTAGGCCAGTTCTTTTGGCTAGTTTTTGCTTCCCTAACCTGAGGAATATTGAGTAATTCACTCACTTTAGAAAGATGATCATTAATTTCATCTTTTACTGATTTTATATTCTCAGAGCCCATGACACTATGTTCATGTTCCATCATTGGTTTATCATCAGAGTGTTTCATAAAAACTGGTACTCTTTCTAATAAGAGGTATTATCCTTTATTGTTTCAGTATTTTTCAAAATGTTAGCTACTTCAATTTCTACTCTTTGTAACCTATCCTTTATTACAAGTACATGAGTTAAAGTATCATTTACATTTGAAAAAGACAATTTTACACGTCCCTCTATGGTAGCAATAATATTCTGAGAGTGTTCTAATTTACTTTCTAAATTTCTAATCTCAGAGTTTAATCTTTTATTCTCATTGATCAATTCATTATTTGAATTTTCAATAATTTTTAATTTATTGGCTGTGGTACTCAATGACTGTGTTAGTTGTAATAATACATTTTCTGTATTAATGTTTGACTCTTTTGAGAACTCTTCCAATTTTACAATTCTCAATAATAATTTACTTATTATTTTTGATTCCATTGGATTCTCTTTTAAAAAATATTCTATTTTTTCCGTGTCCAATTCAGAAGACTCATTATCAGGGTCAAGATTTAATTCATTTGATTCCATTTTTATATTAATAGTATTTTCCTGGTGATCAATAAAACTATTTACATTGTCCTCATGTAAAGACAAGTTTAACATATTCTGTTCAAATGAATAATCCTTTAAATCCTTATCAATAATATCCAATATTTCCTTATCAATCTCATTACCTATAAGTAATTTATTTTCAGGTTGATATAATTGATCATAAGAAGTTGGATGACTTACCAAGGTCTTATCCCACTTCCCCTGCCTCTCCTTGCCTTTCCCCTGTAAGGGTGACTGCTGGAGCCCTGCTGTTGAGGATTGTTGTAGTTTTGGGCGTACCAATCCCATTTCCATTTGCTTACAGTAATTTTTTGGTCCTCCTCTTGGGCTGGAGGTGTTGCTATGGAATTGTTGGGTGCCACTGTTGGTGGTTGAGTCTTTATGTCCACTAGAGCTTGGTTGACTTCTATGAAACCTTGAGCTGCTCTCTTTTCCAGATTGTTGATCTGGTCCACTATATTGTTGACTCTTATTGTCAAGGTGTTCAGTAGGGTGGATAGGGAGTGAACTTGTTCTTGTAAAGTATTTTTTGTTTTCTTTATTGAAACCTGCTTTAAAAGCTTTTCCATTTCCTCCAGAGACATTGACGGAGTGTTGTTGATTATGGGAGAGTCCTGGCCCTCCATTTGAATGTCCTGTAACAGGTCTTTCAGCTCTAGGTCTTAAGTTATAAGGTTTTACCTTATTACTTACAATGTCATTGTTGTCACACATTTTTACGTGGAATTTAAAGAATTGAAAGTTTAGATATGAAAACTTCAAAAAGGAGTTTTATCAGTATTTATCAATACCACTGAAGACAATTTTATTGCTTACTTATTGGTATGAAGTGAATATTTAAGTGCCAAAAGTCAAATATGCTTTTATGTGGTCACTTGATTTAACTGGTCTACAATATGTAGCCGTGTTTTTATATTCAAAAGAAAACAACTGTCAGTATGATTCTTTCTCAATATTTAATGAATTTTACAAACCAATAAAAGAAAAGATTAAGAGTCCTGTTAAAAGAAAACAATTAATCAGTTTAATTGGTTTATTATCTCCAAAGATCACAAATTTAATTGGTCTATTGACAGACTCCCACTAAGAACAATTATATGTTAAATTAGTGGTAAAAATTTTATCTGCAAAGATCTCAAATTTAATTGGTCTATTGACAGACCCACTAATAACAATTATAAGTTAAATTAGTGGTAAAATTGTTGATTCAATATCACAATTTTATAATATAACAGGGCTTCTTTTTCTGAAATCACTATATAAGTGACCCCAACCTGTTGTAATTATCCAAATATTTCTATAGGGATATTATTTACGTGCACCTTCTTTTGAAAATTTCACTTACAGGATTATAACAGAATTCTTGAGGAAAGGTCCCCAATTTTCAGGCTAAGGTCAAGTACAAGGACGTGAACTAGCTTGAATAGTCAGTTGTCTAGAAGATTTTGATGGTCCTATATGAATACTGTAGATTTAATCCACTAAGTTGTAAAATATAATCAAATATAAAGGTCTCAGTAATATCATTCTCACTATTCTTATATATGGCTTACAATCTTTATAGTTGGTAGAAAAATAGATTATATAAATTCAGATACTATTCAAAAGTCTTATAAAAGTTCTAATTGATATGTATTGTAATTGGTTTGGTTATATTGGTTAAATTGTAATGATAAAGAATGAAGAAATACAACCCAAAAACCTCCTCCTTTTATACACACTGAGTTCCCCAATGATTCCCTTGATGTATCACCCAATACACAGTTAATGACGCCTCTAAACAACTAATAGACATGCCCATCAACATTCCCAGTAACCCATGACATAATTAGAAGAGTAACACCCGCCAAAATCCTGTAATAATAAGGGAAATCCATCAAAATTAAAGAAAAAGACAAAAAGAGAGTATATGCGTATAAAACAATAATATTAAAGACTAAAGGAGACTTTTTAAGGTTAATAATAGCTTAATAATAAGGGGGATTTACTGTAGAAATAATGGGGCTAATCCTGACATTATACTACGTGAAATTCCCATTCAAAAATAACCAAAATTGACTGAGAAACCACCCAAAAACTTAAAAAAGAGCGTGAGATGTGGGGTAACTACATGCAGTTCTTGGCAGGCGCTTGCACGGGGAAATCCTTGACTAAAATTAGGCGAATTTAAGCGTGGTGATGAAATAAAGTGCCAAGAGTGAGGTTATTAATGAAATTAGTGCATATAAACAAGGTCAATGCATTATTAATTAAGCTAGGACACTAAATAAGCGCCTGTCGCCTATTTTAGTGTGTTTCCCCACAGTGGGCGTAGAATGTGGGGTAATTATAGTGTGAAAAAGCTAACTTTGCTAAAAATGAAGCTATTCACATGGGAAAAAAGCAGGCAGTATGTGGCCAGTACACAGAAGCCATTTCTGGCATAAAAAACACCAAATTTGAAAAGTGTTATTTTTATGCATTTAAATAGCCAAATCAATAGTTCTAAATGAGCCCAATTGATCTGTCAAAGCGCAATTTTGATATTCTCAATTTTATAGCGCATATAGTCAACTTTTAAGTGAAATAAAGCGCATTTCTTGTTTTTTGCATAAAACAATGAATATAACAGCTTTAAGTGTACTTAAAAGTTATGCAGCCTTATACTTAAGGCTCTTAAGATTACCCTAACATATTCCAACTTAATATTAAGTACATAAGACCTATAAAAGGTGGATATATGCGTGTATATAAGGTGTTATAATGGCATTTTTTGTGTATTATCATAATTTTACTTATGTATACTATTTGTGTACTCTTATTTATTAGTCCCATGTATAGTTCATGTGTTTAACATAACTTATAATCACTTTTTACTCAGTCCTGGAGATATACAGGCTGACAACTTCTAATGTTATTATTTAGCATTTTTTTAAATTTCATTTCCACAGAGAGAATTGATCCCATCTGACTGCACCTGAACAAAAGTGTCCAGCACAGGCTCGGCTGAACTTTTGCTGGACACTTTTATGATGGAGAGTAGCTAGGGTGGAAGTGTTCCTCAGTACATCAGTTTTTAGTTTTTCACATTTCTATTGGTTTTTTATTATTTTTTCATTCATATTTATCTTATATTTAATTATTTGTCACCATATATATTATTAATGTTACTAGTATAGCAAAACCTGCATGCCAAATGCAAAATTGGTGATGTTACACCTTTAATAATATTATTATATAAAGTTAAAAAAATATGAATAAGTTTTGTTGGTCAGTCATCTAGAAGAGGTAAGAAAAATAGGAGAAAAAGGAGGAGAGAAGGAGGATAACAAGGGAAAATAAGAGGTATAATTTGTAATAGTATTTTAATTTTATTTAAGAGGGAAAACAACGACGAGCAACTTTGAGAGATGAAAAAAGCTTAGTATTTATTAATAATAATATTATTCAATGTAAGGGTTCTGCGCGGCAAACACTTTTAATTACTATTAGACTTAAAGCAACCTTTAAATTGTTATATAGAATTTTAATTAGAATTTTATTACTAATAAAAAGAATATAAACATAATATAAAAATTGTATTTAATTTGTTGAGTGTATAATAAGTGATGGGGCTACAGGGGATTAACCAAGGCCTTTTTATAGGCAATGGGCCCTCTGAAGCGCTACTATATTTGTAAATACAAGAGACATAATAGAATAAAACAAGAATTTAAAAAGAATAAGTGAAACATAACAATGTAGAGAAAAATATGAAACAAATAATTAAAAACCCCAATTAAGAATCCAATTTTTCCGCCATTAATTCCCAAATCAGTAAGTAAAAATAGTGAATAACTAAACAAGACTGGAACATAGGAACTATGAGAAAAATAATTCCAAACAGATGGTACAGTCTGATTTAAGGATATTTTAAGTGAAACAAAAAATACTTTGACGCAACAAAACATGTAATTAATCTCAATTTAGTATAAATTAATTAATTTGTTTTTACTGACACAATTAAGGGTCAAAAGAAGCGTCATTAATTATTGTTTAGTATTATATGAAAGGTGTTATTTAATATATAAATTTAAATAATTAATTTAATTATATTATAAGCCAATTTTACACTTATAATAGGGGGTGTCAGTTCTGGCAAATCCGCACTTACAAATCCGCACTTAAATTTGACCAAATCCGCACTTAAATAAGTGCGGATTTCCAAAACACACTAGCCCCAATACTGGTGGATTTCAAAATGAAATAAGTCACTTATTTCACTCAAATCCGCACTTTCTCAACCAAAAGTGCTGATTTCACCATCAAGTCCCATTTCACTGATTTGTCAGCATCATCCCATTCATACGCAGCACTCCACAGCATAACACTTCATAACCCAAAACATCATACATCATTTACATCTTCATATCATATCATATAAGAGTCATGCCTTCCTCACTTTCAAATCGTGATAAATTACATAAAGCAATGACTTTCATGGCGCTTGAACTGCTCTTGGACTCTGATTCCGATTCTGATCTAGAAGAAGATTTTGTCGTTTTATCAAAAATGGCCAGGAAACGTTACCTTCTTCCCAGAAAGCCTCAAGTACTTCATACCCCCAAGTACACCATCCAAACACTTCTTAAACTATCTACACCCAGTTTTAGATGGCTGTTCAGGACTTCTCAGGAATGTTTCCTTAAATTGCTTGAGCTTATTCAGGATCATCCCATATTTCACAATAATTCTCAAAAAGAACAACAACATCCTTCAATTCAATTGGCCATCACACTATGTTGTTTGGGTTCAAATGGTAATGGAGCCGCTTTGAAACGTTTAGAAAATGTCTTTGATTTAGGGTATGGTTCAGTTAACACTTATACCAAACGATGTATCACTGCCATCAACTCCTTGGAATCTCAACTTCTCACCTGGCCAACAAAAGAAGAGCGACTTGAATCATCTCAGGTTATGCAAGCAGAGGGCTTTCCAGGATGTATTGGTTTTGTTGATGGTACTACTATTCCTTTGAGCCAGAAACCTGCTCAAGGTGGAAACAATTACTTTGACCGTAAAAAGAGGTAGATTATTTTTAACTCCTTTCATCCTCCTTGAAACTAACACAAACAAATATATCTTCTTTATAGATATTCAATTAACGTTCAGCTTATATGTGACGTAAACAAAAAATTTATATCATTCTTTGCTGGCTATCCTGGCTCATGTCATGACTCCTACGTCTTCCAAAGAATGCATATTTCAAATGAACCTGAAAAATTCTTTGATGAAAATCAGTATCTTCTTGCAGATTCTGCTTATGAGAATGGAAAGTATGTACTTCCTGCTTTTCGGGGAGCAGCTTCAGAAGACAGTCAAAATGCCAAATTCAACAATCATTTGGCAAAGTCAAGAGTCCGTATTGAACATTCTATTGGAATCTTGAAAGGCCGTTTTTCTAGTTTAAGGGAATTAAGAAGTCCTCTTAGAAATAAATCTGAAATGGAGGCGGTGATCAACTGGATTCTGTGTTGCACTATACTTCATAACCTACTTGCTGACCTCAAAGATCAATGGTTAGAGCTGTATGAAGATGAACAAGTTGATTCACCTCCGACTATATCCAACACTTCTATTTCTCAATCAACTAGTATAAGGGCGAAAATCCTTCCAATAACACTCCAACATTTTTCAACGCAATTTTAATTTTTTTCTCTTTCTCTTCAAATTATCAATTTGCATGTATTATTCACTGAGAATGGTAAATTTTTTTGCATATTTTTTTGGTTTTTGAATTTGCTGTTAAAGTCTTATTTTTTTTTCTCTCTGTGTTTTCTTTCATCAACTCAACATGAAATCGCATATTTTCAGCAAACGCATATTTTTTCAGTCACTCAAAGGTTGGGAAAGAGTTGGAAGGGAAGATTAAGGGTTCCGAGGCATTTTAAATGAAGAAAAGGGTCTGGGAGAGGTTGAGAGGGGTGAAATGGGGATCAAAAGAGGATGGCATACAATGGGGCTGGGAGGATAGCGAAAGGCATGGGGAGGGAAGACAAGCATGTGTTGATAGAATTGAAAGGGATGGAGATTGGTGCAAACAGAGTGTGAAAATAGGAGGATGAACTCTGTTCTTCGGGCGAAGAACAGAGTTCACTTCCATAAAATATTAGCTGAAACATAGTTTTCAATTCTGTAAAAACAGTTGTAAGTAATAGAAAAAGTCACTGATTTTTTTTCTATGTAATCCTTGCTTTACGAGGAGACTTTTGTGACGAAGCAGATTTTTGAGTTACCTTTTGAGATTTGGAATGTCTGGGAGGCATTATGAAACTGGCACATAACAAGAAAAAAGATTAAAAAGTAGAAGAAATAAGTAAAAAAGAATGTAAACATGCCTGGTCAAAATATTGAAAATGTCAGGAAGGGGTGTGTGCCGAGGATTGATGGGTAGGTAGCAAGGAAGGTCAGTGTGTCACATGTGACAGGGATGGGGTAAGAAATGAAGGGATGTTTTGTGGCCAAAATGTGGTTGTGAAAAAAAACGGGAAAAAAGTGCTGATTTGAGGTCATAACTGACACCCTTTTTTGAAATAAGTGACTTTTTTGCAAAATTTAAGTGCTGATTTGTAAGTGCTGATTTGGTTTGAAATCCGCACTTAATTTAAGTGCGGATTTGCCAGAACTGACACCCCCTAATTATAATATATGTTTTTCAATTAATTAAATATAAATTTATAATTATTAAATACATAAAAATGCGCCATTATTTGTAGAATATAATATGTATTATGTTTAATTTATATGTATAAAAAATTTATATAAACAATAAAATTAATATAACACTTATATGTAATAAGATACTTATATAATTTTATTATGCAGTAAAATATTAATTTATATACATTAAATACAATTCTTACGCCCTCTTTCAGGTCTTATAAGATAACATATCATTTACTGGACTCCTGGAATAGCCTGGCTGACACTCCCTCACTCTAAAAAAACAATAAAAAAATGCTAAGATTTTTTCTTTTTGTACTTTTTCAACAGAGTAGGGAGATTTGAAATCTCCTTGCCTGGTATCCATGCATCATGTTCAGATGATTTGTTCTTATATCTCAATAAATATTCAGTACCTCTTTCAGAAGTGATAATTCTATCATTGAGAATTTTATCAATTTCTGCTGTTTCTGTGACTTCCTGAGGGTTCTTCTTAGGTCTTCCTCTTCTTTTTGGAAATAAGTCACTGTTGAAAGTATAAGGCTTAAGCAAAGAAATGGGAAAGACAGGATGTTTCCTATCATATGGAGAATACAATACAACTTCTACTGCATTATCACCAACCATTCTTTTAACAACAAATGGTCCTACAAAAGGATCTTTTAATTTGTGGTTACCTTGTAAATTGAAATGGACAGTAGAGATCAACACTTCATCACCCTTGTTAAATGTGTATTCTTTACGGGATCTATCCCATCTTTTCTTTTCATATTCAAATGCTTTATCAATACAACTCTGAGCATGTTTTCTGCATAGCTGTTGCATTTGCATAAAAGATTTTACACCAGGGTGTAGTTCCAACTTAGGTAATTTATTATTGAGAAGATGAGCAGGAGTGTTTGGGACATAACCTAACCAAAGCTCAAAAGGCTTTTTCTCAGTGACAGAATGAACAGTGCTATTATATGCAAATTCAAGACCAGGAAAAAGAGTGACCCAATCATGAGTAAATCTGTCATTGTCTTTATATTCTAAACCAAAGGCACAATACCTTCTAATCATATCTTCCAGAGTTTGAATCATTCTTTCAGCTAGACCATCAGTCTGAGGATGGTGAGCTGTAGACAATTTTAACTCACAGCCACAAATATCCATCAAAGAGGTCCAAAACTCAGAAGTGAATTTTGGATCCCTATCAGAGATAATGGCTTTTGGAAAACCAATAATATTAAACATGTAAGACCACCATAAGAAAGCTAATTCTTTGGTGGATACATCTTTGTGGGTTGGAATAAATTTGCAAATTTTTGTGAATCTATCCACTATTACCCAACAATAGTTAAAGCTGTCTTTACCTGCAACAGGAAGACCAGTGACAAAATCCATATTAATGATTTGCCAGGGAGCACTAGGTGCTTCAATATGTTGTAATAACCCTGCTCTCTTACCAGTTAAACTTTTAGATTTTTGGCAGGAATCACAAGATTCAACATATAATTTTGTGTCTTCAGACATATTAGCCCACCATGCAGTGTTTTTGATTCTAATCAATGTTTTTTCAAGATCAAAATGACCAGCTAATATGTCATCATGACAAAGTTTGAGGATAGTTTCTTTCATTGAAGGAGGAATAACAATTACATTGGTAAGCTTCCTTCTATAATATATATAACCATCTTCAATAGAAAACTTTCCTTTACTTAAAGCATTTTGGTACTTTGCAGGAAGAGTTTTTATTAATGCTTGAATTGAAGCATTCTTAGGATCATTCAAAATAGTAACTAATTTATTTAAGTCAGAATCTTTATCATATGAATCCAGTATTAACTGTAATAACTCTTCTTCCATATAAACTATAAATATACCATGTATATGAACAGTATCATCTTCAGGTACATAAGCAGGATTGGAGTCATTATTTGGCAGAGGCAATCTGGAGAGCATATCAACATTAGAATGAACATTTCCAGCTCTATGGATAATAGCCATCCTTCCTCTGTATTCTTGAACAGCAAGTTGCCACCTGAACATATGTCTGTTAGGTGTTTTGAGGTTTAAGAGAGATTTCACAGCACTACAGTCAGTTACCAACTCAAATTTTTGGTCATCCAAGTAGTAATGAAGTTTCTCAAGAGCCCAAACAACTGCTAAGCACTCCAATTGAGTGGCACCATATTTCAATTCACTATTTCTTAAGGTTCTTGAAATATAACAAATTACAACCTCTGAGGATTTATCATTAATAATTTGCTTTTGGTGAAGGGCAGCACCCAGACCAATAAAGCTAGCATCTGTATAAAGGACAAATGGCTTGTTAAAATCTGGAAGAGCCAATATAGGGGCTTTCATTAAGCAAATTTTTAATGTATCAAAAGCTTTTTGACAGTCATTATTCCAGAGAAAAGCAACATCTTTTCTGGTCAGTTTTGTAAGAGGCAAGGCTATGACCTGATAATTTTTAATATATTGTCTATAATAGCCACACATACCAAAAAAACTTTGGATTTCTCTTACAGAAGTTGGTGCTTTCACATTTTGAATGGCAGCAACTTTATTATGGTCTACACAAATTTGTAAGCCTGACACAACATGGCCAAGGACTTTCAAAGATTGAAAACCAAATTTACACTTTTTTAAAGATAAGGTCATATTGATTTCATCCATTTTTTGGAAAACTCTATTCAAGTGAATTATATGTTCATCAAAAGTTTTAGAAAAAACAATAATATCATCAATATAAACCATGAGCCAACCCTCAATAATTTCTTGATGGAAAGTGTTATCCATGACCTTCTGGAAAACTGAAGGAGCATTTTTAGGGCCAAATGGCATCCTAACATACTTATATATTCCCATATGAGTAGCAATAAGCAAAAAATTTTGAGAATTTTTCTCAACTGGAACCTGATGATAACCTTTATTACCATCCAGAAAACTAATAAATTTTGCACCTTGCAAGGTAGCATGTATTGAATTAATTCTGGGTAAAGGATAAATATCATCAACAGTATAAGTATTTAAAGCTCTTTAATCTCCACATAATCTAGCTTTATCTTTTTCATAAGAAATTAAGACTGGGGAGATGACACAATATTTGGGGGTGACATCCACTTTTTCAATGATATTCATTTTCAATAATGTTTCAATATTATCTTCAATATCTTTTCTTTTTGATGGAGAAGCAGGATATGGTTTTTTCTTAAGGGTAGGAGGAATATCACTCAAATTACAGGATAAGGTAATCTTCATTTCTTCCTGAAAAATTCCCAAGACATGAGACCCATGAGCAAAAGCCATAGGGAAAGAGGTAATAGAGGCAACAATAGAATCTTTTTGCTCACTAGTCAACTGATCACCAAAAGAAGCAGTATTTATTACATGTAATAAATCATCCATTTCAGTTGTTGGTCTACCTTTACATTGGGTCAGTGAGTTACAAGATTTCAACAAATGCCCAGAAGGTCTAGGAGAAGAAATTTTGAATTTTCTTTTCCCATTCATTCCTAAGGTAAAGCAATTATTTGCTGGGTCCAGTTTCACACCAAACATGGTTAAAATATCATTTCCCATAATAAACCAATTGCTCAAATTATCATTTTTCATGACAACAAACTCACAAATAGCTCTGACAAAACCACCATTATATTTGAAAAATACAGAGGTTTTGTATTTGCCAATAGGAAATAAGGTAGAACCATATCCTCTCCATTTTTCAGAAGTTATAGGCAATAATTTACTCAAATATTCCTTATCCACTGAAGCCAAAGCTTTTTCAGATACTACACTTCCTCCAGCACCAGAATCAAGAACTACATCAACATTTTTACCATTAATGATAACAGGTGCCTTTAAAGGGGATATAGGAATAGAATTGTTAGTAATATCTTTAATTATCTCAGCATTTTCTACTGAAGATAAATTCAATACACAATCCTCAGATATATTATTTAAATAATGGACATCATGTTCCAACATTAAAACATCTTTAACAGATTCATTGTCATAGGAGATATTAATTTCACAGTCACTGGAAGAATTATTGACATCAAGTTCAACTTCATCAGTGTCTTCATTTTGTTCAACAAGATGAATTTTCTTGTCACAAACATGACCCTTCTGCCACGGTTTGTTACATTTATAACAAGTATTTTTTGCATATTTTTTAGGTGCAACTGGGGCAGAGGGTTTACCAGATTTTTCTGGGAGCTTTATAGAAGGTTTATTCTGATCATTATAAGATTTACTAAGGTAATTCTTTGGTTCATATCTATGGTTGAGTAGTACTTCATTACAGATATTAATGAAAGAAGAATTTTCCCTTACATGCTCAGTTCTAGCAACAATCAAATCCCTAGGAGAATTTGGTAATTTATACAAGATTTTATCTCTCCAAATATCATAATCCAACTTTGGATCAATTGCTCTAAGGATTTTAGTTATTTTCATCAGAAAAACAATGGGCTTTTCAACAGAGGAGGATACATATCTAGTATTCTCATACAGTCTCTGCTGAGCTAACCTGAATTTTGAACCACCAAACTGATTCTCAATCAAGGATTTCCAATCATTCCATGTATAATGATTGTTATCTAAGAGGACAGATTCATACCACATCAAGGCTACATTGGAAAATAAAGAAATTAGCTTAGAAACAATTTTCTCATCAGGTAGTTTATAAGATCTCTTTAAATTATCAATTATCTGGATAAAGTGTTGCCAATCAGAGGAAGAATCACCATCAAAGGTAGGATATTGGTCTAACTTAGGCCAATTTATCTGACTACTGGGATGGTCCACTTTTTTGTTTGAATTATTTATTATTAATAATTCCTGAAGTTTAGCCAGGTGTTCAGAAATTTCATTATTTACAGAAACAGCTGGTGCATGACCATCACAAGATTTTTTGCTAGTAGCAAAAGATTTTACAGACTCATTGTCAGTTTGTTTAATGGTTGAAATATGAGGAAGAAAGGATGAACTTTGCTCAGGTTTTTTCCCTTTATTTTTATGCAGCTTATTTACAGAAATCTCATTTAATTCATTATTGATGGTTAAGGTTGAGAACTTTTCCTGTAGGTCAGACACATAGTTTCTTATTCTTGGAATTTCAGACATCTGGTCATTTACTTTTGCAAGAGATAGAACATTTCTGTCCTCAGAAACTGAGTGTTTGGTACTTAGTGCATGGAAATCATTTTTTAGCTTCTTAAACTCATTTTGCAGAGATTTTATTTCATTTTTGAATGAATAATTTTCCTCAATAAGGGGTTTCAATTCACTCAAGGTCTTATGTAGACTGATATTTTTATCTGAGATAGCTCTATGGTCACTTCTTATTTGTTTTTGTTGACTAAGAACAATATTCAAGGTTTCTTTGATTTTCAAATAAGCTGTATCTTGTACAGAAGAACTCACTTTACATTGCAAGTGTAAATTATTTAATCTATCATTTTCATGGATTAACACATCTCTCACATGTTTGTCTTTTACAATATTAAAATCAAGGGTATCTTTCAATATTTCCTCAGAAGTTTTTTCAATTAAGGTATAGATTTCAGGGGGAACAGAATCATTTTTAATTGCAAGAGAAGGATTAATTAAAGATGTAGAAGTTAAATGTAAAGGTTCATCAAATGACAATTTGCTAATTCCATCAATAGGGCTACTAGTTACAGGAAGCTGTCTTTTAACAGGTTTAACTGTTCTTTCACCATGTTCAATAATATTAACTGCAGAAGAAGATTTATTAGAAAACATACCCAAGTGACTATCAACCAAATTACTTACCATGGCAGAGGAGGAAACTTCCCCTGGGACTGGGTTTGGGATTGTGCTTGGGCCTTCTTTCTCCTGCCTTGTTGGTAGGGATGAGGAGGTGGATGGAAATTGGGTGTTCTGGATGGGCCAGGCTGATGATGAGGAGGGTGTTGCACATTCTGTTGGTAGTGACTCATTAGATAATCCCATTTCCATTGCTCTACTTCCATAGTATTTGGATTTTGGATGGTTGAGCTGGGTGGCTGTGAAGGTTGAGCCTGAAACTGAGGCTGATTGGGAGGCAACTGAGGAGGGTCCTGGGCCTGAATCTGGTTCCTGAGTTCTTGGACCTGATCCCACAATGTGTCTACCTTTGCTTTGTACGTCATATTTTCTGTCTTCAACTCTTTTATATGACTGGATAGGTTGCTGATTTGTTGTGGCAGAGGAAGCTTTTTTATTTTGAAGCCTTTTGGAAGACCTTCTTGAGGCACTAGAGGCTTTACTTCCTTCTGTGGTACTTGGGGAAGGGGGTTTGGTTTGTTTGCATTTCCTGTCATTTCCACATCCTGCAGTATGTGAATTCTTTGTGTTAGTATAAGATTTTTTATGACCAACTTTAGAAGAACTTACAGTGTCAGCATCATAGTCGATTTCTATTTCATCCACTTGCATGTTATCCATTTTTTCTGCCAAATTGTTGGACATAATAGTGGGAAGATTTATAATTTACTTTTTATTTTATAAAAAAATAAAAAAGTTAGTCAATAATTGCTTCAAATAATAAAAAAAATTTTATTAATTAAATTATAGAAAAAATAATTTTCAATATAAAGTAATAAATAAAAAAAAATTAATTTTAAAAAAATGGATTGCAAGGTTAAATTGGGAATAACAATCAAGTTAATTCAACCAATTAATTATCAATATTAAATATGGCAATATATTTGAGACTAAGCACAATGTACTTTTAAGTCAACCAAAATTAACAATAATTAATAAAAAAAAATTAAATTAATAATTCAATTTTGTATTAAAAAATGTCAATTCTTCTAGGACTAAGAGGATTTAACACTCTATAATGGTCAACTAGGAAAAAAAAAATTTTAAAAATTGAACACTTACACTCAGTGAATCAGCAATTAAGCCACAATCACTGTTATTGCAATAAAAATATAGTAATAAGAGTGAGAGGCGCAAAGGTGAACTTACTATAGTGATCGAAAAATCACTTCAAAATAATATAAAAATTAATATTATATAAACCTAAGATGTCGAACCCAAGTTCGAAACACAGTCGCGGCAAAAGTTTCGTTTTGCTAGGTGGTCCGTGCGTTTTGTCGTTCGTCGCCAGGCTCGATCGTCGTCGTCGTTTGGAAAGGCCCCCAGTTGTCGGTCAGTCATCTAGAAGAGGTAAGAAAAATAGGAGAAAAAGGAGGAGAGAAGGAGGATAACAAGGGAAAATAAGAGGTATAATTTGTAATAGTATTTTAAGTTTATTTAAGAGGGAAAACAACGGCGAGCAACTTTGAGAGATGACAAAAGCTTAGTATTTATTAATAATAATATTATTCAATGTAAGGGTTCTGCACGGAAAACACTTTTAATTACTATTAGACTTAAAGCAACCTTTGATTTGTTGTATAGAATTTAAATTAGATTTGTATTACTAATAAAAAAAACATAAACGTAATAAAATGGTTATTTAATTTGTTGAGTGTATAATAAGTGATGAGGCTACAGGGGATTATCCAAGGCCCTTTTATAGGCAATGGGTCCTCTGAAGCGCTACTATATTTGTAAATACAATGATTAGAATGGAATAAAACAATTATATCAAAAGAGTAAATGAAACATAACAATATAGAGAAAATCATGAAAAAATTAATTAAAACCCAATTAAGAAACCAATTTTCCCGTCATTAATTCCCAAATCAGTAAGTGAAAATAGTGAATAACTAAACAAGATTGGAACATAGGAACTATGAGAAAAATAATTCCAAACAGATGGTACAATCTGATTAAAGGATATTTTAAGTGAAACAAAAAATACTTTGACGCAACAAATCATGTAATTAATCTCAATTTAGTATAAATTAATTTATTTGTTTTTTCTAAGACAATTAAGGGTCAAAAGAAGCGTCATTAATTATTGTTTAGTTTTATATGAGAGGTGTTATTTAATATATAAATTTAAATAATTAATTTAAATATATTATAAATCAATTTTACACTTGTAATTATAATATATGTTTTTTAATTAATTAAATATAAATTTATAATTATTAAATACATAAAAATGCGCCATTATTTGTAGAATATATTATATTATGCTCAATTTAATTGTATATAAAAATATATATAACCAATAAATTTAATGTAACACTTGTATATAATAAAATTCTTATATAATTTTATTATGCAATAAAATATTAAGTTATATTCATTAAATACAAGTCTTACCCTCTCTTTAAGGTTTTATAATTTATATATCATTTACTGGACTCCTGGAATAGCCTGGCTGACAAGTTTAGTTTTTGAAAAAATAAATTGATATTTAAAACTAAAAAGTGTCATAGAAAAGTAAAATGAAAATAAATGGGATCAAATACCAAATAAAAAATACAAGTAACATTTTTACTATCAAGAGCCAGAAGTGGTGTTGGGACAGTTGGGGACGCCTAGGTCAAGACTTGTTCTAAATTTACTTTTATGTATAGCTAAAAAATTTTGACCTGAGGGTTGGACAGACTTCCATGGGACAAATTTACAATACTAAACATTCTTTACTTCAATAATTGAGTGAAATATCATTTTCATTGCCATAGAGAGAATTTATCTCATATGACTTCATGCAACCAAAAGTGTCCAGAATAAGTTTGGCCGAACTTGTGCTGGACACTTTTATAATTGAGAGTAGGCATACAGCAAATCTTCTTAAACTCAAAAAGGATTTCTTATAAACACTTCCACTGGTATTTGATCTTTCTGTGTTATTTAAATTTACCATTTGATTAATTTTTTGTCATCATTATATTATTAACATTATTACTATAGTAATAAATTGTGTGAAAAATGCATACCATGTGGTGTTCCACCTTTAATTAAATATTATTATTAAATAAAGGTATAAGAGTATGAAAATTATATATTTTAAAAATTAAAAATAGATATCCAAAGCAATATGAGCAATAAAAAATTAAAATAAAAGGGATCAAATAAGAAAAAAAAATCTAAGGAAAATTCCCACAATCAATAACAAGTAGAGGTGTTAGATCAAATGTGCACCACCAGGGCTAAACTTGGACTATATTTTCTTTTTTTTTAAACCAAAGAAAGTGTCCTGATGAGGTTAGAAAAATCATCAGGAGGAAATTTTGGTAATATCAAACTACTTATTGTGCAATGATTGAGCAAAATGTCATTTTCATTTCCATATAGTAAATTTATCCCATCTTACTGCATGCAACTAAAAGTTTCCAGCACAAGTTTAACCGAACTTATGCTGGAAAATTTTATGATGGTGAGTATCTAGGGTTCAGGTCTTCTTCAGTTCTTCAGGTATTCCTTATAAACAAATTCACTTGTATATGATCTATCTGTGTCATTCATATTTATCATTTAATTCATTATTTTTCACCATTATACTATTAATGTTATTAGTATTGAAAAAACTTTTAAGCCAAATGCATACTGGGAGATGCTAAATCTTTAATAATATTATTAAATAAAAGTAAAAAAAATATGAAAAGAATTAGTTTTAAAATAAATAAATTGATATTTGAAAGCAAAAAGAGGAATAAGGAAGTAAAATAAAAGTGATTAAATATGAAATTAAACATTCAAATAAAATTTCTGCCATCAAAGATAATTTGAGTTTTCAGACAAAATTTGCACCACCAGTTCTAGATTTGGAATACATTTTCATTATTTTAATATTAATAAAAGTGTCCACCTGAGGTTTTCCAAAAATACAGGAGGATAGTATAGCAGTATAAAACTAATTCTTGTGCAATGATTGAGCAAAAATTCATTTTAACTTCCATGGAGTAAATTTATCCCATCTGACTGCATGCAACCAAAAGTGTCCAGCACAAGCTCAGCTGAACTTGTGCTGCACACTTTTATGATGCAGAGTAGCTAGGGTACAAGTCTTCTTCAGTTAATCTTATGTTCCTTTTAAAAATGTCAATGGGTATTTGATCTTTCTTTCTCATCCATATTTATTATTTTATTAATTTTTAGTCACCATTATATTATTAATGTTTTTAGTACAGCAAAGACATGTGTACTGAATGTACACAGGGTGATTTTTCAACTTTAATAATATTATATAATAAATGAAAAAAAATGTGAAAATTATCAGTTTTACCAAAATAAAATTAATATTTAACAGCTAAAGGATAAATAAAAGGGTAAAATTAAAATTAAAGAGATAAAACATAAAATAAAGATATTAAGTATAATTTTTACTGTTATGAGCCAGTAGAGGCTTCAGAAAAAATGGGCACCATCATGGATTAACATGGATTAAATTTACTTTTTACCAAAGTAAAAAATTGTCTACCTTAGGTTTGGACAAACTTCAGGGGGACAATTTTTCCATATAAAACAACTTTTAGTGCAATGATGGAGTGATCATTCAGTCTCATTTCCATAAAAAGAATTGATTTCATCTGATGGTATGCAACCAAAAGTGTCCAGCACAAGTTTGGCCAAACTTGTGCTGGACACTTTTATCAGGGAGAGTAGCCAGGGTGCAAGTCATTTTAAATCATCTGGAATTTCTTATAAAAATGTCCACTGTTATTCAATATTTGTGCCTCACTCATATTTATCAATTGATTAATTTTTTGTCACCATTATATTATTAATATTATCAGTATAGCAAAAAATTGTGTGCCAAATTAATACTGAATGATGTTACATCTTTTATAATATTATTAAATAAAGGTAAGAAAATATGAAAATGATTTATTTTACAAAAAATAAGCTTCTATTCAAAAGCAATATGAGGGGAATAAAGTAAAATAAAATAAATCAAAGATGAAAATTAAAATCCAAGTTAAATTCCTGCCATAAACAGAAAAAAGAGATGTTGAATCAAATTAGCACAATCAGGGCTAAACTTGCACTAAATTTTCTTTTTTGTAAAAATGAAAAAAAATCCACTTGAGCTTTATCAAAACTTCAGGATGACAATTTTGCCATATCAAACTACTTCTAGTAAAATTATTTATCAAAAATTTATCTTCATTTCCAAAGAGAGAATTGCTCCCATCTGACTGCACCTGACCAAAAGTGTCCAGCACAAGTTTGGCCAAACTTGTGCTGGACACTTTTATGATGGAGAGTAGCTGGAGTAGAATTTTTCTTCAGTTCATCTGGTATTTCTTACAAACATGTCTACTGGTATTTTATCTTTGTGCCTCACTCATAAATATCATTTTATTAATTTTTGGTCGCCATTATATTATTAATTTTATAAGTATTGAAAAAAATTATGTGCCAAATGCATACCAGGTGATGTTACTCCATTTATAATATTATTAAATAAATGTATAAAAATATGAGAATAATTTATTTTAAAAATTATTAATTGATATCCAAAAGCAATATGAGGAATAAAAAATTAAGTTAAAGGGATCAAATATGAAAAAAGAAATCCAAGTAATATTCCTACTATCAAAGGCCATTAGAGGTGTTGAAGCAAATGAGAGCCATCAGGGATAAATTGCACTAAATTTACTTATTTTTAAAGGTAAAAAAATTGTGCACCTGTGGTTTGGATGAACTCTAGGTGGAAAATTCGGCTATATAAAACTAATTCTAGTGAAGTTTTTTATCAAATAATTTTTTACATTTTCATAGAGAGAATTAATCTCATACGACTGCACCTGACCAAAAGTTTCCAGCACAAGTTTGTCCAAACTTGTGCTGGACACATTTTTGATGATTAGTATCAAGGGTGCAGGTCTTCTTCAGTGAAACTGGTATTTTTTAAAAACATATCCACTCATATTTGATCTTTCTGTTTTATTAATATTTTATCATTTGATCAATTTTTTGTCACCAGTATATTATTATTTTTATTAGTATAGCAAAAAAACATGTTCCAAATTCTTACAGAGTGATGTTAAACCTTTAATAATTTAATTAAAACAGGTAAAAAATTATGAAAATGATTTGTTTTACATAAAATTACTTGATATCTAAAAGAAAAAAACGGGATAAAAAGAAATAGGTTAAATAAAATGGATTTTATATGAAATTAAAAATTCAAGCTAAATGCCTACTTTCAAGGCTCAGAAGAGGTGTTGGATAAAATGGGCACCATCAGGAATAAAATTGTACTTAATTTGATTTTTTGAAAAACTAAATGAAGTTTTCAACTGATTTTTTTCTAATATTTAGTAGGAAACTTTGTCTATATCAACTTACTTCTAGTACCATGATTGACCAAATTACATCCTCATTTCCATATTCAGAATTTATCTCAAATGGACGTATCAGGCCAAAGGTGTCAACCACAAGTTTGAGAATTCTTCTGGTGGAAACTTTTATGATGAACATTAGTAGAGTGAAAGTCTTCTTTAGTTAATCTAGTATTCCTCATAAACATTTCCAACTTATTTTTGGCCAAAAATAAGCTGGAAAGTTTGTCCATATTAAATTACTTCTAATGCCATGATTGACTAAAAATTGATTCTTATTGCCATATAGAGAGTTGATCCCATATGACTGGATCTGGCAAAAGTGTCACCACAATTTTTGATAAACTTAATTTTGAAAATTTTATGATGGAAAGTAATTTCAAGTCTTCTTCATTTCATCAAGTAATCCTCATAAAAATTTCCACCTGTATTTTGGCCAAACTTCAGGTGGACACTTTGGCCATATTAAATTAATTCTAGTTCCATGTTGATAAAAAACTCATACTTATTGCCATATATAGATATTAAACCCATCAGACTGTGCCTTTCCAAAAGAGTCTACCTGAATGATGGCTAAACCTCAGTTGGACACTTCTATGATGCAGAGTAGCTAGGGCAAAAGTATTCTTCAGTTAATTTGGTATTCATAATAAATTTATCCTCCTGAAGTTTATCCTAACTTGAGGTGGACAATTTTGGAAAGCACCAGTTAGTCACTATCCATCAAAAAAGTGTTCACCAAAAGTTTGGCTAAACTTGTGGTGGACCCCTTTGATCAGCCACAGTCAGATGAGATCAACTCTTTAGATGGGAATGAGGATGAAATTTTGGTCAATCATGGAAATAGAAGTAGTTTGATGTGGCCAAATTATCCCCTTGAAGGTCAGACAAACCTCACAAGGACACTCTTTAACAGGGAGTAACTGAGAAAAATCCATTTATCAGAAGGAAAATCTTTTATTGGATAGATGCCAATGTTTTATATTTGTGTATTATGGTCAGTATTAATTTTGAAAGTGTCTATCCAAGCAATTTAATTTCCTATCATGACACATTTTATTTTAAATGCTTCAAACTGTGTGATACTGTATTAAGGAGTCACATAGTATAATTAAGTTCTATTAAGTGCCCTCCTATAATGCCTAAATTTATAATTTAATATCTTACATAATAATTATTTTTTATATAAATTCATCAATATTTTATTTTATTATCAAATTTAATAGAGCAAGTATCCTGAATTATTATATATGCATAAGCTAAGGTTAGATCAATTTGTGCTCAATTTGTGCTCAACAGAGGACCAAAATCAAGTTCTGGAGGATCAACTTGTGCATAATTTGGAATCAGTTGATATTCTGTCTATAATCAATCTGAGAATAAAGGTACTTCCAATACTATTTTGTATATTATTATAAAGTGAGAATAACCCTGGAATAATAAGAGACACTCTGGAGTTCAAAGAGAGGGGATTGCTAGCAGTTCACCCCCAGATTTTCTGTGGTGAATATTATAGCTACCATTGAGGGACATGTAAAACTTTCTTTTTCAAATTTTAATGATACTTTAACTAATATACCTGTAATATAGGATAGGTTACAAAGAGTTGAAATTGAAGTAGCAAATATTTTTAAAAATAATGAAAAAATAAGTGACAACATCTCTTATATGAGAAAAATACCACTTCATATGGAAAATTCATATGAAAATTCATTAATTGAACATGAAAATAGTGTCATGGGCTCTGAGAATAGAAAAGAAGTAAAAGATGATTATGATCATCTTTCAAAAGTTGGTTAATTACTTAATATTCCTCAGATTAGGGAAGAAAAAACTAATCAAAAGAATTAGCCTAAGCTAGATCAGTACCCTTCTTTTGATTGAGATTAAAAATCTGATTGAAAACAATTCATTCAGAGAATTGATAACTTAAAATTTTCACACAAGTTACCTGATGAAGAAATAACATAAAAATTGATATCTTGATTTAAAGATGTGTCCTTATCATGGATTGAATCTGTATTAAGTGAGGGAACTACTCCTAGATTGAATGGAAGGCACTAATTGAAAGGCAATTGGGTGGCCCAAAATTTAGAATCACTTAAAAAATATTGTATGAGAAAGCCAAAAAATCCAAATGCTGGTGATAAAACAATGGTATTTTTAAAGAATTTAAAAAAAATCATGAAATCCATTGATCCAAAAATAGATTATGATAAGTGGAAAGTTAAAATAATATATGAACTTCCTATATCAGTCAGAGACATTATTGTAGCTAGAACTGAAACCATCAGAGATACTTCTGGATTTATTAATATATCTGCAATGAAATATTATTGAACCACAAATATGAAACCAGGTATAATAAATACTTGAAAAATGTTGAGGTAGTAAAAACTACTACAAATAAGTTACCAGTGGAAAAGAAAAACCTTCAGCTCCCTTTTTCCCTAAGAGACAAGAAAGTAACACTTGCTACAAATTTAATAAACCTTGTTCTAAATGTCATACTTGTAAGAAAAGAATAAATGTTATTAAAAACTCACAATATTCTGAACCAAGTAATCATAAAAATTAAAAGGAGGAATCTAGTGAGGATTGTAAAAGTAAAATTTCTTACAGTGATGATGAAAATGAGATATATGTATTAGAACAGGATATTATGTTTCTGAATGATGCAATACCTCATAAAGATACATCTTTAACATCCATTGAGAAAGCTGAAATAATTGAAGATGTGACTTATGAAACTTAAAAAATCGCACCTAATAGAGCACCTGTTATTTAATGTGGAGAGGAAATGAAAGACACTCTTGAAACTGGGGCTGCAGGTAGTGTAGTTTTAATTAATACATAAAAGAAAATTGATAGTAAGTATAAAGAAAAACTTGAACCTGTACAGACAAAGAACTGGAGGGGTATGGTTCAGTATTACATCCAATTGGAAAATACAAAACTGCTGTATTCTTTGAATATAATAATGGATATGAAAGAGAAGTATGTGAATTTTTAGTAATTCATAATAATAATTTTAGTGATTGGTTTATTATTGGAAATGAATTATTGACCAAATTTGGCATCAAACTAGATCCTGAGAGTAGTTGCTTCACTATAGGTGTGAATGAGAAAAGAAAATTCAAGATTTGCTCTGAAAATTCAGTTTATTCCATTTCTCCTAAAGAAGAGTGACTCCAAGCTTGAAGAGCCACCTCTGAAGTGGTAGAATTGGAAAATAAAATACATAAAGCCTCTCTCAGTCCTCAACTCTCAAAAAATAAAGAAAATAAATTATTGAGATTGGTAAAATCTTATCCTATGGCATTTTCTCATAGTTCAAATGAACTAGTATTGTTCAATGACCATGAGATGAAAATCTCTTTAAGTTGTGATTTGGATAATATTCCTGACAGCTTGAAAAAGAAACCTTACCCAGAATCTCCTGAAAAAAAGGAAAGATATTGAAGACAACATTTAAATGTTGTTAGAAATGGATATTGGTAAAAAAGAAGACACAACACCTAAGTATTGTGTTATATCACCAGTTTTAATCTCTTATGAAAAAGATAAGGTAAGATTATGTGGTGATTACAGAGCTCTGACGACATTCACTGTAGATGATATTTACCCTCTACCAAGGATAGCTTCTATCCATGCTACCTTACAAGGTGCAAATTATATTTCCTTTCTGGATGGAAAGAAGGGCTACCACCAGATTCCTGTTGAAAAGAATTCTTAGAATTTCTTACTCATAACCACACACATGGGGATATATAAATATGTGAGAATGCCTTTTGGCGCAAAGAATGCCCCTTCAGTCTTCCAAAAATTGATAGATGGTATTTTTCATCAGGGAATGGTTAAAGGATTGATTTTAGTTTATATTGATGACATCATAGTGTTTCCAAAAACATATGATGAGCATTTAAATCACCTGAGTAGAGTATCTCAAAAAATGGATGAAATTAATGTGACAATTTTGGGCTTTAATCCTTGAAAGTACTTAGACATGTTGTATCTGGATTGAAAATTTGTGTTGACCAGAATAAAGTGGCAGAAATAAAAACATTAATATACCCATAAATGTTAGAGATGTTCAAGGTTTTATAGGTATGTGTGGATATTAGAGGCAGTATATAAAAAACTACCAATCCATTGCAGATCCTTTAACAACATTAATCAGGAAAAATGAGTCTTTCAATTGTAATTATGAAAGAAAAAATGCCTATGACAAATTAAAGGAATGTTTAATGTTGGCTCCAATATTGGGACTGCCAGATTTTAACCTCCCTTTTATCTTGTATACTGATGAAATCTTTACAGGATTAGGTGCTGCTTTACAGAAAAAACAGATGATAAATGGTAAATTATCTGAAGTAGTTATCTTTTATATATCTAGAAACTTAAGAAACACAAAATTAAGGTATGGTTCCTCCCAGCTGGAATGTTTAGCCGTTGTGTGGGCCCTGAAAGAACTTAACTACTATCTGGGAGACCAGAACTTTGAGTTAATCACAGATTTCAAGGAAGTGAAATCATTACTAAACATGATAACACCTAATTGGCTCATGTTTAGATTTCAACTAGCTGTAAAAGAGTACAGATGTAGAATGACAATCACTCATAGAGCAGGAACATTTCATTCCAATGTGGATTTATTATCCAGAAGTGTTTTGACAAATGATACTGACAACCCAGATTATGTGCCTGAAAATGAGGTAATACATATATTTGTGATTTATATAGTGGATATAGAGGAAGAATTTATGCAAACTATGTTAGAAAATTATTCATATGATAAAGATTTGTCTAAATTATCTACCATTTTAAATTATCCAATTAATGCCTCTATGAGTGCATTAATTAAAACCTTACCTCCAAAATATAAAACTGCATTGGAAAAAGATAAACTATAAATTGAAGATGAATAAATATATTACAGAAAAAAGCTAAGTAATGTAATAGTTATACCACCTTCTAAGAAAGAAGTAATGTTAAGTACTTGTCATGATGAAATCTTAGCTGGTCATTTTGAGTTTAACAGAACATTAAATAGAGTTAAAAATACAGCCTATTTGATTAAAATGAAAGAAGATGTACAAAAATAAAATGACACATGTGACTCTTGTCAAAAATCTAAAAAATTGACTGGGAAGAAAGCTGGGTTGTTACAACAAATAGAGCAGCCAAAGGCTCCATGTAAAATTAAAAACATGGAATTTCTCACTGGCTTTCCATTAGTAGGAAAATAAAGTTTTAATTTTTGCTGGGTAATTTTGGAGAGACTAACAAAAATGTGTAAATTTATCCCTAACAATGAAGAGGTATCTGAAAAAGACTTGGAATTAATATGGTGGACTCTAATGATGAATACTGCTAACTTCCCCAAAGCCATAATCTCTGACATAGACTCTAAAGTTACTTCAGAGTTCTGGATATCTTTTATGGAAGTATCAAGTTGTCAATTGAAATTGTCTACAGCACACCATCCACAAACAATGGGCTGGCTGAAAGAATGATACAGACTCTGGAAGATATGATCAGAAGATATTGTGCCTTTGGATTAGAATACAAATACAATGAGAAATTAACTCTTGACTGGGTAACATTAATTACTGGCCTTGAATTTGCTTATAATAGCACAACTCATTCTGTAACAGAGAAAAAACCATTTGAACTTTGGCTGGGATATGTACCAAGTACCCCAGTAAATTATTTAAAAAAATTATCAAGGTTACATGTAAACCCTGGTACTAAATCTAATATTCATATGCAACAAATGTGTAGAAAGCATTCAGAGGAAGGCATTTAAAAAGTATTTGAATATAAAAAGAAAAGGTGAGATAAATCTCATAAAGAATTTGAATTGAAAAAAGGAGATGAAGTACTAACTTTAACACTACATTTTAGCTTAAAAGGTTATGTTAAATTAAAGGATCTCTTTGTAGGACCTTTTCTAGTCAACAAAATGGTTGGTAATAATGCTGTGGAAATCATATTATATGCTCCTTATGATAAGAAACATATAGTTTTCGCTATCTCATTATTAAAACCTTACCATGCAACTGATCCTGACTTATTTCCAAAAATAAAGAAGAAGACCTAAAAAGAAGCCTGAAGAAATTGTGGAAAAATAAGATATTGAATAAATACTCAATAAAAGAATCCTTAATGAAGAAAAAGGAACTGATTATTTATTAAGATATAAGGGAAAACTAATTGAATTTGATAAATGGATACCTGAAATAGAAATATCAAATCTATCCTCCCTTCTTAAAAAATTTAAACAGAAATAAATTTCTTCCAACTAGCTGTGAGTTTAAAAACCAGTACTCATAATATTTTATTAATTTTTATTTCTTTAAAGAGTTCATCTTTAATGCTACCAAATTTCCTGAATACCTGAAAAATAAAATATAAAAAATGTATAACTTCTCTTTTTTTTTTTGGTTGGCAAGTGTCAGCCTGGATATTTCCATGAATTAGTAGAAAGTATTTATAAAGTAATTTAAACATATGGACTATACATGGGAACAAAAAACAAAGGTACACATGTTGTATACATTAGTGAAAATTTAGATAAAATACAATATATGCCATTATAACACCTTATATACATTCATATATGCACCTTTTATAAGTCTTATGTACTTCATATAGATTTTTAATATGCTAGTGTAATCTTGAGAGCCTTAAACATAAGGCTACATAAATTTTAAGTAGACTTAAAGCTATTTTTTTCATTGTTTTATGTGAAGAACAAGAAATGCACTTCAAATCACTTTGAAGTTCAATATATGTGCTATAAATTTAATAATATTAAAAATGCCCCTTGACAGATCAATTTTTCTTAATTAAGACTATTGATTTGGCTACTCAAATGAAAAAATAACACTTTTCAAATTTGGTGTTTTTTATGCCAGAAATGGCTTCTGTGTACTGGCCACATACTGCCTTCTTTTTTTTCTGTGTCAATAGATTCATTTTTAGAAAATTTAGCTTTTTCAAACTACAATTACCCCAAATTCTATTCTCACTTCAGGGAAACACACTAAAATAGGAGACAGACACTTATTTAGTGTCCTAATTTAAATATAGATGCATTGACCTTATTATATGCACTAATTTCATTAATAACCTCAAGCTTGGCCCGTTTAATTCACTACCATGCTTAAATTTTCCTAAATTAGTCAAGGATTTACCCATGCAAGTGGTTGCCAAGGATTGTATGTAGTTACCCCAAATATCACGCCCATTTTTGGGTTTTCAATGGTTTCTCTGTCAATATTGGTTTTTTTTTTGGATGGTGATTTCACATATTATATTGTCATAATTAGCCCCATCATCTCTACTGTTGATCCCCCTTAATATTCTATAATATTTAGTTTTATTCTTTTGTTTTTTATTCTTTTATTTTATGATATTACATGCATATACTCTTTTTTTTTTGTTTTTTCATTATTTTTGATGGATTATCCATATTACTCCAGGATTTTGGCAAGTACTATCATTCTAATTATGTTATAGGACATTCCTTATGTTGTTGGAAAGGTTTATTAGCTAGAATGAGGCATAACTATCTGTGTATAGGACTGGTAAATCAAGGAGTTTATTGGGGAATGGTTGTCTCAAGGGGTCCTATTGCTCTAATAGTTTTTAACGGAGGTCCAACAGCGGTGGAAGGTGGACACTCAGGGATTTCAAATAAAAGGTATGTGAAGTTTTATCTTTATGAATTATTACTCAAATAAAAGATATAAATATATTATTATTACTACTTGGAAGGATTAAAATTACGCAGTTTTAAATAATAAAGAAGTAATAGTAGTAATGGAAATGAGTAGTGGTATATAATAATTGTAAGTTTTGTAAAAAAGAATAAATGAAAAACAACCAAAGAGGGATGTCTTATATAGGCAAAAAGGAGAGAAACCATTGAGCATAATTCTATATACAGAAGTATAAGAGAAGAAAAACTCTAGAATAAGATATTGAAAATATTAAGAATGTTAATTAAAGAAAGTGTCAATAAAATGTATTTACTGTATATACCAAATTATTTTATTTATTTTAAAGTTTTCTATAAATTTCAATTTAAAATACAATAATTTGAATTTGAATTCTTGTATTAATATATTTTTATTTCATTCCTGACCTGTCATGAGGACAGTATTGGGAAATAAAAATATGGGGGACACTTATTTTAAAGTATTTACTTAATTTACTTATTTTAAGTAGTTAATTTATTACAAGTAAATTAATAAAGTAAATATAATATAGCTAATAAAATAAGAATTTAAAGGCTCCTCTTCATCCTAGTAAATATTTATTTATTTACTAGGTAAGTCTAGTAGCCTGGATAACACTCCCCAACTCTAAAAAAACATTAAAAAAATGCTATGATTTTTTCTTTTTATATTTCTTTAGTAAAGTAGGAAGGTAAGGTATCTCTCTCCCAGATATCCAAGAATCATATTCAGAAAATTTATTCTTAAATCTCAATAATTATTCAGTACCTCTTGAAGAAGTGATTATTCTTTTATTTAGAATCTTATCAATTTCTGTTGTTTCAGTGATTTCATTAAGGTTTTTCTTTGGCCTTCCCCTCCTTTTGGGAAATAAATCACTTTTGGATGTGTAAGGTTTCAGAAGAGATATTTGAAAAAACAGGATGTTTCCTGTCATATGGAAAGTACAGGATAACCTCAACTGCATTATCACCAACCAATATTGTTACTACAAATGTATCTACAAATGGGTCTTTTAATATGTTATTACCTTGTAAATTGAAGTAGACAGTAGAAATCAGAACTTCATAGCCCTTTTTAAAAGTGTATTCTTTATGGAATTCGTCCCACCTCTTCTTCTCATGTTCAAATGATTTTTCAATACATTTTTGAGCATGACTTCTGCAAAGTTGATGGATTTGAATAAAGGATTTCAAACCAGGATGTAAATCCATTTTAGGTATTTTATTATTGAGAATTTGGGCAGGAGTATTTGGAGCATATCCAAGCCAGAGATCAAATTGCTTTTTCTGAGTAACAGAATGAACAGTGCTATTTTAAGCAAATTCCAAACTAGGAATTAAAGTAACACAATCATGAGGGAATCTGTCATTATCTTTGTGCTCAAGGCTAAAGGCACAATACCTTCTTATCATGTCAACTAAGGTTTGAATCATTCTTTCAGCTAATCTGTCAGTATAGTCTAGTATATGAGTATGATATAATAGTGTTTATTTATGGTCCTACTACTTATTGATAAATGATTTAGTGATTAAACCTCAGGGGAAGACTAATAAAATAGTTATACTCAAATAAAACTCACAATACTTGGATTTAAATGCGTGCTAGTGGTGGAAAATAGATGTATAATATATAGTTATAGCTTATATAAAGATAATATCAATTTATAATAGCTTTATAATATATTTTTGAATGCTAATAATTGTATTGTAGTGGTTTTTTGGATTGTAGTAATTGAATGATGATAAATAACCGTCAAAATCCCTCCTTACTTATACCCAAATACACTGGAGTGCACAGACCTTCAATCCAGATGATGTCACTGCTATCCCCTGAAATTACAGCACTGTTAGGGCCCATCACCTCCCCATGGCGTCCACTTCAAGCAGTTTCAACACCCAGACCTCCAGTAAGGACCCTCCATCACTATTAATAATAACACAGATCTATACCATAAAAAGAAAATCCAGATAAAAGCAGATACCATAAAGAAACAGGTAAAATAAACAGTTAAAAAGAGATTTAATGAAACCAAAAGCATATAAAGGAAACAAATAAAATGTCCAAGCCCCCAATAACATCCCCAAGCATCCACATTAACCCAGAAATGTCCTTCCAACCCATAAATCCGTGAATAACCATCCAAGGAAGTAAATTAAGTTGTCCAAACTGGGTGTATGCGCCTGATATAGGTGTCTATGCTTCTTTAGGCATTGTGAGTCCACTGATTTCGTCCATATGACCTAAAATAAGGAGAAAAACAAAGTTTATAGGCTATTAAGGGGCTAAAACCCACTTATATACCTAAATATACATAATATACTGCATATTTCACTGAATATGAAATTTATGTATACATATAAGCTTATGTATGTCAATAATTACTTCATATCACTTAAGGTAAGTATATTATGACTCCATTAACACCTTAATAAGTATTATTAGGCTATGGATAAGCTATTTAAACTACTATAAGTTGTATAATAGAATAATAATTATATATATATATAATATAATAATATATATTATTATTTTAACCTTATTTTTAAGATATAAGCTTAATTTACTTAAGGTTATCTTATTTTAAGAATGAGAAATACTCAGTCCTAAGGATATTTAGGCTGACACTCGCTCACCCCAAAAAAAAACAATAAAAAAAATGTTAAGACAATTTAATTAAAACTAAGGAGTGAAATAAAAAATAAAATATAATTTTTATAATACATATACTGAATAAACAGTATTATTTAGATTTAAATTTTTTCTAGAGATTTTTAAGATCAGAGATTTCATTTTCTGTAATCCACTGGTCATATTCACTTGATTTATTTTTAAATCTTAATAGATATTCAACTCCCTTTTCTTTTGTAAGGTGTCTCTTTTTAAGTATCTTTTCAATTTCTGCCTGTTCAACTATTTTTCAGGTTGCTGTTTATGCCTTCCTGATCTTATTGGAAATAGAGCAGTATCATTAGAATGGTATGGTTTTATAAGAGAAATAGGAAATACTGGATGTTTTCTATCATATGGTGCATATAGAATAACCTCAACAGCATTATTACCAACCATCTTTTTAACTACAAATGGTCCAATGAATGGATCCTTCAATTTAACATTACCATTTAAATTGAAATTTAGTGTTGAAATAAGGACTTCATCACCCTCTTTGAACATTTGTTCTTTATGGGCTTTATCCCATCTTTTCTTTTCATACTCAAACGCCCTATTTATACATTCTTGAGCATGTTTTCTGCATAATTCTTGCATTTAAAGAAAAGACTTAGTACCTGGATGGATATCCAATCTAGGTAATTTATTAAGAGTTTTAGAAGGGGTATTAGGTACATAACCTAACCATAACTCAAATGGCTTTTTTCCAGTGACAGAATGTACTGTACTATTGTATGCAAATTCTAAACCTGGGATAAGGGTTACCCAATGATGCGTGAATTTGTCATTCTCTTTAAAATTAAAACCAAAAGCACAATATCTTCTTATCATATCTTCTAAAGTTTGTATCACTCTTTCTGCTAGCCCATCAGTCTGTGGATGGTGTGCTGTAGAAAGATTTAATTGACACCCTGAAACATCCATAAGTGATGTCCAGAACTCAGAAGTAAATTTAGGATCTCTGTCAGAAACTATTGCTTTGGGGAAACCTGCTATATTTAACATTTGTGTCCACCATAAAAAAGCTAAGTCCTTTGCAGAAACCTCTTTTTGGGTAGGAATAAATTTACACATCTTTGTAAATCTATCTACAATTACCCAGCAGGAGTTATAACTCTTATGCCCTGCTATTGGTAAACCTGTTACAAAGTCCATGTTAATGATTTCCCATGGAGCTTTTGTTTTCTCAATTTGTTGTAATAAACCAGCTCTTTTTCCTGTTAATCTTTTAGATTTTTGACAAGAATCACATGTTTCAACATATTTCTGAACATCCTCAGACATGTTAATCCACCAAGCTGTGTTTTTTACTCTGGTTAATGTTTTATGGTAGTCAAAATGACCTGCTAATATATCATCATGACATATACTTAACATTAACTCCTTTATTTAAGGGGAAATCACAATTACATTACTTAATTTTTTCCTGTAATATATAAAACCATCCTCAATGGAAAAGTTTCCTTTAACTAATGCCTCTTTCTATATATTTGGTAATGTTTTTATTAAAACATTCATTGAAGCATTAGATGGATCATTTAATATTGTAGTGAGTTTACTCAAGTCAGGATCTGAATTATAATTATCAAGAATTGATTGCATAAATTCATACTCAAGGTCTACAATATAAATGCCATAAATGTTAATAATCTCTGACTCAGGAACATAAGCAGGATTATCATCATTATTGGGTATAGTTACTCTAGATAACAGATCTAAATTAGAGTGCAAGGTTCCTGCTCTATGTGTAATAGTCATCTGTCCACTGTATTCTTGTACAGCTAATTTTCATCTAAACATATGTATATTAGGAGTTATCATGTTTAAGAGTGTTTTAACTGCACTACAGTCAGTTATTAACTCAAATTTTTGGTCTTCAAGGTAATAATGTAGCTTCTCAAGAGCCCATACTACTTCCAAACATTCAAGTTGAGTAGCACCATATTTCAATTCACTACTTCTCAGAGTACGTGAAATATAGCAGATTACTACTTCTGACATTTTTCCTTCAATAAGTTGTTTTTGATGTAAAGCAGCACCCAGACCAATAAAACTTGCATCTGTATATAATACAAAAGGTAATTGGAAATCTGGTAATCCCAAGATAGGAGCTGTCATTAAACATTCTTTCAACTTATTAAAAGCCAGTTGTCTTTCATTATTCCAAATGAAAGCTTCTGATTTCTTTATCAATGTGGTCAATGGTGCAGCAATTGATTGGTAGTTTTTTATATATTGTCTATAATAACCACACATTCAAAGAAAAGATTGTACATCCTTTACATTTTGAGGAATACCAATATTCTTTATTGCAGCCTCTTTATTTTGGTCTACACATATTTGTAAGCCAGATACAATATGACCAAGCACTTTTAAAGATTCAAACCCAAATTTAAATTTTTTCAATGCAAGGGTCATTTTTATTTCATTCATTTTTTGAAATACTTTCCTTAAATGGATTAAGTGTTCATTATAAGTTTTAGAGAACACTATGATGTCATCAATGTATACCATTAACCATCCCTCAATCATTTCATTATGGAATGTTATATCCATTAACTTCTGAAATACTGATGGAGCATTTTTTGGTCCAAATGGCATTCGGACATACTTATAAATTCCCATGTGTGTTGCTATCAACAAAAAGTTCTGTGAATTCTTTTTAACAGGAATTTGATGGTATCCTTTATTTCCATCTAGGCAACTTATATATTTAGCACCTTTAAGGGTAGCATGTATAGAGGCAATCCTTGGCAAGGGATAAATATCATCTACTGTAAATGTATTTAATGCTCTATAATCACCACACAGTCTTGCTTTATCTTGCTCATAAGAAATTAGCACTGGTGATATTACACAATATTTTGGTGTAGTTTCAACCTTCTCAAGAATGTACATTTTTAATAACATCTTAATATTATCCTCTATGTCTTTCCTCTTCATTGGTGAAGCAGGGTATGGTTTCTTTTTAAGACTAGCAGGAATATTATCCATATCACAGGTTAAAATAATCTTCATTTCATGATCTTTTACAAGGCCAAGTTCATTGGTACCATGTGCAAAAGCCATTGGAAATGCTTTAATTAATTCCAAAATATTATTTTTCTCAGCTTTACTTATCTGAGTGCCAAATGATGCTTTTGAAATTTCTGTTTCCAGAAGTTCCATCTCATTGGATTCTCTTCCTTTACACGGGGAATTTGTTACTGACTCAATTTGTAAGACTGTGTTAAAAGAATTTATTTTAAATCTCCTTTTACCATTCATTCCAATTGTAAAATTGTTATTAGCAGGGTCTAATTTCACACCAAATTTAGTCAGAATATCATTTCCAATGATAAAACAATTACTACAGTTAGTATTATCCATTACTACAAAGTCACAAGTTACCCTCACATAACCATGTTGATGTTTAAAGAAAACAACAGCTTTGTATTTACCAATGGGGTGTAGCACTGATCTAAAACCTCTCCAATTTTTATTTTGAAGTGGTTCAAGCTTAAACTTATATTCACTATCAATTTTCTGTTATGTATTAGTGGAAATAACAGAACCAGCAGCTCCTGTGTCCAGTACTATATTAACATTTTCACCAGAAATGATAGCTGGAACCATGATAGGTGTCATTCTAAAGTTATAAGCTTGTATATCCTTAATGATTTCAGCATCCTCAAAATTCATTAAAGATTCATTTGAGTCCATATTTAATATTGGATTTTCAAAGATGGACAAATCATCTTCCAACATACAGACTTCATTTTCATCACTATATGAGATATTGCTGTCATAATCACTTGATTCTTTACTTTTTTCAGTTTCAGTTTCAGATTCACGTTGATTTTCAACAATATTTATGTTTTTCTCACATTTGTGACCTTTTACCCAAGGTTTGTTACACTTATAACAAGTATTTGTTTTATGCTTTTTAGGTACTACAGGTGCAGTAGGTTTTTTCTGCTTCTCCTGAAGTTTTTTTGAATTCTGAATTTTTACAGGTTCAACATATTGTTTATAAGTGGAATACCTTGATTCATACTTATGGTTTAATAATATTTCATTGCAAATATTAATAAAATCAGAATATTCAGTAACATTTAATGTTCTAGCTACAAAAATATCTCTGACAGATATAGGTAATTTATATATTATCTTATCTTTCCATAAGTTAAAATCCATGTGAGGCTCAATGGCTTTTAATATTTTATTTAAATTCATTAAAAATACCATAGGTTTGTCACCATTCAATGGATTATACCTAGTCTTCTCATAAAGTCTCTGCTGAGTAAGCCTGAATTTAGAACCTCCAAATGGTTTTTCAATAAGTTGTTTCCATTCAGCCCAAGAGTAATCTTTACCCTTACTCAAGACAGCTTCAAAACATAATAAAGCAACATCCTTAAATAAAGAAATTTATTTTGATGTTATTTCTTCATCTGGTAACTTATATGAGAATTTCAAGTTGTCAATTCTTTGAATAAAATGTTGCCAATCAGAGCTGGCTTCCCCATCATAAGTTGGGTACTGATCTATCTTAGGCCAGTTTTTCTGATTGGATTTTATCTCACTAATCTTAGGTAAATTCAACAACTCATTCACTTTTGATAAATGGTCTTGTATTTCCTCCTGCACGTATTTGTGACTTACATTTTCAGATTTGACACTACCACCAGATGGTTTTAATTGTGGTGGTATAGGGAAGGAATGAGATTCACTTTTGCCAATGAAAGGATTATTATTATATTGATTATACTTATGATTATCCTGGTTCATTAATAGATTGGCAGTTTCAATCTCAACTTTAGTTAATCTTTGTAGCAACTCAGAGACACTTTGATTTGTCTGGGCAAAAGATAACTTTGTTCTTGATTCAGTTTTTAATAAATGTGTTTCATATAATTTCTCTAACTCACAGAATTTGTTTGAAAGTTCATTATATTTATTACTCAATGAATCATATTTAAGAGTTAGAGACAAATGTTCTTTCTCTAATTCTTTGTTATGTGTTGCTAATTGAGAAATGTTTAATTTAAAGGATGAAATTGTATCACTAGTGAGCTTAACTGTCTGCTCCTCAAAATCAGTCATTCTATTCCACAATTCTGAAACAATTCTATGGACAGTTGGATTATTGTTAAAATATTCCATGTCTTCCTTTTCGATTCTCTCACTCTCCTGTGAACTTCTCATCTCACTAGTAGGTGGTTGCAACTGAGGGTTAACTGTATTATCATTATAAATAGTACTGTTATTGTGGACAAAAGACAAGTCAGGTGTATCTACTCTAAAACCTAAATTTCTTAAATCCTCCTCTATTTTTTGCACAGATTTAACATCAATAGAATTACCTATATTGTAATTATCAGTATTATGTTCAATCTGAAAGGGTAATCTACTTACCATGGGATGGTTGCCAGTCCTAATTTTTGGCGCTTTTTTCCTTTGTAAGGGTGAGCTGAGGAAGTCAGATGAGGTGGAGGATCCCTGTTTCAACTGTGGCTTGTCCACTGTTGATGAAACCAGTCCCATTTCCATTTGTCTACCAGGATTTTCTCCTGGGAGTGAGTTGACCCGCCTTGGGTAGGGGGTTGCTGATTTGACTGACTGGGCTGGCCTCCCTTTAACTCTGCCAATGCCTGATTCATCTGCTGAACCCCTACCTTGCAATTGTTTTTCAATTGCTCTACCTTTTTGAACATGAGTGATTTGGATTCATCCAACTTCAGAACCTGTTTGGCCAGGTAGGACAGTTGATCCTGAAGAGGAGGAGACGTCTTTTTTATAGTTATATTTTTTAAGAGGGCGTCCTTTTCTTCTATACTCATGCTTTCTCCCTGGGGGTATTGTTGACCCTCCATGGTGATGTCCTGGAAAGTTTTTGTTAGCTTTAGACCTGGTGTTATAAGCAGGCTTTTCACTTACACTGTCCTGGGGAGCACTCATATTGTTAAAAATGACAATATTTTATGTCTACGGAAGGAAAAAACTCTATGGAACTAGTAGACAAAAGATATTAGCAATGATATTACTAATAAAAAAGCAATGGAGCTTACCCTGAATTTATATCTTTATTTATTTAAATAAATTATAAGAAAAATTTGAAAAAGTCTGTTAAAAATATAATAATAAGTTTAACTAGACCTTTATAAGGGTGAATAAGTAGCTTACCAAGATTTAACCAAATACCAATTTAATTGGGTGTTATATTGGTGTCCAAATACCAAGTGAAATTGTGTTTATATTGGATACAGTTACTACTGTAAATACCTAATTTTTATGATAAAAAATTAGTAAAATTATTTTAAGGGTTCTTTTCCGCAATCACTGAGTTATGATGACCCACTAATATGCAGAAGACCCAAATATTTGGTTATTTTGAGCTGTACTTAAGTAAAAATCACGTCCCAAGGCTTATACTAAATACTAAGTAAAATATAAGGAAAGACCTTCAATTGCCAGTATAGTCTAGTATATAAGTATGATATAATAGTGTTTATTTATGGTCCTACTACTTATTGATAAATGATTTAGTGATTAAACCTCAGGGGAAGACTAATAAAATAGTTATACTCAAATAAAACTCACAATACTTGGATTTAAATGCGTGCTAGTGGTGGAAAATAGATGTATAATATATAGTTATAGCTTATATAAAGATAATATCAATTTATAATAGCTTTATAATATATTTTTGAATGCTAATAATTGTATTTTAGTGGTTTTTTGGATTGTAGTAATTGAATGATGATAAATAACCGTCAAAATCCCTCCTTACTTATACCCAAATCCACTGGAGTGCACAGACCTTCAATCCAGATGATGTCACTGCTATCCCCGGCAATTACAGCAATGTGAGGGCCCATCACCTCCCCATGGTTTCCACTTCAAGCAGTTTCAACACCCAGACATCCAGTAAGGACCCTCCATCACTATTAATAATAACACAGATCTATACCATAAATAGATAATCCAGATAAAAGCAGATACCATAAAGAAACAGGTAAAATAAACAGTCAAAAAGAAATTTAATGAAAACAAAAGCATATAAAGGAAACAAATAAAATGTCCAAGCCCCCAATAACATCCCCAAGCATCCACATTACCCCAGAAATGTCCTTCCAACCCATAAATCCGTGAATAACCATCCAAGGAAGTAAATTAAGTTGTCCAAACTGGGTGTATGTGCCTGATATAGGTGTCTATGCTTCTGTAGGCATTGTGAGTCCACTGATTTCGTCCATATGACCTTAAATAAGCAGAAAAACAAAGTTTTTAGGCTATTAAGGGGCTAAAACCCACTTATATACCTAAATATACATAATATACTGCATATTTCACTGAATATGAGATTTATGTATACATATAAGCTTACGTATGTCAATAATTACTTCATATCACTTAAGATAAGTATATTATGACTCCATTAACACCTTAATAAGTATTATTAGGCTATGGATAAGCTATTTAAACTACTATAAGTTGTATAATAGAATAATAATTATATATATATATAATATAATAATATATATTATTATTTTAACCTTATTTTTAAGATATAAGCTTAATTTACTTAAGGTTATCTTATTTTAAGCATAAGAAATACTCAGTCCTAAGGATATTTAGGCTGACATAATACATCAGTCTGTGGGTGAAGGGCAGTAGAAAGTTTCAGATCACAATTACAAACATCCATCAGAGACATCCAAAATTCAGAAGTGAATTCAAAGTCCCTGTCAGAGATTATGGCCTTAGGAAAACCAGAAGTATTAAAAATATGAGACCACCACAAGAAAGCTAATTATTTAGTGGAAAAATCCTTGTGAGTAGGGATAAATTTACACATTTTTGTGAGTCTGTCCACAATAACCTCAAAAGAGTTATAACTGTCTTTCCCAGAAATGGGTAATCCTGCTATAAAGTCCATTTTTATTATTTACCATAGTGCACCAGGTGATTCAATATTTTGCATTAATCCAGCTCTTTTACCAATCAATCTTTTTGATTTTTGGCAAGAATCACAGGATTCAACATATAGTTTTGTGTCTTCAGAAATATTAACCCACCAAGCAGTGTTCTTAGTTCTGATCATTGTTTTCTCAAGATCAAAATTTCCAGCCAATATGTCATCATGACAAATTTTCAAGATGATCTCTTTAATAGAAGAGGGAATAACAATAACATTACTCAACTTTCTTCTATAATATAGGTAGACTTCATCAATTGAAAATTTACATTTTTCCAAAGCCTTCTGGTACTTTGGTGGGAGGATTTTAAATAATGCTTTTATTGAAGCATTCTTTGGATCATTTAATATAGTACATAACCCCTTTAAGTCAGTTTCCTTATCATATGAATCCAGAATAACCTGTAATAGCTCTTCCTCCATATCAACAACATATATCCCATGAAGGTGAACTATCTCATCTTCAGGAACATATGAAGATTTTGAGTAATCATTTGGCAAAGGTAACCTTGATAAAATATCTAAATTTGAGTGAACAATACTAGCCCTATGAATTATTGTCATCCTCCCTCTGTATTCTTGAACTGCTAACTGCCATCTGAACATATGTCCGTTAGTTGTTTTCAAGTATAAGAGGGATTTAACTGCACTGCAGTCAGTGAAAAGTTCAAATTTCTGGTCATCCAGATAATAATGTATCTTTTCTAGAGCACAAACTACTGCCAAAAACTCCCGTTGAGTGGCACCATATTTCAATTCACTATTTCTCAAGGTTCTTGAAATATATCAATTTACTACTTCTGATACTTTACTATTGATAAATTGTTTTTGATGGAGAGCAGAACGAAGACCAATAAAACTGGAATCAGTGTATAAAGAATGGTTTTTTAAAGTCAGGAAAAGCAAGAATAGGTGCTCAAATCAAACAATGCTTCATAGTGTCAAACGATCTTTGTCTTTCACTGTTCCAGACAAAAGCAAAATCTTTCCTAGTTAATTGAATAAGGGAGAATGCTATGAACCGATGATTTTTAATATACTTTTTATAGTATCCACAAATTCTCAAAAAATTCTGTAGCTCTCTAACTGTGGTAGGAGCTTTCACCTGTTGTATGGCTGCCACTTTGTTTTGGTCAAAACATATCTGCAAACCTGAGACAACATGACCAAGCTCTTTCAAAGAATGAAAAACAAATTTATATTTTTTCAAGACAAGTTTCATATTTATCTCATCCATATAATAAAAAAAACTTTACACAGGTGGTTAAGATGGTCCTCAAATGTTTTATAGAATATGATGATATCATCAATTTAGACTATGAGCCATCCTACAATTATTTCCTGATGGAATGTGTTATCCATAACTTTCTGAAAAACTGAAGGGGCATTTTTGGGGCCAAATGGCATCCTAACATACTTATAAATACCCATATGAGTAGCAATCATCAGATAATTCTGAGAATTTTTCTCAACAGGTACCTGGTGTTATCATTTATTACCATCTAAACAGCTAATATATATAGCACCTTGTAAGGTAGCATTTATAGAGCTGATTCTAGGTAAATAATAGATATCATCAACAGTATAAGTGTTTAATGCTGTATAATAACCACATAACCTGGCTTTATATTTTACATAAGAAATTAGTACAGGTGAGATAACACAATGTTTAGGTGTCTCAACTACCTTCTCAATAATATTCATTTTTAAAAGGGTAGATATATTGTCTTCAATATCTTTTCTCTTTTTTGGAGAAGAAGGATAAGGCTTTTTCTTTAAACTAGGTGGCATTTAAGTTAATGGGAAAGATAATGAAAGCTTCATTTCTTCTTTTACCAATCCTAATTCATGTGACCCATGAGAAAATGCCATAGGAAAAGATTTTATCAATTGAATGATGGAATCTTTTTCCTCACCAGAAAGGTGTTATCCAAAATAAGCAGTTTCAATTTCAATAAAAAGGGCAGGAATTTCTTTTATAAATCTTCCTTAATATTGAGCTACAGAATGACATGTGTTCAAACCTGGTGTTAATAATTTTTTTGGGGAGGAAATCTTAAATTTTCTCTTTCCATTCATCCCCATTGTGAAGCATTGGTTTGAGGGATCCAACTTTATTCCATATTAGGTTAAATTTTCTTTTCCCATAATGAACCAACTGCTCAAATTAAAATTTTTCTTGACAACAAAATCACACATAGCTCTTACAAAACCATGGTTATATTTGAAAAAAACTTTGGTGTTGTATTTACCGATGGGGGACAAAACAGATCCATAACCTCTCCAATTTTCAGAAATGATAGGCATAAATTTTCATTTATAATCTTGATCAACTGAAGAAAGTGCTTTTTAAGATACTACACTTCTTCCAGCTCCAGAATCTAAAACAACCTCAATAATATTTCCAATAATCAAGACTGGTGCCTTGAGGGGGGAAATAATAATTGAGCTTTCCTCAAGATTTCTTATGATCTCAGCATCTTCTAATGTAGATAAATCATTATTTCCAATGCCAATATTATTTAAATAATGATTATCTTCTTCTAACGTTAACATTTCCTGGTGAGATTCATATGAAATATTTCTGGCACAATCACTTGAAGTATCATTCAGTGCTATTGCGTTATCAGCATGTTCCTCTGTCTGTTCAACAAGATTTATCATCTTGTCACAAACATGGGCTTTCTGCCAAGGCTTGCTGAAATTGAAGCAAGTTTTTGTTGCTTACTTTTTAGGTGCAAAAGGGGCAGAAAGTTTACCAACCTTTTCCAGAGGTTTTCTCCAATCAAGTTCTAGGAATGAATCTTTTAGAATCATACTTTTTATTTAAAAGGATCTCATTAAAAGTATTAATAAAAGAAGAAGGTTCACTTGAGAACACAGTCCTAGAAACTTACAGGTCTCTAAGAGACATAGACAATTTATTGACAATCCTGTCTTTCCATAATTCAAACTCCATATCTGGGTCCATTTCCCTCAGAATTTTCACAAGCTTCATCAGGAATTCAATAGGTTCTTCAGCAGAAGAAGAGATATATATAGCTTCTTCATACTGCCTTTTTAGAGCTAATCTAAACTTGCAACTACCAAATTGTGCTTTAATTAATTTTTTCCAATCTTCCCATAAGAGTCATTTTTATCTAAGAGGACAGATTCATACCAAATTAGGGATACATTGCTGAATAAAAAAATAAATTTTGACACATTATCCTCATCTTGGAGTTTGTAAGAATTTTTCAGATTATCAATCCTGCAAATAAATTGCTGCCAATCAGAGGAAGAATAAACATCAAAGGTTGGATATTGGTCAAGTTTTGACAAAAATTTTTGACTTGAAGTAGTCTCCTTATTACAAGCTTATTTCTGAGTGAGAAGAAGCTGTAACATCTCCAATCGGGAAGTAATCTCATTTTTTAATCCTTGTGTAGATGAAAAAGGTACATCATCAATTTTTGATGTAAACTGTCAGCCAGGCTGCTAAACTTACCCAGTAAAATAATTAATTATTTACTGGGATGAAGACATACCTTTTTAATACTTATATATTATTATTAATTATAATATATTTACTCTAAATTTACTTTTAAGAAATTAACTAGTTACAAAACAGTAAAATTAGTAAATATTTAAAATTAAAATTAAATGTCCCTAATATTTATATTCCTATCACTGTGTACAATGACAGGTTAAGAGAAATAAAAATTAATATTTAGATAAAAATTAATATTAAAAAAAATAAATATATACAAGAAATTCAAATTACTTATTTAAAAGTGACAATTATAGTAATTTTTAAATAAGCCAATTTATTTCTGACATTTAAAGTGAATACACATTTTTAACACATTCTTTATAGAACAACTGTTATCCAGGCTACTAGACTTACCCAGTAAAAAAATTAATTATCTTACTTAGATGAAGCCATGCCTTTTAATCGTTATTAATAATTAATTATGTACTAACTACTTATGTATTACTTACAAATAACTAGCTAAGTACAATAAGTAATGTAAATAATTAATAAAAATAAGTAATTGTCACACACATTTTTACTCCCTAACACCGTGCTCAATAATACAGATGAGAGGGAATAAAAATAGTATTAAAAAATATAAAAAAATATAAAAAGAAGAGACTTTTCAAACTCCTTTATTTAGATTTTGTTGAATCTCCATTTTAAAACAAATGTTTTTTGTACTAAATGTGACGGACCAAGGGATTCTAATTTTTATTTCAAATAAAATGATACCTTTTATTTACACACTATTTAGTATATCTTATATTATTTCACATACACTCTTTATTTAGTTTATTTTTTCTCACAACCTTGTATCAGGTGGTGTTAACTCCATGTCTTTATTTCTCACATCTTTTCCTATAAAAGGCCCTCTCTTTTTGTACTTTTCATTCATCACTTAAATTATTAAAACAATTACTACACTTAAATATTTATTACTATTTATTATTGTTTTTAGTACTTACAATTACATAGTTCTAACTCATTAATCATAATAATAATTAAAACTCTACCTCTTATTAATTGAGTAAAGAAATCAAAAGATTAAAAAAAATACGTACAGTAATACTTTTGAGTGCAATAAATTCACTTGAAACCTTGTAGGACCTCCCAATTTATCTTCTAGACCAAGGGGACCACTGACAGCTAGACTCACCCATTAAAGTAATTAATTATTTCCTGGGATGAAGCCACGCCTTTTTATTTTCTATTTATTATTTATTTTATTTTATTTTATTTAAGTTTACATGTAATAAACTTACTAGTTGCAAAGAAGTAAATTTAGTAGAAATTTAAAATTAATATTAATTGTCCTATATATTTTATTTTTATTATTGTAACACCTTGCTCAAATGACAGTTTAATGGGAATAAAAATTAAAATATTAAAATATAATATTAAAATAAGAAAAGTTTTTTTAATATTTGTAATATAATTAAAAATAAAAATAATTATGTACAAAGAATCAATTTACTTATTGAACAATAACAAGTTCTGTAATTTTTAAATAAATACATTTATTTTGGCATATACAGTAAATAGAATGTTCTAAAATATTCTTTATAAAACAATTCTATAATTTGAAATGTTCTTTCTTCTGGAAAATTCCTTCCATCTCTCATACACTTGTATTTATAATTTTTTATTCTGTCACTTGTCTCTCCTTTGCCTATATAAGACTTCTCTTTCTGTTTGTTTTTGGTCATTCTTACTTACTTACTTATTTTATTAAATCACTAAATTAAAATAATTATTAATATTATTTATTGTTTAAGTACTTACAACATTGTAGTTCTAAATTATAAATAAAACTAATAATTATAAAAATTTTACCTCTTTTATTTGAGTAATTAAACTAAAAAGATAAATTTATATGTACCTTGACCTTGAGATCTTCAAAGCCACCTATCACTGCCATTGGACCTCCATTAAAAATCTTCTAGACCATCAGAGCCCTTTGACACTTGGGGACCTTTCAGAATTGTTGACGGCGCATTGATATCTTGAAGCTGGAAATTGAGTGACCATCAAGGACAAGGTACCAGTAGGATACGTAGACAAAAAAAATGATGAACGTCATTGACCACGTGACTTATTTTTTTGCTGTGACCAGGAATCAAACTGCACTCCAAATTTAGATTCATATATTGGCAATAGTCATATATAATTGTGGTAATTATATTGATTACTAATTGTGGGTCATTTTGCACATTTAACTGTACACGTATATCTTTTTTATTCAGAGCCCTGTAAGTGGCATTAACTTGCTCATTTTACAGGGGGAGGTTCCTGGTAAATAAATTTTTTTTTTCCTAGTTGATCAAGATAGAGCTATATTTTTCTTAGTCCTAGAAGTAATATTAAAATTTAAATTAATTATTTTATATTATTTTTTTAATTATTTCAGTTGACCTCTGTCCTGATATTTAAAATTTTATATTATTGTTTCAGTTGAAAAATAGTCCTGACAGCTAATTAGTAATATTTAAAAAAAATTATTGAATTAATTATATTAAAATTATTTCAGTGGAAAAAAATTCCTGATAATTTAATTATTTCAGTTGATATTAAGTCCTGGTAATTAAAAATTATTTTCAGTTGACATTAAGTCTTGGTAATTATATTATTTTAGTTGACATTAAGTCCTGGTAATTAAATTATTATCAGTTGAAATTAAGTCCTGGCAATTAAATTCTTCAGTTGACTTCTAGTCCTAATAATTATCAACATATAAATTACTCATTATTAAATTATTTTATTACTTCAGTTAATTTATTTTAAGTTCTAGTTATAAAATTATCTTAAATCAATTAATAAAATTTTTAATTATTATTTCAGTTGATTTTTTGTCCTGGAAAACAATATATTTTAGTTATTCCAGTTGATTAAAAAGTCCTGATAATTACATATGTTGTCAGCTGGGCTACTAGACTTAACTGGTAAAATAATTAATTATTTTATTAAGGTGAAGCCATGCCTTTTTAAAATACTTATTAATATTTAATTATTTAACATTTACTTATATATTACTTACAACCAACTAAGCTAATTATATTAAGTAGTGTAAATAATTAATTTAAGTAAGTGTCCCATACATTTTTACTCCCTAAAACCATGCTCAATAGTACAGTTGATTGGGAATAAAAATTAATAATAAATTTATAATAAAAAAACCTTAAGATTATTATATTACTTCATTGAGAGATCTGGAAATCCGTGAAATTAATATAATTAACTTAATTGTGACATTCCAAGGAACTCATAATTTATTACTAATAAAATTGATGTCCTTGTTGACTTACCAATTAATTTATTTTCTTTTGTCATATATATACTCCTTTTAGTTATCTTCTTTCTCTCATTCTTACAGTAGATGGTGTAAATTCTGTGTCTTTATTTCCCTCATGTCTTGCCTATAAAAGGCCCTCACTTTTGTGTTTTTCAGAACATTCATTATTTATTTTTACTTACTTACTTATTTTATTACAGCTACATAAAAAACTATTTATTATTATTTTAGTATTTACATTAAGCCGTACTTCTAAACTTTTAAATAAAATAGTAATTATCCCTTTACCTCTTAAAATTATTTGAGTAAAAAATCTTTAAAAGATAAGAGAAATATGTACACATTTTGAATCCTTTGAAATCCACTGTTGCCGTCTTGAAACTCCTTGAAAACTCTTCTAGACTTGAAGGACCACTGATAGTTAGAGGCCTTTCCGAATCGTCAACGGCGCATCGATTACTTGAGGCCAGAGAATGTGGGGACCATTGCCATTTGAGGTATCTATAAGGACGAGTGAAAGAGGAAAACGAAGAACGTCATATATAACATGACTAAAATTTTTGCTGCAAACGGGAATTGAACCGCCCTCCAAAACTTAGGTTCATATATTGACTAAAAATCTTATATTTCGTGGTAATTATTGAAATTACTATTTGTGGGTCACTTTGCACTCTTCACTCTCTACATATTTCCTTTTTACTCAGCACTCTGTAAGTGGCATTAATTTGCCCATTTAACAGGGGGAGGTGTCTAGTAAATTGGAATTAATTTTTTTTTGATTATTCATTTTATTTTTCATAGTTGAAAAAGATAGAGCAATTGTTTTCTTAGTCCTAGAGGTAATAAATTATATTTTAAAAAATTATTATTCATTATAATCTTCAGTTGAATCTTGTCCTGATATATTTAAATTTTATTTGTTCCAGTTGACAAATTGTCCTGACAATAAAATTTTTTAAAATTCATATTTAATATTTCAGTAGAAATTAAGTCCTGTTAATTATTAAATTATCAGTTGATTTAAAATCCTTATAATAATTATCATAAAATTGTTAATAAGAAATTTAAATTTAATTCTTCAGTTGATTATTATATAATCCTGGTTTTAAATTGTTTTGAATTAATAAATTGATTATTATTTTAGTTGATTTTATCCTGAAAAATTTTATTTTATTATTTTTCTTTTAAATAAAAGTAAAAATACAAACTAATTCATCTTATTGTCTCCCTCCCTCATTTCAGTAAAATTTAGAAATGACTGATCAAGGTGTCTCTGCTGCACATGAAGAGGAATTGGATTTAATTGATTATGATGAGGCTACTTCTGTGAGTTCTCATTTAACTAGAAAATTATCTCAAATTAATCAATCATTTCCCCAATCAGGATGTAGAAATGGAGGAAGTGGAAATTCTGGTAGAAACAAATCAGGAACAGAGACCTGTAATAAATCCCCCAGAAAAACTTCCAAAAGGCTTCAAAATAAAAAAGATGCCACTACCACAACAAGTAAAGAACATTTCAGCACACATAAAAGAATTAAGGACAGAAAACTTGAGATTGAGGTCAAGAGTTGATGCTCTAGAGGAAAAGGTAAGAAAGATAGATGCTTTTCTTCAAGAGAAGAGGAGACCTCCTCCCCCCAGGGATCTTCATCAATTGGCTCCCCAGAAGCCAGAGAACGTGGAAGTATCAAAGTGGCAGTGGGATTGGCTGAACACTCAGTGGGATTACCTGTCTCAAAATCAGCAGACTCAATTGCCCCTAGCAGGTCCATCAAGACCCAGCCAAGTCAACCCCACACCTCCTCACCCCTATCAAGGAGGAAGAAGAAGAAAAAAAAATATGATCTTGCCCAGAAAACCTTGGTAAGCCCCTCTATTGATTCTCAAGTACCATTTCTTGTAACTAATTCAGTTCCTTCAGGTAATTCTGGAAGCGGAGATGAGACTGTGAGACCTGTAGAGGCTGAGAACAGTAGACAAATTGCTTAAATTTCAAATGTATCTAATCCTTTAGTTCTAATTGCTACTTCAATGATAAATCCTGATATGGCTATTATTGATGAAACACTTGAACCTGAGTTTTATGAGATGCTGGAAAGTTACTCTGTTTCCTTATTGAGAAACACTCCAGATGTAGCTAACATTAATGATGAATATTTAAGGGATATTATTGCTAAACAAAATCATACAATGAACAACATGCAACTGACTCATAAATATGATAGTTTGTTAACTGAACAGGGTTATCAAGCATTGAGGAGTGAATCACAAAGAGTTTCTGATGAATTGTTTCATTACAAGGCAACCCATGAAAAGAAAGTTGCTTTAAAGCAAAATATCAAAAATGATTTGTCTAAACTGAAAGATACTGTATCTGCCTGTTTCCAGGAGGTGGAGATAGATAAGATGAATTTGAAAAGATTTAATGACCATTTTTCATCTTTTCAAAATAAAAATCAGTTATCTTTTGCAACAATCAATGAGAGTTTATCTAGTCTTCCAAGAGTGAAAACCAGACTAACAACCATTGAGGAGAAATTGAACTCATTGTTTAATGATCAAAAATATTCTGAGATTTCTTTAAAAGAACATATAGTACAGGATGCTCCAAAGTTACCTGTGGCTAGTTCATCTAAAGGAAAATTAGTTCCAGAAATGCATGTTGATACCCCTGAGTTTCCATCAAAAATTGATGATGCACCAGGATCTTCAACAGAGGGATTAAACAATGAGACTACTGCACAACTAGAGAAGTTACAGCTGCTCCTTACTCAGAAACAAGCTGGTACTAAGGAGGCTCCTTTGAATCAAAAGAATTGGCCAAAACTTTACCAGTACCCAACATTTGATGGTGATTCTTCTTCTGATTGGCAGCAATTTATTTGCAGAATTGATAACTTAAAAAACTCTTACAAACTCCCAGATGAGGAAATTGAGTCTAAGTTTATTTCTTTGTTTACCAATGTTTCCCTAATGTAGTATGAATCTGTTCTCCTGGACAGAAATGACTACTCATTGGAAGATTGGAAAAAATTGATTAAAGCACAATTTGGTGGCTCCAAGTTCAGAATGGCTCAACAAAGGCAGTATGAGGAAACTAGATATAGCTCTTCCACTGATAAAACTATTGAGTTCTTAATGAAACTTGTAAAAATCTTGAGGGAAATGGACCCAAATATGGAGTTTGAGTTATGGAAGAACAGGATCCTTTATAAATTACTAATGTCTCTGAGAGACTTGATAGTGGCTAGGACTGAGTTCTCCAGAGAACCTTCTTTTTTCATTAATTCTTGCAATGAGATCCTTTTAAACAACAAGTATGATGCCAGAAGACTCATTCCTAGGACCCCTTTGGAGAAATCCTCCACTTACCAACAGAAACCTCTGGAAAAGGTTGGTAAATCTTCTGCCCCTTTTGCACCAAAAAAGTATGCAACAAACACTTGCTTCAAGTGCAAAAAGCCTTGCAAGAAAGGCCGTGTTTGTGACAAGAGGATAAATCTTGTTGAACAAACTGAGTAGACGGATGATGAAACAATAGAACTGGATGGTACTTCAAGTGATTGTGCCAGCAATATTTCATATGAATATCAACAAGAAATCTTGATGCTGCAAGAAGATATTCATTATTTAAATACTTTTGATATTGATAATAATGATTTATCTACAGTTGAGGATGCTGAGATCATAAGGAACATTGAGGATAACTCAATTGTAATTACCCCTCTCAAAGCACCAGTCTTGATCAATGGAACCAGCATGGAAGGTGTTCTGGATTCTGGAGCTGGAGGAAGTGTGGTATCTGAAAAATCACTTTCTTCAGTGGATCAAGACTATAAATCAAAACTGATGCCTATCACTTCGGAAAATTGGAGAGTTTATGGCTCTGTTTTGTCCCCCATTGGTAAATACAAGGCCATAGAATTTTTTAAATATAACCATGGTTTTGTAAGAGCTATTTGTGATTTTGTTGTCATGAAAAATGATAATTTAAGCAGTTGGTTTATCATAGGAAATGACATTTTAACCAAATATGGCATAAAATTAGATCCTTCAAACCAATGCTTCACAATGGGGATAAATGGGAAGAGAAAATTTAAGTTTTCCTCCCCCAAAAAATTATTAAAACCAGAATTGAACACATGTAATTCTGTGGTTCAATATAAAGGAAGATCTACAAAAGAAATGCATGCCCTTATGACTGAAATTGACAATGCCTCTTTTGGAGAACAACTTTCTGGTGAGGATAAAGATTCCATCATTAACTTGATAAAGTCTTTTCCTATGGCCTTTGCTCATGGGTCACATGAACAAGGATTAGTTAAAGAAGAAATGAAACTCTCATTGTCTTGTCCATTAACTGATATACCACCTAGTTTTAAGAAGAAGCCTTATCCTGCTTCTCCCACAAAGAGAAAAGATATTGAAGAAAATATTTCTACCCTTTTAAAAATGAATATTATTGAAAAGGTAGTTGAAACACCTAAATATTGTGTTATCTCACCTGTTCCGATTTCTTACGAGAAAGATAAAGCCAGGTTATGTGGTGATTATAGAGCACTAAATACTTATACTGTTTATGATATCTACCCTTTGCATAGAATTAGCTCTATACATGCTACCTTACAGGGTGCTGAATATATAAGCTGTTTGGATGGTAATAAGGGATTTCACCAGGTACCTGTTGAGAAAAATTCTCACAATTATCTGATGATTGATACTCATATGGGTATTTATAAGTATGTTAGGATGCCATTTGGCCCTAAAAATGCCCCTTCAGTTTTTCAAAAAGTCATGGATAACACATTCCATCAGGAGATAATTGAAGGATGGCTAATGGTTTATATTGATGATATCACTATATTCTCAAAAACATTTGAGGACCATCTTAACCACCTGTGTAAAGTATTCTAGAAAATAGATGAAATAAATATGACACTTGCTTTGAAGAAATGTAAATTTGGTTTCCATTCTTTAAAAGTTCTTGGTCATGTTGTTTCAGGCTTATAGATATGTGTTGACCAAAAGAAAGTGGCAGCCATACAACAGGTGAGGGCTCTAAATACAGTTAGAGAGCTGCAGAGTTTTTTGGGAATGTGTGGATACTATAGACATTATATTAAAAATTACCAAGTCATAGCTTTACCCCTTACACAATAAACTAGAAAGGATGTTGCTTTTGTCTGGAATAGTGAAAGACAAAGGGCCTTTGACACTATGAAACACTGTTTGATGTCAGCACCTATTCTTGCTTTACCTGACTTTAATCAGCCATTTGTTTTATATACTGATGCCAGTTTTATTGGTCTGGGTGCTTCCCTCCATCAAAAACAAGTGATGAATGATAAAGTATCAGAAGTAGTAATTTGTTATATTTCAAGAACCTTGAGAAATAGTGAATTGAAATATGGTTCTACTCAATTCGAATGTTTAGCTGTAGTGTGGGCTCTAGAAAAGCTACATTATTACCTAGATGACCAGAAATCTGAACTTGTCACTGACTGCAGTGCAGTTAAATCCCTTTTAAACTTGAAAACATCTAACAGACATATGTTCAGTTGGCAGTTAGCTGTTCAAGAATACAGAGGGAGAATGACAATTATTCATATGGCTGGTATTGTTCACTCAAAGGTGGATATGTTATCAAGGTTACTTTACCAAATGATGAATCTAATCCTGCTTATGATCCTGAGGATGAAATTATTCATATTCATGGGATATATGTGGTTGATATGGAGGAAGAGCTATTACAGCTTATTCTGGATTCATATGATAAGGACACTGACTTAAAAAAGTTATGCACCATATTAAATGATCTAAAGAACGCTTCAATACAAGCATTAATTAAAACCCTTCCACCAAAGTACCAAAAAGCTTTGGAAAAAGGTAAATTTTTAATTGATGAAGGATATCTATATTATAGAAGAAAGTTGAGTAATGTCATTGTTATTCCTCCTTCTATAAAAGAAATCATCTTGAAAATTTGTCATGATGACATATTAGCTGGAAATTTTGATCTTGAAAAAACAATGATCAGAATTAAAAACACTGCTTGGTGGGTTAATATGTCTGAAGACACCATATTATATGTTGAGTCTTGTGATTCTTGCCAAAAATCAAAAAGATTGACTGGTAAAAGAGCTGCATTAATGCAACATATTGAGCCTCCTGATGCACCATGGCAGATAATAGACATGGATTTTGTAACAGGATTACCTATTGCTGGAAAAAACAGTTATAACTCTTGTTGGGTTATTGTGGACAGATTCACTAAAATGTGTAAATTTATCCCTACTCACAAGGATTTTTCCACTAAAGAATTAACTTTCTTATGGTTGTCTCGTATGTTTAATACTGCTGGTTTTCCTAAAGCCATAATCTCTGACAGAGACTTTAAATTTACTTCTGAATTTTGGATGTCTCTGATGGATGTTTGTGGTTGTGATCTGAAACTATCTACTGCCCATCACCCTCAGACTGATGGATTAGCTGAAAGAATGATTCAGACTCTAGAGGAGATAATAAGAAGGTACTGTGCCTTTGGCCTTGAGTATAAAGATAATGACAGATTCACTCATGATTGGGTTACCTTACTTCCTGGGTTAGAATTTTCCTATAATAGCACTATTCATTCTGTTACTCAAAGAAAGCCTTTTGAGCTCTGGCTTGGATATGTTCCAAATACTCATGCCCATATTCTCAATAACAAAATACCTAAATTGGATATACATCCTGGTGTAAAATCTTTTCTTCAAATGCAACAACTTTTCAGAAATCATGCTCAAAAATGTATTGAAAAATCATTTGAATATGAGAAGAAGAGATGGGACAAATCCCATAAAGAATACACTTTTAAAAAGGGTGATGAAGTGTTGATTTCTACAGTCCACTTCAATTTACAAGGAAATAACAAATTAAAAGACCCATTTGTTGGTCCATTTGTTGTCAGAAGAATGATTGGAGACAATGCAGTTGAGGTTATTTTGTATTCTCCATATGACAGAAAACACCCTGTTTTTCCAATATCTCTTCTGAAACCTTACACATCCAACAGTGATTTATTTCCAAAAAGGAGGAGAAGACCAAAGAAAACCCCAAATAAAATCACTGAAACATCAGAAATTGAAAAAATTCTGAATGACAGAATAGTCACTGCTAAAAAGGTACAGAATACTTATTGATATTCAAGAATATCATCTGAATATTATTCTTGGATACCTTGGAAGGAGATATCAAATCTTCCTACTCTGCTAAAAAAGTATAAAATGAAGAAATCATTGCATTTTTTTTATTTTTTTTTAGAGTGAGGGAGTGTCAGCCGGGCTACTAGACTTACCTGGTAAAATAATTAATTATTTTACTAAGGTGAAGCCATGCCTTTTTAAAATACTTATTAATATTTAATTATTTAACATTTACTTATATATTACTTACAACCAACTAAGCTAATTATATTATGTAGTGTAAATAATTAATTTAAGTAAGTGTCCCATACATTTTTACTCCCTAACACCGTGATCAATAGTACAGTTGATTGGGAATAAAAATTAATAATAAATTTATAATAAAAAAACCTTAAGATTATTATATTACTTCATTGAGATATCTGGAATTCCATGAAATTAATATAATTAACTTAATTGTGATGTAATTTATTGTGACAGTCCAAGGAACTCATACTTTATTACTAATAAAATTGATGTCCTTGTTGACGTACCAATTAATTTTTTTTCTTATGTCATATATATACTCCTTTTAGTCATCTTCTTTCTCACATTCTTACAGTAGATGGTATAAATTCCGTGTTTTTATTTCCCTCATGTTTTGCCTATAAAAGGCCCTCACTTTTGTGTTTTTCAGGACATTCATTATTTATTTTTACTTACTTACTTATTTTATTACAACTACATAAAAGACTATTTATTATTATTTTAGTATTTACATTAAGCTGTAATTCTAAACTTTTAAATAAAATAGTAATTATCCCTTTACCTCTTTAAATTATTTGAGTAAAAAATCTTTAAAAGATAAGTGAAATATGTACACATTTTGAATCCTTTGAAATCTACTGTTGCCGTCCTTGAAACTCCTTGAAAACTCTTCTAGACTTGAAGGACCACCCAACAGTTATAATACATATATATATAATTATTACACTATTATATGACTTATAGTATTTTAAATAGCTTACACATAGCCTAATAGTACTTATTAAGGTATTAATGGATTCTTAATATACTTATATTAAGTGATATTAAGAAATTATAGACAAACATAAGCTTATATGTATACATAAACCTCATATTCAGTTAAATATGTAGTTATATTATGTATATTTAGGTCTATAAGTGTGTTTTAACCTCTTAATATCCTATAAAATTTATTTTTCTGCTTATTTTAGGTAATATGCACGTATTCAGTGGACTCACAATGCCTACTCAAGCATATACACCTATTTCAGACGCATTTATCCAGTTTGGACAACTTAATCTGCTTCCTTGGATGGATTTTCATGGATTTATGGGTCGGGATATTATCACTGGGTTAATATGGCTGCTTGGGGATTTTATTGGGGGCTTGGACAGTTAATTTGGTTCCTATATATGCTTTGGGTCTCATTATATATTCTTTGGATGAGTTATTATACCTGTTTCTTTATGGTATCCGCTTTTATCTGTTTATTCTATTTATGGTATGGGTCTTTGGTATCATTAATTGTGATGGAGGGTCCTTACTGGAGTTGTGGGTGTTGAAACTTCTTAAAGTGGATGCCATGGGGAGGTTATAGGCCCTCACAGTGCTGTAATTGCGGGGGATAGTAGTGACATCATCTGGATTTAAGGTCTATGCACTCCAGTGGATTTTGGTATCAGTAAGGGAGTATTTGACGGGTTATTGGACATCACTTACTTACTAAAATTCAAATAAACATTATAAAACAACTATTATCATATATAAATATATTATAAAGCATTTATAAATTGATATTATCTTTATATAAGCTATAACTATATTTTATTGATCTATTTTCCACCAGTAGCATGCATAAAATCCAAATATTGTGAGTTTATATTGAGAATAACTATTTTATTAGTCTTCCCCTGAGGCTTAATCATTAAATAATTTAACAATAAGTAGTAGGACCATTAGTATTTACTATTAAATCATACTTATATACTAGCACAATCTGACAATCTGGGGTCTTTCCTTAATTATTACTTATTATTTAGTATAAGCCTTAGGACGTGATTTTTACTCTAGTATATCTCAAAACAAACCAAATATTTGGGTGTGTAGAATATAAGTGGGTCATCATAACTCAGTGATTGGGGAACCCCTTATAATAATTGTACTAATTTTTTATAATAAAAATTAGGTATTTACAGTAGTAACTGTACCCAATATAAACCCAATTTCACTTGGTATTTGGTCACCAATATAACACCCAATTAAATTGGTATTTGTTTAAAGCCTGGTAAGCTATTTATTTACCCTTTCTAAGGTCTAGTTAAACTTGTTTTTTATTTTAAACAGATTTTTTCAAATTTTTCTTATATTTTATTAAAATAAATAAAGATATAAATTCAGGGTAAAGCTCCAGTGCTTTTATTAGTAATTGTATTGCTAATATTTTTTGTCTACTAATTACCATATTGGTTTTACCTTTATTAGATGTGTAAAATTGTTATTTAAAGACACAATGGGTGCTCCACAGGACAATTTAAGTGAAAAAACTGCTTATAACACCAGGTCTAAAGCTAAAAAGATTGCTCCAGGACATTGCCATGGAGGGTCAATCCTACCCACAACCTGAGTCAATGAGCATAGAGGAAAATACGCCCTCTTATAAAAGATAACAATCAAAAGGACTTCACCTCCTCTTCAGGATCAACTGTCCCATCTGGAAAAGAAGGTTCTGAAACTGGAGGAATCAAAGTCTTTCATTCTAAAGGAAGTAGAGCAGTTGCAAAACAACTGCAAGGTGGGTTTCCAACAAATGAATCAAGCCTTGGTGGATTTAAAGGTAGGGCAGCCAAGCCAACAACCCCCATCCCAAGGAGGTTCACATCATTCCCAAGAAAAAATCCTGGTAGAGAAATGGAAGTGGGATTGGTTCCACCACCAATGGTCCAGTCACAGTTGAAACAGGGATCCTCCCCCTCATCAGACTTCCTCAGATCACCCCTTCAAAGGAATGCAAAAGCACCAAAAATCAGGGCTTGCACAAATCCACTGGTAAGTAGATTACCCTCTCAAATTGAACACAATACTGATGATTACAATATAGGTAATTTTATTGATGTACAATCTGTACAGAGAATCAAGGAGGACTTGAGAAAATCAGAGTTTGTTTAGATACATCTGACTTATCTTTTGTCAATAACAACAGTACTATTTATAATAATAATACAGTTAATCCTCAGTTTCCGCCACTTACTAGCTAGATGAGAAGTTCACAAAACAGTGAAAAATTTGAGAAGGAAGACATGGAGTATTTTAATAATAACCCTACTGTCCATAGAATTGTTTCAGCATTATGGAATAGAATGACTGATTGTGAGGAACAGACAGTTAAGCTCACAAATGATACAATTTTGTCCATGACATTGAACATTTCTCAACTGGCAACAAGAAATAAAGAATTAGAGAATGAACACTTGTCTCTAACTCTTAAGTATGATTCTTTGAGTAATAAATATAGTGAACTTTCAAACAAATTCTTTGAGTTAGAAAAGTTGTATGAGGCACATTTATTAAAAACAGAAGCAAGAACAAAGTTATCTTTTGCCCAGACAAATCAGAGTGTCTCTGAGCTACTTCAAAGATTCACTAAGGTTGAGATTGAAACTGCTAATCTGCTAATGAATCAGTATAATCATAAGTATACTCAGTATAATAATAATCCTTTCATTGGAAAAAATGAATCTCAATCATTCCCCATACCACCACAAGTAAAACCATCTGGTGGTAGTTTCAAGTCTGAAAATACAAATGTAAGTCACAAATCTGTGCAAGAGGAACTAAAAGACCATTTATCCAGAGTAAATGAGTTATTGTATTTAACTAGGATTAGTGAAACAAAATCCAATCAGAAAAACTGACGTAAGATAGATCAGTACCCAACTTATGATGGGGAAGCCAGCTCTGATTAACAACATTTTATCCTAAGATTTGACAACTTGAAATTCTCATATAAGTTACCAGATGAAGAAATAACATCAAAATTAATTTCTTTATTTAAGGATGTTGCTTTATTATGGTTTGAAGCTTTTTTGAGTGAGGGTAAAGATTACTCTTGGGCTGAATGGAAGCAACTAATTGAAAAACAAATTAGAGGTTCTAAATTCAGGCTCACTCAGCAGAGACTGTATGAGAAAACTAGGTATAATCAATTGAATGGTGACAAACCTATGGTATTTTTAATGAATTTGAATAAATTATTAAAAGCCATTGAGCCAAACATGGATTTTAACTTATGGAAAGATAAGATAATATATAAATTACCTATATCTGTCAGAGACATTGTTGTAGCTAGAAAAATAATGGTTAATGAATATTCTGAATTTATTAATATTTGAAATGAAATATTATTTAACCATAAGTATGAAGCAAGGTACACCACTTATAAACAAAATAATGAACCTGTGAAAAATGAGAATTCAAAAATACTTCAGGAGAAGAAGAAACAACCTACTGGACCTGTAGTACCTAAAAATTATGAAACTAATACTTGTTATAAGTGTAATAGAACTTGGGTTAAAGGTCAAAAATGTGAGAAGAATATAAATATTGGTGTGAATCAGCATGATTATGAAGATGAAACAGATAAAGGTAAAGATTCAAGTGATTATGACAGTAATATCTCATACAGTGATGAAAATGAAGTCTGTATGTTGGAAGATGACTTGTCCATCTCTGAAACTCCAATATTAAATATGGACTCAAATGAATCCATAATGAAATTTGAAGATGCTGAAATCATTAAGGATATACAAGCTGATAACTTGAAAATGACACCTATCAAGGTTCCAGCTATCATTTCTGCAGAAAATGTAAATATAGTATTGGACACAGGATCTGCTTGTTCTGTTGTTTAAACAAATACATTACATAAAATTGATATTGAACATAAGTCAAAGCTTGAACACCTTCAAAGTAAAAATTGGAGAGGTTTTGGATCAGTACTACATCCCATTGATAGATAAAAAGCTGCTATTTTCTTTAAACATCAACATGGTTATGTTAGAGTAACTTGTGACTTTGTGGTAATAAAAAATACTGATTGTAGTAACTGTTTTATCATTGGAAATGACATTCTGACTAATTTTGGTGTGAAATTTAACCCTGTTAATAATAATTTTACAATTGGAATGAATGGTAAAAGGAAATTTAAAAGAAATTCTTTTAAAACGGTCTTACACATTGAGTCATGTGATAAATATTCCTTGCAAAGGAAGAGAATCCAATTAGATGGAACTTCTGGAAACAAAAAATTTCAAAGGAATCATTTGGCACTCAGATAAGTAAATTTGAAAAAACAAATATTTTGGACTTAATTAAAGAATTTCCAATGGATTTTGCACATGGAACCAATGAACTTGGCCTTTTAAAAGATCATGAGATGAAAATTAGTTTAACCTGTGATATGGATAATATTCCTGCTTGTCTTAAAAAGAAACTATACCCTCCTTCACCAATGAAGAGGAAAGACATAGAGGATAATATTAAGAAGTTAATAAAAATGAACATTATTGAAAAGGTTGAAACTACACCAAAAATTGTGTAATATCACCAGTGCTAATTTCTTATGAAAAAGATAAAGCAAGACTGTGTGGTGATTATAGAGCATTAAAAACTTTCACAGTGGATGATATTTATCACTTGCCAAGGATTTTCTCTATACATGCTACCCTTAAATGTGTTAAATATATATATGTTGCCTAGATGGAAATAAAGGGTACCATCAGATTCCTGTAGAAAAGAATTCACAGAACTTTTTGTTGACAACAACACATATGGGAATTCATAAATATGTCAGGATGCCATTTGGACCAAAATATGCTCCTTCAGTATTTCAGAAGTTAATGGATATAACATTCCATAATGAAATGATTGAGGGATGGTTAATGGTATACATTGATGACATCATAGTGTTCTCTAAAACTTATGATGAACACTTAATCCATTTAAAGAAGGTATTTCAAAAAAAATGGATAAAATAAAAATGATGCTTGCATTGAAAAAATGTAAATTTGGGTTTGAGTCTTTAAAAGTGCTTGGTCATATTGTATCTAGCTTAAAAATATGTTTAGACCAAAATAAGGTGGCTGCAATCAAGAATATTGGAATTCCTCAAAATGTAAAGGATGTACAATCTTTTCTTGGTATGTGTGGTAATTATAGACAATATATAAATAACTACCAATATATTGCTTCACCATTGACCACACTGATAAAGAAATAAGAAGCTTTCATTTGGAATAATGAAAGACAGGAGGCTTTTGATAAGTTGAAAGAATGTTTAATGACAGCCCCAATCTTGGGATTACCAGATTTCCAATTGCCTTTTTTATTGTATACAGATGCAAGTTTTATTGGTCTGGGTGCTGCTTTGCATCAAAAACAACTTATTGAAGGAAAAATATCAGAAGTAGTAATTTGCTATATTTCACATACTCTAAGAAGTAGTGAATTGAAATATGGTGCTACTCAACTTGAATGTTTGGAAGTAGTATGGGCTCTTGAGAAGCTACATTTTTACCTGGAAGACCAAAAATTTGAGTTAATAACTGACTTTAGTGCAGTTAAGTCACTCTTAAACATGATAACTCCTAATATACATATGTTTAGATGAAAATTAGCTGTACAAGAATACAGTGGACAGATGACTATTACACATAGAGCAGGAACCTTGCACTCTAATTTAGATCTGTTATCTAGAGTACCTATACCCAATAATGATGATAATCCTGCTTATGTTCCTGAAACAGAGATTATTAACATTTATGGCATTTATATTGTAGACCTTGAGTATGAATTTATGCAATCAATTCTTAATAATTATGCTTCAGATACTGACTTGAATAAACTTACTACAATATTAAATTATCCATCAAATTCTTCAATGAGTTTTTAATAAAAATATTACCATAAAAGTATAAAGAAGCATTATAAAAGGAAAATTTTCCATTGAGGATAGTTTTATATATTACAGAAATAAATTAAGCAATGTAACTGTAATTCCCCCTACACTGAAGGAGTTAATGTTAAGCATATGTCATGATGATATATTAGCAGTTCATTTTGACTTCCATAAAACATTAACCAGAGTAAAAAATACAGCTTGGTGGATTAACATGTCTGATGATGTTCAAAAATATGTTGAGACATGTGATTCTTGTCAAAAATCTAAAAGATTAAAAGGCAAAAGAGCTGTTTTATTACCACAACTTGAGAAACCAAAAGCTCCATGGGAAATATTTAACATGCACTTTGTAACAGGTTTGCCAATAGCAGGGCATAAGAGTTATAACTCCTGCTGGGTAATTGTAGATAGATTTACTAAAATGTGTAAGTTTATTCCTACCCATAAAGAGGTTTCTGAAAAGGACTTAAGTTTTTTATGGTGGACACAAATGTTAAATATAGCAGGTTTCCCCAAAGCAATAGTCTTAGACAGAGATCCTAAATTTACTTCTTAGTTCTGGATATCACTTATGGATGTTTCAGGGTATCAATTAAAACTTTCTACAGCACACCATCCACAACCTGATGGGCTAGCAGAAAGAATGATACAAACTTTAGAAGATATGATAAGAAGATATTGTGCTTTTGGTCTTGACTTTAAAGACAATGACAAATTCACACATGATTGGGTAACCCTTATCCCAGGTTTAGAACTTGCATACAATAGTACAGTACATTCTGTCACTGGCAAAAAGCTATTTGAGTTATGGTTGGATTATGTACCTAATACCCCTGCTAAAAATCTTAAAAAATTGCCTAGATTGGATATCCATCCAGGTACAAAATCTTTTTTTCAGATGCAAGAATTATGCAGAAAGCATGCCCAGGAATGTATAAATAAGGGATTTGAGTATGAGAAGAAAAGATGGGATAAAGCCCATAAAGAAAAAATGTTCAAAGAGGGTGATGAAGTCCTTATTTCTACACTACATTTTAATTTAAATGGTAATGTTAAATTAAAGGATCCATTCATTGGAACATTTGTAGTAAAAAAGATGGTTGTAACAATGCTGTTGAAGTTATTCTATATGCACCATATGATAGAAAACATCCAGTATTTCCTATTTCTCTTATAAAACCATACCATTCTAATCATACACCTCTATTTCCAAGACGATTAGGAAGGAATAAACAGCAACCTGAAGAAATAGTTGAAAAGGAAGAAGTTAAAAAGATACTTAAATAGAGACACCTTACTTAAGAAAATGGAGTTGAGTATCTATTAAGGTTTAAAAATAAATCAAGTGAATATGACCAGTGGATTCCAGAAAATGAAATCTCTGATCTTGAAATTCTCTTGAAAAAATTTAAATCCAAACAATACTGTTTAAATTCAGTATATGTAATATAGAAATTTAAAAAAAAAATTTCTATTCACTCCTTACTAATTAATTAAAATGTCTTAACATCTTTTTTATTGTTTTTTTTGGGTGTGGGAGTGTCAGCCTAGGTATCTCCAGGACTGAGTAATTCTTATGTTTAAAATAAGATAACCTTAATTAAATCAAGCTTATTACTTAAAAATGAGGTTAAAATACTAATATATATGGTTATAATACATATATATATATAATTATTACACTATTATATGACTTATAGTAGTTTAAATAGCTTACCCATAGCCTAATAATATTTATTAAGGTGTTAATGAGGTTATAATATACTTATATTAAGTGATATTAAGTAATTATAGACATACAGAAGCTTATATGTATACATAAACCTCATATTCAGTCAAATATGTAGTTATATTATGTATATTTAGGTCCATAAGTGTGTTTTAAACTCTTAATAGACTATAGCCTTTTTTTTTCTGCTTATTTTAGGTCATATGCACGTATTCAATGGACTCACAACTCCTACACAAGCATATAAACCTATTTCAGGCGCATATATCCAGTTTGGACAACTTAATCTGCTTCCTTGGATGGATTTTCAAAGATTTATGGGTTGGGATATTATTACTGGGTTAATATGGCTGCTTGGGGATGTTATTGGGGGCTTGGAAAGTTAATTTGGTTCTTATATATGCTTTGGGTCTCATTATATATTCTTTGGATGAGTTATTATACCTGTTTCTTTATGGTATCCGCTTTTATCTGTTTATTCTATTTATGGTATGGGTCTTTGGTATCATTAATTGTGATGGAGGGTCCTTACTGGAGTTGTGGGTGTTGAAACTTCTTAAAGTGGATGCCATGGGGAGGTTATAGGCCCTCACAGTGCTGTAATTGCGGGGGATAGCAGTGACATCATCTGGATTGAAGGTCTATGCACTCCAGTGGATTTTGGTATAAGTAAGGGAGTATTTGACGGGTTATTGGACATCACTTAATTACTACAATTCAAATAAAAATTATAAAACAACTATTATCATATATAAATATATTATAAAGAATTTATAAATTGATATTATCTTTATATAAGCTATAACTATATTTTATTGATCTATTTTCCACCACTAGCACGCATAAAATCCAAATATTGTGAGTTTATATTGAGAATACCTATTTTAATAGTATTACCCTGAGGTTTAATCATTAAATAATTTAACAATAAGTAGTAGGACCATTAGTATTTACTATTAAATCATACTTAGATACTATCACAAACTGACACCCTCACTCTAAATAAATAATAATAATAATTGTATTATTTTTTCTTTTTATATTTCTTTATCAGAGTAGGAAGATTGGATATCTATTTTCGAGGTATCCATGAATCATATTCAGATTATTTATTCTTCAATATCAATAAGCATTCAGTACCCATTCCAGCAGTAACTATTCTTTTATTTTGAATCTTATCAATTTTTTCTGTCTCAGCGATTACATTAGGGGTCTTCTTTGGTCTTTACCTCCTTTGGGGAAATAAATCACTTTTGGATGTGTAAGGTTTCAAAAGATATAATGAAAAAACAGGATTTTTTCTGTCAAATGTAGAATACAGGATAACTTCAACTGTATTATCACCAACCATTCTTCTGACTACAAATGTACCACCAAATTGGTCTTTTAATTTGTTATTACCTTGTAAATTGAATAGAAAGTTTCAGATCACAACCACAAACATCCATCAGAGACATCCAGAATTCAGAAGTAAATTTAGGGTCTCTTTCAGAGATTATGGCCTTTGGAAAACCAGAAGTATTAAACATATGAGACCACCACAAGAAAGCTAATTATTTAGTGGAAACATCCTTGTGAGTAGGGATAAATTTACACATTCTTGTGAATCTGTCCACAATAACCCAGCAAGATTTATAATTGTCTTTCCCAGAAATGGGTAATGCAATTACAAAGTCCATGTTTATTATCTGACATGGTGCATCAGTAGCTTCAATATGTTGCATCAATCTTGCTCTTTTACCAGTCAATCTTTTTGATTTTTGGAAAGAATCACAGGATTCAACATATAGTTTGGTGTCTTCAGACATATTAACCCACCAAGCAGTGTTCTTAATTCTGACCATTATTTTCTCAAGATCAAAATGTCCAGCCAATATGTCATCATGACAAATTTTTAAGATGATCTCTTTCATAGAAGGAGGAATAACAATAAAATTACTCAAATTTCTTCTGTAATATAGGTAGCCTTCATCAATTGAAAATTGACCTTTTTCCAAAGCCTTCTGGTACTTTGGTGAGAGGTTTTAATTAATGCTTGTATTGAAGCATTCTTTGGATCATTTAATATATTACATTACTTTGTTAAGTCAGTGTCCTTATCATATGAATCCAGAATATGCTGTAATATCTGTTTCTCCATATCAACCACATATATCCCATGAATGTGAACTATCTCATCTTCAGGAAAATATGCAGGATTTACTCATCATTTGGCAAAGTTAACCTTGATAAAATATCCACATTTGAGTGAACAATACCAGCCCTATGAATTATTGTCATCCTCCCTCTGTATTCTTGAACAGCTAGCTGCCATCTGAACATATTTTTGTTAGGTGTTTTTAAGATGAAGAGGTATTTAACTGCACTGAAGTCAGTGAAAAGTTCAAATTTCTGGTTGACTAGAGAATAATGTAGCTTCTCTAGAGCCCACACTTCTGCTAAACTTTCCAGTTGAGTGGAACCATATTTCAATTCACTATATCTCAAGGGTCTTGAATTATAACAAAATAATACTTCTGATACTTCATCATTCATAACTTGTTTTTGATGGAGAGCAGCATCAAGACCAATAAAACTGGCATCAGTGTATAAAACAAATGGTCGATTAAAGTCAGGCAAAGTAAGAATAGGTTCTGACATCAAACAATGTTTTATAGTGTCAAAAGCTCTTTGTCTTTCACTGTTCCAGACAAAAGTAAAATCTTTCCTAGTTAATTATGTAATGGGTAATGTCATGACCTAATAATTTTTAATATAATTTCTATAGTATTCACACATTCCCAAAAAACTCTGGAGATCTCAAACTGTGGTAGGAGCTTTCACCTGTTGTATGGCTGCCACTTTGTTTTGGTCAACACATATCTGAAAACCTGATACAACATGACCAAGCACTTTTAAGAAATGAAAACCAAATTGGTGTTTTTTCAAGGCAAGTGTCATATTTATATCATCCATCTTATGCAACACTTTACACAGGTGGTAAAGATGGTCCTCAAATGTTTTAGAGAATATGATGATATAATCAATGTGAACCATCAGCCATGCTGTAAATATTTCCTGATGAAATGTGTTTTCCATAACTTTTTGAAAAACCTAAGGGGCATTTTTGGGGCCAAATGGCATCCAAACATACTTATAAATACCCTTATGAGTGGCAATCATCAGAAAATTCTGAGAATTCTCCTCAACAGGTACCTGTTGATATCCTTTATTACCATCTAAACAGCTGATATATTTAGCACCTTGTAAGGTAGCATTTTTGGAGCTAATTTTGGGTAAAGGATAGATATCATTAACAGTATAAGTGTTTAATGCTCTTTAATCACCACATAACCTGGCTTTATCTTTCTCATAAGAAATTAGGATAGGTGAGATAACACAATGTTTAGATGTTTCAGCTACCTTTCCTGTCAGCCTGGTTATCCCCTGGACTGAGTAAAAGGTACTTATAAGTTATGATAAACACATGGACTATACATGGGAGCAATAAATTAGAGTACACAAATAGTATACATAAGTAAATTTATGATAATATACAAAATATGCCATTATAACACCTTATATACATGCATATATCCACTTTTTATAAGTATTATGTACTTAATATTAAGTTGCAATATGTTAGGGTAATCTTAAGATCCTTAAATATAAGGCTACATAATTTTTAAGTAGACTTAAAGCAGTTGTTTTCATTTTTTTATGTAAAAACCAAGAAATGTGCTTTAAATCACTTAAAAGTTGATTATATGCGCTATAAATTTAATAATATTAAAAATGGGCTTTGACAAAACAATTTTTTTAATTAGTGCTATTTATTTGGCTACTAAAATGCATAAAAATAACACTTTTCAAATTTAGTGTTTTTATGCCAGAAATGGCTTCTGTGTACTCGCCACATACTGCCTGCATTTTTCCCATATGAATAGCTTCATTTTTAGCAAATTTATCTTTTTCACACTATATTTACTCCAAATTCTACGCCCACTGTGGGGAAACACACTAAAATAGGCAACAGGTGCTTATTTAGTGTCCTAGCCTAATTATAAATGCATTGACCCTCTTTATATGTACTAATTTCATTAATAACCTCATTCTTGGTGCTTTAATTTATTACCACGCTTAAATTCTCCTAAATTAGACAAGGATTTACTCATGAAAGCGCCTTCCAAGAACTGCATGTAGTTACCCTGCATCTCACACCCTTTTTTGGGTTTTTTGGTGGTTTCTCAGTCAATTTTGGTTATTTTTGAATGGGGATTTCACATAGTATAATGTGATGATTAGCCCCGAAATTTCTACTGTTAATCGCCCTTACTTTTAAGTAATAATTAGTCTTAATTTTCCCTTTTTAGTCTTTTATTTTAATGTATAATACGCATATACTCTCTTTTTTGCTTATTCTTTAATTTTGATGGATTATCCCTGTTACTACAGGATTTTGACAGGTGATATCATTCTAATTATGTTACTGGTCACTATTTTTGTTTCTGGAAATTTCTATTAGTTGGAATGAGGTGTAATCAACTGGTTATAGAGCTGGTAAATCAAGGGAGTCATTGGGGAAGTAATTGTGTTTAAAAGGAGGGGGTTTTTGGTCTTATTTTCTATATTCTTTATCATTACAATTAAACATATAATCAATACAACTAAAATACATATCAATAGTACTTATAAAGTCTTTGATTAGTATCTGAATCTATTAAATCAATCTCTCTACAAACTATAAGATTGTAAACCATATATAATTAGTGAGATTAAAATTACTGAGATCCTTATAATGAGTTACATTTTAATACTAATTGGATTTTGTACTACAGTATTCATATAGGACCATTAAAATCTTCTAGACAACTGACCATTCAAATTAGCTCACATCTCTTTACTTGAACTCAGTCCAACAATTGGGGACCTTTCCTCAAGAATTCTGTTGGTTATCTTCCAGTAAGTAAAAATTCAAAAAAGTGGCTACAAGTAAATAAAATCCCTATAGAAATATTTGGATAATTACAACAGGTTGGGGTCACTTGTATAGTTATTTCAGAAAAAGAAGCCCTTTTATATAATAAAATTGTGATATTGAATCAACAATTTTACCACTAATTTAACATAAAATTTTTATTAGTGGGAGTCTGTCAATAGACCAATAAATTTTGTGATGTTTGCAGATAAAAATTTTTACCACTAATTTAACATAAAATTGTTATTAGTGGGAGTCTGTCAATAGACCAATTAAGTTTGTGATCTTTTCAGATAATAAACCAGTTAATAAAAACTGATTAATTTTTTTCTATTAACAAGACTCTTAATCCCTTTTTATTGGTTTGTAAAATTCATTTAATATTTTGAATGAATCTTACTGACAGATTTTCTTTTTTAAGTATAAAAACACGGCTACATATTGTAGAGAAGTCAAATCAAGTGACCACATAAAAGCATATTTGACTTCTGGCATTTATAAATTCAATTAATACCTACAAGTAAGCAATAAAATTGTCTTCATTTGTATTTATAAATATTGATAAAACTCTTTTTGAAGTTTTAAGATCTCAAATTTCAATTCTTTGATTAAATTTCACATAAAAATGTGTGACATCAATGATATTGTGAGTAATTAGGCAAAATCTTATAGCTTAAGACCTAGAGCTGAAAGACCTGTTACAGAACATTCAAATAGAGGGCCAGGATTCCCCCACAAACAGCAACACTCCACAAATGTCTCTGGAGGAAAGGGAAAAACTGTTAAAACAGGTATCAATAAAGAAAACAAGAAATACCTTAAAAGAACAAATTCAATCCCTATCCACTCTACTGAACGCCTTAACAATAAGAGTAAACAACATAGTATACCAGATAAACAATCTGGAGAAAAGAGCAGCTCAGGGTTTCATAGAAGTCAATCAAGCTCTGGTGGAAATAAAGGCTCAACCAACAACAGTTGCATCCAACAGTCCCAGAGCCACTCCTCCAGCCCAAGAGGAGGACCAAAAACTTACTTTAAGCAAATGGAAGTGGGACTGGTATGCCCAAAACTACAACAACCATCAACAGCAGGGCTCCAGCAGTCACCCTTACAGGGAAAAGACAAGGAGAGGCAGGGGAAATGGAATAAGACCTTGGTAATTCATCCATCTTCTCAGGATCAATTATATAATCCTAACAATGAATTAATTATAGGTAATGAAATTGATAGAGTTATTGGATATAATTGATAAGGATTTAAAAAATTATTCATTTGAAAATAACATGTTAAACTTGTCTTTAAATGAGGACAATGTACATAGTTTTATGGGCCACCAGGATAATGCTATTAATATAAAAATGGAACCAAATGAATTAAATCTTGAACCTGATGATGATTCTTCTGAATTGGACACAGAAAAAAATGAATATTTTCTAAAAGAAAATCCAATGGCATCAGAAATAATTAGCAAATTATTATTATGAATTGAAAAATTGGACAAATTCTCTAGAGAGTCAAAGAATAATACAGAAAGTGTATTATTAAACTCACATAATCATTGAATACAACAGCCAATAGGTTAAAAATTATTGAGAATTCAAATAATGAATTGATCAATGAAAAAAAAAGATTAAACTCTGAGATTAAAAATTTAGAAAATAAAGTGGAACATTCACAGAATATTATGGCTACCAAAGTGGGACATGTAAAATTGTCTTTTTCAAATGTGAATGATGCCTTAACTCATGTACCTGTAATAAAATATAGGTTACAAAGAGTAGAAATTGAAATAGCTAACATTCTGAGAAATACTGATAAAATAAAAGATAATACCTCTTATGTGGAAAGAGTACTAGTTTTTATGAAACACTCATATGATAAACCAATGATCAAACATGAACATGGTGTCATGGGCTCTGAGAATATAAAATCAGTAAAAGATGACATAAATGATCATCTTTCTAAAGTAATTGAATTACTTAATATTCCTCAGGTTAGGGACGCAAAAATTAACCAAAAGAACTGGCCTAAGTTAGATCAGTACCCTTATTTTGACAGGGATTCAAAATCTGATTGGCAACAATTGATTCAACAAATTGATAACTTAAAATTTTCATACAAATTACCTGATGAAGAAATTACATCCAAATTAATATCTTTATTTTCAGATGTGGCCTTATTATGGTTTGAATCTGTATTGAGTGAGGGAATTAAATTGTCGGTCAGTTGTCTAGAAGAGATAAGAAAAGAGGGAAGAAATGAGAGGAGGAGAAGGAGAAAAGGAGTATGGGTAATAAGAGAAATAAAATTTAATAAAATTATTTAATTTATTGAGAGGAATCAACGACGGTTTTCTTGAGAGGTGACAAAAATGAGGTTATTATTAATTAATAATATTATTATGATGTAAGGGCTATGCGCAGCAGACACTATGATCACTATCAGACTTAAAGCAACCTTTAATTTGTTATATAGAATTTTAATTAGAATTTTATTACTAATAAAAAGAATATAAACGTAATATAAAAAGTGTATTTAATTTGTTGAGTGTATAATAAGTGATGAGGCTACAGGGAATTATCCAAGGCCCTTTTATAGGCAATGGGTCCTCTGAAGCGCCACTATATTTGTAAATACAATAATTATAATAGAATAAAACAAGTATATCAAAGAGTAAGTGAAACATAACAATTTAGAGAAAAATATGAAACAAATAATTAAAACCCCAATTAAGAATCCAATTTTCCCGCCATTAATTCCCAAATCAATAAGTAAAAATAGTGAATAACTAAACAAGACTGGAACATAGGAACTATGAGAAAAATAATTCCAAACAGATGGTACAGTCTGATTTAAGGATATTTTAAGTGAAACAAAAAATACTTTGACGCAACAAAACATGTAATTAATCTCAATTTGGTATAAATTAATTAATTGGTTTTTCCTGACACAATTAAGGGTCAAAAGAAGCATCATTAATTATTGTTTAGTATTATATGAAAGGTATTATTTAATATATAAATTTAAAAAATTAATTTAATTATATTATAAGTCAATTTTACACTTATAATTATAATATATGTTTTTCAATTAATTAAATATAAATTTATAATTATTAAATACATAAAAATGTGCCATTATTTGTAGAATATAATATGTATTATGTTTAATTTATATGTATAAAAAATTTATATAAACAATAAAATTAATATAACACTTATATGTAATAAGATACTTATATAATTTTATTATGCAGTAAAATATTAATTTATATACATTAAATACCATTCTTACGCCCTCTTTCAGGTCTTATAAGATAACATATCATTTACTGGACTCCTGGAATAGCCTGGCTGACACTCCCTCACTCTAAAAAAACAATAAAAAAAATGCTAAGATTTTTTCTTTTTGTATTTTTTCAACAGAGTAGGGAGATTTGAAATCTCCTTGCCTGGTATCCATGCATCATGTTCAGATGATTTGTTCTTATATCTCAATAAATATTCAGTACCTCTTTCAGAAGTGATAATTCTATCATTGAGAATTTTATCAATTTCTGCTGTTTCTGTGACTTCATGAGGGTTCTTCTTAGGTCTTCCTCTTCTTTTTGGAAATAAGTCACTGTTGGAAGTATAAGGTTTAAGCAAAGAAATGGGAAAGACAGGATGCTTCCTATCATATGGAGAATACAATACAACTTCTACTGCATTATCACCAACCATTCTTTTAACAACAAATGGTCCTACAAAAGGATCTTTTAATTTGTGGTTACCTTGTAAATTGAAATGGACAGTAGAGATCAACACTTCATCACCCTTGTTAAATGTGTATTCTTTATGGGATTTATCCCATCTTTTCTTTTCATATTCAAATGCTTTATCAATACAACTCTGAGCATGTTTTCTGCATAGCTGTTGCATTTGCATAAAAGATTTTACACCAGGGTGTAGTTCCAACTTAGGTAATTTATTATTGAGAATCTGAGCAGGAGTGTTTGGGACATAGCCTAACCAAAGCTCAAAAGGCTTTTTCTCAGTGACAGAATGAACAGTGCTATTATATGCAAATTCAAGACCAGGCAAAAGAGTGACCCAATCATGAGTAAATCTGTCATTGTCTTTATATTCTAAACCAAAGGCACAATACCTTCTAATCATATCTTCAAGAGTTTGAATCATTCTTTCAGCTAGACCATCAGTCTGAGGATGGTGAGCTGTAGACAATTTTAACTCACAGCCACAAATATCCATCAAAGAGGTCCAAAACTCAGAAGTGAATTTTAGATCCCTATCAGAGATAATGGCTTTTGGAAAACCAATAATATTAAACATGTAAGACCACCATAAGAAAGCTAATTCTTTGGTGGATACATCTTTGTGGGTTGGAATAAATTTGCAAATTTTTGTGAATCTATCCACTATTACCCAACAATAGTTAAAGCTGTCTTTACCTGCAACAGGAAGACCAGTGACAAAATCCATATTAATGATTTGCCAGGGAGCACTAGGTGCTTCAATATGTTGTAATAACCCTGCTCTCTTACCAGTTAAACTTTTAGATTTTTGGCAGGAATCACAAGATTCAACATATAATTTTGTGTCTTCAGACATATTAGCCCACCATGCAGTGTTTTTGATTCTAATCAATGTTTTTTCAAGATCAAAATGACCAGCTAATATGTCATCATGACAAAGTTTAAGGATAGTTTCTTTCATTGAAGGAGGAATTACAATTACATTGGTAAGCTTCCTTCTATAATATATATAACCATCTTGAATAGAGAACTTTCCTTTATTTAAAGCATTTTGGTACTTTTCAGGAAGAGTTTTTATTAATGCTTGAATTGAAGCATTCTTAGGATCATTTAAGATAGTAACCTATTTATTTAAATCAGAATCTTTATCATATGAATCCAGTATTAACTGTAATAACTCCTCTTCCATATCAACTATAAATATACCATGGATATGAACAGTATCATCTTCAGGTACATAAGCAGGATTTGAGTCATTATTTGGCAGAGGCAATCTGGAGAGCATATCAACATTAGAGTGAACATTTACAGCTCTATGGATAATTTTCATCCTTCCTCTGTATTCTTGAACAGCAAGTTGCCACCTGAACATATGTCTGTTAGGTGTCTTTAGGTTTAAGAGAGACTTCACAGCACTACAGTCAGTTACCAACTCAAATTTTTGGTCATCCAAATAGTAATGAAGTTTCTCAAGAGCCCAAACAACTGCTAAGCACTCCAATTGAGTGGCACCATATTTCAATTCACTATTTCTTAAGGTTCTTGAAATATAACAAATTACAACCTCTGAGGATTTATCATTAATAATTTGCTTTTGGTGATGGGCAGCACCCAGACCAATAAAGCTAGCATCTGTATAAAGGACAAATGGCTTGTTAAAATCTGGAAGAGCCAATATAGGGGCTTTCATTAAGCAAATTTTTAATGTATCAAAAGCTTTTTGACAGTCATTATTCCAGAGAAAAGCAACATCTTTTCTGGTCAGTTTTGTAAGAGGCAAGGCTATGACCTGATAATTTTTAATATATTGTCTATAATAGCCACACATACCAAAAAAACTTTGGATTTCTCTTACAGAAGTTGGTGCTTTCACATTTTGAATGGCAGAAACTTTATTATGGTCTACACAAATTTGTAAGCCTGACACAACATGGCCAAGGACTTTCAAAGATTGAAAACCAAATTTACACTTTTTTAAAGATAAGGTCATATTGATTTCATCCATTTTTTGGAAAACTCTATTCAAGTGAATCATATGTTCATCAAAAGTTTTAGAAAAAACAATAATATCATCAATATAAACCATGAGCCAACCTTCAATAATTTCTTGATGAAAAGTGTTATCCATAACCTTCTGGAAAACTGAAGGAGCATTTTTACGGCCAAATGGCATCCTAACATACTTATATATTCCCATGTGAGTAGAAATAAGCAAAAAATTTTGAGAATTTTTCTCAACTGGAACTTGATGATAACCCTTATTACCATCCAGACAACTAATGAATTTTGCACCTTGCAAGGTAGCATGTATTTAATTAATTCTGGTTAAAGATAAATATCATCAACATTATAAGTATTTAAAGCTCTGTAATCTCCACATAATCTAGCTTTATCTTTTTCATAAGAAATCAAGACTGGGGAGATGACACAATATTTGGGGGTGACATCCACTTTCTCAATGATATTCATTTTCAATAATTTTTCAATATTATCTTCAATATCTTTTCTTTTTGATGGAGAAGCAGGATATGGTTTTTTCTTAAGGGTAGGAGGAATATCACTCAAATTACAGGATAAGGTAATTTTCATTTCTTCCTGAACAATTCCCAAGACATGAGAACCATGAGCAAAAGCCATAGGGAAAGAGGTAATAGAGGCAACAATAGAATCCTTTTGTTCACTAGTCAACTGATCACCAAAAGAAGCGGTATTTATTTCATGTAATAAATCATCCATTTCAGTTGTTGTTCTACCTTTACACTGGATCAGTGAGTTACAAGATTTCAATAAATGCCCAGAAGTTCTAGGAGAGGAAATTTTGAATTTTCTTTTCCATTCATTCCTAAGGTAAAGCAATTATTTGCTGGGTCCAGTTTCACACCAAACATGGTTAAAATATCATTTCCCATAATAAACCAATTGCTCAAATTATCATTTTTCATGACAACAAACTCACAAATAGCTCTGACAAAACCATTATTATATTTGAAGAAAACAGAGGTTTTGTATTTGCAAATAGGAAATAAGGTAGAACCGTACCCTCTCCATTTTTCAGAAGTTATAGGTAATAATTTACTCAAATATTCCTTATCCACTGAAGCCAAAGCTTTTTCAGATACTACACTTCCTCCAGCACCAGAATCAAGAACTACATCAACATTTTTACCATTAATGATACAGGTGCCTTTAAAGGGGATATAGGAATAGAATTGTTAGTAATATCTTTAATTATCTCAGCATTTTCTACTGAAGATAAATTCAATACACAATCTTCAGATATATTATTTAAATAATGGACATCATATTCCAACATTAAAACATCTTTAACAGATTCATTGTCATAGGAGATATTACTTTCACAGTCACTGGAAGAATAATTGACATCAAGTTCAACTTAATCAGTGTCTTCATTTTGTTCAACAAGATGAATTTTCTTGTCACAAACATGACCCTTCTGCCACAGTTTGTTACATTTATAACAAGTATTTGTTGCATATTTTTTAGGTGCAACTGGGGCAGAGGGTTTACCAGATTTCTCTGGGAACTTTGTAGAAGGTTTATTCTGATCATTATATGATTTACCAAGGTAATTCTTTGGTTCATATCTATGGTTGAGCAGTACTTCATTACAGATATTAATGAAAGAAGAATTTTCCCTTACATGCTCAGTTCTAGCCACAATAAAATCCCTAAGAGAATTTGGTAATTTATACAAGATTTTATCTCTCCAAATATCATAATCCATCCTTGGATCAATTGCTCTAAGGATTTTTGTTATTTTCATCAGAAAAACAATGGGCTTTTCAACAGAGGAGGATACATATCTAGTATTTTCATACAGTCTCTGTTGAGCTAACCTGAATTTTGAACCACCAAACTGATTCTCAATCAAGGATTTCCAATCATTCCATGTATAATGATTGTTATCTAAAAGAACAGATTCATACCACATCAAGGCTACATTGGAAAATAAAGAAATTAGCTTAGAAACAATTTCCTCATCAGGTAGTTTATAAGATCTCTTTAAATTATCAATTCTTTGGATAAAGTGTTGCCAATCAGAGGAAGAATCACCATCAAAGGTAGGATATTGGTCTAACTTAGGCCAATTTTTCTGACTACTGGGATGGTCCACTTTTTGGTTTGAATTATTCATTATTAATAATTCCTGAAGTTTAGCCAGGTGTTCAGAAATTTCATTATTTACAGAAACAGCTGGTGCATGACCATCACAAGATTTTTTGCTGGTAGCAAAAGATTTTACAGACTCATTGTCAGTTTGTTTAATGGTTGAAATATGAGGAAGAAAGGATGAACTTTGCTCAGGTTTTTTCCCTTTATTATTAAGCAGCTTATTGACAGCAATCTCATTTAATTCATTATTTATGGTTAAGGTTGAGAACTTTTCCTGCAGGTTAGACACATAGTTTCTTATTCTTGGAATTTCAGACATCTGGTCATTTACCTTTGCAAGAGATAGAACATTTCTGTCCTCAGAAACTGAGTGTTTGGTACTTAGTGCATGGAAATCATTTCTTAGCTTTTTAAACTCATTTTGCAGAGATTTTATTTCATTTTTGAATGAATAATTTTTTTCAATAAGGGGTTTCAATTCACTCAAGGTCTTATGTAGACTGATATTTCTATCTGAGATAGCTCTATGGTCACTTCTTATTTGCTTTTGTTGACTAAGAACAATATTTAAGGTTTCTTTGATTTTTAAATAAGCTGTATCTTGTACAGAAGAACTCACTTTACATTGCAAGTGTAAATTATTTAATCTATCATTTTCATGGATTAACACTTCTCTCACATGTTTGTCTTTCACAACATTAAAATCAAGGGTATCTTTCAATATTTCCTCAGAAGTTTTTTCAATTAAGGTATAGATTTCAGGGGGAACAGAATCATTTTTAATTGCAAGAGAAGGATTAATTAAAGAAGTAGAAGTTAAATGTAAAGGTTCATCAAATGACAATTCGCTAATTACATCAATAGGGCTACTAGTTACAGGAAGCTGTCTTTTAACAGGTTTAACTGTTCTTTCACCATGTTCAATAATATTACCTGCAGAAGAAGATTTATTAGAAAACATACCCAAGTGACTATCAACCAAATTACTTAGCATGGAAGAGGAGGAAACCTCCCCTGGGACTGGGTTTGGGATTGTGCTTGGGCCTTCTTTCTCCTGCCTTGTTGGTAGGGATGAGGAGGTGGATGGAAATTGGGTGTTCTGGATGGGCCAGGCTGATTATGAGGAGGGTGTTGCACATTCTGTTGGTAGTGACTCATTATATAATCCCATTTCCATTGCTCTACTTCCATAGTATTTGGATTTTGGATGGTTGAGCTGGGTGGCTGTGAAGGTTGAGCCTGAAACTGAGGCTGATTGGGAGGCAACTGAGGAGGGTCCTGGGCCTGAATCTGGTTCCTGAGTTCTTGGACCTGATCCCACAATGTGTCTACTTTTGCTTTGTACGTCATATTTTCTGTTTTCAACTCTTTTATATGACTGGACAGGTTGCTGATTAGTTGTGGCAGAGGAAGCTTTTTTATTTTGAATCCTTTTAGAAGACTTTCTTGAGGTACTAGAGGCTTTACTTCCTTCTGTGGTGCTGGGGGAAGGGGGTTTGTTTTGTTTACATTTCCAGTCATTTCCACATCCTGCAGCATGTGAATTCTTTGTGTTAGCATAAGATTTTTTATGTCCAACTTTAGAAGAACTTACAGTGTCAGCATCATAGTCAATTTCAATTTCATCCACTTGCATGTTATCCATTTTTTCAGCCAAATTGTTGGACATAATAGTGGGAAGATTTTAATTTACTTCTTATTTTTTAAAAAAAAATAATAAAAGTTAGTTAATAATTGCTCCAAATAATAAAAAAAAAAATTTATTAATTAAATTATAGAAAAAAAAATTTCAATATAAAGTAATAATTATAAAAAAATTAATTTTTAAAAAATGGATTGCAAGGTTAAATTGGGAATAAACAATCAAGTTAATTCAACCAATTAATTACCAATATTAAATATGGAAATATATTTGGGACTAATCACAAAGTATTTTTAAGTCAACCAAAATTAACAATAATTAATAATAATAAAAAATTAAATTAATAATTCAATTTGTATTAATAAAAAATGTCAATTCTTCTAGGACTAAGAGGATTTAACACTCTATAATGGTCAACTAGGAATAAAAAATTTTAATAATTGAACACTTACACTCAGTGAATCAGCAGTTAAGCCACAATCACTGTTATTGCAGTAAAAATATAGTAATATGAGTGAGAGGTGCAAAGGTGAACTTACTATAGTGATCGAAAAATCACTTCAAAATAATATAAGAATTAATATAATATAAACCTAAGAAATCGAACCCAAGTTCAAAACACAGTCGCGGCAAATTTTTTTTTTTTTGCTAGGTGGTCCATGCGTTTGTGGTTTGTCGCCAGGCTTGATTGTCGTCGTCGTTTGGAAAGGCCCTCAGTTGTCGGTCAGTCATCTAGAAGAGATAAGAAAAGAGGGAAGAAATGAGAGGAGGAGAAGGAGAAAAGGAGTATGGGTAATAAGAGAAATAAAATTTAGTAAAATTATTTAATTTATTGAGAGGAATCAAAGACGGTTTTCTTGAGAGGTGACAAATATGAGGTTATTATTAATTAATAATATTATTATGATGTAAGGGCTATGCACAGCAGACACTATGATCACTATCAGACTTAAAGCAACCTTTAATTTGTTATATAGAATTTTAATTAGAATTTTATTACTAATAAAAAGAATATAAACGTAATATAAAAAGTGTATTTAATTTGTTGAGTGTATAATAAGTGATGAGGCTACAGGGGATTATCCAAGGCCCTTTTATAGGCAATGGGTCCTCTGAAGCGCCACTATATTTGTAAATACAATAATTATAATAGAATAAAACAAGTATATCAAAGAGTAAGTGAAACATAACAATGTAGAGAAAAATATGAAACAAATAATTAAAACCCCAATTTAGAATCCAATTTTCCCGCCATTAATTCCCAAATCAATAAGTAAAAATAGTGAATAACTAAACAAGACTGGAACATAGGAACTATGAGAAAAATAATTCCAAACAGATGGTACAGTCTGATTTAAGGATATTTTAAGTGAAACAAAAAATACTTTGACGCAACAAAACATGTAATTAATCTCAATTTAGTATAAATTAATTAAATGGTTTTTCCTGACACAATTAAGGGTCAAAAGAAGTGTCATTAATTATTGTTTAGTATTATATGAAAGGTATTATTTAATATATAAATTTAAATAATTAATTTAATTATATTATAAGTCAATTTTACACTTATAATTATAATATATGTTTTTCAATTAATTAAATATAAATTTATAATTATTAAATACATAAAAATGCGCCATTATTTGTAGAATATAATATGTATTATGTTTAATTTATATGTATAAAAAATTTATATAAACAATAAAATTAATATAACACTTATATGTAATAAGATACTTATATAATTTTATTTTGCAGTAAAATATTAATTTATATACATTAAATACAATTCTTACGCCCTCTTTCAGGTCTTATAAGATAACATATCATTTACTGGACTCCTGGAATAGCCTGGCTGACATAAATACTCCTGGAATTAATGGAAGGCACTAATTGAAAGGAAATTTGGTGGCCCAAAATTTAGAATCACTCAAAAACAATTGTATGAGAAAGCCAGATATAATCCAAATTCTGGAGACGAACCAATGGTATTTTTAATTAATTTAATAAAAATCATGAAAGCCATGGATCCAAAAATAGATTATGATGAGTGGAAAGAAAAAATAATATATAAATTTCCTATATCATTCAGAGACATTATTTTAGCTAGAACCAAAACCATTGGAGATACTTCTGGGTTTATTAATATATGCAATTACAAATTATTGAACCACAACTATGAAACCAGGTATAATAATTACAAGCAAAGTGTTGAGATAGTAAAACCTACTACAAATAGGTTACCAGTGGAGAAGAAAAAACTTTCAGCTCCCCTTGTCCCTAAAAGACAAGAAAATAACACTTGCTACAAATGTAATGAACCTTGGGCTAAAGGTCATACTTGTAAGAAAAGAATAAATGTTATTGAAAACTCACAAGATTCTGAACAAAGTAATAATGAAGATAAAAAGTAAGAGTCTAGTGAGGATTTTTAAAAGTAAATTTTCTTACAGTTATGATTAAAATGAGATATATGTATTAGAACAGGATATTATGTTCCTGAATGATGAAATACATCATACAGATACATCTTTAACTTCCATTGAAGAAGCTGAAATTATCAAAGATGTATCTTGTGATACTTACAAAATAACACCAATTAGAGAGCCTGTTATTATATGTGGAAAAGAAATGAATTCCATTTTTGACACTGGGGCTGCAGGTAGTGTAGTTTCTATTAACACTTTAATGTAACTAGATAGTAAGTATAAGGAAAAACTAGATCCTGTACAGAAAATGAACTGGAGGGGTTTTGGTTCAGTATTAAATCCAATTGGCAAATACAAAAATGCTGTGTGCTTTAAATATCATAATGGATATGTAAGAGCAGTGTGTGAATTTGTGGTAATGGATAATAATAATTGTAGTGATTGGTTTATTATTGGTAATGACTTATTGACCAAGTTTGGCATCAAACTAGATCCTGCAAATAGTTGCTTCACTACAGGCGTGAATGGGAAAAGAAAATTCAAGATTTTCTCTGAAAATTCAGTTTATTCCATTTCTCCTAAAGAAGAGTGACTCCAAGCTTGAAGAGCCACCTCTGAAGTGGTAGAATTGGAAAATGAAATCCAAAAAGCCTCTTTCAGTCCTCAACTCTCAAAAATTGAAGAAAAAATTTTTTGAGATTGATAAAATCTTATCCTATGGAATTTGCTTATGGTTCAAATGAACTATGATTGGTCAAAGACCATGAGATGAAAATATCTTTAAGTTGTGATCTGGATAATATTCCTGGAAGCTTGAAAAATAAACCTTACCTAGAATCTCCTGCAAAAAGGAAAGATATTGAAGACAATATAAAAATGTTGTTATAAATGGGTATTGTTGAAAAAGTGGACACAACACCTAAGTATTGTGTCATTTCACCAGTATTTATCTCTTATGAAAAAGATAAGGCAAGATTATGCGGCGATTATAGAGCTCTGAATACATACACAATAGATGATATTTACCCTCTACAAAGGATAGCTTTTATCCATGCTACCTTACAAGGAGCAAAATATATTTCCTTTCTGGATGGAAACAAAGGTTACCACCAGATTCCTGTGGAAAAGAATTCTCAGAATTTCTTACTCATAACCACACACATGGGGATATATAAATATGTGAGAATGCCTTTTGGCCCAAAAAATGCGCTTTAAGACTTCCAAAAATTGATGGATAGTATTTTTCATCAGGAATTGATTGAAGGATGTATTTTAGTTTTTATTGATGGCATAATAGTGTTCTCAAAAACATGTGATGAAAATTTAAATTACCTGAAAAGAGTATTTCAAAATATGGATGAAATTAAGATGGCAATTGCATCAAAGAAATGTAATTTTGGGCTTTAATCCTTGAAAGTACTTGGACATGTTGTATCTGGGTTACAAATTTGTGTTTACCAGAAAAAAGTGGCAGCAATAAGAAACATTAGTATACCTAAGAATGTGAAAGATGTTCAAAGTTTTTTAGGTATGTGTGGATATTATAGGTAGTATATAAAAAACTACCAATCAATTGCAGCCCCTTTAACAACATTAATCAGGAAGAATGAAGCTTTAATTTGGAATAATGAAAGACAACATGCCTTTGATAAATTGAAGGAGTGTTTAATGTCATCTCCAATATTGGGACTGCTAGATTTTAACCTTCCTTTTATCTTGTATACTGATGCAAGCTTCACATGGTTAGGTGCTGCCTTACAGCAAAAACAGATAATAAATGGAAAGTTATCTGAATTAGTTATTGTCTATATATCCAGAGCCTTAAGAAAGACAGAACTAAGGTATGGTGCCACCCAACTGGAATGTTTAGCCATTTTGTGGGCCTTGGAGAGACTTCATTACCATCTGGAGGACCAGAAGTTTGAATTAATAACATATTTCAGTGCAGTAAAATCATTACTAAACATGAAAACACCTAATAGGCACATGTTTAGTTGGCAACTAGCTGTGCAATAGTACAGATGAAGAATGACAATCACTCATAGAGCAGGAAAATTTTATTCTAATGTGGATTTATTATCCAGAAGCCCTTTTCCAAATGATGCTGACAACCCAGCTTATGTACCTGAAAATGAGGTTATACATATATTTGGGATTTATATAGTGGATTTAGAGGAAGAGTTTATGCAAACTATATTGGAAAACTATTCATCTGATTAAGATTTGGATAAATTATCTACCATTTTAAATGATCCAACTAATGCCTCTATGAGTGCATTAATTAAAACCTTACCACCAAAGTATAAAAATGTGTTGGAAAAAGTAAACTTTCAGTTGAAGATGGATATATATATATTACAGAAAAAAGCTAAGTAATGTAATAGTTATACCACCTTCTATGAAATATTTAATGTTGAGTATTTTTCATGATGACATCTTAGCTGGTCATTTTGATTTTAACAAAACATTAACCAGAGTTAAAAATAAAGCCTGGTAGATAAAAATGAAAGAAGATGTACAAAAATACATTGAAACATGTGACTCTTGTCAGAAATCTAAAAGATTAACTGGGAAGAGAGCTGGGTTATTACAACAAATAGAGCAGCCAAAATCTCCATGGAAAATTTTAAACAATGATTTTGTCACTGGCTTTCCATTAGCAGGAAAAGAAAGTTTCAATTCTTGATGGGTAATTGTAGATAGATTAATAAAAATTTGTAAATTTATTCCTACCCATAAAGAGGTATCTTGAAAAGACTTGGCATTACTATGGTGGACTCAAATGATAAATACTGCTGGTTTCCACAAAGCCATAATCTCTGAGAGAGACCCTAAATTTACTTCAGAGTTCTAGAAATCATTGATGGAAGTATCAGGTTGTCAATTGAAATTGTCTACAGCACACCATCCACAAACTGATGGGCTGGCTGGGAGAATGATACATACTCTAGAAGATATGATCAAAAGATATTGTGCCATTGGATTGGAATACAAAGACAATTAGAAATTCACACATTACTGGGTAAAATTAATTCCTGGCCTTGAATTTGTTTAAAATAGAACAACTCATTCTGTAACAGAGAAAAAACCATTTAGACTCTGGCTGGGATATGTACCAAATACCCCAGTAAATCATATAAATAAATTACCAAGGTTAGATATACACCCTGGTAGTAAATTCTTTATTCATATGCAAGAAATGTGTAGAAAGAATGCAGAAGAATGCATCCAAAAAGCATTTGAATGTGGAAAGAAAAGGTGGGATAAATCTAATAAAGAATTTGAATTCAAAAAAGGAGATGAAGTCCTAATTTCAACACTACATTTTAACTTACAAGGTAATGTTAAATTGAAGGATCCTTTTGTAGGACCTTTTTTAGTAAGCTAAATAATTGGTAATAAAGCTGAGGAAGTCATATTATATGCCCCATATGATAGGAAACATCCAGTTTTGCCTATCTCATTATTAAAACCTTACCATTCAAATGATCTTGACTTATTTCCAAGAAAAAAGAGAAAGGCCTAAAAAGAAACCTGAAGAAATTGTGGAAAAGGAAGAGATTGAGAAATAACTCCAGAAAATAATTCTTACTAAAGAGAAAGGAACTGAGTATTTATTAAGATTTAAGGGGAAATCAAATGAATTTGATAAATGGATACCTGAAAAAGAAATTTCAAATCTATCCTCCCTTCTTAAAAAATTTAAACAGAAATAAATTACTGTTCATCCATCTGAGGGGTTAAAAAACCAGTACTCATAATATTTTGTTATGTTTTATTTCTTTAAAGAATTAATCTTTAATGCTACAGAATTTTCTGAATACCTGAAAAAAAATATGAAATAAAAAAGTGCATAACTTATCATTTTTTTAATGTTTTTTTTGGGTGGGAAAGTTTCAGCCTGGATATCCCCAGGACTGAGTAAAAGGTACTTATAAGTTATGATAAACACATGGACTATACATGGGAGCAATAAATTAGAGTACACAAATAGTATACATAAGTAAATTTATGATAATATACAAAATATGCCATTATAACACCTTATATACATGCATATATCCACTTTTTATAAGTATTATGTACTTAATATTAAGTTGCAATATGTTAGGGTAATCTTAAGATCCTTAAATATAAGGCTACATAATTTTTAAGTAGACTTAAAGCAGTTGTTTTCATTTTTTTATGTAAAAACCAAGAAATGTGCTTTAAATCACTTAAAAGTTGATTATATGCGCTATAAATTTAATAATATTAAAAATGGGCTTTGACAAAACAATTTTTTTAATTAGTGCTATTTATTTGGCTACTAAAATGCATAAAAATAACACTTTTCAAATTTAGTGTTTTTATGCCAGAAATGGCTTCTGTGTACTCGCCACATACTGCCTGCATTTTTCCCATATGAATAGCTTCATTTTTAGCAAATTTATCTTTTTCACACTATATTTACTCCAAATTCTACGCCCACTGTGGGGAAACACACTAAAATAGGCAACAGGTGCTTATTTAGTGTCCTAGCCTAATTATAAATGCATTGACCCTCTTTATATGTACTAATTTCATTAATAACCTCATTCTTGGTGCTTTAATTTATTACCACGCTTAAATTCTCCTAAATTAGACAAGGATTTACTCATGAAAGCGCCTTCCAAGAACTGCATGTAGTTACCCTGCATCTCACACCCTTTTTTGGGTTTTTTGGTGGTTTCTCTGTCAATTTTGGTTATTTTTGAATGGGGATTTCACATAGTATAATGTGATGATTAGCCCCAAAATTTCTACTGTTAATCCCCCTTATTTTTAAGTAATAATTAGTCTTAATTTTCCTTTTTTTAGTTTTTTATTTTAATGTATAATATGCATATACTCTCTTTTTTGCTTATTCTTCAATTTTGATGGATTATCCCTATTACTACAGGATTTTGGCAGGTGATATCATTCTAATTATGTTACTGGTCACTCTTTTTTTTTCTGTAAATGTCTATTAGCTGGAATGAGGCGTCATCAACTGGGTATAGACCTGGTAAATCAAGGGAGTCATTGGGGAAGCAATTGTGTATAAAAGGAGAGGTTTTTTGGTCTTATTTTCTACATTCTTCATCATTAAAATTAAACATATAACCAATAAAATTACAATACATATCAATAGTACTTATAAATTATTTCAATCTTTTCATAAGTTACTTTGTAATGAAATATATCATCAGTGACTCTCTGTAACTCACTTCTCACTGATTGATAACCTTGTTCAGTTAACAAACTATTAAATTTCTGAGTCAATTTCATGTTGTTCATTATATGATTTTTTTTAGCAATAATATCCCTTAAATATTAATCATTAATGGTACCTACATCTGTAGTAATTCTTAATAAGGAAACAGAATAATTTTTCAGATTCTCATAAATTTCAGGATCAAGTTTTTCATCAATAATAGCCATATCAGAATTTATCATTGAAGTAGTAATTAATACCAAAGGGCTAGTTTTATTAGAATAATGAGCAATCTGCTTACTACAGTCAGTCTCTACTGTTCTCAAAGTATCATCTTCTCTTCCAGAGTTACCTGAAGGAACTGAATCAGTAAAAAGAAAAGGTACTTGGGATTCAATAGAGGGGCTTGCCATGGTTTTGGCAAAATTTGAATGTGATTGTTCTTCTTCTTTCTTCCTCCTTGGTAGGGGTGAGGAGGTGATGGGTTGAACTGATAAGTTCAGGAAGGACCTGCCTGAGGTGCTTGCTGTTGTTGTTGTTGTTGTTGTTGGGCCTGGAGTTAGTCCCACTGGGTGTTTAGCCAGTCCTATTGCCATTTTGAAACTTCCATCTTTCGCTGATGTTGAGGGGCCAATGGTGGAAGGGCTTTTAGTGCTGGAGGAGGTTTCCTCTTCTCTTGAAGAAAGGATTCTATGTTTCTTACCTTTTCTTCTAGAATTTCTGCTTTTGATCTTAGTTTGAGACTCTCTGCCTTCAACCCCTTGATGTGAGCTGAGAGGTTTCTGACTTTCTGTTGCAAGGGCATCTTTTTTATCTTTAATCCTTTTGGAAGCTCTTCTGGGGGGTTCACCAAAGGCATCTGATTGAGAGCAGTTTTTTCCACTATTATTTCTATTTCTTGAATTTCCACATCCTGATTGGTCCAATAATTTATTAATTTGAAAAAGTTTTTAAGTCAAAGGAGAGCTTACAGAAGTCTCATCATAATCAATCAAGTCTAGTTCCACATCATGGGCAGCAGAAGCACTTTGATCAGTCATTGTTGTAGACAACCTGAACTGAGAGAAAGAAATATTAAAATTTAATCAGTTATTATTTTACTTTGTTGTAAAAATAAGAGAAAAATTTCAAAATATTTCAAGTATATTGTCAGTCAGGCTGCTAGACTTACCCAGTAAAATAATTAATTATTTACTGGATGAATCCATGCCTTATTATTTTAATTTTATTAATTATAATTTATTTACATTAAATTTACCTATAACAAATTAACTAATAAAATAATGTTAAAGTTAGTGAATAATTAAAATTAATATTAAAATTTCCCTGATAGTTCTATTTTCTAACACCGAGCTCAATGACAGGTTAAAAGAAATAGAAATTAATATTAAAATAAATAAAAATAAAAATTAAATATTCAAATAAAATTAACTACCTACAAAAAATTCAAATTACTTATTTAAAATTTACATTTACAGTAAATTTTAAATACATTAATTCATTTCTGTCATATACAGTTAATACACTTTTCTGACCTCTTCTCTTTGGAACAACCTTATTAATTGGAAATTTTTTCTGGAATATTCCTTTCTTCTCTCAGACTACTTTATTTAGGATTTTAAGAACATTCTTTGTCTCTCCTTTGCCTATAAAAGGCCTTCCTTTCTGTTGTTTTTGGATCACTTACTTACTTATTATTTTATTATACCAACTTATTACATCAATGTATTTATTACTATTTATTATTTTTAGTATTTATTTAAAATAATAATTCTAAATCATTAATTATAATATTTATTAAATTTTTTACCTCTTTAAACTTGAGTAAAGCAAATAAAAGATAAACATACGTACTTAACTATTTTAATCCAAAACACCCTATCACAACCGTTTGACTGCCGTTAAAAACCTTCTAGACATAAAAGACCCCTTGACAATTGAGGCCCTTTCCAAATAGTTGACAGCACATCAATATCTTGAAGCCGGCAACTGAGGGACCATCGACGACAAGGTGCCAATAGGACAAGTATACAACAAAGACAACAAATGTCATCAGCCATGTGAATTACTTTATTGCTGTGACCGGAAATCGAACCGCGCTCCAAAAATTAGGTTCATATATTGACAAAAGTCATATATATTTGGGGTAATTATTTGATTAATATTTGTGGGTCATTTTACACATTTCATTGTACATGTACATCTTTTTATTACTCAGCACCCTGTAAAGTGGCATTAACTTGCTCATTTTACAGGGGGAGGTGTCTGGAAAAATAAAATATAAAATTTCCTAGTTGACCAAGATAGAACTATATTGTTCTTTGTCCTAGAAGTGATATAAAAGTTAAATTAATTATATTATTTTTTTAATAATTTCAGTTGACTTTTGTTCTGATAATTAGAAATTTATATGATTGTTTCAGTTGACAAATTTTCTTGGCAGTAAATTAATTAAATTAATTATATCAAATTATTTCAGTTGACAATAAGTCCTGGTAATTAAAATTATTTCAGTTGACAATAAGTCCTGGTAATTAAAAATTATTTCAGTTGACAATAAGTCCTAGTAATTAAATTCTTCATTTGACTTCTAGTCCTGATAATTATCAAAATATTATTAATTATTAAATTATTTTATTATTTCAGTTGATTTATTCTAAAATACTGGTTATAAAATTACCTTAAAAATTAATAAAAATTGTGATTATTATTTCAGGTGATTTTTTGTCCTGGTAAACATTATATTTTAATTATTCAAGTTGATTACAAGGTCCTGATAATTACTTATATAATATATTTTTTTTCTTATTTTTCTTTAATTAAAGTAAAAATAATAACAAATTAAATATTTCTTTTCTCTCAGTTCAGGTTAATTGCAACTATGACTGATCAAGGTGCTTCTGCTGGCCATGATGAGGAACTAGATTTGATTGATTATGATGAAGCTTCTTCTGTAAGTTCTCCTTTGACTACAAAACTGGCTCAAATTAATCAAGTACTGGACCAATCAGGATGTAGAAATGCAGGAGAGGGAAAGATTAGTGGAGACAACTGCTCAGGAACAAAAGCCTTCTATCAACCCCCCAGAAGAGTTTCCCAAAGGCTTCAAGATAAAAAAGATGCCCTTTAATCAGAAGGTAAAAAATCTCTCCACTCACATCAAGGAGTTGAGGACAGAAAACCTCAAGCTGAGGTCAAGAATAGACTGTCTAGAAGACAAGGGAAGAAACATAGAGTCTTTTCTTCAAGAGAAGAAGAAACCTCCTCCTCCAAAAGCCCTTCCACAACTGGCCCCCCAGCAACAAGAAAAGGTGGAAGTCTCAAAGTGGAAGTGGGATTGGCTGAAAACCCAGTGGGATTATCTGTCCCAACAGCAACAGCAACAGAAACAAGTACCTCAGGCAGTTCCTTCAAGAACAAATCAGCTCAACCCAACACCTCCTCATCCCTACCAAGGAGGAAGAAGGAGAAAAAACAACAACATCCAAGTCTCACCCAAGCCATGGTAAGCCCCTCTATTTAATCTCAAGTACCATTTCTTGTAACTGATTCAGTTCCTTCAGGTAATTCTGGAAGAGGAGATGAGACTGTGAGGCCAGTAGAGGCTGAGAACAGTTTACAAATTGCTCAATATTCTAATTTATCTAATCCTTTGGTTTTAATTGCTACTTCAATGATAAATCGGAATATGGCTATTATTGATGAGACACTTGATCCTGAGTTTTATGAGAATCTGGAAAGTTATTCTGTTTCACTATTGATAAAAACTCCACATGTAGCAAACATTAATGATGAATATTTGAGAGATATTATTGCTAAACAAAATCATAAAATGAACAACATGCAATTGACTCAGAAATATAATAGTTTGTTAACTGAACAGGGTTATCAAGCATTGAGGAGTGAGTTACAGAGAGTTTCTGATGATTTGTTTCATTACAAATTTACTCATGAAAAGAAATTTTCTTTATGGAGAAATATCAAGAATGATTTGTCTAAATTAAAAGATACTGTGTCCATCTGTTTTCCAGGAGCTAGAGGGACACCAGATGAACTTAGAAAGATTGAGTAACCATTATTCATCTTCACGAAATAAGAATCAATTATATTTTGCAACCATCAATGAGAATTTATCTAGTGTTTCAAGAGTAAAAACTAGGTTAACAACCATTGAGGAGAAAGTGAATTAATTTTTATATAATCAAAAGTTTTCTGACATTTCTTTGAAAGAACCTGTTGAGCAGGATACCCCAATTTTACCTGTTCCTAGTTCATCCAAAGAAAAATTAGTTTCAGAAATACCTGTTGATATCACTGAGTTTCCATCAAAAATTGATGATGTACCTGGATCATCCACATAAGGATTAAACAATGAAATTACTGCCCAATTGGAGAAGTTAAAACTCCTTCTCACTCAGAAACAAGCTTGTAATAAGGAGAATAGTTCAAATCAAAAGAATCGGCCAAAACTTGACCAGTATCCAACATTTGATGGTTATTCTTCTTCTGATTGGCAGCAATTCATTTGAAGAATTGATAATCTAAAAAATTCTTACAAACGCCCAGATGAGGAAATTGTGTCTAAGTTAATTTCTTTGTTTACCAATGTAGCCCTAATGTGGTATGAATCTGTTCTCTTGGATAGGAATGACTACTCCTGGGAAGATTGGAAGAAATTTATTAAAGCACAACTTGGTTACTCCAAGTTTAGGATGGCTCAACAAAGGAAGTATGAGGAAACTAGATATAGCTCTTCTACTGATAAAACTATTGAGTTCTTAATGAAATTTGTTAAAATCTTGAGGGCAATGGACCCAAATATGGAGTTTGAGTTATGGAGGGATAGGATCCTTTATAAATTACCAATGTCTTTGAGAGACTTTATAGTGGCTAGGACTGAGTTCTCCAGAGCACCTTCTACTTTCATTAATACTTGTAATGAGATCCTTCTAAACAACAAGTATGATGCCAGAAGATTCATTCCTAGAACCCCTTTGGAGAAACCCTCCACTTACCAACAGAAACCTCTGGAAAAGGTTGGTAAACCTTCTGCCCCTGTTGCAACTAAAAATTATGCAACAACCACTTGCTTCAAGTGCAACAAGCCTTGTCAGAAAGGCCATTTTTGTGACAAGAAGATAAATCTTGTTGAACAAACTGAGGAGAATTCTGATGACACAATAGCACTGGATGATACTTCAAGTGATTGTGCCAGAAACATTTCATATGAATCTCAACAAGAAATCTTGATGCTGGAAGACAATATTCATTATTTAAATACTATTGATATTGATAATAATGATTTATCTACAGTTGAGGATGCTGAGATCATAAAGAACAATGAGGATAGCTCAATTGTTATTGCCCCTCTCAAAGCACCAGTCTTGATCAATGGAGCCAGCATTAAAGTTGTTCTGGATTCTGGAGCTGGAGGAAGTGTAGTATCTGAAAAAGCACTTACTTCAGTGGATCAAGACTATAAATCAAAACTTATGCCTATCATTTCTGAAAATTGGAGAGGTTATGGCTCTGTTTTGTCCCCCATTGGTAAATACAAAGCCACAGTGTTTTTTAAATATAACCATGGTTTTGTAAGAGCTATTTGTGATTTTGTTGTCATGAAAAAGGATAACATAAGCAGTTGGTTTATTATAGGAAATGATATTTTAACCAAGTATGGCATCAAATTGGATCCTTAAAACCAAGGTTTCACAATGGGGATGAATGGGAAGAGAAAATATTAATTTTCCTCCCCCAAAAAGTTTTTAAAACCAGAATTGAACACATGTAATTCTGTGGTTCAACATAAAGGAAGATCTACAAAAGAAATGTATGCCCTTATGTCTGAAATTGACAATGCTTCTTTTGGAGAACAACCTTCTGGTGGGAGTAAAGATTCCATCATTGAATTGATAAAATCTTTTCATATGGCCTTTTCTCATGGGTCACATGAACTAAGATTAGTTAAAGAAGAAATGAAACTTTCATCATCTTGTCCACTAACTGACATACCACCTAGTTTAACAAAGAAGCCTTATGCTACTTCTCCCACAAAGAGAAAAGATATTGAAGACAATATCTCTACCCTTTTAAAAATGAATATTATTGAAAAGGTAGTTGAAACACCTAAATATTGTGTTATCTCACCTGTCCTAATTTCTTATGAGAAAGATAAAGCCAGGTTATGTGGTGATTATAGAGCATTAAATACTTATACTGTTGATGATATCTATCCTTTACCTAGAATTAGCTCTATACATGCTACCTTACAAGGTGCTAAATATATCAGCTGTCTGGATGGTAACAAGGGATATCACCAAGTACCTGTTTAGAAAAATTCTCAGAATTTTCTGATGATTGCTACTCATATGGTTATTTATAAGTATGTTAAGATTCCATTTAGCCCTAAAAATGCCCCTTCAGTTTTCAAAAAGTTATGGATAACACATTCCATCAAGAGATAATTGAAGGATGGCCGATGGTTTAAATTGATGATATCATCATACTCTCAAAAAAATTTGAGGATCATCTTAACCACCTGTGTAAAGTGTTCCACAAAATGGATGAAATAAATATGACACTTGCTTTGAAGAAATGTAAATTTGGATTTTCATTCTTTAAAAGTACTTGGTCATGTTCTTTAAGGGTTACAGATATGTGTTGACCAAAACAAAGTGGAAGCCATACAACAGGTGAAGGCTCCTACCACATTTAGAGAGCTCCATAGTTTTTTTGAAATGTGTGGATACTATAGACAGTATATTAAAAATTACCAAGTAATAGCTTTACCCCTTACACAATTGACTAGAAAGGATGTTGCTTTTGTCTGGAATAGTGAAAGACAGAGAGTTTTTGACACTATGAAACACTGTTTGATGTCAGCACCAATTCTTGCTTTACCTGACTTTAATCAACCATTTGTTTTGTACACTGATTCCAGCTTTATTGGTCTTGGTGCTTTCCTCCATTAAATACAAGTGATGAATGATAAAGTATCAGAATTAGTAATTTGTTATATTTCAAGAACCCTGAGAAATAGTGAATTGAAATATGGTGCCACTCAGCTTGAATGTTTAGCCGCAGTGTGGGCTCTAGAAAAGCTACATTATTACCTAGATGACCAGAAATTTGAACTTGTAACTGACTGCAGTGCAGTTAAATCCCTTTTAAACTTGAAAACACCTAACAGAAATATGTTCAGATGGCAGTTAGCTGTTCAGGAATACAGAGGGAGAATGACGATTATTCATAGGGATGGTATTGTTCACTCAAATATGGATATGTTATCAAGGTTTTATTTACCAAATGATGACTTTAATCCTGCTTATGATCCTGAGGATGAAATTATTCATATTCTTGGGATATATGTGATTGATATGGGGGAAGAGATATTACAGCTTATTCTGGATTCATATGATAAAGACATTGACTTAAAAAAGTTATGCACTATATTAAATGATCCAAAGAATGCTTCAATGCAAGCATTAATTAAAACCCTTCCACCAAACTACCAAAAGGCTTTGGAAAAAGGTAAATTTTCAATTGATGAAGGATATCTATATTATAGAAGAAAGTTGAGTAATGTCATTGTTATTCCTCCTTCTATGAAAGAAATCATCTTGAAAATTTGTCATGATGACATATTAGCTGGACATTTTGATCTTGAAAAAACAATGATCAGAGTTAAAAACTCTGCTTTGTGGGTTAATATGTCTGAAGACACTATACTATATGTTGAATCTTGTGATTCTTGCCAAACATCAAAAAGATTGACTGGTAAGAGAGCTGGATTAATGCAACATATTGAACCTCCTGATGCACCATGGAAGATAATAAACATTGATTTTGTAACAAGATTACCCATTGCAGGTAAAGAAAGTTATAACTCTTGTTGGGTTATTGTGGACAGATTCACAAAAATGTGTAAATTTATCCCTACCCACAAGTATGTTTCCACTAGAGAATTAGCCTTCTTATGGTGGTCTCATATGTTTAATACTGCAGGTTTTCCCAAGGCCATAATCTCTGACAGGGACCCTAAATTTACTTCTGAATTTTGGATGTCTCTGATGGATGTTTAGGGTTGTGATCTTAAACTTTCTACTGCTCATCATCCTCAGACTGATGGATTAGCTGAAATAATGATTCAGACTTTAGAGGACATGATAAGAAGGTGTTGTGGCTTTTGCCTTGAGTATAAAGACAATGATAGATTCACTCATGATTGGGTTACCTTACTGCCTGGGTTGGAATTTGCTTATAATATCACTGTTCATTCTGTTACTCAAAGAAAGCCTTTTGAGCTCTGGCTTGGATATTTTTCAAATACTCCTGCCCAAATTCTCAATAATAAAATACCTAAATTGGATTTACATCATGGTTTAAATCTTTTCTTCAAATGCAACAAATTTGCAGAAGTCATGCTCAAAAATGTATTGAAAAATTCTTTGAATATGAGAAGAAGAGATGGGACAAATCCCATAAAGAATACACTTTTAAAAAGGGTGATGAAGTGTCTATTTCTACAGTCCACTTCAATCTACAAGGTAATAACAAATTGAAAGACCCATTTTTTGGTCCATTTTTTGTCAGAAGAATGGTTGTTGATAATGCATTTGAAGTTATTTTGTATTCTCCATATGACAGAAACATCCTGTGTTTACAATATCTCTATTGAAACCTTACACATCCAATAGTGATTTATTTCCAAAAGGAGGGGAAGACCAAAAAAGACCCCTAATGAAATCACTGAGGCAGCAGAAATTGATAAGATTCTAAATGACAGAATAGTTACTTCTGAAAAAGGTGCAGAATACTTATTGAGATTCAAGAATAAATCTTCTGAATATGATTCTTGGAAACCTAGGAAGGAGATATCTAATCTTCCTACTCTGCTAAAGAAATATAAAAAGAATAAATTATAGCATTTTTTATTGTATTTTTTAGAGTGAGGTAGTGTCAGCCAGGCTGCTAGACTTACTCAGTAAAATAAATAGTTATTTACTGGATGAATACATGCCTTATTATTTTAATTTTATTAATTATAATTTATTTACATTAAATTTACCTATAACAAATTAACTAGTTACAAAATGGTAAAGCTAGTGAATAATTAAAATTTATATTAAAATTTCCCTGATAGTTCTATTTTCTAACACCAAGCTCAATGACAGGTTAAAAGAAATAGAAATTAATATTAAAATAAATTAAAATAAAAATTTAATATTCAAAAAAAATTAACTACCTACAATAAGTTCAAATGACTTATTTAAAATTGAAATTTACAGTAAATTTTAAATACATTAATTTATTTCTGTCATATACAGTAAATAGACTTTTCTGACACCTTCTCCTTGGAACAACCTTATTAATTCAAATTTTTTTTCTGCAATATTCCTTTCTTCTCTCAGACTACTGTATTTAGGATTTTAGCACCGTGCTTTGTCTCTCCTTTGCCTATATAAGGCCTTCCTTTTTGGTTGTTTTTGGATCACTTACTTACTTATTACTTTATTATACCAACTTATTACATCAATGTATTTATTACAATTTATTGTTTTTAGTAATTACTTACAATAATTCTAAATCATTAATTATAATATTTATTAAATTTTTTACCTCTTTAAACTTGAGTAAAGCAAATAAAAGATAAACATACATACTTAACTTTAAAATCCCAAAAACCCCCTATCACAACCGTTGGACCACCGTTAAAAACCTTCTAGACATAATAGACTCCTTGATGTATATAATCAATTATCAGGATTTTTTAATAAACTGGAATAATGAAAATATAATCTTTATCAGGACAAAAAATCAACTGAAAAAATAATCACAACTTTTATTTATTAAATTAAGATATTTTTATTTTATTGCCAGGATTTAAAAAAAATCAACTGAAATAATAAGATAAATTATTATTTATCAGGACAAAGAGTCAACTGGAATCATTAACACAATTCTCAATTAATTAATAATATATATGTTGATAATTACCAGGACCTAATTTCAACTGAAATAATTTAATATAATTAATTCAATTAATTTTATATATCTATTATTTTACTGCCAGAGCACAACTGAAACAATAATATAATGTTTTAATTATCAAGACAAAAGGTCAACTGAAATAATTAAAAATATATATATATAATATATTTAATTTAATTTATATTACCTCTAGGACTAAGAACAAAATAATTCTTTCTTGGTCAACTAGGAAAAAAAAAATTATTTACCAGGCACCTCACCGTTTAATTTGAGTAAATTAATGCCTCTATAGAGTTCTTAGTAAAAAAGATATACATAAACTTTGAAATATGCAAAGTGAGACCCACAGATAGTAACCAGTATATTCACCACAAATATATATGGCAATTGTCAATATATAAACCTTAGATTTGGAGCAAGTTTTGATTCCCTCTCACTGCAAAAAAAAAGTAATTCATGTGCCTGATGATGTTTGTCATTTTTAGTTGTCCACAAGTCCTTATTGGTCTTTGTAGTCAATGGTCCTACTGTTGCCGGCTTCAAGTTCATAGTGTATTGACAACCATTCGGAAAGTCTCACAACTGTCAAGGGGTGTTTATGGTCTAGAAAATTTTAACTGATATCCAAGGGCAGTGATAGGTGGATATTCTAGGATTTCAAAGTAAAGGTACATAGAGGATTATCTTTTTATTTTTTAATTCAATAAAAAGGTAAAATTATTATTATTATTATAGCTAGATGGATTAGAACTATGCAGATGTAAATACTAAAGCAATAAGTAGTAGTAATAAAGATATTATTGTTAGTAATTAAATAGATTTCTGTGTAAGTAAAGATGCTTTAAAAAAACCAAACTTGGATGCCTTATATATGCAGAAGGGAGAGAAACCACAGAGCTAATAATGCTATATACAGGAGTATGAGAGAAAAAGAAAATTCCAGAATAAAATATTGCAAATATTAAGGCTGTTTTATAAAGAGTGTATTAATATAATTTATTTACTGTATATGCCAAATTATTTAATTTATTACAAAGTTCTGTAAATTTCACTTTTAAATAAATTATTTGAATTTTTTTTTTATTTATTTTATTTTAGTATTAATTTTTATTTCCTTTTAACCTGTCATTTATCAAGGTGTTAGAAAATAAAAAAAATATAAGGGACATTTATATTAATTTTAAATATTTAATAAATTTACTTATTGTAATTTGTTTATTTATTACAAGTAATTTTAAATTAAATATACTATAATTAATAAAAAAATAAGAAATAAAAAAGGTGTGGCTTCATCCCATTAAATGATTAATTATTTTACTGGATAAGCGTAGCAGCCTGGATGACAATTATATTGAACTATATTTTAATACTAAATTTGATTTGAATAACAATATTCATACCAGACCATCAACATCCTCTAGAAATGTCAGGGTGTTGACTAGAGGTATAGTAATTTGACAGTAACCCTGAACAAGATATTAGTTAATATAAAGGTGATATAACTAATCAATAGAGAATTTAGATTGTAATAGTTATTTGAGAGGTAGTGACTTCTAAAGTAATGGGGATTTTAAATTAGAAGATTTTATTTTATTTGTTGAAACCCTTACAACACGGTAATTAAATATTTGAACTTAGGCCTTTTTAAATTATAACTAATAATAGGATGTAAATGTAACACCTTATAAAGTAATAAAAAAGATGGCAACGTTGGTAACTGGATAAATGTGTGTAAATAGGAATGATATTTCCACCAAATCTTCCCCCCCTTATATAGACCCAAGAAAGACTAGATAAATAAAATAATTCCCATCAGGGGCAAAAGAGAAAGAACAAAAACGTGGAAATAAAGAGACTAAAAATGACAAGAGAAACAAATATAAAGTTTCCAGAGAAAAAAGAAATAAAAAGATAGAAAAGAAAAGAACAATACATCTCATGTGATGTATTTTCCCAGGGAAAAACCCATGTCAGGTGAGAAAGAAATATATACTAATTTTAATGATTAGAATTTATTCCCACTCCAGGATTTTCCCACTTTGGAGGGTAATTGGGACATTGGTTCACGCCCTCTTTTGGGCATTTTCACTACTGAACAATCCTCTGTAAGTTACTGATGTCCTTTACTTAGTTTTTATTATCATATTTACTAATACTTTCAAATCAGCTAGCTGACACTCCCTCACCTAAAAAAAAAACAATAAAAAAAATGCTGTTTCATTTTTTCTTTTTGAATTTTTTGAGAAGAGTTGCCAAATTGCTTATCTCCTTTCCAGGTATCCATCTGTCATGTTCAGTGGACTTGCCTTTATATCTCAATAAATACTCAACACCCTTCTCTTTTGTAAGGGTTCTTTCATTCAGGATTTTCTCTATTTCAGCAGTATTTTCTATTTCCAAAGGAGTTTTCTTAGGTCTCCCTCTTCTCTTTGGAAATAAGTCATCATTTGACTTGTAAGGCTGTATCAATGATATAGGAAAAACAGGATGTTTCCTATCATATGGTGCATACAGTATCACTTCTACTGCATTTGTCCCTATCATTCTTTTAACAATAAATGGCCCAATGAATGGATCCTTCAATTTATTATTACCTTGTAAGTTAAAATGTACTGTTGAAATCAAAATTTCATCCCCCTCATTAAAAGTGCAATCTTTATGGGATTTATCCCATCTTTTCTTCTCATATTCAAAAGCTTTCTCCACACAATTATTAGCATGTTTTCTACATAATTGTTGCATTTGGAGGAAAGATTTAGCACCAGGGTGAATGTCAATTTTTGGTAAGTTATTATTGAGTAAATGAGCAGGAGTATTTGGTACATATCCCAGCCATAGTTCAAAAGGCTTTCTTTCAGTAACTGAGTGGACAGTACTATTGTAGGCAAATTCAAAGCCAGGCAATAAAGTGACCCAGTCATGTGTAAACCTTTCATTATCCTTATATTCAAGACCAAAAGCACAATATCTTCTAATCATGTCTTCTAATGTTTGAATCATTCTCTCAGCCAATCCATCAGTTTGAGGATGGTGAGCAGTGGACAATTTCAATTCACACCCACAAATATCCATCAAGGACATCCAGAATTCAGAAGTCAATTTTGGATCCCTATCAGAAATAATAGCTTTGGGAAAACCTGCAGTGTTGAACATATGTAACCACCACAGGAAAGCTAATTCTTTTGTGGAAACCTCTTTATGAGTAGGGATGAATTTACACATTTTGGTAAATCTATCCACAATCACCCAACAAGAATTGAAACTTTCTTTTCCTGCTGGTGGAAGGCCAGTGACAAAATCCATGTTAACAATCTGCCAAGTTTTTCCTTCCTTCTCAATATGTTGCATCAAACCTGCTCTCTTACTTGTCATTCTCTTAGATTTTTTGCAGGCATCACAGGTTTCAACATATGTCTTTGCATCTTCAGACATATTCATCCACCAGGCTGTATTCTTCAGTCTGATTAGTGTCTTTTCATAGTCAAAGTGACCTGCTAATATGTCATCATGGCAAAGTTTTAAAATTGTCTCTTTCATTGAAGGGGCTATTACAATTACATTGCTGAGCTTCCTCCTGTAATATAAATACTCATCTTCAATGGAGAATTTTCCTTTGTTAAGAGCATTCTGGTATTTCAGTGGCAATGTCTTAATTAAGGGCTGAATAGAGGCATTTTTTGGATCATTTAAGATAGTACAGAGTTTTTGTAACTCAGCATTTTCCTCATATGAAGCCAAAATTAATTGCATAAATTCCTCTTCCATATCCACAATATATACCCCAAATATGTGTGTCACCTCATCTTCTTGGACATATGCAGGATTGGAATCATTGTTTGGTAAGGGTAATCTTGATAGCATATCCACATTGGAATGCATATTTCCAGATCTATGGATAATTGTCATCCTCCCTCTGTATTCTTGTACTGCCAGCTGCCATCTAAACATGTTTCTGTTAGGAGTCTTCATGTTCAACAATGACTTCACTGCACTACAATCAGTGACCAGCTCAAATTTATGGTCCTCCAAATAGTAATGTAATTTATCCAGGGCCCACACAACTGCCAAACATTCCAGTTGTGTGGCTCCATATTTCAATTCACTGTTTCTCAAGGTTCTTGAAATATAACAGATTACTACTTCAGAGATTTTCTCATTGATGACTTGTTTTTGGTGGAGAGCAGCTCCTAGTCCAACAAAACTAGCATCAGTGTATAAAACAAATGGCTGGTTAAAATCTGGTAGGCCCAAGATTGGAGCAGAAACCAAACATTGTTTTAAGGCATCAAAGGCTCTTTGTCTCTCATTTGTCCAGACAAAAGCCACTTCTTTTCTGATCAATTGTGTCAGAGGGGCTGCTATTACCTGAAAATTTTTTATATATTGCCTGTAATAACCACACATCCCCAAAAAACTCTGCACTTCTTTTACAGTGGTAGGTGCATTGACATGCTGTATGGCTGCCACCTTATTTTGGTCAACACATATTTGAAAACCTGATACAACATGCCCCAAAACCTTTAAGGAGTGGAATCCAAATTTACATTTCTTTAAGGCTAAGGTCATATTGATGGCATCCATTTTCTGGAACACTTTACTCAGGTGAACCAAATGATCTTCAAAGGTTTTTGAAAAAATAATGATGTCATCAATGTACACCATCATCCATCCCTCCATAATTTCTTGATGAAAAGTATTGTCCATCACTTTTTGAAACACTGAAGGGGCATTCTTAGGGCCAAAAGGCATCCTAATGTATTTGTAAATACCCAAGTGAGTTGCAATCATTAAATAATTTTGTGAGTCCTTCTCAACAGGTATTTGGTGGTATCCCTTATTCCCATCCAAGCAACTGATATACTTGGCTCCCTGTAAGGTAGAATGTATTGAGTTTATTCTTGGTAGAGGATAAATATCACCAATTGTGTGGGTATTAAGGGCTCTATAATCACCACACAACCTAGCCTTGTCCTTTTCATAAGAAATTAAGACTGGTGAGATTACACAATATTTAGGTGTTACACCCACTTTCTCTATAATTTTCATATTTAACAAGGTGGTAATATTATCCTCAATATCCTTTCTCTTAGAAGGGGATGCAGGATAAGGTTTTTTCTTTAGACTGGGTGGTATATCATCTAATTTACATGATAATGAGACTTTCATTTCATGGTCCACAACCAGTCCCAACTCATGTTTTCCATGTGCAAAGGCCATAGGGAATGATGTGATTAATTTAATTACCTCATCCTTTTCTGCAGTACTGAGCTGTTCACCAAATGAAGCTTTTAGGATTTCATAAGACAAAGCTTCATGTTCTGCAGAAGGTCTGCCCTTGTATTGATCAAGGGAAAAACATGTTTTTACCATGGGAGCTGAACATTTTCTGGAGGAAGTAATTTTAAATTTTTTCTTCCCATTCATCCCCATAGTGAAGCATTGATTAGCAGGGTCCAATTTGATACCAAACTTTGTAATAATATCATTCCCCATGATAAACCAATTGCTCAAGTTGTCACCATCCATGACAACAAAATCACATTCAGCTCTTACATACCCAAGGCTATACTTAAAAAATACAGTTGTCTTATATTTTCTTTTAGGGCATAAAAAATACCCATATCCTTTCCAATATGTATTTGCCATAGGTAATAGCTTCTTTTCATAGTCATTATCAATGGCAGCCAAGGCTGCTGAGGATACCACACTGCCTCCAGCACCAGTATCCAAGATAATGTCCAATTTCTTCCCATTTATTATAACAGGAGCTTTGATTGGAGTAATGACTATAGAATCCTTCTCAATATCCCTTATTACGTCAGCATCTTCAACACCAATTAAATCCACATTTTATATGTCAGCATTCTGTTCAAGTAAATGTACATCATTTTCCAACATATAAACTTCATTGGAGTTTTTGTCACCATAAGAAATATTACTGTCACAATCACTAGAGGAGTCTTCTTCCTCATGATGACTGTCTTCTGGCTCATCTTGTTCAATAAGATTTATTCTTTTCTCACAAACATGACCCTTCTGCCATGCTTTTCCACACTTTACACAAGTATTACTTGGGTATTTCCTTGGGGCAACTGGTGCAGAAGGTTTTCCAGGCTTCTCAACAGGTGGCTTCTATCCTGTAGGTTTTGGGGATTCCACCCCTCTTTGAGGGTAGTGCCTAGGCTGAAATTTATTGTTGAGTAATATCTCATTACATCTTGAAATAAAAGATGAATTTTCCCTCACATTCTCAGTCCTTGCCACTACTAAATCCCTCAAGGAACTCGGTAATTTATAAAGGATTCTTTCCCTCCATAAATCATAGTCCATTTTTGGATCAATTTCTCTCAATATTTTTGACAGTTTCATTAAGAAAGCAATCCGTTTTTCTGCATAGGAATATTTACACTCCTCATAAAGTCTTTTCTGAGCCAATCTAAATGTGGATCCCCCAAACTGGGCAGCAATGAGTGCTTTCCATTCTTCCCAAGTATGATTAATCCCATCCAATAATACAGACTCATACCACATTAAAGCAACATTTTCAAATAAAGAAATCAATTTTGAAGTAATTTCCTCATCAGGGAGTTTATAACTATTCTTTAGGTTATCAATTCTCTGAATAAAATGTTGCCAATCTGAATTTGTTTCTCCATCAAAGGTTGGGTATCTCTCAATCTTTGGCCAATGTTTCTGGTTGGAGGAAGGCTCATTTTTGGGACATAATTTCTCCATTTTCAACATGTCCTGTAGTTTTAATAAATGATCAGATAATTCATGATGGAAAGAAGAGGAGCCAGCATTACTCAAATTGTCTACTGGGCTGACAGCTCTTTGTTTTCCTTTCATAAATATCTTCTCAGAGTGATTCACCTGGGTGCCCTGTTGTTTACATGAAGAGGGGCCAGGTACCACTGGTTCTGAAGGTAAGGTCCGGTTTACTTGTAGCTGGAGTAACTCATTCTCCAAGTGGGACACTTGCAATCTCAGATCTTCAATCTCAGATATCTTACTATTGAAAGTTGACAAAGATAACTTATTTCTAGACTCACAAGTAATTAATTTATTTGATAAACCTCTCACTTCAGATTTTAATGAAACAAGTTCATCATTCAAAGATTCCATATTTTTAAGAAAAGTGTCACTAATCCGTGGTTGAATTTCTGCCACTAAAGCTGTCAAATTAGCAGACTTATCTCTCAATGATTGGTTTTCTTGTTTCAACTCAATAGTTGTATTCATTAATTCAATAACTTTGTCTTTTAATTCCAAATGAGCTGAATCTTGAGCTCTCACAGCTAAACTAGTATTCAACTGTAGGTTATTGAATCTATTGACAACATCTTTAATTACTACTGTTAACTCAGGATTATTTAAGTGATCAAGTTTTACAGGATTTTTCAAGATTCTTGAGGCTAATTTTTCAAGCACTGAATATAACTCAAAACTCACATCATACTCTTTTAAATCAATAACATAAGGATTAATTTCCGAAACAGAAGTTAGACTAATATTATCATTTAAAGAAACTTGATGTAATATATTCTCAGGATCAAATACTAATTTCACCGGACTCTGTACTAATGGTTTTTCAGTCATATCACTGGCATCACCTATATTACACACATTAGTAGGAGTAGAAAAAATAATATGATCATTGCCACTCACCAAGGCCTCTGGGCTACTTGCTTCCCTTTCTTCTTCTTGTGGTAAGGATGAGGGTGAAGATTGTGCTGTTGCAGAGGTGGTCTTGAAGGACCTTCTTGTCTTTGTTGGTAATTTGTTTGGTACCATTCCCACTGCCATCTCGGTACCACCATGTTTTCTGGAGCAGGTGGTGGTGGAGGTGGAGGTGGGGGCAACTGTTGTTTTGGAGGCAAGGTGCTTTGAGGAGGAGGCTGCTTTACTGGTAGATTTGGCAGGGGCTTTCTGAGTCGTCTTTGAAATGCATCCTGGCACATCTTTTCTACTTTTATGACTCTCTCTTGTAATTTGATTACCTTGTTTAACTCCCCCTTAATTGTCTTTAACTGATGAGATAAATTTTGAACTTGTACCTCTAAGGGGAGCTTTTTTATCTTGAAGCCTTTGGGAAGGTCTTCTTGGGGAAAAAGGGGCTTTGGAGGCTCTGCTGTGGGCGGAGGTCCTACTTGGGGCTCTACTTTCACCTTCTCCTGCTCTCCTGTCCAATCCAGAAGGTCCACATTCTCCTCCATAAGAATGTCCTATAAAATGTTTATCAGAAAACCCATCATTATCAAGGCTTGATTTGGGACTTACTGAACCCTCATCATAATCAATTTCAATGTCAGGACTGCCAGCATCAGCCATGTTAATACTAGAATAAATTGATTTAAATTGTTAAAAAAAATATATATATATTTTTAATACTTGTATTTTTTATCAAAGCAATGAAGAACACCTTACTGTTGTAATGTATTGTTCACGATTAAAAATTATATAACTTTTTTCAAGTCTTAGTATCCCTAGTATCTCCTTAAAGTTATCACCAGGTAGCACTATATTACTCTCTATTGAAATCACAGTAATTTATTTTACTATGTAAAGCAAAATAAAATATAACACTGCGTCAGTAAGAGCACACTTTTAGTATAAAAGAAGGAGGTATCTTACTTTTTAGTTGATTTCCCCTGAACAGCTTACCACTTTATACTGTTTCTACTTTTCTGCAATAGGCTAGCCAAGATAGAGTGTGTATTACCGTAATTAGCAACGGCGTGGTTTAGAAGAAAGGAAGGGACTTACGAATAGATGGCTTATTTCAAAAAACCTCCACTTCGATGTCCAAACCCAGGGATCAATTGTAAGTAATTCCCTCTGCTGGTTACTCCCTACAGGTGTCAAAAAGAAACAATCAGCTACTCCCGTAAAAGGTTTTGCATGATCGGCTCCTACAACCTCAAGGTTCGTAAGGAGACTTGGATACATGGTTCAACAGGGTAAGAAAATCCTTTCCCCGTTAAAGCACCCTCCTAACCAAAAAAATAAAATATTAACTCACGTTTCTTTTCTTTTTTTATTCTTTTCTTGTCTCTTATCCAGGTACAATTGTCAAGAACCCTGAGGGAAGCTCCAACACTTGCAAGTGAGCACCTCCCACGTCACAACGATGACGATTTTCCAAAGGACCTAGGCCGGCAACCAAACGACTTCAGGCAACTGTCGGTGTTGAGGATAATGGCTTTATAGTTCAGGATCCTCCGGCGTTGAAGGGATGGAGCGCAAAATCCACTGGAATCCACTGGCGATGAAGGAAGAGAACAATTATCAAAGATTTAGGAAAAGACCCCCAATTGTCAGGGTGTGGACTAGAGGTATAGTAATTTGACAGTAACCCTGAACAAGATATTAGTTAATATAAAGGTGATATAACTAATCAATAGAGAATTTAGAGTGTAATAGTTATTTGAGAGGTAGTGACTTCTAAAGTAATGGGGATTTTAAATTAGAAGATTTTATTTTATTTGTTGAAACCCTTACAACACGGTAATTAAATATTTGAACTTAGGCCTTTTTAAATTATAACTAATAATAGGATGTAAATGTAACACCTTATAAAGTAATAAAAATGATGGCAACGTTGGTAACTGGATAAATGTGTGTAAAAAGGAATGATATTTCCACCAAATCTTCCCCCCCTTATATAGACCCAAGAAAGACTAGATACATAAAATAATTCCCATCAGGGGCAAAAGAGAAAGAACAAAGACGTGGAAATAAAGAGACTAAAAATGACAAGAGAAACAAATATAAAGTTTCCAGAGAAAAAAGAAATAAAAAGATAGAAAAGAAAAGAACAATACATCTCATGTGATGTATTTTCCCAGGGAAAAACCCATGTCAGGTGAGAAAGAAATATATACTAATTTTAATGATTAGAATTAATTCCCACTCCAGGATTTTCCCACTTTGGAGGGTAATTGGGACATTGGTTCACGCCCTCTTTTGGGCATTGTCACTACTGAAAAATCCTCTGTAAGTTACTGATGTCCTTTACTTAGTTTTTATTATCATATTTACTAATACTTTCAAATCAGCTGGCTGACAAGAAAACTGACCTATCAAGCCATTCATCTCTCTGTACTTGAACTCAGCCTGACATTGATGGTCTCAAATAATCATTATCTCTTTCTTGCTTTCTAATTGTGTCACTCTCACCTCAAAATATTTCTTTCTCTCAAATTTTTCCTAAGTTTTTTTTTAAAAAATGTTATATTAAAAAAGAAGAAGCTTAGTTAATGCAATTTCCATCCTTATAAAAATTATAGGGAGTGTCAAGGTTAAGACATCAGAAAATAATTTTGATAAAATCAGAACATAATTAATGTAATTTTTTTAACAAACATGGGCAAAAGCACTGGTTTATTTTTAAAAACTACTTGACTTGATGTTTTTACTCAAACCACTTCTTTTCCACAAAAAATTTTTTTCATTTTTTTAAATAGCCCTATTTTTAAATAACTAGAGGTTGGTAAGTAATGGCTGACTTTATAAATTTGAGACACCCTAATCTGTATATTTAGAATTTTTACAATTTGATATGAGGACCTGTAATAAATCTATTTTTTTATTGAGGCTCATATGTAGACAAAAAGGTCACCAGAGCCTGTTGCAGTGCACTTAACTTAAAAAAACAAGAAGAATAATCTGACTGATGTGGATTACTTTGTGATACTAAACTGTAATACTAAAAAACAAAAATTAAGTATATTCATCTCTTATAAGGATAAGGAATGGAGCCCAGAAGATTCAGGATTTTTGTAAATCCTTTTAAATTAATTGAAAAATTAATAATAATTGGGGGTATAAAAGGTCGAAATTTGTAATTCTTTAAAAGGTATTTCACAATAAAATAGAAATCCAAAAGCTTGACATTAATTCTCAATAAAAAGATGTTTGGAGGCACAATATGGCATATTTTTTAAAAAAATTAATGGCTGATTTAGTGGAAAAAAGAGGTATTTTGAGTTGGAACAATTCTAAATTTGATACCTCCTAATATATGTTTTAAAATCCAGTGATCTCTTATTATTAGGTATTAAAAAAACAAAAACCAAAAGAATAATTTGAAGAAAATTATGAAGAATTTCTCTATGAGGTTTCAAAAGGATCTTTCCATTTATTTTAAAAAAAATATTTCTTTTATAACCTCCACTCAGACCCATTATACTACTTTTTTTTTACTATTAAATATTTTTAGACATTTTTTTGAGTTCACCCTTTGGATTGAGAGAAAGAACTCTGTAGTTATAATCACAGAGGTGGATTGGCATGGCCATCATTTCTATATTGAGAGGAGTAAGAGACTGGATAGAAATTTCAAGTTAGTTACACCCCAAAAATCCCCCTGGCACCTTCTAGCAGGTGCCAAACCCTCATTCAATTTGTAACTCAAAAAAAGCTCAAATTTTATGCCACATGATCTGACATATTCATTTTTCATTACACAGGATTCCCAGAAGAATTATAGCTGATCTAGAACTGAATCAAATTAAAGATAGGGATTTGAACCTGTTATCAGATGCTCACATTTTTTTCTGGTTTTGGATTGAATTTTATTTTTTTCAAAATTAATTAGGTGGAAAATGAAGCTGTGAAGTAAATACAAGTCTGTCCTTCATAGTGAAATTTTTTTAGGATAATTTTAATGTATAAAAAATGAAATTGTAGCTGATGATAGAAATTAAAGACAAATAGCTATTAAAATTGAGAGTATGATTTAGAACTCTAGAAGAAGAAAAAATGCTTTACCTTGAAGGAGGAAAAAAAATTAAAAAGTAAAAAAGAAATCCATTAGGTGGTAAATTTTTAGTAAACTTGAGTTCAAAATTACATGCAGGTGGTAGTAAATTTTTTAGGATTTGTAAATTCAAGCTCTTGTGGTTAGAGGGTTTCTCTGAAAACACTTATTATGATTTATTTGTTTTCAGGTTGGGTGTTTATCACACTACAAGAGAATTGATGATGTCTTGTGCTTTTTTTCACTAAATCCTTTGGCCTTTCATTCAAGAAATCTTCCATTTATTGGCCTGATAAATTTCAAATGACTTTCATTTTTCCTCTGAAAGGTCATCTATCTTTTCCATCTTGGTTTTTTTTCTTTTTTTTAAATTTGTACTGCTTTTTACCATAATTTAAACGCCTTTACCATAACAAAAACCTAACTAACAATTTGTAACTAAACACCATTTATCATTATTTGTTATTTTTTCACCCTTCTATATACTATTCAACCTGTATTTTTTTCTCCAACCAGTTAAAATTGGAAGTTTTTTTTTGGGTACACAACACAAAAGCTCTCCTGCTTCTACTAAAAATTATTTAATTTTTTTTTCTTGGGAGACCAATTACTGCAATTTTTCTTTTTCATTGAACACACCAGTTTTTTTTAGTTTTACCAGGCTGAACTTCAAGTAAAAAGCAAATATCCAGCCTGTACTTGTGTCAGGCAGTATTTCAAATAATGGATATGTGATATTTTTTGTAGAAGAACCAAAAAAAGGAATGAAGAAAACAAATTTTTAAAACACATTTCATTGTAGATTGTGGCAACAAGTATTTTCTCACTTGATATACCAATTTTTTTTGTTTAGGAGAGGTGATTACATTATGTTAAAAACAGTATAGATTGAAAAAAGAAAACCCCCAAGATGGAAAAGACTTTTGACCTGTTGTAGGCAAAATAAAATTTGTTTGAAGTTTCTCAAGCCAATAAATGATAGATTTCTTCACTGAAATTTTAAAAAATCAGGTTGAAAAAGGCACAAAACATCTTTTGTTCTCTTTTGTTGTCAGTAGCATGTGTATAAAGTTACAAGAATTATGAAAAAGTCTGTTTTACAAGTAAGATTTTTTATTTTATTTTTTTTTAAAAAAAAAGTTATGGAGGATTAAATATGCTTTGTGTATTTTTATTCATATTAACCTGTGTTAATTTTCCTTTTATGAGTATAATTGAAAATTGTCTTGCAAATTCAACCAGTAATATTTTTACAATATTTTTTAATTCTATTTTCACTTTCTCTGTGTAGTCCTATTGCTTATTTTTCTTCTATTTCATTTTATCTAATTTTAATTATCATTTTATAATTATTCTGTTTAATATATTCTTCTTTTTGTTTAACTAATTATTTTTAATTATTCTTCCAACATCATAATTATTTAATATTTCTCTCACTGCCAAGTCTTTTTGTTACATCACACAGAATAACTATTGTGTTAGAACATTTCCAGCCATCTAGGTAAATTGACTTGTTATGCATAATTTACCAAGTTTTGAGCAAAATCTACCCATCCAGGCTCTTTTAAGCCCTTTTTAAGAAAAGATCTTTTAAAGTATCCTGTCTGTTCTCCTAACTTTACAAGACCTTGTGGATCCCCCCTCTTAAAATTGTTCCAGCCTGTGCCTTTTTTCATCCAAATGCAACTGAAACTGGTTGCAATCTGTTCATCTCTTTGAAAACAGACCATTTTTTGTAATACATCTTATCACTCCTCATTACACTTCTACCTACTTCATTTTATAATTCTGATCTCTAGTGATCCTAAGAAAGAATGATACCCCAATTGGAGTCCACATAAAGAAGAACAGCTTTTAATTTATTGGGATACTGTCAGTGAGAAACCTGAATACTCAACATATTAATCAGGAAGAACTTTCTTTAAAAAAATTAAAAAACACTTCAATCTACATAGAAAAACTCACTAGAGGGATTATGAGAAAATTTGAAATAGGTGTGTCATCCTTTTTGTTTTCCAGAAGTTCTTTTAAATTCAATTTTTTTTTCTTACCTTAGATGGATTGCTTTAAATACTGAAACTCTGAATTTTTGTGCAATTAATTATTAAATATAGTGTAACCCACCAATTGAAAACTCCCCAAGTGACTTGAACAGATCAACTATTCTTCTTTATCATGAGCAAAACAAAGCAGCATTCAAAAATCTTTCTGCATGGGAGAAAATCAAGCATGCACCCAAGTGGTGCATGGAGACCAACAAAACACCTTCTAAATCTATTGATATCCCTTATGATGACTCTCACAATGAGTCTCATAATGCTCACTTTGATGATATAATAAAGAGATTTTGATTGCCTTGTACATGGTTACAATTAATTACCTCTTTTTTTATATGAATGTCTTGAGTGATGAGGTTCTAAGAGTGTAAAAAACAGCTCATAATATTCATCAAAGCTCTTCAGGTCATCAAAATAGCAAAGGGAAGTGAGATGTGACATGAGAAGAATCATGACTAAATGGCATTTACAGAGTCTAATGGCTGAGGGAAATTAGTTACTGTCACATAAGTGTGACTAAAAGAGTCATGGCTGGGTGGATTCTTAGTAGGGTAACAAAAGTTTTCTGTGTACCACTTTTAATTACATATTCTTACCAAAAAATTTCTAACACGTCTGGAGATGCTTTAATAGCTCTGTATCAAATATGTAACAATTATTGTTGATTTCTATGGGACATAAAGATTTTTATGTATTTATTGTGCAACTATTAGAGAATCTCCACTTGTTGAATCAAATTATCAGTAACTATATATGCATATTACTGAGTCTTTGATTACTGATCTGCATGAAACCCCAGTGATATTAAGTAAATGTCAATTAACTCAATATTTTCAAAATATTCATCACTTGTGTTTTTTTTAAGACAGTAAATCTTCTTTCAACACAATGCAACCTTCCACACATTCCACATCTCAATTGAAGTTTTGAAAGCTGACGTGTTTTGTTCTTGATAGACAGCAAGAGCCATTTTGGAGCCATTTACTTGGGTTACTTCCACTAGGTTGGTTTTGCTCAATTGAGTGATAAATCGAACTAAATTTAAGACTTGATTTATTTAAGGCTTGCCATCTGACATACAAGGCAAAAAGAAGATTGATTGAATTGTTAAAATTTGATGTGAGTAAGAAGGAATGGGTGGTTACCTTATTTTTATTTGTTCATAATCTCTGTAATGGACCTTGACATACTGATTAAAATGTGTCTTTATTTTTTTGTAAAAGTCTTCCCCAGTTTGATGTGTTGCATATTTGGGTTATTCAATGATGCTTATCCATGACAAGGCAAGCTTCTCTTCTTAATGTGGGTTCCAGTTAGGCAATCATTTTTTATTTGAATCAGATGAAATATTGCAGTTTTTCTTAGTGGGAAGGTTTATATAGTTGTCTGTAGTACCAAAATATTTTAATAAATAGTGATATGAAGTCAAAATAGTGTTGTGTAATGGAGAAATAAAAAACCTGGTAACCTTCAGACACATCCGTGTAATTGGCAACCAAGATGAGATGTGAAATTTTTTGGTTGGTGAGAGGTTGAGTTAATGATCCACAAGCAGTAGTGTCCAGTAATATTCCTGATGCTTATCAACAAATTGCTGAAATGAGTTCTTACCAATGGGTCTTAATGGAATGAGTGATGTTGCGGGGTTTACTGAAATGAGTGGAGATGCCCTTACACAACTATTATGCATTTGTTCCGTCTGGTGGCGTAACAAACAGTGTTGGAAGTGCCTGCTGTTGTCTGATGTGTTCTACAAAAGGGATTAATGTGTCTTGTCTCAGATGATATAAAAGATGTTTGTATTTATCATTATTAGGGGTCATCAAAGATGACAAAGATGAAAATACATTAAATTCATTTCTAGTCATAAAAAAATAAGAATTCTATCCATTTTGAGTCATTAAAAGAAGGACTTTTAGGAGTAAATATATATATATATATGTAATAATTGGAATTTTATTAGTTATTTATTTGATTGAGACAAAAAAAAAGATTTTTTAATGCTTTACTTTCTATGTTTGACATCCCTTATTATTTTATTGATTTTTTTGGGTAGTGATCCAGCGACAACCTAGTATTTTAAAAACAGTAATTACTTGCATATTATACCAGCTTCTGTCGCGCACAACACACTATGTATTTATAAATTGATTGAGCGACAACCTATTCATTCAAGCAAGTTGGCAGTATTGTCCCATCACACAAGTTAGCAGTATCATTCCCTTAAAAAAGTTAGGGTTAGCATTCACTCATTGTTATTCCTAATCAAATTTAGGGTTAGAATGCCATTATTTTTGATTGTAAATGTTAGTGTTAGATAGTTAGTAGTCGTAAGTAAAATGATTTCATAAGCTAGTCTGTTGTTGAAGCAATTTAATACATAGTTGAAAAATATGCAGGTAATTACCATTTTTATAAAGTTAGGTTGTCGCCGGATCACTGCCCCCTTTTTTTCCTTTTTAATTAAATTTATTTATCGGTTTGTCATTAGGTCTCTCTCATAGCTGACTGTTGACAATTATTGTCCAATCTACCAATTTTTGAAATGAACTAGCTATCATTTTAAACTATTATTAAGAAATAATTTACATGGGTTCCAGAGCTCAGAATAGCAGCAGAAAGAGTTAAACTGATAAACTCTGTATGCGTTTCTAAAAACGTAAAGATTGAAAACCACAATCTTATACAAACCCCTTTTGTACTCAATCAAATAAACAACCCAACTTTTAAAACTTTCTAACAACGTAAAGATTGAAAACAACAATTTTGCGCAAAGCCCTTTTGTACTCAATCAAATAAAAACCCCACCTTCTAAAATTCATTTGATTGATCTAGTTTGAGCTGATCAGTCTCTCACGACATCTTTCTCCAATTTTCTCATAATTTATTCTAAATAAATAAATGGCACATGCTCCAGATGTACAACTAAGAGCCAAAGCCATACCTGCCCATAGTCCGTAAATCTATCATAATCCAGTAATTTTTATAAAGTGAAAAAATCGAAAAAATTAAATCATTACTCTACTTACTAGACTTCTCTGTACTCAACGAATGGAGGTTCAGAATTACTTACCCCTAGATGTAGGCTAGAAAATGTCAAAGCAAATCCAACAGGCAACCCGATCACGTAATAACCGATGATATTAATGACTGCTCCAACGGCTGGTATTCCTACCCCTCTCAGTACGCCTCCCACTATGCTTGCACAACCTGAATATTGCACCATCATAACCACAAAGAAGGATTATTGCCAAATATTAATGTATCATTTTGGCATGTAAGGTCCTGAGACAATATTTTTTCTTTATTTAAAATAAATGAATCAACTTACAATCAGATACTTGAAAAAAAGCTACCAATGGGAGCTATAAAAATCAAATACAACCCCAATTTTAATTATCAAACCGCTTATACTTGACCCTAAGCTTCGAATTCCGATTGAAAGTAACGTCTTATTTTAAGAATTTTTACTTACTACATTTGCTACAATTTCAATGACTTCTTTCGATGAGCTGAAAACCTCTCCCAAATAATTTTTAAAAAGTACAATTATTGCGCCATTTGACAGTCCCACAATAAGCGCTGCGCACAATGCACTTCTGGTTGCTAATTTTGCATGATTAGTGAAGCCAGCTCCTAGCAGGTTCCCGCATCGAACGGCCGCAGCAGCGCCCACAGCACTAGGAACTTGATATATAAAAGCTGAGATGGTCAGCAGAACCGACTGGGCTGCCAAATTTGTAGGGCCCAAAAAGGAGGACGCCAGTCCCACTAATTCCCAACACCACCATTCTGATGCAATCATGGCCAGACTTGCTAACCCTAGTCTCAAGTTAGGTCCCAGATTGCTAAAAATCGCCATGCTGAGTCCTCCCCAACCTTCTCTTGGAGCGAAAAAAATACAATAAAACAAGCTGTCATGTTTCAATTTGAATTAAATATTTAAATTGGCGAAAAAGAAAAATCAGAAGGTCAGTGTATCAAATATAAAGACTATTGCAGATGAAAGATATCATGATAAAAAGAAAGGCGAGAAACGGATAGAAAAAAAATAAGGTTGAATGTATGATCATCTGAGTATCTTAGGATGTAGCTCATACAGCTTACAAACAGCGAAAGATTTTGAATTTATGTCATCCGACAGATTTGACTGTGTGATCCATTAAAAAGGGAGCCACAGATGAACATATCCGGTGACGATGATTCAAAATCTTCCATTGTTTTCAGCCTGACTCTAGTTCAGTGGCTTACCACAGCAAACCCATCAAATTGAATGAAATCATCGACGAGATTGGCGCCCCTAAAAATCCTACCCTGATAGAGTCAGGCCCCCAAACCAGAAGATAGTTGAGCAAGATGTTAACCGGTGCAATAATTGCAACCACTATTGTAGGAGGAAGCATAAGGCCTTGGGCTTGTAGCCATCTTCGCGTAATTTCAAACGTAGCGTAACCTGGCAATCCAAAATTAACAATTTTCAAGTATTGTGAAGCTTTCTCAGCAACACCTGGGTCTTGTCGTAGTAGCAAAAATAGATATTTCGAGTTTTGAAAGATTAAGGTATGAGGAATAAAAAGGATTAAAACTATTAAAGATGTTCGAAGGGCATAGAGGGATGCTGTTTTAGGTTGTGGTGAAGTATACGCTTGAGGACAAAGCGTATCGAGAGCGGAAACAAAGCTAACAATGATGCTCAATCCGCCACAATTTGCAGTTAAGTTGGCCAAACTTGCAGCTGCTAATTCTATTGTGCCAATATGTCCTACTGAAATAACGGTGGTGATAAATAGTGAATGTTCCAAGGTGTGAGTCCCTAGCGTGAAGGTGGAGAACACGCATTGCATAAATCAAGCAACAAGTAAGTTTTCAGGGGAAAATAATACATCAACTAAAAATTGTAAGTACAGGAAAAGAGACAAAGAGTGAGAGAGGATCATATAAAGCAGTCCTTACCAGCAATAGGGAGACTGTATCTTAACAGCAATCTTAGTTCATCAAAATAATCTTTCCAAGTAGTAGGTTGAGAATCAAATTCTTGAATTTGAGATTGAATTTCATTTGGCAAGAGGGGAGTTGACTCATCGATAGTGCCAGGAATAAAGGGTTGCTGAATTGAAGGGGGTAACAAGCAAGACGATCTGATTGAAGCCAAAGACTGAGAAGCCAGGCTAAAAGTACGGGGGCGCATTGCTGAAGAAGCTGGGATGTCTATGAGTGGACTAATATCATTGGAAGGGCCCCAAAGCAATGAGGGATTGATGAGATGATTTTTAGATTGAATTGAAGAATGAGCATCAGAATGAAGAGATGAAGAAGAGATAGCATAAGAATGGGTTGGTGAGTTATAGCAGCTGTTATCGGGATGACGGGTAGAATGGTGGCTAGGGGAAGACATTGCTAATGATGGTGATTGAAATTCAAATAAAAATCAGAATAAAAATATAATTTACAATGACGTAAAACCGAAAAGAATTCCTTCAAATCCCACAGTGGGAGTTCAAAATGTCTGCCAAACTTATTATTTCTCCCGGAGCCAGAAGATTAAGGTGTTATACGTGACATCACCTATAATAACTGCGGAGTAGTGAAGTGATGATTAAAATTTACACCTTATAATAGTTACAAAGAAGATTAAAACATCATTTTATCAGCAAGTCATGGGGTGGAAAAAATATTTTTTAACCCATAATCTTTACAGGTAACCTATTAAGCTTGTGGCATGTTCCTAAAACTAAAAAATTGAACTGATTTGACGAAAAACTTCACTTATAATGGCAAGATCAGCTTGCATCCATCAAGGTTGGATAAGATTGTTGTCAAATGTCAAGTTCTCTACCTGAAAACTTGAAAATGTTAGTTAACAAGCCGCAAGCAAGATTGTTTTAGTTACATACCAAGAATATAGAAAAGTAATTCTCAATTGAATCTTTGAAAGGGCTGAAAAAGCAGCAAAAAAGGGTGAAGGGTATGGGAAAATAACAAAATAATCACGCTGAAGTACTTGGATGTTTACGAGATGAAAAAAGTGAATCATTGTTCTGTTGCAGTTTACTATCAACTTGTGAAAATTGTTTAAGATTTTTCACCCCCCTCTCCTGGAGAAGATGAAATTGGAAATCCTCGGGATTTCGCAAATTAACTCCCCGCAGTTCGCACGGATGGTAAGTCCATTCCTTCAATCTACCCAGTAATATTACATGAAATCACTAGGGCCAAAATTGTGTCCTGTTTTCATTTGGGGTGAATACTGTCCCGCAATGAAATGGGACACAATTTTTCCCCTATGAATGTTGCCCAACTCGCATTTAGAATATGCAATATAAGTACTCAAACTCCATCTTACAAATGTGTATAACTCAAGTCATGGGCAACAAGCATTGAATGAATTAGTCACCCAAGCAATTAATCATACCAATTGGTTCCGGCAAGCAAAACAATAAACCTAAACACAAAGTAAAATAACAAGACACTAATAAAAACAGGAAAATAAAGGAAGACAATGTGTCAAGGGGTGCTTTGGGTCTAGGGGATTTTTTCGGTGGTCCAATGGTGATGAAAAGTGAAGGAAGAGTCAAGATTTCAAAAGTTGTACATTTTTATTTCTTTATAAGATATTACTCAAATGAAAAGTAAAAAGACTTTATTAGGGGGTGTCAGTTCTGGCAAATCCGCACTTACAAATCCGCACTTAAATTTGACCAAATCCGCACTTAAATAAGTGCGGATTTCCAAAACACACTAGCCCCAATACTGGTGGATTTCAAATTGAAATAAGTCACTTATTTCACTCAAATCCGCACTTTCTCAACCAAAAGTGCTGATTTCACCATCAAGTCCCATTTCACTGATTTGTCAGCATCATCCCATTCATACGCAGCACTCCGCAGCATAACACTTCATAACTAAAAACATCGTACATCACTTACATCTTCATATCATATCATATAAGAGTTATGCCTTCCTCACTTTCAAATCGTGATAAATTACATAAAGCAATGACTTTCATGGCTCTTGAACTGCTCTTGGACTCTGATTGCGATTCTGATTCTGATCTAGAAGAAGATTTTGTCTTTTTATCAAAAATGGCCACGAAACGTTACCTTCTTCCCAAAAAGCCTCAAGTACTTCATACCCCCAAGTACACCATCCAAACACTTCTTAAACTATCTACACCCAGTTTTAGAGAGCTGTTCAGGACTTCTCAGGAATTTTTCCTTAAATTGCTTGAGCTTATTCAGGATCATCCCATATTTCACAATAATTCTCAAAAAGAACAACAACATCCTTCAATTCAATTGGCCATCACACTATGTCATTTGGGTTCAAATGGTAATGGAGCCGCTTTGAAACGTTTAGAAAATGTCTTTGATTTAGGGTATGGTTCAGTTAACACTTATACCAAACAATGTATCACTGCCATCAACTCCTTGTAATCTCAACTTCTCACCTGGCCAACAAAAGAAGAGCGACTTGAATCATTTCAGGTTATGCAAGCAGAGGGCTTCCCAGGATGTATTGGTTTTGTTGACGGTACTGCTATTCCTTTGAGCCAGAAACCTGCTCAAGGTGGAAACAATTACTTTCACATTCTCGTCAAAAATTTTCACCAAAATATTTACAAGTCAAAAAAAATTCTATATCTGTTTTAAAAAATTGGCAATACTCTCCCCTGCATTTTATTGAAGCAAGGGGTGGATATCACCAAAATTTTTCTAAGTCATCAATTTCACATGTCAGATTTGAAAATTTGGCAATACCCCCCCCTGCATTTTATTGAAGTAAGTGGTGGAAGTCATCTAAATTTAATATAATTACGTAAATTATTAAATAAATATCTAATATATATCAATTTCCCTAGTTTAAAGTAATGACAATCCCTTAAGCCAAAATGCAGATCAAATCTAGAAACAAAAGTTTGGGACTTTCCACAGGTATAGGCTAGAGGAACCCCATGAAACAAATAAATGTTATCATGATTACCATTTATACAACACAAGGTCGTGGGCCCATTACTTTAGTTGAGGAAATTGATACATAAAAAATATTTATTAAAAATTTACGAAAAAATATAAAATTTTCAATGACAACTCTAATCCCCATACTTTTTGGATCTAAATAAAGTTTTTTTAAATCGATTAACTTTACCTTCTTTCATTACCTTATTGATTCTTTGAATCAACTTATGACTGATTTGAAATGAGCAACCAAAATGTGTTAAATCTTGACAGGATTCCAAACTAGGAGGAGCTTTGGTCGTTTGATGATTATCCTTAGAAGAATTCCAAATAGTTTCGATGATACCATTTCCCAAACCAAAATCAATGATGCACCGGTGGTCTGATAAATATAAACCATGTAATTTGATTTTAGCTGGAGATGGTATTGGTTGGCCAGTAATCGGTTTGATATATGAGAATATACCAAAAGTAAGAAAATTGGTGTCCTTGGTATCAGTGTGAATTTTATTGTGAAATCCAGAATGAGTGATAATAACATTAGAAAATAAAAGATATTCGTGGCTGATATCTTCCCATTTGGAGTCACACCAATTCGGTATTCCAACTTTGGTTTCAAGTTCATGATTTTTTTCAAATGCTTTATTACAGTGCTTTTTGAGTCGAAGAGCAAGAAAAGAGTTAAAGGAAGGTAGAGTGTCCCATAAGCAAAAATCTTCATCTTTTTGAGCTTTAGTGATATTCTTGAGCAACAAATATATGCCTATATAATTGAAATGCCTAGATAATAATCATATAAGAGTTTCAGAATCCTTATCCTCTAAATATGCAATATAAAAATGTGAAATAAGACAAGTGAAATTTGGAAAAAAGGCTCAACTTCAAAGGTCAAAATCTCAGCAACCACTGAACCTAATTCAAACCTGTTTGTGGGAAATGAAAGATATTCTTTAGTAGAATCTTCAGTTAAAGTAAATGTGATTTAAATAAACCTAACCCTAATTTGTTACATAAAAAAATGAAATAAAAATTTAAATTGGGAAAAAAAAGGCTCAACTTTAACGGTCAATATCTCAGCAACCACTGAATCAAATTCAAATCTGTTTGTGGGAAATGAAAGGTAGCCTTCAGGAGAATCTTCAGTAAAAAGAACATTAGATTTGAATAAACCTAACCCTAATTCCGAGTCTGATTTTCAAAATTTTACAAAAACTTGAAAAGTGGTAATGAAGATGAGATCAAAAGGAGTTTTATAAGTTCACTGTTATCCAGATAAGAGTCATACATATATTTAAGTATGAAATTTTCATAAAAGGAATGAGATATCATATAGGCATGAAAAAAAGGAGATGAAACTTACCTTGATTGAAAAGTAGGAAAAATAGAGTGAGAAAGATTGATGTTGGAATTGTGGGGAAATTGAATATGGAGTAAGTGAAATGCATAAAGAATGTGCAATGTATGTGTTTCAATGAAATGGAGCCAAAAAAAGTGAAATAAGGGAAAGGGGGGATAATGACCATGCCAAGGAGGGATGAAGAGTAGGGTGATGGAGCTAAAAAAGAAAGTAAAGAGGGAGAGAAAAAAAAGGTTAATTATATCATTGAAATCCAAAATAACCACTTACAAAAAAAATTTAGATAAAAAAATAAACTAAACAGAAAAAAACAAAAAAAATTATAATTAGTAATCAAAAAATCAAAAAAAAAGAATAAAGTGACTTACCTGGAGAGATGAGATGACAAAATGAATGAAACCAAATTGTTTGAGGGATGTTGGAGGAGAATAGGAAAAGGATATGAGGGATGAATGAAAAAAAAAATCACTGACAAAATATGCGATTTCATGTTGAGCTGGTGAAAGAAAACCAATGAGCCATCCAAAAAAAAAAAATTTCACCGTAAATTCCAAAAAAAATGAATATGCAACAAACCAAAATACCAACCCAAGTGAATGAAGTATACAAAGAGGACATTTGGAGACTACAAAATGGTATGGGAAAGAAAGGGATGATGTGGCCAACATGTGGTTTTGAAAAAAAAAATCACTAAAAAAGTGCTGATTAGAGGTCAGAACTGACACCCATAGAAAAAAGATTAAGAAGTAGAAGAAATATGTAAAAAAGAATGTAAACATGCCTGGTCAAAATATTGAAAATTTCAGGAAGGGGTGTGTGCCGAGGATTGATGGGTAGGTAGCGAGGAGGGTCAGTGTGTCACATGTGACAGGGATGTTTTGTGGCCAAAATGTGGTTGTGAAAAAAAACAGGAAAAAAGTGCTGATTTGTGGTCATAACTGACACCCTTTTTTGAAATAAGTGACTTTTTTGCAAAATTTAAGTGCTGATTTGGTTTGAAATCCACACTTAAGTTAAGTGCGGATTTGCCAGAACTGACACCCCCTATTAAGCTATTGACAACGGAACCATACAATCATGGATGAAAACCACTCAACAGAACAGTTTTAGGTGGGTGTTCAAGTAGAGTTCAGTATGGTTTCAGTATGAGTTCAGTCTGAGTCCCATCTGAGTTCTGTCTGAGTTCAGGTTGTGGACTTGCTAGCAAGTCCACCCCCTATATTGCGTAGTGATTATAAAACAATTATTATCATATATAAACATATTATAAAGCATTTATAAATTGATATTATCTTTATATAAGCTATAACTATATTTTATTGATCTATTTTCCACCACTAGCATGCAAAAGAATCCAAGTATTGTGAGTTTATATTGAGAATAACTATTTTGCTAGTCTTCCCCTGAGGTTTAATCACTAAATCATTTATCAATAAGTAGTTGGACCATTAAACTTTACTATTAAATCATACTTAGATACTAGCACACACTGACAAAAAGAGTCACTGATTGTCTTTTATTTGTTTTCCAAAAATAAAAAATAAATAAAAATAAATAAAAAAATGAATGAAATAATTAAGCAGGTTTAAAATGAGAGGTTTGAAATGAAGAAGATAAATTTATAACCCTTTTCTTGATCATGTTCAATTCAAAACTAACATTGAATTAGGTTTTATAAAAATAAAAATAAAATACTTTGATATAATCAGATTATTAAGTTCTCCTTACCATCTTTATATTAATTTTGCATTAAAATCTCACAATCCTTTTAGCAAAAAAAAATTATCCATCCTTGGTAAAGAGCTCAAGATGAGTTCAAAGTAAAGCCCAGTATGAGTTCAGTCTTACTTTCATCTGACTTCAAGTTATCCCCCCCCTCTCTCCCCCAAATATTGTGTGGTGTGTGGTTTAGGACATTAATTACTCCTTTGTTAACAATTTGTTCTAGATGGGTAGGTGGGTCTGTATGAATCCATCTTAAGAGCAGGTTGAGATATTCCAGGTAATGGAGGAAGGGATAAGACAATTTAAGTTTGATATAAGAGGTCTACTTTGAAAGGACATTTGGAAGTTAGTTGTAGGATATCCTGGTGTCATACAGTTTTTGACCACAATGAGTAGCATGAGTTATAGGTAATTGTAAGTTTTGACTTGGTTGATGTCCAACAAGTCAGTGGATGGTGGCAGTTTTTGTGTAGATGTCTTGAGGAATCATAGTTTCCACATAGCACTGGTCCATGTGTGTTTGCTTTGTGATTAATAATAGTTGGGTCATTTGTTTGAGTTGTTTTTAGGACATTGGAAGTTGGAAGCATTGTGTAGTTTAGTGGTTTGGATCCATATAGTTTGCATCATTCATATGTTGTTACTATAATTTTGTTCATATTGGTGCTGTTGGGAGCAACACCATTTTCTTGCATATTTAAGTTGGCCTCTTGTAAAGCTTTGCTTTTGATGTTGGATCTATGGTCAACAGTGTGATGCAGCATAATAGAGAAAAATTCACCTTCTTTAAAGCAATACCCTTAATCTTTTAGATCATCAATTAGGATGCAGAGGTTGGAGTGAAGGAGAATAGGATCTTGAACATTGCTAAGGTGAAGTTGATAAATTTTTTCTATAAGGTTTAGTTGAGATGCTTTTGATGTGGCTCCAAATAGATTTTGTAGATAAGAAAAAGAAAGAGTGGTCAGTCATTTCTCTAGTAGCTGTTTGAAAAGGTCAAGACTGACAGAGTTTAGAAGTATAGTACTGCCATTTTTTTTACTCAATTAGAGCCTCTAGAAAGTTTGAAGCAAACAAACAAAAAAAATTATGATTATTATTTTTTGTTGTTGTTAATATATTTGAGGAGTCGGAATTTAATTTCTTGGAAGCCATGATTGGAAGTTAATTACATCTGTTTTTTTTTTTTTTTTTTTTTTTTATCAAAATTGGAGGCTGATATTTCTGAGTTCAGTTTTGATGTTTTGCAAGTCAGAGCAAGTGTTTTGTTTCTTTGTGTTCTTCATGCACATGTTGGTTGTCTATTTCAGGGGTAGAATCTTCAGTTCTAGGAGATGATGTGGTTTGTTGTTTATTTATTTACTTATTTTTTTTGTATGAGACATGTGAGGTGGGAGTTGATGAGTTTCTAGTGGTTGGGTTGGTTATGGAGTTGAAGTGGAAGGTTTGCTTGGGTTTGAGGGTGTCATTTTTATACTAAAAATTTGTTTTCTTTTTTTTTTTTTTTTCTTTTTTTTTTTTATTCTTTTTTTTTTTTTTTTTTTTTTTTAAAAAAAAAAAAGTTATATAAGCTAATGGATAACCTGGACATCTCCATCAAACCAAAAAAAAAAAAAAAAGAGTCTTTTAAGAAAAAAGAAACACCCATTCATCCTATTAGATTTGTATTTAAACATATAGTATTAAAAAAAAAAAAATTGTCAGAGAAAAAGGTGATTCAAGAATGAAACAGGATATTTTATTGAACAGGTGATCTGACCAGAAGAAACTAGATGATATTTTCATGGTAGTGTTAGTTTGTTAAGTTAAACAAGATGTGATCCAACAGAAACTGGATATGTTGTTGTAGTTGGGTAGCGTTTAAGGGACCATAACTTATTAGAGGAGAAAGTGATTATTATTATTATGGCATCTACCACTGTGTTGGTAACACCCCACTTCATGCATACTTAACTATTACTTTTTGATGCATATTCCGGCACTGTGTCATTTACACCTCACATTTGTTAGGTCTCGACTACGCCGCAGCATAATATATATATAGATGTAGATGTCACAGTAATAAAATAATCCCTTTTTAATCTAAGTCCAACACTGCTGGGCCAATAGGTTATGGGCACTTGCGCATAATATTTTTTTTTCATTTCTCTATCTTTCTCCCCTCATCTATCTTTTGATTTATACTATGGCCTCATCAACCAATATCATCGTTTTTTTTCTACCAATCCCAACAACTCCGTCAACTCTCTGGATCTCAATTGAATGTAGTGGTCTAGTCAACCTTACAATTTAATTTTTTTTTTTTCTCTTCCTAAATTTTTTTTCCTTCTTTCTTTCTTTCTTCTTTATTTCTTTTCTATTTTTTCTCCTTTTTTTTCTCTTTCTTAAACATTATCAACAAAACAAAATATAAGCGATTAGGTTGGTGCTCTCGCCAAGCATCAAAGTGTGATAGTGGCCCTATCACTCCGAAAGCAAAAAATTAAAAAAATAATAAATTAAATAAATTAAAATATTTTTTCTCTTCTTTCTCCTTTTATCTACCTTATTGTTTCCTTTTTTTCTTCTTTTTTTAGCTTTACCTTTAAATTAATTAATATTTTTTAAAAAAAAAAAAGAAACTTTAATAATAAATATTTTTTTTTCTTCTCTCTTTATTTCTTTCCAATTTTAAATCTTCATTAACTTCTCATATTATTAAAAATGCCTCAACAACCAACCCCTCAAGAATTCGAAACTCCGACATCACGTCCAACGGCTCCAATTCCTCAACGACATCAACAGACACAACAGGAAACTAACCCACAAGAATCAGAAACACTGAATGTTGAAGAAGATGTTACCTCCGATGTTGAAGAAGCACCAAACCCGAGAGTTTTACTGCGACTACAAGAAGACTCATACATTAGAGATAGCATCGTCAAGGCTAGAATGCTTCTAAAGGACTGGCCACACATCCTTAAAGACAATGGGTCAAACTATCAAGATTGGCTACGTGAAATAAAGAGAATCATTTGCGATTTCACAGGTGAACCTAATTTCCTTGAAAGACGAGGGGCATCTAAAACATCAATCAAAGAACGCATAGGTCGTGCGATATTGGTCAACTCAGTAGGGCCTGAACTGAGATCTCAAATCATCGATGTGGCTCCAAGTACCACCGCCTTTAAACACATCAAAACTGTTTTCAATACTGTTTCCCGAGCTGCACAACTCAATGCTATCGAAGATCTTCTCAATCTACGATCACGAGATTTTGAAAGCCCTATAGAACTAATGAATCGATTTCGGGATGCTTGTGCCAGACTATGGGCTCAAGGGCTCACAGAAAAATATATCATTGGTTGCTTATGCCAAAGAATGCTTCGTGACGATCCCCGTTTTAGCTCAGAGGTATTGAAAGAAACAGAAACCATTTGCAAAACGGACAATAAAACAATTACAGTAGCCATCCTCAACAGAATCATATGCACCACGTGGGAAAGAATGAAACACAATGAAAAACTCAACAAATCTAATCCAACAACAACAGCCAATTCTTCTTCATTAATCAACACAGAAACCAATGAAACAATTACAATAAACTCCACGGAATCCAGTTCCATACCTGACTTATCAAATACATATCAATCAAATGCCGCACAAAGATCTCATGGGAATTGTTTCATATGTAACTCACCGCATCACTTACAAGCTAACTGCCCGAAAAAACCCATGAATCAAAAATTCAACCCTCTGCCCTTCATCACCAACAGACAGCCAGGTTACAACGCTCATTATCCAATGGTTGTTCCGCCATCGATTATTCAACCAACAATCATACCCAATAACTCCATTCCCATACGTACCAACCCCATAAGCAATTCAAATCAACAAAAACCTATACCACAAAAGATGGATTCATACCAACCAATTTACCCTCAATGACAAACAAATCGTAATAATCAAGTAACACAACATAATGAAAAAGCCATTTCACAACAAATAGTTGAACTAACAGATGACTCGCCAGAAGCCTCGGCGGCAGCTTTCTTGAGAATGCAGCTTTCTGAAAAAGAACCTTACTCTCCCAATCCAATCTTCGATACAGGTGCGACTCATCATCTGTCAGGGAATATGAATGAGTTGGTAGACTTTACACCTCTTGTTACTACCATTGCTTTAAAAGTAGCGACTAACGGTTCCTCCCCACAAATCACAGGCAAAGGGACGATTTGCTTCCATGGACTCAATGGGGAGCTTATCAGTATTAAGCCAATCTATTACTGTGAAGATGCTAGAAGTACGCTGATATCACCAGCATCCCTATTAAAAAGTGGTGCTACTTTCTCATGCGTAAATTTCAATGACTTTCTAATCAGTTACAAAGGAATTCCGATCTTGTCAGCAATGTTTATCAACAGGAAATGGACGCTTAACCAACCTATGATGAAGGGTTTTAGCTGTGGGAATCATGTTGTATCTACATCTTTATCTCCAAACGTTATTCTATGCAATGAAATGAAAGTCATAGACAATTTAAAACCAAAAGTTTTTAACCTTGAGATACCATCTAAGCACCCTGAAGCTAGGAAAAGAAGTAAAAATGAAGAAACTTTATATACCTGGCACTGCCTTCTAGGACATGCAAGTTTAAGACAGATTAGAAAAATGTGCAAAGAAAAAATGGTAAAGGGTCTTCCTGATCAACTTCCAAATGGTAACATCATATGCGACTCCTGCCAAATGTGCAAAATTAGAAGGCAACGCTTCCTGGAATCAACAGGTAGGGAACTGGATCGACTGGAGATTGTGACTACTGATTTAATAGGCCCTATTGAGGAGGAATCAATTGATGGGGGTTTATATGCACTAACATTTAGAGATTTAGCTACAACATACAGTGAATGCCATATAATAAAAAAAAAGTCAGACTCAACAAAAACAATTACTGAAATCATTACAAGACTAGAAACTCAAACAGGGTTAAAAGTAAAAATCATAAGATCTGACAATGGTGGGGAATTTAACAATAGAGCAATGGACATATTTACACTCAACAAAGGTATAGTACACGAAAAATCTTTACCTTACTTTCATAAGCAAAATGGCAACATAGAAAGATACAACCGTACTTTAACAGAAATGGGAAGAAAGATATTATTTGACAGCCAACTAGGTAAGTCGTTCTGGAGCTTTGCATTTAGATGGGCATCTTACCTTTTAAACAGAATACCAAACACTATTTCCAACAAATGCACACCATACGAAGCACTTTTTAAGATAAAACCACAATTAGATATCATAAGAAAATTTGGCGACACTGCATATGTACACATTCCAGAAGAAAAACAAAAAAAGTTAGATATTAGAGCCAAAAAGTGCATAGTCATTGGTTTCCCTATGGGAATGAAGGGATGGATCTTTTGGGATCCAACAGAAAAGAAAACAATAGTATCAGCATGGGCAACTTTTGGAGAAGGGTCAAAGGACACCGAAAATAAGATGTCCATAGGTTTCTTTACAAATTTTGCTGAATCTAAAAATAATGATAAACTGACACTTGGTAATTTTGAACTGGAGGAAACAATGTTGGAACAGGAAAAGTTAGTTGACGATATTCAAAAAAACTGTGAATACTTTATCACTCAAGTCCCGAAATCATACGCCGAAGCAATCAAATTGATGAGAAAAGAAGAATGGAAGTCTGCGTGCAAAAAGAAATAGAAAACCTAACAAATATGAAAGTTTGGAAAAGAGATACACCGCCTATTGGAGCCAGGATACTTGATGCCAGATGGGTTTTCTCAGAAAAGAAAGACACTACAACAGGCAACACAAAATTAAAAGCACAATACATAGCAAAAGGCTTTAAACAGGTAAAAGGTATTGACTACTCATCTACTTTTGCTCCCACAGCATCGTTTACAGCCCAAAGAATAATCCTTACAATTGCGGCAATGTATGAGTGGCCTGTACATGCTTTTGATGTCACAGCGGCATATCTTCATAGCCCAATAGATGAAGATGTTTGGGTAAAGGATCCTCCTGGTTTTGAAATTAAAGATGGTAAAGTTTTTAAACTTCTTAAAGCTTTGTATGGCACATGTCAAGCGGCAAGGTGTTGGTGGCAACATTTTGGTCAACAACTAAAAAACATAGGCCATGAAATGTCATCCTATGATAACAGTGTTTATTTTCTAAGAAACAATGTCACCAAAGCAATGCTTTGGGTTCATGTAGATGACGGTATTGTAACAGGCAACAGCGATGACGTGCTAAGACAACTTGAGAAAGACCTCAGCCAAACACTTACTATCAAATGGCAAGACAAACTCGATGCTATTGTGGGCATAAAGATTGAACGAAAAATTCATGGATTCCAACTCAACCAACTAGATTTAATAAACAAAATTCTATCTACACATCACCCAACTCAATTACCCCATCACCAACCATTACCGACTAACATTGACCTTTCCTCAGCAAAGCAAAATCATACACCAATCAATCCCAAGACCTACTTATCAATTATAGGCTCTCTCACTTACATTACAACAGCAAAAAGACCTGACCTCAGCTTCACGGTAAATCAACTAGCAAGACATTCAAAATCACCAACAGAAGAACACTGGAGAGCACTACGACATCTACTCGGCTATTTACAACATACGGCAGACAAAAAACTCAACCTCTACCCAGAAAAACACTTTGACAATATAATCCTAGAGGTTTTCTCAGATGCAAACTGGGGCGGGGAATACTCCAGATCAACAGGGGGTATGATAATAAATATGCAAAAATCTATCATATTTTGGTCATCTAAACGAATGCCTTCTGTAGCAACATCCACATGCCATGCGGAATACATGGCTCTAGGAAGTGCAACGAGGATGGGCTTATGGATTCAAAATCTCTTAAACGACCTAGTTGACTTTACAGGCCCTATTCAACTCAAATGTGACAATCAAGCATCTATCAAGGTTTCAAATGACGAGAGCTCCAATAAGAGGACAAGACACAGTGACAGGGAATTTTTCTTCATTAACAAACAACTACACAAAAGAAAGGCAACAATAACTTGGATACCAACTTCAGAGCAACTCGCAGATATTATGACGAAACAACTAAACAAACAACTACATTAAAAAGGGTGTGCCAGTCTGGGAGTTAAATAATATTTCAATCCGATTTCCTTCCTACCTTATTTCCTATTAAAATATTATATTTTGTAACAATTGTAGATAGTTGAAGTACATGGGTGGTGTCTGCGTCTTGTCGATGGGGCGGGTGTTTTTTTTTTTTTTTTTTTTAAAAATTCTTACAATCTCACCCAACTAGGGGCATGAAGGGAGTTCTCAAACATAGAAGTAACTACATGTGTTAAAATCAAGTTGTAGAGGTAAACAGGGCAATGATAGGAAGTAATGGGGGAAAGGGTTACACAGGAGTAAGAGGCAAATTATTTATGAATCTCTTGGTGTTAATAAGAAAATTGGCGACAACCGCCATGATTGGGGATGGTGAGAGGAGAGAAGAGGTGTTGAGAGGGACATTATGTTTTCTTGCTGCATTGATGAGCGCAGTTCGTGGTTCCGAGTGAGCTGGACAGAGAAGTAGTAGGTGTTCTGGGGTCTCCTTGCTGTGGAGGTCGCATGAAGGGCAGATGGGTGAGGGTGTGGCATTAAAGCGGTACAGATAATTGTTAAGGGGGCAGTGACCTGAGCGGCACTGAGCAAAGGCTGTGGCTTGAGGACGGGTGAGATGGGAGAGGTGGTTGAACATGATGAGTGGGGAGAATCTTCCCCTTAGTTTGCGGAGAATGTGGGGGGGAGGTGGGGTGAGGAGATGAGATTTGTTGCGGGCTTTGAGAAAGGTTTTAGCTGAGGAGGCTGAAGGTGGGGGAGGTGAGAAGCGTATGGCCTCAGCTGCTGAGAGGGCGAGGGGGTGAGATCCGTTGGCTAGTTTATCAACCAGCTCGTTCCCTAGGATGCCTGAGTGGCCGGGGCACCACTGAAGGATTAGTTTGATTTTGGGGTTGAGGCATCTTATGTCTGAGATTGATCTGGTGATGGTTTGAAGTGTGGCAACGTTGCGTGTCAATGGGGAGGGGGCAGAGAGGGTTCTGATGGAGGCTTGGTTATCAACTAAAATAATCAATGATTTTATATGGGGGAGGAGGGGATTGGTGAGAAAGAGGTGGAGACCCAGGGAGATAGCAATCAACTCAGCTTCATATACCGAGTAGAGGCTGGGATCTCCAAGGTGTACGACATAGGGGAGGGGGAGAATAGAATCTAGGGCGGCAGCAAACGTGCCTGAAGATGATTTGGAGCCATCTGTGTATATGAGGTGGTCAGATAGGGGAGAGGAAGAAATGAGATGAGAGACTTCTCTAATGGCAGAGACTTTGTCGTGGGCGATATGGTGGGAGAAGAGGGGGGGAGACCAAGGGGGAAGGGGGTATGGGAATTTGGTGTCAAGTTTGCTGATAAGATTAATAGGGAAGGGGTGGTTGGAGGAAAGGAGGTGGAGTTGATTGCGGTGTAGTTTGGGGGGGACGGAGAGGAGTTCCCTGGCTAGTCTGGCCATTGGGTTGGTGAGGGGGATAGACAAAAGCCGGAGCCAGGCTTTGTATACCACCTGGTCTAGACGCTGCACTGAGGAGAGAGAGGCTGAGTCATGTAGCAAAGTACATACTGGAGTAGTCCGAAAGCATCCAAGAGCCCGTCTCAATGCTCTGTTGTCAACGACTTGAAGCATACGGGTGGTTCTGGAATGTTTTTGGGGGCTGTGCCAAACTATAGCGGCATAGTCAGTTCGGGAGTGAATGAGGGAGGTGATCAGGGTTTTGTATTGATGAATGGGTATCCCCCAGCCAGAAGAGGCCAGCTGGTGGATGTTGGCGGCAGCTTGGAGGCCAGTCGCCGATAGGATGGTGCTGTTGGCTTTGAAGGAGAGGGAGGGGTCAAGCATGGTGCCCAGCCATTTGAGGGTGGGGGAGGGGGCGATGCTGTGTTGGTCAAAAAGAAGAAGAGGAGGGTTTTTTAATAAGTGGCGCTTTTTGGTGAGGAAGAAGAACTTAGTTTTGTTTCTGTCAAACACTGCGGCGTGTTTAACACCCCATGAGAGGGCTTCAGAGCCAAGAGTAGAGAGCATGTTGGAGACCCATGTTGGATCACGGTTGGCCGCAAGAAGGATGACGTCGTCAATGTAACCAAGGGCCAGGCAGTTGGCGTTCATTGAGGGGAGGGATAGGAGGTGGGAGTTGTACGTGATGTACAGGATGGGGGAGAGGGGGGACCCCTGAGGGAGCCCTTTAGGTTGGAATACGCAAGGGGATTCATAAGATGAGAATGAGATGCTGGTGCATCTGTTTTGGAGAGAGTCGGAGATGAGGTTGGAGAGGTTATGTGGGATGGGAAGGGACGAGAGAATGGCAGAGAGGCGCTGAAGGTTTACGGATGGGAAGGCACCTTGGACGTCAAGGGAGAGTGCACCTACCACGTTGCCCTTGGACCACTGTTTTTTCGTCCAGGAGGTTAGATGGAGTAAGGCGTCTGATGTGGAGCGGGCGGGGCGACCACCATAGTGTGTGTTGGGGAGAAGGTTACCATGTTCCAGTATATAGCAGAGACGCCTAGTCAGGATAGAATCGAGGAGCTTGCCCATGGTGTTGAGTAGGGCAATAGGTCAGTAAGCACTTGGGACAGAGTAATCAGGGCGGTGAGGCTTGGGAATGATAACTGTTCTGGCACGCTTCCAAGATCTTGGATAATGGCCTGTCCTCAAGCATGCTTGGAATATGGGGAGGAGAAGTTGGGATGTCTTTTGGGGGCAGAGGCGGAGGAGGGAGTTGGGGATACCATCTGGGCCAGGGGCTCTTTTTACTTTGGTGCGGAGGAGGGCAGCAATGACCTCATCTTGAGTGAAGGGGGGAGATGGAGGAAGGGACGGGGGAGGGCAGGGGGGGTCAAGGTCAGAGAGATCACATTCAATTGAGGCCACTGAAGTGCCTGAGAATAGCAGTTGAGCTTTGGTCGGGTTGTCCAAGATGGGGAGGCCATCCTGGTCAGTGAGGGGTGGGTTAGTATGTGGTGTGGAGAGTTTAGAGGAATACTTAGCTGTTTTGTGAAGGGAGGAAGGGGTGAGGTTGGCGAGTGAGTTGCGCCAGTGCTGTTTTTTGAGGAATAAAATTTTTGCTCGGAAGGCTTTGCGGGCAGCAGCAAAATCAGCTATGAGGTGGGGGGCTTGGGAGGTCTTGAGGCGTCTCTGGGCCTGATAGCAGGTTTGCTTGAGGGGGTCCAGGATGCTCCGATTCCACCAAACATGACACTTCATGCTGGGCTGCTGCAGCGGGACAAATGTGTCCATTAGTTCAGTTAGAGAGGAAGTCATGTGTTCTGCAGCCAGGTCAATCTGGGCAGGGGACAACAAGGGGGGAGGGGGCGGGAGAGAGGAGAGGGCATCAAGGAAGGAGGACTTATCTATTTTGTTCCAGTTGCGAGTAGGGCGGGAATGGATAGGAGGGGGGGTAGGGAGAGATAGGGAGGAGAGAATTGAGCGGTGATCAGAGAGGTGAGAGGAAGAGCCGTCTGGGTCTGTCTTGCACTTGATAAGGAGGTGATTACCTTTTCTGTTTGTGAAAACCAGGTCTATCACAGATGTGAAGTTCCTGGAGTTACAAAAAGTAGTAACCCCAGCTTGAGAGGAAAGGGACATCTCTAGAGAAGACATGGCTTCCAGTAGGGTGGATGCTTCTGGGTGGTTGGCTGAGTGTTTTGACGGATCGGCCCAAAGGTCATGGTGAAGATTAGAGTCGGTGAAGAGGAAGCAGGGAAGATGTCGGTGGGGACTGAGGGAGGGAACAAGATGAGGGGTGGAGGAAAAGGAAGAGGGAGGGTTGTACATGTTAGCGAGTACGAGTGGAGGAGTGGAGATGTGGGCTATCATGATCGTGATGTTTTGGCATGGGTAGGGAAGGGCGGAGAAGAGGTGAAGGGGGAGGTGGCTGTTGATATAGAAGCAGAAACGGATAGGGGAGGGGGGGGTGAGGGGAGTAGGTGACGGGGAGATAAGGTGCCATCCTTTTGCGGGGGCGGGGGAGAGGTGATCAGGGGCAAGGAATGGTTCCTGGATGGCCAGTATGCCAAAGGATTGGGTTTTGGGGTCGTTGAATAGGGAGTGGAAGCACTGGAATGAACGGTGGCAATTGAGCTGGTAAATGTTGAAAATGGACTTTTCATTGATGGGCAGAGTTTGAGTTGTCATCTTAATGAGGGGGGTTGTTGGGGCAGGATGCGTTGTGGGGGAGGTGGAAGATGGGGAGGGAGAAGGAGGGGTCCAAGGAAAGTTTGTGAAGGCTGACAGAGGCAGATTTCAGGGGGTGGTCGTGTGGGAGAGAGTCGACACACTTGAAGCATACAGGTGAGTGTAACTTTGGCTTGTCGCATGTCTTGGTGTTATGATGACCAGCACAGTTTGAGCACCTAGGGGGGAGAGCGCAGTGAATTGAGAGGTGACCCCTGCCCCAACACTGGAAGCAGAGGCTGCGGTCTCGATTGAGGGCTTCAGTGCGTCTCACTTGGCCATCACTAATGAAGGGGAAAGAGGGGGAGGAGGAAGTAAGGCAGTCAGCATCAGTTTTGTTCAATAAATGGAGAATAACGGAAGAGTGGTTCTTTCCAACCCTGCCCTCTGCTCGTTTAAGCCAGGTAACCCGATAAAGGGATTGGAGGGTTTCAGGATTTTCCTCAATCAAGGCATTGAGGCACTCTTGGTCATCTGGGTCAAATTGAGTTGGGATTCCATGTGCAATGACGGGATAGGAAGGAGGCTTGTAGATCATGTCTGTGGGGATCCATTTTTGCCAGGAGTTAATAAGTGTCGCTTTGTCTAACTCTGATCCGACCAACAGTTTGAGATCATTGGATTTGTGGCGGAACACGCCTTTGATGCGGATTGGGGAGGGTGATGAGGGGGGGTGATTTTTTGGGATAGGAGACGGTTGTTGATGAAAGTAAGTAGTTGTGGGTTGCTGTATTTAGTGAGGACAGGTGATGCAGGGTTTTGTTGTTTGATGGTGATGTGGGGGAGGCCATGTTGGGGAGGGGGGAATTTAGAAGGAGGGGGAGGGGATGATGGGGAATTTGCTGTATCAGCTGCAGCTTGGGCAAATGAGCGCCTAGGATGGGGAGCTGGGGCCTGGCAACTAACTGGCTGTTTCAGACTAGCCAGGAGGGTGTCAAGCTTCTTATCAATTGATGAGAGAGAGGGGGTTTGGGGAATGGGGGCTGGGGATGGGGCTTGGCGTTGGAAAGTGGCTTTGGCAATGAGGGGGAGGATAGCCTCGGAGAGGGCTTTCATGTCAGCCATGGTGGCTTTGTGGACTGTGATTTTGGTGCCCTTGCGTGGGGGATCTTTGAAGGTACCTAGGAGGTTGTTCAGGCATGTCATGAGGGCCTGTGGATCATCAGTGTTGTTGAGCCCCACGAGGCGAGAGAGACGGGAGGCAGGGGCATGTTGGTCAGTGGTGGGGGGGGGGGGGGACAGTGGTGAGACCAAATCCAAAACATGGGTTATGTATGGAGGCTTCCAGGGGAGTGCCACTGGGAGGGGTTTTGTGGGATGGTGCGGCCGGGGGAGGGAGTTCCACTGGTGAGGGGAGCGGGGGGAGGGAGGAAGCCATTTGGGATGAGGTGAAAAGGAGCTCAGGGTGAGCTCTTCTGGCTTCGTCCACGGAATCTTCTGTGGAGTCCCTAGCAGCTCTGGAAGGGGGAGGGGGAGAGGAGTAGCGTCTCTTCTTGGGCGGGGGGTATGGGCGGAAGGTGTGAGGGAGGGAGGCAAGGTTGGAGGACACAGGCGGGGGGGATTCTAGCATCAGAACGTCGGGTGGGACAGGGTCAGGAGGGGCAGGAGGAGGCGAATTCGGGCGCGTGTTGGGACGCGACGCGTCCAGGCACATGTCGTGGTGGTTCTGGGCAGAATCCATGATGGGGCGGGTGTTAGGTCTCGACTACGCCACAGCATAATATATATATAGATGTAGACGTCACAGTAATAAAATAATCCCTTTTTAATCTAAGTCCAACACTGCTGCACCAATAATATTAGCTATTCATTTTGGTAAATGTTGGGTACAAGTATCTATATACTTCCACTCAGGTGTACACGGCAATGAGATTGTGGACAGCCTGGCCAATGGATCCCACCCCCTAGCAGAATTCACCCACTTCATCCTGAATGTCATTCCTTCCCCCTCCCTCAATCTCCCCCATCAAATCACACATCCATTCCCACTTCCAATCCCTCCTCCTCTCAGGCCCATCCAAGGATGTCATCAGAAAACTACGAGGAAGATTCTCTCCCAGGGAAACCTTTGCCCAACTCTGTTGCCTCCCTAGGACACTGGCTACTGTCTTTGCTCAACTTTTCTCGGGTCACTCGCCCTTGCGTAACTACCTCTTTAGATTCAAGGCGGCTGATTTCCCTATCTGCATTCACTGTGATGGGAATTACCGTGACAGCCCTGAACATGTCCTCCTTTTCTGCAAGGCTCACTCACACCTAAGAATTGGGTTGAGGAAGGAAGCTCAAAAACACAAAATTCCTTTCTGCACCTCCGCACTTTTGTCCCCATCTCCCATTATGTCCCTTGTTGCGTCATTTATAGTTAACACTGAAAGACTCCCTAATAATTTGCCTCTCTCTATTCAGCCTAGCCCTTAGCTTCCTCCTCACTTTAAATTGCCATTTGTTTTCTGTTTTCTTGTCACCTCGTCTCCTCTGCTGTACCTACTACCTGTCTACTTTTCCTTCACGCCCCTATGTTGGGTGAGATTGTATGAAATAATAATTAAAAAAAAAAAAAAAAAAAAAAAAAAAAAAAGTATATATACTTACAGATACTTAGTTTGCATCATTAAATCACACCTCTCCTTGCCAATTATTTCATTTTTTTTTTCATTTTTTTTTTTTTTTTTTTTCATTTTTGCATTGCTCATCAAGATATTTAATCCACACCCTTGGTTTCCACCCCTGTGTCACACACCTTATATCGTTTTCGATTCACTATCCTCACAACTCACAACTCATCATCACCAAATATTATCAATTTTCACTAATTTTTTTTTTTTTATTTTTTTATTTTTCTATTTTTTTAATTTTTTAATTTTTTAATTTTTTAATTTTTTATTTATTTATTTTTTTTATTATTTTTTTTTTTTTTTACACAACTGGTTATACGCACACTCCCAGTTTCAATGACTAAAAGATGTCAAGCACCCACTCAAAAGCATTGTTCTCTAAACACACACACACACACACACACACACACACACACACACACACACACACACATAAGAAATAATATACTCTTATTTTTCTTTTGTATGTACATACACCAAGTTATTCATTGAGAACATTGAATGACATGTATATATATATATATATATATATATATATATAAATGAGCAGTCAAGGTTTTTACCTAACCTAACCTAACCTAACCTAACCTAACAATGACAGCCAAAGTCCCAGGTTTTGAATATATTGAACTTCATTATGAAATGACCAAGTAAAATGCAATTAAATATACTTAGTTTTTACTGACATGGAGGTATGTAGGATGACCTTATTCATTTCATCCACTCCATATCTGGCTTATATACATATAGTTATTAAGACGTAGTTGAGTACCTAACAGTAACAACACTTAATGAATGTGGAAAAAATGCGAGTGATGAATATTTGAGGTGACTTGTATTTAGTTCAATTTTTTGGCCTACGGCTAATGAATATTGCAATCAAGTTACCAAGGGTGCCTGTAAAATGCATGTAACACTAATGAATATTCGCTGGGACGGCTGGAGATGCTCCACACTTAGATAAGTGTACGATTGACCAAACTTAAGTGCCAATTTGCTATCTTTGACACCCCCTATCATCTTGCTAATCTTACTGCAAATCAAATACTCATGCAAAGCAGGAGTTGAATGTACTATTGCTAGATATATAAGATAGATAGAGGGAGAGCAAGACACTTGTATCAAATGTCAACAATTTTGATTCAACTACTATATTATACCCTAAGCATAAAAAACAATATCTAAAAATAATAATTAAATACTTGATTTCGTCATTTTGCAAAACGCAGTCCCTTCCTTCATTAATTGATCAAACGTTCCAGTTTCGATGACTTTACCATCTTGCATACTATTTATCAGAGCAATCAATGTATGTATGCACATACACGTTCATTTTTTTCCAAATTTTTTTTTAAAGATCATTAGAATGTATTTTCAATACATCATATCAAAAAACCATTATCAGCAAGGAATATATATATAAAGGATATAAAGCACTGACAAAATGATCCGATCAGCGGTTTTCAAAGTACTTAACCGATGAGCAATGATGACAGTCGTGAGACTTTGAGCTTGCATGATCCGATGAATAGCAGCGTTAACTTCACTCTCTGAAGCCACATCCAACGAGCTCGTAGCTTCATCCAATACTAATAACTGGGGATTTCTAACCAGCGCTCGAGCAATAGCCAGACGCTGACGTTGACCACCGCTAAGTTGAACACCTTTAGGACCAATATCAGTATCGAATTTCATAGGAAGTTGATTGATAAAATTTAAAGCATTAGCCTGCTCGGCAGCAGCTTCAATAGCAGACTGTGGAACTAGAGGTAAGCCAAACGTAATGTTTTGTGCAACAGTGCCGCTGATCAAAGAAGGATCTTGAGGAACAATAGCGATACGAGCTCTCCAGGATTCAGGAGTAAACGATTTAATGTTTTCATTTCCATAAAGAATGTCACCTACTTGAGGATCATAATAACGAAGGATTCTGACAAAAAGGAGGTTTTAGGGACTCTCATTAAGAGAATATAAGTTGGGTGACTAACAGATTAGCAATAGTACTTTTACCACTTCCTGAACTACCGGAAATAGCCAATGAAGTTTCAGGAATGATGGTCAAGTTGAGATTATCAAGGATTTTAATAGTGGGCCTGGAAGGATAACAATAAGTAACGTTTTTGAATTGGATTGACTTTGTAAGTTGAGAATCGTTGAATTTTTGACCGAGGCCAAGATGAACGGTTTGCTAGGGAGGAAGAGAAATGATAAGGAAAGTGATAATAAGGAATGTGAAAGCAAAGAGGAAGAACCCACTGGTTTAGCATCTAGTATTTCGAATACTCGAGAGCTGGCGCCCAAACCTTTCATGATCGTAGCAAACCAATTAGTAAGACCCATAAGAGAGCCACCGACATAGGCTGTATACATCATTAAAGATGACCTGTTGATGATGAAAGTCAACATGTTTTTACAGTAGAGTGAGGTTGGTTGCGATGATGATGATGATGATGATGATGATGATGATGATGTTTATGGTTGTGAGGGTAGATGGTGATTAGAAGAAAATCAAACTAACAAATCGCCAACAGTGATTTCGCCACGACTGACCAAAGTGCCACCATACGTCAATAAAGCGATGATAGTCAAGTTACCTGTGAATCCACTGTGATTAATAAAAGGGAAGGACAATCACATATCACAAGTCAACAAATAAAGTTGAGAGGTGATGATGATAAAGAGAACAAATGGATTGAACAAAGTGTCGTCGCGCCTGCCTCCATAAAATAAGCCCGAAGCAAAAGCTTCTTTTCTAGCAAGTTGCAAGATGTGATCTACTTTTTTAGAAAACTGAAGACTTTCTTGAGGAACTGTATTGAAAGCATGAATGATGGGAAGGTTGTTGAGACGTTCTTGGGCAGACTGGACCATGTCACCGACGGATTGTTGAGTTTGAGCAGACAATTTCTTCAAGAATTTTCCAAAGAAAACAGCACCCATAGCAGTAGGGGGTACGACTAAAAGCATGACGCAGGTTAATTTTGAAGAGATATAAAACATCATCGACACGCCAGCTGTGGCGGTGACGAGGGCTCTAACCCCATCGGCAAGATCACGGGTAAGAGAGTCGCCCACAAGATGGGTGTCATTACTGAGACGAGAAACAAGATCGCCCGAAGTTTTTGAAGAATGTTGTGGGGTGCGGAGGTCATACCAAGTGAGATCAGCATTGAGAAGGGCAGAAAAGGAAGATGACCGGAGACGGGCAACGATATTCTGGCCAGCGATTCTGATGAGAATGACTCTGGCGGTGTTTGCAGCAGCGCCCAAGAGGAAGAAGCCAGTGAGGAGGGCAGCGGTTGTTGGAAGAGATAGGGAGAGAGGACTTGGATGAGAGACAGAAGAAGAGAAGATGTCGATGACCTTGCCCCAAAGAAAGGGGACAGAGAGGGAAACAGAAGAAGAGACGAGGAGAAGGGCAGCAGCAGCAGAAATGATCTTAGACTCAGGTTTTGCCAGCGAAAGCAGACGAGGGAAGAGGGAAGCGGGAGGATGAATGTGGTGAGAACGAAGAAAAGCCAGAGGAGAGAACTTGGAGAGGGAAGACGAGAAGCGGAGGTGTGGCTGGGGTTGGGAGAAGGAAGAACGGTTTAGGAAGAATGGAGGATGGGATGGGAGGGCGGGTGGATACTGGCGGAGAGTGCGGGAGAGACTGGGCTGGATGAACGATCGCTCGACCGGCAGACGGCAGAGAGTGGCCATGGTGGATGTGAGGATGTGGGGATGGCGACAAGAATGACGGCTGTTGATAAGATAACATCTGGATGGGTTAGTATGGAGGTTAACATTAAGAGCACTATTTGATGAAGAAGAGCAGTACTTTTGATTAAGAGCACTATTTGATGAAGAAGAGCAGTACTTTTGATTAAGAGCACTATTTGATGAAGAAGAGCAGTACTTTTGATTAAGAGCACTATTTGATGAAGAAGAGCAGTACTTTTGATTATTTATATCACTACTCTTTATTATTTATATCACTACTCTTGATTATTTATATCACTACTTTTCTTTATATCACTACTTTTCTTTATTATTTATATCACTACTTTTCTCGATCATTAACATCTCCACTCTTGATCATTAACATCTCCACTCTTATCATCAACCTCTCCATGCCAAACGATCCCCCACCCATCCCAGTGGCCTCCTCATTCTGGGTCGACAAGTACAAGGCAGAGTGTGCCCGGAATTGGGATTTGTTTTACAAGCGTCGTACATCTTCTCTTTTTATTTAATCATAACTTAACTTAACTTAGTAACAACAATCTTCATCTCAACACATTCCTCAAAGATGCCAACCAGTTTTTCAAAGACCGACACTGGACTGTTAAAGAATTCTTGGATCTCGCCAACATCTCATCATCATCATCATCTCCTTCTTCTTCCCCTATCATCATTCTCGAAGTTGGTTGCGGCGTTGGAAATTTCATTTGGCCGTCATTCACCTTTTTCCTTTTATTTAAAAAATACCCATCATCATCATCTTATACTCATCCATTTATTCTCATTCAGTCTCCTCAATTCCATCCCCCATGCTCACTTTGAAGCCTTTGATCTTTCTCCACGTGCCATTTCTCTTTTAATTGCTCATCCCCAATTCGATCAACATCGTATCCATGCTTTTGTTCATCAGTTGCCCAATCCAATTCCTATTCCTCCTCCTCATTTGATCAGTTGTATCTTTGTTTTGTCAGCCATTCCTCCTGAACATCTTCTCTCTTCAATCCAACAACTTGCCCATGTACGTTGGTGGCCCATATATGATTCTGTGGATGAATGAGGCTCTGACGGCTATCATATCTGCCATTTTGGTGTACAAGATATTGAAACCAGGTGGAATGCTTCTCTTTCGAGACTACGGTTTAGATGATCTGGCCCAAAAGCGCTTCAATGATACACCCTCTGCTTCATATAGCTCCGTTCCATCTCGTCTCTCGGATTCCATACCGCTCTACAAAAGAGCAGATGGCACGTTGACGTATTTTTTTGGAGTAGAAGAAGTGAAAGAGAAGTTTGGACAGGTTGGATTAGTAACGATGGAGTGCGAGATGCTGGTGAGAGAGATGGTCAACCGGAAAGAAAACTGGACAGTGCAAAGAAGATTTGTGCAGGGCCGGTTTAAAAAGCCAGACAGTAGTCCAGCAAAAGAGCAGGGACATGAGTAGTTGGTCATAGAAATCTATAACGATCACGATACTTGATCAGCTAAATTGCATATGAGTTGAGTGGACCCAAGATTTGCTGTGGGGTGAGAGATCAAGGTGAAGTGTTGAAGGACAGGAGCACGAAGCGGTAATGTCGCTTTTTGAGACGAATCATCTCTTTCCTTTTCCTTTTGTACGTCCATTTTCATGCCATCCATGGGTTAGGATCCTGATCGATTCTTCCCTACAAGCATCTCGTTGCTCGTGGCATCTGGCAAAAATATCCCAACGACTATGCACCCCACATTCTCTCCGTCGACACTCTTCATCGTTCCTTTCTTGATGATGGGTCTCTTCGAACTGAACGAATCATCTGTCTCCGCCAGAATGCCCCACGTTGGATCATGAAGGTGGTTGATACGTGTTTTGTTTTGGTGTTAGATTTGATTGTTTGATGAGTTATATACTCGTTGACTGACTGATTGATTGGACGGATTCGGTTCCCTGTTTTGCAGATTGTAGGTGGAATTCAAGATCATTTTGTACGCGAAGTTACTTTCTTCAAGCAGTAAATCCTTCCCTGTCTTTGGATTATCCATTTTAAAAACCCTCTCATCTCCAATTTTGCCAATAACTTACATCATATATTTTCCTTATCTTTATAGATCTCCCTCTGACAAACACTCAACTACTCACCCTCCTATCATTCTCATGTCCTCCGTTAACCTGTCCATGTCTTCTATCCTCATCTGTAAAGAAAATATTCGTTATCAACCTGTCATCAATCCACACCATCATCTCCAGTCTAGTACTCTTTTCAAACAAACCGCCCATATCAAAGCACAAGGAACTCTTGCGGTAGGCCAAACGTGGGCAAGTTTAGGACGTAAGGTAGAGCAATGGAGTGTGGAAAGGCATGTTTCGCAATCAGGTTTAATTATCTTCATCTATCTCTTTTACTCATTCTTTTATTGGATGGATCAATGGATTTTTGTGTTTGACCCATAGATTCGCCAAAAATGCTGCCAGTGGGAAAGAAGGCTTTAACACTGTTCTCAATCAACTCTTTGGCTCTTCTTCATCTCAAATAATTGATCATTCTCTTTTGAAAAACTCTTCTTCTTCTTCTTCTTCTTCTTCTTCTTCTTCCACTCCTGATCCTACTGCTCCCACCTCAAATCAAAAATCAAATAAATGTTTTGTTTAGTTCACATAGAGGCATATGTCTCTATATAGATATATCTACTACTCTTTTTCAATCTCTTCTACTTTTAAACAATTTATTTATAGAAATTTAAGTCGCTATCTCTTTTCTTTTCTTTTCTTTTCTTTAGTTTGCATTCATTCATATTTTATTATCCTTTTCGATTTGGTTAACAAACATGTTTTTTTTTTTTTTTTTTTTTTGATTGATTGATTGATTGATTGATTGTTCGTTGGTTGGTTGAATTCTTTCGTATCGTGGTTTCTTTCTTTCTTTCTTTCTTTCTTTCTGTTTTTTTTTTTTTTTTTTTGTGTGTGTATATGATATTTTATCAATCAAGTAATAAGTTTTATTTTATTTTATTTTTTACTTTTTTGCATGCATTTCAATATCTTTTCCACTTATCCCTTTATCTATGACAACGTTTCCATGATGCTTTTATTGATTATGTAACATATATATTTATATATATATGTGAGGGTGAGGGTGAGTGTCAGCCAGGCTATCCCAGGAGCCCAGTAAATTTTATGTCAATTTACTGTAACTAAAAGAGGGCGTAAAAATTTGCTTATTATGTATATAAATTAATCTTATATTGCATAATGAAATGATATAATTATTTTATTAAATATATATAAGTATTATATTAATTTTATTATTAGGGGGTGTCAGTTCTGGCAAATCTGCACTTAAATTTGACCAAATCCGCACTTAAATAAGTGCGGATTTCCAAAACACACTAGCCCCAATACTGGTGGATTTCAAAATGAAATAAGTCACTTATTTCACTCAAATCCGCACTTTCTCAACCAAAAGTGCTGATTTCACCATCAAGTCCCATTTCACTGATTTGTCAGCATCATCCCATTCATACGCAGCACTCCGCAGCATAACACTTCATAACTCAAAACATCGTACATCACTTACATCTTAATATCATATCATATAAGAGTCATGCCTTCCTCACTTTCAAATCATGATAAATTACATAAAGCAATGACTTTCATGGTGCTTGAACTGCTCTTGGACTCTGATTCTGATTCTGATCTAGAAGAAGATTTTGTCGTTTTATCAAAAATGGCCAGGAAACGTTACCTTCTTCCCAGAAAGCCTCGAGTACTTCATACCCCCAAGTACACCATCCAAACACTTCTTAACCTATCTACACCCAGTTTTAGACAGCTGTTCAGGACTTCTCAGGAATGTTTCCTTAAATTGCTTGAGCTTATTCAGGATCATCCCATATTTCACAATAATTCTCAAAAAGAACAACAACATCCTTCAATTCAATTGGCCATCACACTATGTCGTTTGGGTTCAAATGGTAATGGAGCCGCTTTGAAACGTTTAGAAAATGTCTTTGATTTAGGGTATGGTTCAGTTAACACTTATACCAAACGATGTATCACTGCCATCAACTCCTTGGAATCTCAACTTCTCACCTGGCCAACAAAAGAAGAGCGACTTGAATCATCTCAGGTTATGCAAGCAGAGGGCTTTCCAGGATGTATTGGTTTTGTTGATGGTACTACTATTCCTTTGAGCCAGAAACCTGCTCAAGGTGGAAACAATTACTTTGACCGTAAAAAGAGGTAGATTATTTTTAACTCCTTTCATCCTCCTTGAAACTAACACAAACAAATATATCTTCTTTATAGATATTCAATTAACGTTCAGCTTATATGTGACGTAAACAAAAAATTTATATCATTCTTCGCTGGCTATCCTGGCTCATGTCATGACTCCTACGTCTTCCAAAGAATGCATATTTCAAATGAACCTGAAAAATTCTTTGATGAAAATCAGTATCTTCTTGCAGATTCTGCTTATGTGAATGGAAAGTATGTACTTCCTGCTTTTTGGGGAGCAGCTTCAGAAGACAGTCAAAATGCCAAATTCAACAATCATTTGGCAAAGTCAAGAGTCCGTATTGAACATTCTATTGGAATCTTGAAAGGCCGTTTTTCTAGTTTAAGGGAATTAAGAAGTCCTCTTAGAAATAAATCTGAAATGGAGGCGGTGATCAACTGGATTCTGTGTTGCACTATACTTCATAACCTACTTGCTGACCTCAAAGATCAATGGTTAGAGCTGTATGAAGATGAACAAGTTGATTCACCTCCGACTATATCCAACACTTCTATTTCTCAATCAACTAGTATAAGGGCGAAAATCCTTCCAATAACACTCCAACATTTTTCAACGCAATTTTAATTTTTTTCTCTTTCTCTTCAAATTATCAATTTGCATGTATTATTCACTGAGAATGGTAAATTTTTTTGCATATTTTTTTGGTTTTTGAATTTGCTGTTAAAGTCTTATTTTTTTTTCTCTCTGTGTTTTCTTTCATCAACTCAACATGAAATCGCATATTTTCAGCAAACACCACGCAATATAGGGGGAGGACTTGCTAGCAAGTCCGCAACTTGAAGTCAGATGGAAATCAGATGGAACTCAGACTGAAGTAATACTGAACTTTCACTTGAAGTATCACACAAATAACAATGGATCTATATTGAAAACATAGTGAAAGTGTGAGGATAACTGAATGGAAGCCAGAAAAAATCATTCCATGAGTCTACTCAATGCAAAGTATTTTTTGAAACAGCTTATTAAAATAATACTTTATTAAATTAATTTGATCAATAAAAATTGATTGACAATATTGCAATTCTTAAATACAATAATTTTATTAAAAAATTTCAGATTACATATAAAAAAAAACAGTGACTTTTTCTATTACTTACAACTGTTTTTACAGAATTGAAAACTATGTTTCAGCTAATATTTTATGGAAGTGAACTCTGTTCTTCGCCCGAAGAACAGAGTTCATCCTCCTATTTTCACACTCTGTTTGCACCAATCTCCATCCCTTTCAATTCTATCAACACATGCTTGTCTTCCCTTCCCATGCCTTTCGCTATCCTCCCAGCCCCATTGTATGCCATCCTCTTTTGATCCCCATTTCACCCCTCTCAACCTCTCCCAGACCCTTTTCTTCATTTAAAATGCCTCGGAACCCTTAATCTTCCCTTCCAACTCTTTCCCAACCTTTTCGCTACCCCATACACCCTTCCTCACCCCTCTCTCCAGCCTTAGTCCCAAACCTAGTTTCTAGACTTGATCTGCATTTTGGCTTAAGGAATTGTCATTACTTTAAAAGTAGTATACTTGAAATATCTTATTTATATATTAATTAATTTATGTAATTATATTAAATTTTGATGACTTTCACCCTTTACTTCAATAAAATGCAGGGGAGGGTATTGCCAATTTTTTAAATCTGACATGTGAAATTGATGACTTAGAAAAATTTGGTGGTACCCACCCCTTGTTTCAATAAAATGCAGGGGAGGGCATTGCCAATTTTTTAAATCTGACATGTGAAATTGATGACTTAGAAAAATTTAGATAAGCAAACTTATTGACTAGAAAGTAAAGATAGAAAATTTTTATTATACATTCAAATTTTTGTCAAAAATAACGTACTATATTCTTTTCCTTTTATAAGTCAGCATATAAGAAAATATTACCAAAATTAAATTAACTAGAAAAACAAATTATCAATTGAAAAGGTCAAGTAATTTTTTAATGTCCTCATAAGATTGGCCATTTTTAACACATTCCATAATGAAATCTTTTTTTTTAAAACTCTCTTGTTTTTCCAATTCACAAGTAGCCATTTCTCTTTGAAATTGACGGTCATTTACTCCTTCCATCTGCTCTACCTCAAATTTTTTTTCTTCCAAATCTAAGGCTTGCTGATCTTTCCTTAGCATATGATCAAACTTCATCTTCTCAAAGTCAAGGGCATTATTTGCAATAGTTGATTTCGCTGAGAAAATTAAATTGAAATAAATAAATAAATGAGTTAATGATTAAGATATATAGTAAACAAAACTTACTTATATCTTTTTTTTCAAAATAATCCTCAAGGGAGCCAAATGAGCTTGTTGAAGTATTACCACGTTTTAATAGATGGTTCAAGTTCATTGAAGTTGAGGCTCGACGCTTTAGTTTGGAGTTTGAACAAGAGGCTTCAGGAAGTTCTTCTAAAGCAGCTTCTAAAGAGGTATTCACATTTCCAGAATTGAGATAATTTAATGGAGATTGAGTTTGAGTAGGAGGAGACTAGAAAGAAAGAGAAATTCAGAGAAGAATTGAAGAAAAAACAAAAAGTAAACATACATTTAAATTTTGGGCCTCTGAGGATTCAGATCTTCTGCGATATAATTGTTCTGCTTGATAGTTGGGATCATCTTCAGCTGAACTATGGTTAGAAGGTGGAGGGGATTGATCTTCTTCAAGTAAAGGTGTGTTGGGAGGATTATAGGAAGGTTTGGATCCAGAAGGTATATGCTTAGTAGTATCGTGTAGAAACCAAGGGTTTACATCAACTCAGGTGCCAAAAAGATTATCCATTTCCTCATAGAAAGGACACATGACATTGAGCTTTTTGGAAACAGTAGTAATTCCAATCTCCAAATCATCATCGTCAATACCAAAGCTAGTTTCATTTACAGCATGATGAGTCTTTTTATATTTTGAATGGTAACTCTTAAATCTCTCCTTCATTTGTTTAGGATTGATATCGATTCTCCCCCTTGTTTTCTTCCTTACTTCATTGGCCATCAACAAGTAGCCATTAACCTTTGAAGAAGGTGGACGTCCAATACGAGTGGACTTTTCACATCCAAAACATGCTTCAAAATTTGATTTTATTTTAAGGAAGTTGATTATGATGAGATAATCATCCTTTTTAAGCTGACCTGAACCTGCCTTTGATTTTTCAGGTGTAGGGCTTGCTTTACGAGGAGACTTTTGTGACGAAGCAGATTTTTGAGTTACCTTTTGAGATTTGGAATGTCTGGGAGGCATTATGAAACTGGCACATAACAAGAAAAAAGATTAAAAAGTAGAAGAAATAAGTAAAAAAGAATGTAAACATGCCTGGTCAAAATATTGAAAATGTCAGGAAGGGGTGTGTGCCGAGGATTGATGGGTAGGTAGCGAGGAAGGTCAGTGTGTCACATGTGACAGGGATGGGGTAAGAAAGGAAGGGATGTTTTGTGGCCAAAATGTGGTTGTGAAAAAAAACGGGAAAAAAGTGCTGATTTGAGGTCATAACTGACACCCTTTTTTGAAATAAGTGACTTTTTTGCAAAATTTAAGTGCTGATTTGGTATGAAATCCGCACTTAATTTAAGTGCGGATTTGCCAGAACTGACACCCCCTATTATATAAATTATTTATACATTTAAATTAAGCATGATATATATTCTATAAATTATGGTGCATTTTTTATGTATTTAATATATACAAATTTATAATTAATTAATTATAAATATATATAATAAATATAAGTGTAAAATTGACTTATAATGTAATTAAATCAATTAATTAAATATATATATTAAATCAACCTTTGTCATACATTATTAAACAATAATATTGGGCGCTTTTTTGACCCTTAATTGTGTCAGTAAATTTATTAAATAAATTATAACACTTATTTAATAATATGGTATTAAAATTCTCACTTTAAATTAGAAATATCATTAAATTAATTATATGTTTGATTTAAACTAATTATTGAACTAATTACATAGTTAAAACAATTAATTAAAATTGCTTTATACAGGATTGAATTGATTACATGGATTTTGGCGTGAAAATAATTCTAATTGTTTTAATTAAACCCTTTACATCCTACTGTTATGTCTGTTTTGGATTCTTTTTCCCACAGTTCTTATGTTTCAGGCTTACTTAGTTACTCACTATTTTAATTAACTGGTTTGGGAAATTATGGTGGGAAGACTAGTTCCTTATTCATGGGTTTAGTTAATTGTTTCATGTTTTTTTCTTAATATCTATGTTTCATTTCTATTCTTTTATATTCTTGTTTTAGCCTATTACTATTTTGTATATACTGATTTGTGGCGCTTCAGAGGTCCCCATGGTCTATAAAAGGGCCTTGGGTAAATCCCCTTTAAATCATCACTTATTATACACTTGCCATTTAAACATATTTTTTAAATATAATACATTTATTATTATTTTTATTAGTACTATAATTCTAATCTAAATTCTATATGAATATCTAAGGTTGCAATAAGTGTCAGCCTGTATATCCCCAGGACGGAGTAAAAACTACTTATAAGTTATGTTAAACACATGAACTATACATGGGAATAATAATTAAGAGTATATATAAGTAAAATTATGATAATATACAAAATATGCCATTATAACACCTTATATACACGCATATATCCACCTTTTATAAGTCTTATGTACTTAATATTAAGTTGTAATATGTTAGGGTTATCTTAAGAACCTTAAGTATAAGGCTACATATTTTTTAAGTATACTTAAAGCTGTTATTTTCACTGTTTTATGCAAAAAACAAGAAATGCGCTTTATTTCACTTAAAAGTTGACTATATGCGCCATAAATTTAAGAATATCGAAAATGCGCTTTGACAGATCAATTTGTCTCATTTAGGACTATTGATTTGGCTATTTAAATGCATAAAAATAACACTTTTCAAATTTTGTGTTTTTTATGCCAGAAATGGCTTCTGTGTACTGGCCACATACTGCCTGCTTTTTTCCCATGTGAATACCTTCATTTTTAGCAAAGTTAGCTTTTTCACACTATAATTACCCCACATTCTACACCCACTGTGGGGAAACACACTAAAATAGGCGACAGGTGCTTATTTAGTGTCCTAGCTTAGTTAATAATGCATTGACCTTGTTTATATGCACTAATTACATTAATAACCTCACTCTTGGAGTCTTATTTCATCACCATGCTTAAATTTACCTAAAATTAGTCAAGGATTTACCCATGGAAGTGCCTGCCAAGGACTGCATGTAGTTACCCCATATCTCACGCTCTTTTTTGAGTTTTTGGGTGGTTTCTCAGTCAATACTGGTTATTTTTAGATGGGAATTTCACGTAGTATAATGTCAGTATTAGCCCCATTTTTTCTACAGTGAATCCCCCTTATTATTAAGCTATTATTAACCTTAAAAAATCCACTTTAGTCTTTTATATTATTGTTTAATAAGCATATACTCTCTTTTTATCTTATTCTTTAATTTTGATGGATTTCCCTTATTATTACAGGATTTTGACGGTTGTTACTCTTCTAATTATGTCATGGATTACTGGGAATGCTGATGGGAATTTCTATTAGTTGTTTGAAGGCGTCATTAACTGTGTATTGGGTGATACATCAAGGGAATCATTGGGGAACACAGTGTGTATAAAAGGAGGAGGTTTTTGGGTCTTGTTTCTACATTCTTTATCATTTACAATTTAACCAATATAACCAAATAAGTTACAATACATATCAATTAGTACTTTTATAAGACTTTTGAATAGTATCTGAATTATTAAACTCTATTTTTCTACCAACTAAAAAGATTGTAAGCCACATATAGAAATAGTGAGAATTATATTACTGAGACCTTTATTTTTGATTATATTTTACTACTTGTTGGACTTATACTACAGTATTCATATAGGACCATTAAAATCTTCTAGACAACTGACTATTAAAGCTAGTTCACGTCTTTGTACTTAACCTCAGCCTGACAGTCATTGTATTTATACTCAAGACGAAAGGCACAATACCTTCTTATCATGTCCTCTAAAGTCTGAATCATTCTTTCAGCTAATCCATCAGTCTGAGGGTGATGGGCAAAAGAAAGTTTCAGATCACAACCACAAACATTCATCAGAGACATCCAAAATTCAGAAGTAAATTTAGGGTCTCTGTCAGAGATTATAGCTTTAGGAAAACCAACAGTATTAAAAATATGAGACCACCATAAGAAGGCTAATTCTTTAGTGGAAAAATCCTTGTGAGTAGGGATAAATTTACACGTTTTTGTGAATCTGTCCACAATAACCCAACAGGAGTTATAACTGTCTTTAAAAGCAATGGGTAATCCTGTTACAAAATCCATATTAATTATCTGCCATAGTGCATCAGGAGGTTTCAATATGTTGCATTAATCCAGCTCTCTTACCAGTCAATCTTTTTGATTTTTGGCAAGAATCAAAAGATTCAACATATAATTTGGTGTCTTCAGACATATTAACCCACCAAGCAGTGTTTTTAATTCTGATCATTGTTTTTTCAAGATCAAAATGTCCAGCTAATCGGTCATCATGACAAATTTTCAAGATGATTTCTTTCATAGAAGGAGGAATAACATTGACATTACTCAACTTTATTCTATAATATAGATATCCTTCATCAATTAAAAATTTACCTTTTCCCAAAGCCTTTGGTACTTTGATGGAAGGGTTTTAATTAATGCTTGCATTGAAGCATTCTTTGGATCATTTCATATGGTGCATAACTTTTTTAAGTCAGTGTCCTTTTCATTTGAATCCAGAATAAGCTGTAATAGATCTTCCTCCATATCAACCACATATATCCCATAAATATGAACTATTTCATACTCAGGACCATATTCAGGATTAGAGTCATCATTTGGTAAAGGTAACCTTCATAACATATCCATATTTGAGTGAGCAATACCAGCCCCATTAATTATTGTCATCCTTCTTCTGTATTCTTGAACAGCTAACTGCAATCTGAAAATATGTCTGTTAGGTGTCTTCAAGTTCAAGAGGGATTTCACTGCATTGCAGTCAGTGACAAGTACAAATTTCTGGTCATCCAGATAATAATATAGCTTCTCTAGAGCCCACACCACTGCTAATCACTCCAGTTGAGTGGCACCATATTCCAATTCAATATTTCTCAATGTTCTTGAAATATAACAAATTACTACTTCTGATACTTTGTCATTCATAACTTTGTTTTGTTGGAGAGCAAGAAGAACCAAGGGCAATAATACTGGCATCAGTGTATAAAACAATTGGTGGATTAAAGTCAGGAAAAACCAGAATTGGTGCTGACATCAAACAATGTTTCATATTGTCAAAAGCTCTTTGTATTTAACACTTCCACACAAAAGCAACATCTTTCCTAGCTAATTGGGTTAGGCGTAATGCTATGACTTGATAATTTTTTATATATTGTCTATAGTATCCACACATTCCCAAAAAAATTTGGAGATCTTTAACTGTAGTAGGAGCTTTTACCTGTTTTATGGCTTCCACTTTGTTCTGGTCAGCACATTTCTGTAACCCTTAGACAACATGACCAAGCACTTTCATAAAATGAAATGCAAATTTGCATTTTTTTAAAGCAAGTGTCATATTTATTTCATCCATTTTAAAGAACACTTTACACAGGTGGTTAAAGTGGTCCTCAAATGTTTTAGAGAATATAATGATATCATCAATTTAAACCATCAGCCATCCTTCAATTTTTCTTCATGGAATGTGTTATCCATAAACTTTTGAAAAACTGAACAGGCATTTTTGGTGCCAAATGGCATCCTAATATACTTCTAAATACCCATATAATAAGCAATCATTAAAAATTCTGTGAATTCTTCTCAACAGGTACCTGGTGATAACTCTTATTACCATCTAAACAGCTAATATATTTAGCACCTTGTAAGGTAAGCGACCTAAAGAAATTGTGGAAAAAGCAGAGATTGAAAAAATACTCAAGAAAAGAATACTTACTAAAGAAAAAGGTACTGAGTATTCATTAAGATTTAAAGGGAAATCAAATGAATTTGATAAATGGATACCTGAAAAAGAAATTTCTAATTTATCCACCTTTCTTAAAAAATTTAAACAGAAATAAATTTTTTTTCAACCAGCTGAGGGGTTAAAATACCAGTACTCATAATATTTTATTATGTTTTATTTCTTTAAAGTATAATCATTAATGCTACAGAATTAATCTGAATACCTGAAAATTAAACAAATAAATAAATAAAAATGTATAACTTATCATTTTTTTAATTGTTTTTTTTGGGTGGGTGAGTGTCAGCCTGTATATCCCCAGGACTGATTAAAAAGTACTTATAAGCTATGTTAAACACATGAACTATACATGGGAATAATAATTAAGAGTACACAAACAGTATACATAAGTAAAATTATGATAATATACAAAATATGCCATTATAACCCCTTATATACATGCATATATCCACCTTTTATAAGTCTTATGTACTTAATATTAAGTTGGAATATGTTAGGGTAATCTTAAGAACCTTAAGTATAAGGCTACATAATTTTTAAGTACACTTAAAGCTGTTATTTTCACTGTTTTATGCAAAAAACAAGAAATGCGCTTTATTTCACTTAAAAGTTGACTATATGCGCCATAAATTTGAGAATAACAAAATTGTGCTTTGAAAGAACAATTTGTCTCATTTAGGAATATTGATTTGGCTATTTAAATGCATAAAAATAACACTTTTCAAATTTTGTGTTTTTTATGCCAGAAATGGCTTCTGTGTACTGGCCACATACTGCCTGCCTTTTTCCCATGTGAATACCTTCATTTTTAGCAAAGTTAGCTTTTTCACACTATAATTACCCCACATTCTACACCCACTGTGGGGAAACACACTAAAATAGGCGACAGGTGCTTATTTAGTGTCCTAGCTTAGTTAATAATGCATTGACCTTGTTTATATGCACTAATTTCATTAATAACCTCACTCTTGGAGTCTTATTTCATCACCATGCTTAAATTTACCTAAAATTAGTCAAGGATTTACCCATGGAAGTGCCTTCCAAGGACTGCATGTAGTTACCCCATATCTCACGCTCTTTTTTGAGTTTTTGGGTGGTTTCTCAGTCAATACTGGTTATTTTTAGATGGGAATTTCACGTAGTATAATGTCAGTATTAGCCCCATTTTTTCTACAGTGAATCCCCCTTATTATTAAGCTATTATTAACCTTAAAAAATCCACTTTAGTCTTTTATATTATTGTTTAATAAGCATATACTCTCTTTTTATCTTATTCTTTAATTTTGATGGATTTCCCTTATTATTACAGGATTTTGATGGTTGTTACTCTTCTAATTATGTCATGGATTACTGGGAATGCTGATGGGAATTTCTATTAGTTGTTTGAAGGCGTCATTAACTGTGTATTGGGTGATACATCAAGGGAATCATTGGGGAACACAGTGTGTATAAAAGGAGGAGGTTTTTGGGTCTTGTTTCTACATTCTTTATCATTACAATTTACCCCATATAACCAAATAAATTACAATACATATCAATTAGTACTTTTATAAGACTTTTGAATAGTATCTGAATTATTAAGCTCTATTTTTCTACCAACTAAAAAGATTGTAAGCCACATATAGAAATAGTGAGAATTATATTACTGAGACCTTTATTTTGGATCATATTTTACTATTTGTTGGATTTATACTACAGTATTCATATAGGACCATTAAAATCTTCTAGAAAAATGACCATTAAAGCTAGTTCACATCTTTGTACTTGACCTCAGACTGACAGATTTGTTCTTGAAGGACCTGCCTGAGGTGCTTGTTGCTGTTGCTGTTGGGACAGATAATCCCACTGCCACTTTGAGACTTCCACCTTCTCTTGTGCTGGGGGGCCAGTTGTGGAAGGGCTTTTGGAGGAGGAGGTTTCTTCTTCTCTTGAAGAAAAAACTCTATTTTTCTTACCTTATCTTCTAGACAGTCTATCCTTGACCTCAGCTTGAGGTTTTCTGTCCTCAACTCCTTGATGTGAGTAGAGAGATGTTTTACCTGCTGGTTTAAGGGCATATTTTTTATCTTGAAGCCTTTGGAATGCTCTTCTGGGGTTTTTATTGAATGTTTTTGTTCCTGGGAATTTGTTTCTACCAGAATCTCCACTTCCTCCATTTCCACATCCTGATTGGTTCAATGATTTATTAATTTGAGTTAATTGTGTGGTTAAAGGAGAACTCACAGAAGTAGCCTCATCATAATCAATCAGAACCAGTTCATCTTCATGTGCAGCAGAAAAACCTTATTCAATCATTGCTTTAAATATAACCTGAGGTGAGGGAAAGAAAGAATAAGATGAATCAGTTTTATTTTTCCTTTTTAAAAGAAAAAAAATAAAAAAAATAAAAAACTCCTCAGGATAAAAATCAACTGAAAAAAATAATCAATTATTAATTACTTCAAACTAATCTTATAACCAGGATTTACAAGAAATCAACTGAAGAAATAAAAATAATTTTTGATTTAACAAATAAATTTATGATGATTATCAGGATTTAACTCAACTGAAGGATATTTAATTACCAGGACTCAATGTCAACTGTAATAATTTAGTATAGTTTTATTTTTTATTGATTAAAAATTTTATTGTCAGGACAATTTGTCAACTGGAACAAAAAAAATATCTTAATTTATCAGGACAAAGTCAACTGAAAATTACAATTAATTCTTAAAAAAAATAAAAATTTAGTACTTCTAGGACTAAGAACAAAATTGTTCTATCTTTGTAAACTAGGAAAATAAATAAAAAATAATAATTTCAATTTAGCAGACACCTCCCCCTGTAAAATGAGCAATTTAATGCCACTTACAGAGTGCTGAGTAAAAGGAAATACGTAGAGTATGAAGAGTGCAAAGTGACCCAAAAATAGTAATCAATAATTACCACAAAATATATAACTATTAGTTAGTATATAAGCCTAAGTTTTGGAGCGTGGTTCAATTCCTATTTGCAGCAAAAAATAAGTCATGTGATTTATGACGTTCTTTGTTTTTGTCGTCCACTCATCCTTATAGGTACCTCAATTACAATGGTCCCACAGTCTCTGGTCCTCAAGGTGGCGATGCGCCATCGACGATTCGGAAATGCTCCCAACTTTCAAGGTCTCTTTCAAGTCTAGAAGGTTTTATAGAAAGGGCCAATGGCGGTAACAACAATTTTTAAGGGATTCAAACTCATGTACGTATTTTCCTATCTTAAAGATTTTTTACTCAATAATAAGAGGTAAAGTTTTAATTATTATTATAATTAATGAGTTAGAACTACGTAATTTTAAATACTAAAAACAATAATAAATAGTAATGAATGTTTAAGTGTAATAATTGTTTTAATAATGTAAGTATTAAGGAATGCCTGAAAAGTACAAAAAGAGAGGGCCTTTTATAGGCAAAGATGTGAGAAATAAAGACACGGAGTTAACACCACCTGATACAAGGGTGTGAGAAAAAAGAAACTAAATAAAGAGTGTATTTGAAATAAAAAAAGGTATACTAAATAGTGCGTAAATAAAAGGTATCATTTTATTTAAAATAAAAATTAGAATCACTTGGTCTGTCACATTTAGTACAAAAATCACTTGATTTAAAATGGAGATTCAATAAAATCTAAATAAAGGAATTTGAAAAGTTTCTTCTTTTTATATTTTTTATATTTTTTAATACTATTTTTATTCCCTCTCATCTGTATTATTGAGCACAGTGTTAGGGAGTAAAAATGTGTGTGACAATTACTTATTTTTATAAATTATTTACATTACTTATTGTACTTAGCTAGTTAGTTGTAAGTAATACGTAAGTAGTTAGTAAATAAATAATTATTAATAAGGATTAAAATATGTGGCTTCATCTCAGTAAGATAATTAATTTTTTTACTGGGTAAGTCTAGTAGCCTGGCTGACAATACTTATCCTATCGGCACCTTGTTGTCAATGGTCCCTCGGTCACCGGCTTCAAGATATCAATGCACCATCAACTATTTGGAAAGGGCCTCAGTTTTCAAGGGGTCTTTCAAGTCTAGAAGGTTTTTAATGGCGGTCCAACAGCCGTGACAAGGGGATTTTTGGATCTCAAGTTTGGGGTACATATTTCTCTTATCCTTATGATTATTTACTCAAATTAAAGAGGTGAGATATAAAATTATTATTATAATTAATGAGTTAGAAATACGTGAATGTAAGTACTAAAACAAGAATAAATAGTAATAAATCTTTGAGTTCAGTAAATGTTTGGTAATATAAGTAAATAATGGAATGATGTAAACAACCAAAAGAGAGGCCTTATATAGGCAAAGGAGGGACAAAGCACAACAATAAAATTCTAAAAACAGTAGTATGAGAGAGAGAAAAGGAATATTCCAGAAGGAATATTTTCAAATAATAAAGTTGTTCTAAAAACAGGCGTCAAAAAGATGTATTTTCAGAGTATGACAGGAATACATTAATTTATTTAATATTAACTGTAAAGGTCAATTCTGAATAAGAAATTTGAATTTTTTTTATATATTTATTTTCATTTGAATATTAAAATTTTATTTTAATTTAAAATCTATTTTTTAATATAAATTTTTATTTCTTTCAACCTGTCGATGAGCATGGTGTTAGAGAATAAAAATATAAGGGACATTTTTATATTAAATGTTAATTATTAATTAACTTTACCATTCTTTAATTAGTTAATTTATTATAGAAAATTTTAATGTAACTAATTTATAATTAAACAATTAAAAATATCAAGGCTTGGCTTCATCCAGTAAATAATTAATTATTTTACTGGGTAAGTCTAGCAGCCTGTCTGACAACAATACTTATTTTACTTATATTTAATAAGATACTTATATTATTTTATTATGCAATATAATATTAATTTATATGCATAATATGCATAATTTTATGCTCTCTTTTGGTTACAGTAAAGTAACATAATTTTTACTGGGTTCCTGATACAGCCTGGCTGACAAAAAAAACTAAACTAAAATAAAATAAAATAAAATAAAATAAAAATAAAAAATAAATAAAATAATATAATATAAAATAAAATAAAATAAAATAAAATAAAATAAAATAAAATAAAATAAAATAAAATAAAATAAAATAAAATAAAATAAAATAAAATAAAATAAAATAAAATAAAATAAAATAAAATTAAATAAAATAAAATAAAATAAAACAAAAAAAATAAAATAAATAAAATAAAATAAAATAAAATAAAATAAAATAAAATAAAATAAAATAAAATAAAATAAAATAAAATAAAATAAAATAAAATAAAATAAAATAAAATAAAATAAAATAAAATAAAATAAAATAAAGTAAAATAAATAAACTAAACTAAACTAATTTAAACTAAATTAAAGTAAAATAATATAAAATAAATAAAAGAAACTAAAGTAAACTAAAATAAAATTATGAAAAGTAAAATATAGTAAAATTAAATAAAATAAAATAAAATTTATAAACAAATAAAAAAATAAAAAAAAATAAAATAGAAAATACTACTGGGTTGCCAAAGGCCATAATCTCTGACAGAGACCCTAAATTTACTTCTGAATTTTGGATGTCTCTGATGGATGTTTGTGGTTGTGATCAGAAACTTTCTACAGCCCATCACCCTCAAACTGATAGATTAGCTGAAAGAATGATTCAGACTTTAGGGACATGATAAGAAGGTATTGTGCCTTTGACCTTTAGTACAAAGACAAAGACAGGTTAACTCATGATTGGGTTACCTTACTTCCTGGTTTGGAATTTGCTTATAATAGCACTGTTCATTCTGTTACTCAGAGAAAGCCTTTTGAGCTGTGGCTGGGATATGTTCCAATTACTACTGCCCAAATTCTCAATAATTAAATACCCGAATTGGATTTACACCCTGTTTTGAAATCTTTTCTTCAAATGCAACAACGTTTCTCAAGTCATTCTCAAAAATGTATTGAAAAATCTTTTTCTTATGAGAAGAAGATGTGGGATAAATCCCATAAAGAGTTCACTTTTAAGAAGGGTGATGAAGTACTGATCTCTACAATCCACTAGAATTTACAAGGTAATAACAAATGGAAAGACCCATTTGTTGGTACATTTGTTGTAAGATGAACAGTTGGTGATAATGCAGTTGAGGTTCTCGTTTACTCCTTATATGACAGAAAACATCCTGTTTTTCCAATATCTGTTAAGAAAACTTACAAATCCAATAGTTATTTATTTCCAAAAAGAAGAGGAAGACCAAAAAAGATCTCTAAGGAAATCACTGAGACATTAGAAATTGATAGGATTCTAAATGACAGAATTATCACTGTTTAAAAGGGTATGAATACTTATTGAGATTCAAGAATTAATCTTCTGAATATGATTCTGAGATACCTGGGAAAGAGATATCTAACCTTCCTGCTCTACTAAAGAAATATAAAATGAAAAAATCATAGCAGTTTTTTATTGTTTTTTTAGAGTGAGGGGGTGTCAGCAAGGCTACTAGACTTACTCTGTAACTAATTAATTATTTACTGGGATAGATCCACATCATTTTTTGTATTTTATTTAATTTCCCTTACTTTGTAATTTACTTTATGTAAAACAAGTAATTAATTAAATTTAATGTTCCTTATTTTTTAATCCTTAACAGGGTCCTAATGACAGCTGAAAGGTAAACTAAAAATATAAAAATACTATATATTAAAATAAAATATTTTTTATTTAATTTTTTTTGGCATTTTCAGAAACTTAAAATTAAATTAAATAAATTATAATTAAAATTGACATAAAGAGATAAATTCTGTGTATGAGAACATTCTTTATAGAAGAAATTTAGTTATTAGAATTTTTTATCATTGTAATTATTTTTTCTCTCATATTCATGTATATAGAATTTTGACTCTGTATTTTCTATCCTTTTTGCCTATATAAGGGCTCTCATTTTCACTATTTTTATGAATTCCGTTCTTACTTATTTTACAATTATATTTTATATACAATAAATCAACTATTACTACTATTTATTATCTTAGGACTTACAAATGTGTATTTCTAAGGTTTGAAAATTATAATAATAAACCCCTTTACCTTTTATTTGAGTAATAATTTATTAAGAAACAAATACATACATATATTGAGATTTTTGAACCTTCCTACACCTATCACCACCATTGGACTGCTGGAAATACTTATAGACAACAGAGCCTTCTTGACAAAATAACTTTAAAATTCATATTTTTGGGAAATGATTTTACTGATGTTTGTTTTTATTTTATTTTGTTTCAATTTTTTTCAAGGAAAGTTTTAGTAATTAATTTCTTTTCAAAAATAATTTATTTGTATTAATTTTTATCAATAAAATTTTTAAGGTTGAATAAACAAACAAAATTTTGTGATTTCTATGTTTTTGCAATTTTATTTTTTTGGTTTTTGACACATCTTTTTTTTCCAGTAAAAAAAATATCTATTTTGTCAGAACCATCTCTTACTTATCTATCATAATCCTCTTTATTATTTTTATCATTTTTTTAAAATTAAACTTCATTTCAATCATCATCCAAAATATCAACAAAAAAATGATGTTCAAAGTTAGCAGAATAAAAGAAATTAAAAAAACCAAAATTCATTTTTATTTTTTTTGGCCATATATCAAATATACAGTACTGTAAAACTAGATTGTATCAAAAAAGTTCTTATCCAAATGAGTTACCAGAAGATTTAAAATATTTAACCAAATCAGGAGACAGTGAAATCAAAGTAGTAATCATTAATACTTTTAAACCTCAATTTATTTATGAAAATCATTCTTTTAATGGTTCAAAAGATGAAAAATTTAATCAACTATCTGAACTCATAATAACACTATATCAATTGGCTTTGGCTTGTTTACCATTAAGGAATACAAATTCTTTGGGGGTATTATGATTGGATATGTTTGGAGACCAGGATTTTATAAAAGCTTTTCTCTTAATATGTCTGATAATATATGTTTCCTTCTTAAAATCATGTCACTAACTTTATTTCCATAGGCATCTATTCTTTACTTAAAAATTTATCTAAAGCTGAATAAGATGAAGACTTTTGCTGATGGGACACCTTAACTTCTTTCAATACTTTTATTTCTATTCTCCTCAAAAAACTCTGTAATAAAGCTTTTTAAAAGAATCATCAACTTGCTACCAATGTTGGAATACTGAATTGGTGTGACTCCAAATGGGTAGAAATTAGCAACCAATATCTTTTATTCTCAAATGTTATTATTACTCATTCAGGATTCCACAATAAGATTAATATTTATAGTAATGATTCCAATTATCTAACTTTTGGAATTTTCTCATATATCAATCCTATAACTGGACAACATATTCCTTCCCTCCCTAAAATAAAAGGTCATGGGTTATACTTTCAGGATCACAACTGTATAATCAATTTTGGATTGGGAGCTTTAATCATCAAAACTATTTGGACCTCCTCTAAGAATAATCACCAAACAACAAAAGCTCCCCCTGGTTTGGAATTTTGTCACAACTTTACTCATTTTGGCTTCCCCTTCCAAATTAGTCAAATAATAATCTAACAAATCAATAAGGTAAAAAAGGAGGTAAATTTAACAGATATAAAAAAACTTTATCTAGATCAAAAAAGTATGGAAATGAGTAGAGTCATCAAATATTTTTTATTTTTTCATATATTTTTTATAAATAACTCTTATATTCCAAATTCTTAAAGTAAAGCAATGGCCTAACCACCTTGAGTTGTATAAATGGGAATCATGAAAACATTTATTTGTTTCATGAGGTTCCTCATCCTACACTTGTGGAAAGTCCCAAACATTTGTTTTTAGATTTATCCATATTTTGGCTAGAAAAAATTTCATTAATTTAAAACTAGGGAAATTGATATATATTAGTTGTTTATATATTAATTTATGTGCTTATATTAATTTTTGGTGATTTTCACCCCTTACTTCAATAAAATGCAGGGGAGGGTTTTGAAAAATTTTCAAATCTGACATGTGAAATTGATGTCTTAAAAAAATTTTGGTGATACCCACCCCTTGCTTCAATAAAATGCAGGGGAGGGTATTGCCAAATTTCTAAAACAGATACAGAGTTTTGTTGACTTAGCTGTATTTAGAAAAGAAAATTTAATGATTTATATGTAAAGGAGAAAAAATGTATGAGTTTTTCAAATTTTTGCAAAAAAAAAAATCATCTAGAATCAAGACCTTTAAAACGTCAGCACATATGATATTATCACTAAAAAAATAAATCAAAATTTATTTAACCAAAAAAACAAATAATCTTAATGTTGCAATAAAATGTTTCACATCTCAGTGAGGAGTGTGTGCCAAGGATTGATTATTAGCTTTAATGCATTCTATCAAGAAAACTTTCTAAAAAAATAAAAAAAACTAGTTATCAAACATTTTAATTAAGCATTCAATTTTCTCAATAGATCTATTAGCTTTAACATATTCTATCAAGAAATCTTTCTTTTTTGAACAATCTTCAAGTTGATACTTGAGTTTCATTTGATCCAATATGAAATTGAACTCTAGAGCCTTCTCCCCCTTCTTTATCTCCAATTTCTTCACCTCCAAGTTATGTGCCCTCTCATCCCTCTTTAAAGAAAGCTCAAATTTCTTCTCCTCTAAGTCTTGTACCCTCCCATCCCTCTGTAAAGAAAGCTCAAATTTCTTCACCTCCAAGTCTTGTGCAAGATCATCCCTTTGTAAAGAGAGCTCATATTGTTTCTTTTGAAACTTGAGAGTATCTCTTGCAGATTCAACTTTACCTAGAGTTAAAAGAAATATTAAAAAAATAAAAGAAAAGCTCACTTAATTATTAAGAAGTACGCTATCACTTACCAGATTCATGTTTCTCCAGAAAATAAATAATGGTAGGAAAAGGGAATTGGGAAAAACTATCTCTGTTTTTCTTTCTATGACTGTTGAAATTCAAAGTAGTTGATGGTCTTTGCTTTTTTTTGGAGATAAAATTTTCCTCTCCATCATTGATACTAACTTCAGACTCACTTGCTTGAGGATCCTGGGTTTGTTCATTAGACTTTTTAGAAATAAAAAAATAAAACAACTAGACAAGAAATGAAAACTTAATAGAGTGGGATCACATTGGCTTAAATCACCATAAGGATCTATTAGAAAGCTATATAGATTTGTTGAATTTAGAACAGGGGAGGCTTGAGCAAGGATGAGTATGGGAAAAGATTTCTTTAGACATCATGTTTGGAGATAGAATCTTCACCATCCAACATGCTGGAAAGATTAGCATCAGCTCTCTATCCAAAAATAGCATCCATCTCTTTAAAGTATGGACATAGAGATTTAAGTTTATCATCTATGGATTTTATGCCCTTACTGATATCAATGTCAGTAATACCAAAACCAGTAGAAAATGAAAGAGTCTTTGCCTTCTTGTATTTGGCTCTATAATTCTTGAAAAAATTCAGATATCTTTTTAGGCAAAAGATCAATTTTTCCCTTTGTTTTATTTCATAATTCATTGGCCATTAGCATATAGCCATCGACTTTTGATGCAGGGGGTCATCCTACTTTAGTTGCATTCTCATTACCAAAACAAGAATCATAATTAGTTTTTATTTTCACCCAGTTGATAAGTATCAGATGATCATCTTTTTTTAGTTGAACGGTCTTTGATTTCTCAGATAAGGGGTGAAAAGAGGGAGTAATGGGATTTGAAGAATAACTGGGGGAAGGCTGTCTTTGAGAAGATCTATGATGATGAGGCATGTTGAGATATTTGAAGATTAAAAGGAGAAGAAAAAACAGATGAGATGGGGAGGGGTTTTTAATGGAAATGAATAGACAGGATGGAAGTGTGCAGCAAGGTAGAGAGGCTGGCACATCCACAAAAATGTCCAAGATGTGGTTTTGAAATATTGAGGATGAAAATGTTGGATAGAGGTTAACATTGACACATAAAAGGTCTAATAACCCAATTAATAGCAAATATAATTGCAGAAGATAATTGGGGTATAATGATTTTTATCCTCAATCAACTTAATTGTGGATTGGTCAACATTGATACCCCCTAATAATCATATTAGGGGGTATCAATGTTCAGGGATCTGCAATTAGTGATCAGAAATTTTTCTTTCCGGGATCCAAAATTATTTATTGCGAAGATTCTTATCCACCAGACCCAGGGTTAGTGGATAGGGATTTCACAATAATGCATTATTAAGCCTCTTATACCCTAATTTCCACTCCTAATTCCTGATCCCAAACTCATACCATCCATGATTGATTTACTAGCAAGTCACATGACATATAATAGCAGATGCCATCCTTATGTGTCTCTTCACTCTATGATACTTAATTTTGGTGGCAAACACATAATTTTTTTTTCCATCTACACACCCACCTGCATATTTGGTGGTTAATTCCCACTTCCCACTCTTCACCTAAACCTTCTACCAACAACATTTTCTACCAAAAATAATTATGCACCTTTCTACTAGGAAGAAACTTCACTCAGCTATGAATGATATTACTTTAACATAAGCTTCTGACTCTGATTCTGACTTGGGTTTGGACGTCACTTTAGCTTGCATGTCTTTTCAATTATCTTTATGAAGAAGAGGGTCCCAGGCCTTCACCAGCTCTCCCCTCCCTTGAATCACAAAAAATTCTTTCCACCAGCATATGCTCTGCCATTATGCCAATCACCATCCAAAATTTTGTAACACAACACTTTAAATTTTTTTTCATACTCTCCAAATGTTCAACTTTTCATATTTATTTGCTTGGGTTGGTGTTTTTTTTGCATATTCATTTTTTTTGAATTTACAGTGAATATGTTGGTGGGTCGTCTAGAAGAAGAAGAAGAAGGAGAATAAAATAAAGCAAGAGAAAGAGTAATAAAAGAAAAAAAGAAATGAAGACAATAAAAAACAATTAAGTAAATAAATTAAGAGAAAATACAACAACAATTTATGAGAAATAACACAAAGTTGAGATTTAATGTGAGTGATAAAATTTTGAGTCAAGTAAGCAATGTATTCTCTGCGCAGAAAACAAATCTTATTATTAATAAACTTAAAGCAACCTTAGTTTAATTATTGAGTATTGATATTAGAATTGTAATGCTAATAAAAATAAAAATAATGTATTGTAAGTTTGTAAAATGTATATAATGTAAGTGATGTTTACAAGAAAGGATTCAAAAGCCCTTTTATAGGAAAGAGGACCATCTGGGGCGTTTCAATAGTAATTACAAAAGAGTAAGGTAATGTGAAACAAATGATTAAAAGAATTTAATTAAAAACATGCAAAATAAGAAAATTGAAACAATGAATTAAACCCATGAATAAGCAACTACTTTTACCACCATAAAGTTCCAAAAAAATATAATTAATATAATGATTAACTACATGTGTATGAAACCTGAGAAATGTGAGAAAGAAAATCCTAAATAGGAATTACAAATACATGTAAAGGGTTTAATTAAAATAAATAAAATAATTTTCACATCCAAATTTATATAAATAATTTTAATTCAGTTATAAGGAGAAATTAATTAATTGTTTTAACTACTTTCAATAATTAATTTAATTGAAACAAATAAATAATTTAATTGTAACTTACTTAAAGTGAGAATTTAATATTAATATATTAAATATGTGTTTTAAGTTATTTAGTAATTTTACTGACACAATTAAGGGTCAAAAAAGCGCCCAATATTTATGGATAATATTATATGATGAGTTGGATTTAATATCTAAGTTATATTAATTTATTTGTAATTCCATTATAAGTTAAATATAATTAATCTTATAATATCATAATTAATTTAATTAATTTTTTAGAAAAATTAAATACATAGAAATGCGCCATGTTTTATAGAATAAAATATTTGTTTATGTAATAAAACTTATTTAATCATAAAATCAATTATAGTAATTATTTTATTTATTCATAAAATATTTATAATTTTATTATTTAATAAAATAATTTATTGTAACTACATAATGTTACTCCCTTACATGATTTCAGTAATTTATTATATAAATTACTGGGCTCCTGAGATAGCCAGGCTGACAGAATATCTCTTTTTTGGATGCCTCCTTTGTTTTCATTCACCAGCTCAACATGAAAGCACATATTTTCAGCAATCACATAATTTTTCACTGTTTCTTTTTTCATTCATTCCTCATATTCTTTTACTCCTCTCTAACATTCCTCAAAAAATTAGGGTTTCATTTATATTCTCATCTCATCTCTCCAGGTAAGTCATTTTATCCATTTTTTTTTGAAATTTAAATTGCTAATTATAATTTTTTTTTCTGTTTTTTTTCTGTTTTTTTTTTGTATCTAATTTTTTTTGCAAGTGGTTATTTTTTATTTTAATGATAAAATTAACCCTTTTTTTATCTCCCTCTATACTTTCCTTTTAAACTCCATCACCTTACTCTTCATCCCTACTTGGCATGGTCATTATCCCCCCTTTCCACTATTTCAATATTATTTTGGTTCAATTTCATTAAAACACATACATTTCTCATTCTTTATGCATTTCACTTACTCCACATTCAATTTCCCTATAATTCCAAAATCAATCTTTCTCACTCTATTTCTCCTACTTTTCAATCAAGGTAACTTTGTCTCCTTCTTTTCATGCCTATATGATATCTCATTACTTCTATGAAAATCTCATATTTAAATATATGTATGACTCTTATCTGGATAACAGTGAACTTATTAAACTCCTTTTATTCTCATCTCCATTACTTTCAGCCAGGCTGCTAGACTTACCCAGTAAAATAATTAATTATTTACTGGGATGAAGCCATGCCTTATTATTTTTATTTTTTATTAATTATAATATATTTACATTAAATTTACCTGCAATAAATTAACTAATTACAAAAGGGTAAATTTACTGAATAATTAAAATTAATATTAAAATGTCCCTTATACTTTTATTTTCTAACACCTTGCTCAATGACAGGTTAAGAGAAATAAAAATTAACATTAAAATAAAAAGCTTTAAATTGAAATAAAAAGTTTTAAATTGAAATAAAAATTTAATATTCAAATAAAAATAAATATATACAAAAAATTCAAGTTACTTATTTAGAATTGAAATTTAAAGTAAATTTTAAATAAACTAATTTATTTCTGTCATATACAGTAAACACACCTTTCTGACACCTTCTTTTTGGAACAACCTTATTATTTGAAAATATTTTTCTGGAACATTCTTTCCTTCTCTCATACTACTGTATTTAGGTTTTTAACACCGTTCTTTGTCTCTCCTTTGCCTATATAAGGCCTCCATTTCTGTTTGTTTTTGATCACTCATTACTAACTTATTTTATTAAAACATTTAATACATTTAAAATATTTATTACTATTACTTATTGTTTTAGTATTTACAAAAACATAATTCTAAATCATTAATTATAATAATATTTATAAATTTTTATCTCTTTAATTTGAGTAAAGCAAATAAAAGATAAACATATGTACTTTAACTTTGAAATCCCAAAATCCCCCTATCACCGCCATTTGACCTCCGTTAAAAACCTTCTGGACCTAAAAGACCCTTTCACATTTGAGGCCCTTTCCAAATCATTGACGGCGCATCAATATCTTGAAGCCGGCAACCGAGGTACCAGTAGGACAAGTAGAAAAGAAAAATGACAAACATCATCAACCACGTGACTTATTTTTTTGCTGCAACCAGGAATGTAACCGCAATCCAAAATTTAGGTTCATATATTGACAATAGTCATATATATTTGTGGTAATTATTTGATTACTATTTTTGGGTCATTTTGCACCTTTCATTGTCCAATTACATCTTTTTTTACTCAGCACTCTGTAAAGTGGCATTAACTTTCTCATTTTACAGGGGGAGGTGTCTGGAAAATAAAATTTTTTTTTTCTCCTAGTTGAACAAGATAGAACTATATTTTTCATAGTCCTAGAAGTAACATAAAAAATAAAAATTAATTATATTGAAAATTTTTTATTATTATTTCAGTTGATTTCTGTCCTGATAATTAAAATTTTATATTATTTTTTCAGTTGACAAATTTTCCAGGCAGTAAAATAATAATATTAAAAAAATTAATTAAATTTTATATTAAATTATTTCAGTTGACAATAAGTCCTGGTAATAAAATTATTTCAGTTGACATTAAGTCCTGGTAATTAAAATTATCTTCAGTTGACATTAAGTCCTGGTAATTAAAATTATTTTCATTTGACATTAAGTCCTGGCAATTAAATTCTTCAGTTGACTTCTAGTCCTGATAATTATCAAAATATTACTAATAATTAAATTATTTTATTATTTCAGTTGAATTATTTTACATCCTGGTTATAAAATTATCTATAAAATAATTAATAAAATTGTGATTATTATTTCAGTTGATTTTTTGTCCTGATAAACATTATATTATAATTATTCCAGTTGATTACAAAGTCCTGATAATAAATTATATAATAAAAAATTTTATTTTCCTTATTTTTCTTTAAATAAACTAAAAATAATAACTGATTAAATTTTAATATTTCTTTCTCTCAGTTCAGGTTAATTACAACTATGACTGATCCAGTTGCTTCTGCTGGCTGGGATGAGGAACTAGATTTAATTGATTATGAAGAAGCTTCTTCTTTAAGTTCTCTTTTGACTACAAAACTGGCTCAAATTAATCAATTACTGGACCAATCAGGATGTAGAAATGCAGAAGATGGAAATATTAGTGGAGAAAACTGCTCAGGATCAAAAGCCTTCTATCAACCCCCCAGAAGAGCTTCCGAAAGGCTTAAAAATAAAAAAGATGCCCTTGAATCAGCAAGTCAAAAATCTCTCCACTCACATCAAGGAGGTGAGGTCAGAAAACCTCAAGCTGAGGTCAAAAACAGACTCTCTAGAAGAAAAGGTAAGAAAAATAGAGTCCTTCCTTCAAGAGAAGAGGAGACCTTCTCCTCCAAAAGCCCTTCCACAATTGGCCCCCCAGAAACAAGAAAAGGTGGAAGTCTCAAAATGTTAGTGGGTTTGGCTGAACACCCAGTGGGATTATCAGTCCCAACAACAACAGCAACAAGTACCTCAGGCAGGTGCTTCAAGTACCAATCAGTTCAACCCCACACCTTCCCACCCCTACCAAGGAGGAAGAAAGAGAAAAAAAATCACATTTAAGTTTTTCCCAAGCCATGGTAAGCCCCCTATTGAATCTCAAGTTCCATTTCTTGTAATTGATTCAGTTTCTTCATGTAATTCTGTAAGAGGAAATGAGACTGTGAGACCAGTAGAGGCTAAGAATAGTAGACAAATCGCTCAATATTCTAATGTATCTAATCCTTTGGTTTTGATTGTTACTTCAATGATAAATCCAGATATGGCTATCATTGATGAGACATTTGATCCTGAGTTGTATGAGAATCTGGAAAGTTATTCTGTTTCACTATTGAGAAATACTCCAGATGTAGCTAACATTAATGATGAATACTTGAGGGATATTATTGCTAAACAAAATCATATAATGAAAAACATGCACTTGACTCAAAAATATAATAATTTTTTAACTGAAAAGGGTTATCAAGCATTTAGGAGTGAGTTACAGAGAGTCACTGATGATATATTTCATTACAAAGAAACTCATGAAAAGAAAGTTGCTTTATGGAAAAATATCAAGAATTATTTGTCTAAATTAAAAGATGAAGTGTCCATCTGTTGCCAGGAGCTAGAAGGACATAAGATGAACTTGGAAAGATAGAATAACCATTATTCATCTTTACAAAATATGAATCAATTATCTTTTGCAACCATCAAAGAAAATTTATCTAGTATTCCAAGAGTAAAAACTAGGTTAACAACCATTAAAAAGAAATTGAATTCATTGTTATATAATCAAAATTTTTCTGACATTTCTTTGAAAGAACATGTTGAGATAAATACCCCAATCGTACCTGTTCCTAGTTCATCCAAAGTAAAATTAGTGCCAAAAATACCTATTGATACCACTGAGTTTCCATCAAAAATTGATGATGTACCTGGATCACCTATTAAAGGATTAAACAATTAGATTAATGCCCAATTGGAGAAGTTACAGCTCCTTCTCACTCAGAAAGAAGCTTGTAACAAAGATACTACTTCAAATCAAAAGAATTGGCCAAAACTTGACCAGTATCCAACATTTGATGGTGATTTATCCTCTGATTGGCAACAGTTCATTTGCAGGACTGATATTCTAAAAAATTCTTACAAACTCCAAGATGAGGGGATTGTGTCAAAATTAATATCTTTATTTAAAAATATAGCCCTAATATGGTATGAATCAGTCCTCTTTGAAAAAAATGACTACTCATGGGAAGATTGGAAAAAATGAATTAAAGCACAATTTGGTGGTTCCAAGTTTAGGTTAGCTCAAAAAAGGCAATATGAAGAAACCAGATATAGCTCTTCTACAGAAAAACCTATTGAGTTCCTGATGAAATTTTTGAAAATCTTGAGGGCAATGGACCCAGATATGGAGTTTGAGTTATGGAAGGACAGGATCCTCTATAAATTACCAATGTCTCTGAGAGACTTAATAGTTTCTAGAACTGAGTTCTCAAGGGAACCTTCTTCCTTCATTAATAATTTTAATAAGACCCTTCTAAACAACAAGTATGATGCTAGAAGATTCATTTCTAGAACTTCATTGGTGAAAACCTCCAATTACCAACAAAAACCTCTGGAAAAGGTTGGTAAACCTTCTTCCCCTGTTGCACCCAAAAAGTATGCAACAAATACTTGCTTCAAATGTAGTAAGCCTTGGCAGAATGGCCATGTTTGTGACAAGAAGATACATCTTGTTGAGCAAGCAGAGGAGCATGCTTATGACACAATAGCACTGGATGAAACTTCAAGTGATTGTGCCAGCAATATCTCATATGAATCTCACCAGGAAATATTTATGCTGGAAGAGGATATTCATTTTTAAATAATATTGATATTGAGAATAATGATTTATCTACAGTAGAGGATGATGAGATCAAAAAAAATCTTGAGGACAGCTCAATTATTATTGCCCCTTTCAAGGAACCAGTCTTGATCAATGGAAATAACATTGAGGTTGTCTTATATTCTGGAGCTGGAGGAAGTGTAGTATCTAAAAAAGCACTTGCTTAAGTGGACCAAGATTATAAATAAAAAATTATGCCTATCATTTCTGAGAATTGGAGAGGTTATGGCTCAGTTTTGTCCCCCATTGGTAAATACAAAGCCACAGTATTTTACAAATATAACCATGGTTTTGTAAGAGCTATTTGTGATTTTGTTGTCATGAAAAATTATAACTTGAGTAGTTGGTACATTAGGGGAAATGACATTTTAACCAAATATGGCATAAAATTGGATCCTTCAAACCATTTCTTCAAAATGGGATGAATGGGAAATGAAAATTTAAAATTTCCTCCCCCAAGAAATTATTAACACCAAGATTGAACACATTTCATTCTGTAGTTCAATATAAAGGAAGATCTACAATAGAAATGCCTGCCCCTGTGTCTGAAATTGACAGGCTTCTTTTGAAGAACAACATTCTGATAAGGATAAAGATTCAATCATTAAATTGATCAAATCTTTTCCTATGGCCTTTGCTCATGGATCACATGAATTAGGATTTTTAAAAGAAGAAATGAAGCTTTCATTATCTTGCCCATTGACAGAAATACCACCTACTTTAAAGAAGAAGCCTTATCCAGCTTCTTCCACAAAGAGAAAAGATATTGAAGACAATATCTCTACCCGTTTAAAAATTAATATTATTAAAAAGGTAGTTGAAACAACTAAACATTGTGTTATCTCACCTGTCCTAATTTCTTATGAGAAAGATAAAGCCAGGTTATGTGGTGATTATAGAGCAATGAACACTTATACTGTTGATGATATCTATCCTTTATCCAGAATTAGCCCTATACATGCTACCCTACAAGGTGCTAAATATATCAGCTGTTTGGATGGTAATAAGGAGTAAAACCAGGTACCTGTTGAGAAGAATTCTCAGAACTTTCTGATACTTGCTACTCATATGGGTATTTATAAGTATCTTAGGATGCCATTTGGCCCTAAAAACGCCCCTTCTGTTTTTCAAAAAGTTATGGATAACACATTCAATCAAGAAATAATTGAAGGATGGCTGATAGTTTATTTTGGTGATATCATTATATTCTCTAAAAAATTTGAGGACCATCTTAACCACCTGTGTAAAGTTTTCAATAAGATGGATGAGATAAATATGACACTGGATTTGAAGAAATGAAAATTTGGTTTTCATTCCTTAAAAGTTCTTGGTCATGTTGTCTCAGGGTTACAGATATGTGTTGACCAAACCAAAGTGGGAGCCACACAACAGGTGAAGGCTCCTACAACAGTTAGAGAGCTACAGAGTTTTTTGGGAATGTTTGTATACTATAGAAAGTATATTAAAAATTACCAAGTTATAGAATTAACCCTTACCAAACTGAGTAGGAAAGATGTTGCTTTTGTCTGGAACAGTGAAAGACAAAGAGCTTTTGACACTATGAAACATTGTTTGATGTCAGAACCAATTTTTGCTTTACCTGACTTTAATAAACCATTTTTTTAGTCACCAATGCCAGTTTTATTGGTCTTGGTGCTGCCCTCCATCTGAAAAAAATGATGAATGATAAAGTATCAGAAGTAGTAATTTGTTATTTTTTAAGAACCTTGAGAAATAGTGAATTTAAATATGGTGCCACTCAACTAGAATGTTTAGCAGTAGTATGGGCTCTAGAGAAGCTGCATTATTACCTGGATGACCATAAATTTGAAGTTGTCACTGACTGAAGTGCAGTTAAATCCCTACTAAACTTGAAAACACCTAACAGAAATATGTTCAGATGGAAACTGGCTGTTCAAGAATATAGAGAGAGAATGTCAATAATTCATAGGGCTGGTATGGTTCACTGAAATTTGGATATGTTATCAAGGTTACCTTTTCCAAATGTTGACTCAAATACTGCATATGTTCCTGATGATAAAATTATTCATATTCATGGGATATATGTGGTTGATATGGAGGAAGAGCTATTACAGATTATTCTGGATTCATATGATAAGGACACTTAATTAAAAAAATTATGTACTATATTAAATGATCTAAAGAATGCTTTAATACAAGAATTATTTAAAATCCTTTAACCAAAGTACCAGAAGGCTATGGAAAAAAGGTAAATTTTCAATTGATGAAGGCTACCTCTATTATAGAAGAAAGTTGAGTAATGTTATTTATATTCCACCTTTTATGACAGAGATAATCTTGAAAACTTTTCATGATGACATATTGGCTGGAAATTTTAATCTTTAAAAAACAATGATCACAATTAAAAACACTCATTGGTGGTTTAATATGTCTGAAGACACCAAAATATATGTTGAATCCTGTGATTCTTGCTGAAAATCAAAAAGATTGACTGGTAAAAGGGCTGGATTAATGCAACATATTGAATCTCCTGATGCACCATGGCAGATAATAAACATGGATTTTGTAATAGGATTACCTATTGCTGGAAAAGACAGTTATAACTCTTGTTGGTTTATTGTGGACATATTGACTAAAATGTGTAAATTCATCCCTACTCACAAGGATGTTTCCACTTAAGAATTAGCTTTCTTATGGTGGTCTCATATGTTTAATACTGCTGGTTTTTCTAAGGCCATAATCTCTGACAGGGACCCTAAAGTTACTTCTTAATTTTGGATGTCTCTGATGGATGTTTGTGGTTGTGATCTAAAATTTTCTACTGCCCATCACCCCCAAACTGATGGATTAGCTGAAAGAATGATTCAGACTTTAGAGGACATGATAAGAAGGTATTGTGCCTTTGGCCTTGAGTACAAAGACAATGACAGATTTACTCATGATTGGGTTACCCTACTTCCTGGGTTGGAATTCACTTATAATAGCACTGTTCATTCTGTTACCTAGAAAAAGCCTTTTGAGCTCTGGCTGGGATATTTCCCAAATACTCCTTCCCGAATTCTCAATAACAAAATACCTAAATTGGATTTAAATCCTGGTGTAAAATCTTTTCTTCAAATGAAACAACTTTGCAGAAGTCATGCTCAAAAATTTATTGAAAAATACTTTGAATATGAGAAGAAGAGATGGGACAAATCCCATAAAAAATACACTTTTAAAAACGGTGATGAAGTACTGATTTCTACAGTCCACTTCAATTTACAAGGTAATAACAAATTGAAAGACCCATTTGTAGGTCCATTTGTTGTCAGAAGAATGGTTGGTGATAATGCAGTTGAAGTTATTTTGTATTCACCATATTACAGAAAACATCCTGTGTTTAAAATATCTCTTTTGAAACCTTACACATCCAATAGTGATTTATTTTCCAAAAGGAGGGGAAAACCAAAGAAGAACCCTAATGAAATCACTGAGACATCGGAAATTGATAAGATTCTAAATGACAGAATAGTTACTGCTGAAAAAGGTACAGAATACTTATTGATATTCAAGAATAAATCTTCTGAATATGATTCTTGGATCCCTGGGAAGGAGATATCTAATCTTCCTACTCTGCTAAAGAAATATAAAAAGAAAAAAACATAGCATTTTTTTTTATTGTTTTTTTAGAGTAAGATAGTGTCAGCCAGGCTGCCAGACTTACCCAGTAAAATAATTAATTATTTACTGGGATGAAGCCACACCTTATTATTTTTATTTTTTATTAATTATAATTTATTTACATAAAATTTACCTGTAATAAATTATCTAATTAAAAAAGGGTAAAGTTAGTGAATAATTAAAATTAATATTAAAATGTCCCTTATATTTTTTTTTCTAACACTGTGCTCAATGACAGGTTAAGAGAAATAAAAATTAATATTAAAATAAAAATTTTTAAATTGAAATAAAAATTTAATATTCAAATAAAAATAAATATATACAAAAAATTCAAAATACTTTTTTAGAATTGAAATTTAAAGTAAATTTTAAATAAACTAATATATTTCTGTAATATACATTAAATACACTTTTCTGAAATCTTATTTTTGGAACAACCTTATTATTTGAAAATATTTTTCTGGAACATTCTTTTCTTCTCTTATACTACTGTATTTAAGATTTTAACACCATGATTTGTCTCTCCTTTGCCTATATAAGGCCTCCCTTTCTGATTTTTTTTGATCACTCATTACTTACTTATTTTATTAAAAAATTTACTACATTTAAAATATTTATTTCTATTTCTTATTGTTTTAGTATTTACAAACATGTAATTCTAAGTCATTAATTATAATAATATTTATAAATTTTTTACCTCTTTAATATGAGTAAAGCAAATAAAAGAAAAACATACATACTTTAAATATGAACTCCCTAAATCCCCCTATCACTGCTATTAGACCTCCGTTAAAAACCTTCTAGACCTAAAAGACCCTTTGACAATTACCACTTTTCAAGTTTTTGTAAAAGTTTATAAATAAGACTCAGAATTAAGGTTGAGTTTATTTGAATTTAATTTCATTTTCACTGAATATTCTCCTGAAGGCTACCTTTCATTTCCCACAAACAGATTTGAATTTGGTTCAGTGGTTGCTGAGATATTGGCTGTCAAATTTGAGCCTTTTTTCCAAATTTGAATTTTTTATTTTAATTTTTTGATGTAACAGATCAGTGTTAGATTTTTTTAAGTCACATTTCCTTTTACTGAATACTCTCATGAAGCCATATTTCATTTTCCTAAAATGGATTTGAATTTGGTTCAGTGGTTCCTGAGATATTGACCTTTAAAGTTGAGTCTTTTTTCCAAATATCACTTAATTTATTTTGTATTTTTATATTGCATAATTAGAGAACAAGGCTTCTGAAAATCTTATATGATGATTATCTATGATTTTGTCTCCCAAATCTTAGGATAACTGAATTATTTCTTGGCCAATTGCTTTAAAAAATTATATATTGGTGCATTTCAATCTAATCATAAACTGGCCAAGAAAGCTGGACTTCCAAATTGGACAGGTATGTAATGGGTTGAACTAAGTAAGGATTATATCTATTATTCTAATGTTATCATCAAATATGGAGTATTTCATAGCCAGAGCCATTTTTACAAAACCAATTCAAATATGGTTACTTTTTGGCTTTTCTGTTATATCAATCCTATTACTGTAAGGCCAATCTCTTCACCTGCTAAAATTAAAGGCCAGGGACTATACTTTCCAGATCAAAAATCTATCATGCACTTTGGTTTAGGAAACGGGATTATTGAAGCAATTTGAAATTCTTCAAGAGATTATCATCAAACTACTAAGGCACCTCCTGGATTTGAATTTTACAAAAAGTTTACTCATTTTAGATGTTCTTTTCAAATCAATCAAATTTTGATAAACCAGGTAAGTAAGGTGAGTGGTAAAGGGTCAATGGTTACTAAAACAATAGGGAGGGGTTGTAAATATGGTAATTAAAGTATTTCTAAATTTTTATTTTTATTTTCTTAAATTTTTAATTTATCAGTTATTAAAGATAATCAATCAATTTAAGTATTGTACCATCAAACCCTTGTGCTGATAAAGGTTTTCATTAAATTATATTCTATGAATGAGTTCATAATACCATTCTTGCCATTTGTTTTATTTGAATTTTCTCATGTAATCATTGGAAGATAGTATTTTGGATTCCTTTACTTGGTTGATTATCTTTTTTAATTAATTTATATAATTATTTATGAAATAAAATGAAAATTTGGTAATCCTTACCCCCTCCTAGAGTAAATTGCAAGGGGGGGAGTATTGCCAAATTTTCAAATAAGATCTGTAAACTTTTTGACTTTATAAAATTTGGAATGAAATATGAACAAAAAATAAAAAAAACTAGTCACCAAAAATTTTCATTAAGCAGTCAATTTCCTCAACAGAATTATTAGCTTTAATGCATTCTATCAAGAAAACATTTTAAATAATTGGAATGCAATATGTACTAAATAAAAAAAACTACTCATCAAAAATTTTCATTAAGTATTAAATTTCATACCAAAACCAGTGGAAGATGAAAGAGTCTTACCCTTCTTGTACTTGGCTTGATATTGCTTAGAGTGTTCAGATATTTTTTCTTGTTAGTTTCTCCTTTTCTTCAACAAAATTTTCTTTTTTCACTAATTTCTTTGTTTAGTGTTAATTTATCATGCCTCACCTTAAATCTACTTCTCAAAAATTTACTCAAATGAAACCTTCTGAACTACATATTGTAATTACATGGCTAGAAATTAAATCTAATTTTGATGCCTGTTTTGGCTGTGCGAATTCCACTCATGTTGGTCATCCACCCACACCAAAATTGAGTTGCTTTAATCAAATCGAAGTGAAGTTGAATTCAAAAACTAAAGGTAAGATTGATTTTTAAATAAAGAAAATTAGGGAAAGTTTCAAAAAATATCAGACAAAATACAAGAAAGAAAAGATGGCTTCTTCTTCAACTAACTGGGTTTGGAGTTACCAAAGATGATGAAAAGCATGGGATCACCTCAGTTTCAGAAAAACTCAACTATATGTGTCCTCTTTATTATAAAATGGATGAACTCTTTGGAAAAAGAATTGAGAAAGATTTTTTAGCTTTGGAGAGGTAGAAGGTTAGTATTCTAAATGAGGATGATGAAAAATTCAAAAAAAATCAATCTCATTTGTAAAATTCCCAAATTCAGTTACAAGCCAATGAATTAAAAATGAAGCAACTTGATGCTGAAAAATCAAGACATCAAGCTTTTTTACTTGACAGTGTTAATGCAAATAAATAAAATTCTGATATTAAAGAGTTGGTTTCTTTACTCAGCTAAAATTATGTAAATATTAATACATTTCTTTCTGAATTTATTTATTAATGTAAAAATGAAATTCTTCCAACAATTCACATATCTCCTTCTTTAGATATTTAAACTCTTCAAAATTTTTTTGTCTAACTAAACTACTTATATCTAATAATCTAGATACTACTCTGTCAATCATACGTTCTATTTTTTCATCAATTACATTTAATTAACCTACAATTTACTATATTACGGGTTCCAGACCACCAAATTATTTCTAAGTCAAAAAAATTTATGTCAAAATTTTTTATTTGGCAATACCCTCCCCTGAATTATATTAAAGTAGGGGCATAGATTGCCAAAATTTATGTGCATTGCATAAATTAACATGTAAAAAAGTCTTATAAGATAATTAAAAAACCTAAATAATGACAATTTTTTGGGGATTCCTTTTGTTCTAGATGATTTTGATGGAGGTATAACGGCATAGGTAGGTGGAATTTGAATATTTCAAAGGCAAAGGTATGCATGGATTATCTTTTATTCTCTTTACTCAATTAAAACAGGGAAATTTGTTTTATAATTTTTATTATAATTTAAAATTTAGAATTACGGTGTTGTAAGTACTAAGTAATAAATAATATTAATAAAAATATTGATTTAATAAATGATTTAATAAAATAATTAGTGAGTAAAGAATTTTTAAAAACAACCAGAAAGGGGAGGCCTTATATAGGCAAAAGAGAATCAAAGTATGGAGAAAAAATCCTATATACAAGTGTATGAGAGAGAGAAAGAAAATTCCAGAAGAAAATACTTCAAACTTTAGGATTTTTCTATAAAAAAAGATTTAGAATGTTGTATTTACTGTATATGTCAAAATAATTTGATTTATTTAAAAATTCCTGTAAATGTCATTTTTCAATAAGTAATTTGATTTTTTGTATATCTTTATTTTATTTAAATATTTTTTTAATATTAAATTTAATTTTAATATTTTAATCTTTATTTTGTTTAACCTGACATTGAGCACAGTGTTAGGAAATAATAATAAAATATATAAGACAATTAATATTGATTTTAATTTTTTACTAAATTTTCTTTTTTGTAACTAGTAAATTTATTAAAAGTAAATTTTAAGTGACTATAATAAATTTAATAATAATATATAAGAAATAAAAAGGCATGGATTCATCCCAGGAAATAATTAATTATTTTACTGGGTAAGTCTAGCAGCCTGGATGAAACAATTCAAGTAAAAATGTGAGTGGAAATCATTTGTGACAAAAGTCATTGAAATCAAAAACAAATGTATACATGAAACTCATGGGAAAAAATATTTCCTCATGATTACCATTTTATGATACATGGCCAATGGCTCATTAATTTAGGTCAGTAGAGTATCATATATGACTTGTAAAATGTTAATTCATGAAATAATTTTTTTTGACAACCTATATCACACCTCATACTTAATCAAAATTGGATGAAACTTACCTAAATGGCTCTCCTCAAACTACCTGAAAGAAATAGTAACAAAAATTTCCAGAAAAGAGTCCCAAAGTTTAACAAAAGAGCCCCAAAAGTTGCCAATAAATTGTCCCAAAAGTACCCAAAGAGTGTTCCAAAAGTGTCCAAAAAAAAGTCTCCCAAAATTCTCCTAAAAGTGTTCCAAAAGTTTCCAAAAAAAAGTGTCCTGAAAGTACCCTAAAACCTCCCTGAAAATTTCCAGAAAAGTGCAAAAAAATTATAAAAAAGGTTCAAAAAACATCCAAAAAGTTCCAAAATAACTTAATAAAATTTTAAAATGCTTTATAAATGATTGCAAATTATTTCCAAAGGTTTCCAAACATTTCCAAATTTTGATTTAGTGAAAAAATAGACTTAAATTAGCCCAAAAACACCTAGAGTTCACTGAGAAATGCTTGGAAAATGTTTCTGAAAGGTTTTAATAAAATAAATACCAAAAACAGGCCAAAAACATCTCAAAGGAAGTAGAAATTTCTTGGAAAATTTTTCTGAATTGTTTCCAAAAGATTCCAAAGCAATTTAGCAAATAAAAAGGTCAAAAAAGTGAAAATACCTAAAAATGACCAAAAAACACCAAAAAGTCAATTAATAAATAATAAAAATGATAAAAAACAAGAAAAAAAGGGGGTGAAAGGGAAATAAGAACAGATAAATCAGCAATCAAACAAAAAAGATGATAAAAAAAAGAAACAAAAAAAAGAGAAAAAAAAAGACATTTCAATGAGCAATTAAATTTAAAAAAATAAGAAGGTGACTCACTTTGAGTGCTCTGAAGTGAGAAGTATTAGAACCAACAATAGATGATGGAAGCTAGAGATGAAGAGAAGATGAAATATATTATTGAGACAGAATCTTAGAAATGTTATGCATTTGCAAATGTTATGCAGTTTCAAGTCTGGGAGCTGAACCAAAACAAATGCAACTGAGAAACTGGAGAATTTCATTGGAAAAAATTATTACACAAAAAACAGAATTGTAAATAAGTTAAGCTAGGCCCTCAAAATGAGAAGCTGTGGAAGTGATCTCAAGTTGATGGTGGACTGAATGTGGCATGTTATGTTAGTGAAAAGTGGTAAAAATAAAGAGTAAGTGTATGATTATGGGATTGATTAAGTTCTGGTAAGTCATATACCTTGCTCATATGAATAAGCCCTTAAGGGTTAGGTGAAATAAAATCTAGGTGTTGGTGCTTTTGAACCTAGTGTTGGCATCTTTGTACCTAGTTCTGACTAATGATGATGATAAAGGGAAGTGTTTTGATGACTTTTTTCACCCAAAAGAATACATGTTTGGGGACAAATACATTGTTGAAATACAGCTGTCCAGGGCAGGTGTATTTCATTTTTTGATGGCAAGTTGGATGCCTTTTTTGTGGCATGTTTATGTGGTGTATTTGGTAATGTTTGAGAACCCCTATTATTTTACTAAATTATTTTAACTTATTTTAAAAAAATTATATTTATTTAATTTAATTTAAGTAATTAATTTTATTCTGTTGATTCATTTTCTTTTCATTTACTTAAAATAATACTATTTTCATAAAATTAATTGAGTTAAAATGGGATAAAATTATGGAAAAGTTGAAGAACTAAGGTCACTGTATTTACTGGAGCTCAGAACTTTCTTGAAGTTGGCTAGAGAGAGGGTCAGGGAGAGAAAGAGAGTGTAAAGTTTTTCTCCAACAATTTAAGGGTTATATTAAATTTAATAAATCATTTCTTTATTAAAACTTTGATTTTAACTCTTGGTTTAATAAAAAGTTTATTTTAAATTATTTATAGTAAAACTTATTTATATTACGGGGTATCAAAGTTAGAGATCTTCCATTTCAAAATACCTCTTTTTTCCACCAAATCAACCATGATTATTTTTTAAGGTATGCCATCTTATGCCCCAAAAACATCTTTTTACTTAGAATTTGCCAGCCAGGCTACTAGACTTACCCAGTAAATTAGGTAATTATCTTACTGAGATGAAGCCAGGCCTTTTAATCCTTATTAATAATTAATTATTTACCAAATACTTATGTATTACTTACAACTAACTAGCTAAGTACAATAAGTAATGTAAATAATTAATAAAAATAAGTAATTGTCACACACATTTTTACTCCCTAACACTGTGCTCAATAATACAGATGAGAGGGAATAAAAATAGTATTAAAAATATAAAGAATATAAAAAGAAGAAACTTTTCAATTTCCTTTATTTAGATTTTGTTGAATCTCCATTTTAAATCAAATGTTTTTTGTACTAAATGTGACGGACCAAGGGATTCTAATTTTTATTTCAAATAAAATGATACCTTTTATTTACACACTATTTAGTATATCTTTTATTATTTCACATACACTCTTTATTTAGTTTCTTTTTTCTCACACCCTTGTATCAGGTGGTGTTAACTCCTTGTCTTTATTTCTCACATCTTTGCCTATAAAAGGCCCTCTCTTTTTTTGTACTTTTCATTCATTACTTACACTTATTTTACAAAACTTACAATATATATAAACTAAATATCTTATTACTATATTTTATAATATTAGTAATTACATCCACATAATTCTAAGATATAAATTATACTAGTAATTATATTTACCTCTTATTATTTGAGTAAAGTAATCAAAAGATTAAAGAAAGTACGTACAGTGTTACTTTTGAGTCCAATAAATCCACTTGAAACCTCGTAGGACTTCCCAATTTATCTTCTAGACCAAGGGGAACACCAACAGAATTAATGTCACTCTTGAAGCTTTCTTTGTGTGCTGTGAAATACCTTTTAAATAATTAAAAATTTCTAACTTTAATACCGCCTATTTATTTAACTGTATTCATCTTTTCTAATTTTAATTTAACTCTCCCAATTAATTCATTTTACCTTGTTTTATTTTAATTCATTTATTATTAATGCACTTTAATTTTATTATTTGTTTTATCAATGAGCTATTTTAACTTCAACAAATTCACATTGTAGTTACTACTTAGTATAGAAGGGTCTTCATTAATGATGTTTTAATCATCCTATTGAAAAATTTCATTTTATAATTCATTTTATCTCAAACCCAATTTTATATATCTATTAAATAATTTATAATTTGAAAAATATTATATTTATTTGGATCAATAAGTAAAATAAAATCAATTTAAAACTTTTTAACAGGAGAGCTAAATTATTATTAAATACAGTTTTAAAATCTGGTAAAATTCATTTCTAACTTTAACCTATAACTAGTAAAACTTGTTTAATTCCTTAAAATATTAACTTATTTACCATTCAAATCAACATAAACTGTGAATTTCCAGTATGTTTTTTTACTTCAGGCTACTCTTAGGATGAGGAAAATCAGTTGTTGGTCATCTTTATAATTTTAAAGGCAAACAATAGGTCACAATATCACGTCTTTTTTGGTCATAATGGTGATTTTAACTTTTTTTATCCATGTGTTCATACATGCATAAAATATAGGACTGGTAGCTCATAAACCATTTTTTGCAAGTGAATATGTGCTCACTTACACAAAAATGGTGGTCACTCAAATGTCATTAATAAATTCACCACCTTCTCACAGGCTATACAAAAGTATTTGGGTCAACATGTCCTAAAGCTCATACTATATGGTTCCAATAGTTTTGCTAATGATTTGATGATAGCTTTTGTTGCAATGTTACATTTATATTTTAAATTGGAAGTCATCAGGTCATTATTTTATATGCCTTTAGTTCAGAACCGTGATATTACCTTCTTTGAGCTTTACGTTTATACATGCAGACAATATAAGTCTGGTAGTTTATAAACCATTTTTGATAAGTGTGTATTTTTGTCATCCAGTAGTTAAGGGTAAGAATAGAATTTCTTACCTTACTTTTTCCAATGAGCACTTAAGAATTAACTAAACATTATGATTTAAAATATTTATAATAAATTTTATTTTTGTGACACTGGCAAATAACTAATATTAGTTTAAGTACCCTTGGGTGAGAATTTTGTTGAAAATAATAGGTGACATGAGAAGTTTTCTTGGTGTGGGAAAAATATTTTTTGTTTTTTCTGTGTGGGAAGTTAATCTTAGAGTGAGAAATTATTATTTCAGTAATGGATGTAATTATATCTTTTTTTAGTTTTTGTCTAAATTACAAGTGTATATACTCTTATTTTCCTTTTTTCTACAAACCCTGGTCTTTAGCTATATTAAATATTCTCTTACTTTAGGCATACAGGTTAATACCTTTCTATCTGTAAAAGAGGCTTGGGTTAAGAGGAGAAGGGGCATTTTTTTACACAATTATGAATTATGTTACATTCTTTTATAGAACCTTTTTTAAAAAAATATATATATAAAAATTCAATCATATAGTAATTACATTGAAATAAATATATCTTCTTGCTACTATTGTGAACTTATCAAATTTACATCCTTTAATTTATTTCAAGTTTTGACTCACTTCTGGACCAAAACCTTGAAAATTCTCACTCTTACTCAAAAATGGTGGTCACTCAAATATTTTTGGAAGACATGCACCACCTGCTCATGGAATTTAAAAAAAAATTTGGGCTACCATGTCCTTAAGCTCATATTAGGGGGTATAAAAGTTAGAAATCTTCCATTTCAAAATACCTCTTTTTACCACCAAATCAACCATGATTATTTTTTAAAATATGCCATATTGTGCCCCCAAAAACACCTTTTTACTGAGAATTAATGTCAAGTTTGTGGCTTTCTATTTGTGTTGTGAAATACCTTTTAAATAATTACAAATTTCTAACTTTTATACCCCCTATTATATGGTTCCAATAGTTTTTCTGATCCTGGATGATAGCTTTTGTTATGATGGTTCATTTATATTTTCAATCAGAAATTTTCATGTCATTATTCTATGTCTCTCACAGGGGGAAATCAGGTCTCCCTGGCTGGGAGAATAAGAAAATAAACAATAAAAAAAGTATAAAGTATAAAAAAAACTTAATCCAACCTTGTTCCAATTACAGCAGCAAGGAGTTCTCACATAAATGTTAGAAAATTTTGAAAGTGATGTTTGAGTATAGAATAATGATAGAAAAATAGGATGTGAGATTTAAAAAAAAATTAGTGAATGATGGAATGTGATATTTTGGTATATAATTGATATGTCAAAGGGGTATATGAGATGTGAAAAAAGTTAGCAAATGATAAAATATGCTATTTTATTACAAAATTATGATTGTAAAAAGGCAAGTAAGATGAATGAAAAGTTATTTTATAATGAAATGTGATATATCATATTCAAATTGTATTGGGGAACTAGAGAATTTTAAAATTAAAAATGTTCAAATGTTGGTGAATGATGAAATGTGATATTTGAGAATAAAACTTTGATAGAAAACTAGAAAGTGAGATAATTAAAAAAACTAGCAAATGATTAAATGTGATTGTTTATTTTAAAATCACAATCAAAAATGAGATTTTAGAACAGTAAATTGTTATCAAATGTTGAAATGTGATGTTGGAAGGTAAAATTGTGATGAAACCTTTCCAAATGAGACTCATACATAATGTGAAGAATGGTGATGATATTGCTTGAGAAGGAGAAGTGACAAGCAGGTTAAGTTAAATGTTACAGCAAAATAAGAAAAGTTACTGAATGAGTGCTGGTCAAATGCCGGTTAATCAATGGTCATATTCTGGTCCTATGAAGAATGGTTGCAGTGCAAAGAAAAAAACCGGTTGCAGACTTGCATGCAGGACCCCCCCTCATTTTTCCTGGTGTCACTAATTCATTTTTGGGGGAATCCAGGACAACTGGTGTTATTGACCATTCCTCAATCTTCATAATATGAAATGATAGATTGAATGACGGAGTGGGGGAAATGCAATTGGCATTTGATTTGGGACTTGTCGCATCCCTCCATGAACATACCAACCACAATCACATTTGTTTCTGTTGACTTGGCATAGCGAGGCAGGCAAAACCAAAAAAGAAAAAAGAAAAAGCCTGAAATTTATAGTGTACTAAAAAAAGTGTGAGAGCAAAACAACACAAAAACTTACCTAGCAATAGTTGATCTGTGAGAGAGTCCGGATTGAGGCACAGAAGTGTGGGTATCGGTTGGATAGTGGTGGAATAAGGCAAAGAATCGGAGACAGAAAAAACAAAAAAATAATGGGGTGCCAAGCGGCCACTGAATATACATGCTTATTCTACACCATTGATAGACTTAACACTTTTCTTCCATCAACGATTCACACAATCTATCTATCTATCCTCATCTTCAACTCAATATAAAAAATGATTGTTTATTAATTTCAACTCAGAAAAAATGTGGGATTACAAGCAGCTTTTATGGATGACATTCTTGCCCTTCTTAAAAAATAAAATAAAAATCGAACATATTATATTTTAGGCTTTTCGTAAAAATCTACCAAAACATTGAATTCTTTGTCCATTTGTCACTATTTCAAAAATAATTTTGAATATATAAATAAGTAAAAATTAAGATTTAACATTTTAGTGTCCCCATCATCAATTCAACAAACAAGTAGTGCTAATTCTTATGTAATAGTCACAACCAGTCATTATGGAATCTAAGACCCAAAACTTTACCTAAACAGATATTTTCACTAAATAAATAATATTTCAGAAAAGGTAACCCAAGGAATTTCGTTTTTTTTTATAAACAAACTTTATCTAATCAGTTAATGTATTTCGAAAACGAACTTGGTCTCTAGCAAATCAAGTAAAATAATATCAGTATAAACTCCCTGTTCAATGATCGCTATGGAAAACACTTACTGGTAATTTTTTCAATTTTCTTTTACACAAAAAGAGGGAAGTAAGAGGTGGGCGGACTGGTTAGATTTCCTCCACAATGCATCTGGTCAATTGCACTTTGTGAAAATGGTTCAGGATTGGTGTTATTTCTCCAAATATTTATGTCCGATGGTCTACAAGGCAAGGAACGGCTTCTTTCCAAAAAGGCGGTTCGGCACGATGGAAATTTATTTGGTAAATCAGTGGCTTCCTTTGACAGCGTCTGTACGCTGTTCTGGCCAAGTTGCACCTTCATTTCTGTATTTGTCACCGACTTAGAGGGGCTAATAATGAGGATCGATGGTGTTAAAGGATTTGATGAAGGATTTGATGAGATATTAAATTTAGATTCATTTATAGACTCTTGATCCTCAGAACTGTTCCTTGAGTTGTGAATCAGATCCTTTGTGTTTTCTGTCAAAGACAAACTGTCAAAAACTGCAGGGCTGATTGACTTCAAATTGGCAGAATTTTCGGAGGGGGTGGGACTCAATGTTTGTTCATCTTCAACAACAAAGCGCAGAGATGATGAGCAGATCGTAGAGCTAGTAACAGGTGCGTTTCTTAGGCGGCGAGTCAATACGCTCAAGGGAGGTGAAGTGCAATCAGGTCTAAACAATAGTTGCTGCCTGGCCGATATTGAACGGCAAATTCGAGGCCTACTAAAGCCAAGGCCTGGCGACTTAGCAACAGTACCTTTATAACCCAGAATCAAACGAGAAGATTCCCAATCTTTTAAAGCTTGTTGCCTTAAATCTTCGGCTACTATCCAGCCAGATGGACCATGAAAGACAGTAGACTTATCTGAACATCCGTGTATTGAACTATAAGATGAAATTTGACTTGGAGAAGGTGGAACTGAAGAATCTGGAGACCATTGAGATTGGAAAGATTTAAAAAGCAGTGGACTCAATAAAGGACTGGCAACGCGCATAGGTTTCGAAGGGCGTTGTCTAACAGATGGTGACAAGAGACTGGAAGGTGAAGCTGCCACAGATGCCATTTGATATTGGTAGGCATTTCCAAAATAATCAGACGGGATTGAAGTTGGGGACTCGGAAGCAGAGGAGTTTACACTGTTGAAAGCTCTTAATGAGGAACTGTTGGAAGGATTACGTAAGGGAACCCCTGAAGGCATCCTAGGTGCAAGAGTAGAAAAGTCTAGAGTGCCGGTAAACATGATACAGAGACGATATTTTCGAAAAACAATTTTTATAAAAACGATGAATAGCGTGAAAAATAAAAGAGATAAGTTTGATTAACGTTCAAAGAAAAAGACCAAATTGTCAAAAGAATAACTTTTTGGGGATGATAAGAAAAAGTCAACCCAGTTTAGGTGAACAATGGCAATTGGGTAAGAAAATGGAAATACACATAGCCAGAGGGACAGTATATATATGTAATTGAAACGGCTATCACTACATCAAGATACACACAGTGATGGTTGATCGAAAGACATGGATGTAATTTTACTGATTTAAATGACCGGAGGTAAACCACGATGATGTATTTACAGTCTAAAAGGTCGTGCGCTATGAACAGTACAAGCAGAGAGAACATAATGAAGAGGCACGTGTAGATTACAATCTCATGGAGAATGCGAAAATTACTTATGGCATGATATCTTATCGCACCTGTATAATGAATCGACCTGACGTTTTTCTGTGTTCTCTTTTTCTGATAGGCTGCGTGAATTAATCTATATTGAGTGTTGGCCGCAGTCACTCTGGCACTTATGAACGACTCACGCCAGCGTGAAATATCCCTTCGTTTGTCAATGATAAACTACATCCAATTTTTTAATGAGTTAGTGGCTTATTCAAATGTAGAGCTTAGTAACGGATTTTTTGACTTATGTTTCTTTCTTTGGAGCACAATGTAAAGGATTAGCTTGAGAGTTGCAATATGAAAATTACTTCTTGACATAAGGCCCCAGTGTCTAATCACTCAAAATGTTTCAGAATTTCCAAGTTTTGGTGAATCCTTTGATCATTCTACTACAGCTTTGGGACAAATAGATGCGGTAACTCTCTTTTAGTAATGATTCAATCAATAAATTTTATTTTCATTTCAAATTTTACATTTTTATTTATTTCTTACAATCTCACCCAACTAAGGGGCATGAATGAGGTAGGAGATAGGGAAGGAATATGTGCAGAAGAAACTTAATGCTAAGGAGAAAATAGGGCAATTACACGGAGACAACTATTGGAACTAGAGAGGGAAAGGTTGTAGGGGAATCTAGAGGAAATTTTGCATTTTGGCTCAGTAGCATGAGTAAGTTATCAATATGAAAACGAAGGATGAAAAATTGAGGAATATTTTTTGAAAGTGAATCTTAGAAATTTTAAACTAGGAAATTGATGGAGCCGAGCCTTTCAACGAGCAATAAAGAGACATCGAGAAGAATAAAAATTGTAATCATTAGCGGGAGATCATTTCATCTTACTCAACTTCTGCGGGCGAGTTTCGTTTTGCTTCAGTAGGCTTCATGAAATGTGATTTTGAGAAACTTGGTGCCATTCAAGAAGGATTAAGTTTTATTTCCTAAACATCCTAGTATTTACAATCTATACAAGCATACGTGACTTATGCTCCGCATGAGATTCAATGTGGAATCAGAATATCTGACCTATTATCTGTGAGGTATTTAGAGCATGTATGTATATTAGGCGAAAGGGTATCATCGTCACTTTTCAATTTTGAATTTAAGATCAAAAAAGACTTTATATTAACTCCGGATTTTGTTTCAAGATTGTTTAGAAGCCATAGATCCATAATATAAAGTAAAAAAAAAAAAAAAAAAAAAAAAAAAAAAAAGATAGCATGGTTTCTCAAAAATATTTTTTTTGAAAAAAAGTGAAATTTTTAGCTCAAGAACTAATTACAGTATGATAATGAGACTAGCATCATCAGATAGAGAGAGGGTATTTTAGTTGTATTCAAAAAAAGAAACATAGTGAAAAAAATTTTTTTGAGTGAAAAAATCAAAACTTTGTGGAGGGGTCACCAGCGCGTTAATCCTCCAGATGCAGTAATAGCAGCTTGCATTTGTGAAGGTATGGAGGCTAAAATGTTTTCTGGAAAGTTATATGAAATACCATCCCAAGCACAGTGCAAAGCTAGTTCTAATTTTTGATATTTTGGGACTGGAATTTGTTGTGAACATTGGCCTTCATTTCTCTCCAAACTTGCTCTATTGGATTGGGGTCAGGAGAGTTTGAAGGCCAATCTTCAAACTTCTTAAGGTTGAGAGACACACGAAACTTGTTGGCTTGTACGGTCGTTGAAGATGATAAATACAGTAGGAATTAATATAATAAAAAGGAAATGGAGTGGAACTGTTGAACTTGGATAATATGATAATAATTTAATAATATTTTTTTATGTCTTTCTTTTTCTCATTGAACAATTATAACTCAAATAAATAATTTAATGTAAATAATTATTTGTATATGGTTTTGATGTTACTATAATAGGGGGTATCAAAGTTAGAAATGTGTAATTATTAAAAATGTATTTCATAACACAAAAAGAGAGCCACAAACTTGACATTAATCCTTAGTAAAAATGTCAGCCAGGCTACTAGACTTATCCAGTAAAATAATTAATTATCTTACTGAGATGAAGCCACACCTTTTAATTCCTTATTAGTAATTAATTATTTATTACCTACTTATGTATTACTTACAACTAACTAGCTAAGTACACTAAGTAATGTAAATAATTAATAAAAGTAAGTAATTGTCCCATATATTTTTACTCCCTAACACCGTGCTCAATAATACAGATGAGAGGGAATAAAAATAGTATTAAAATATAAAAAATATAAAAAAGGAAATTTTTCAAATTCCTTTATTAGGGGGTATCAATGTTCAGGGATCCGCAATTAGGGATCAGTAATTTTTTTTCCCGGGATCAGACATTATTAATTGCGGAAGATTCTTATCCACTAGCCCCAGGGCTAGTGAATAAGAAATCCACGATAATGAATTATCCCGCCTCTTATACCCCAATTTCCATTCCTAATTCCTGATCCCAAACTCATCTCATCCATGATGGATTTGCAAGAAAGTCACATGACTCATAATTGCTGATGCCATCCTTAAGTCTTTCCTCACTCTATGCTACTTAATTTTGGTGGCGAACACTTAAGTTTTTTTTTATCTACACACCCCAACTGCACATTTGGTGGTGAATTCCCACTTCCCTCATCACATAACCCTTCCACCGGCAACAATGAAACACCTCTCTACTACATGGCTACTTCACTCCACTATTAATGCCATCACTTTACTTTTAGTTCTCTAGTATAAATCTGACTCTGATTTGGAAGATGCTTTAGCTTATATGTGTTTACTTTCCAAAAAGCGTCACATCATCACCAGGGGGCCAAATCTTTATCATGATCCCTGATATGATCTGGCCTCCATTCTCAACATTCCTCACTTAAACTTCACCCAAATTTTTAGAACTTCTCCTGATTCTTTCTTCAAACTTTATCAACTCATTTCTGAACATCCTATCTTCCATAACAATTCTCATAACAAACAGCGTAATCCTGCCATCCAACTTGCTGTTGCTCTATGTCGCTTTGGCTCAAATGGAAATGGTGCTGCCGTAAGACGTTTGGATAATCTTTTTAACATAGGATATGGTACCGTGATATTATACACCAAGCGCTGTATGATTGCTATCCTTTCCCTCAAGTCTCAAACTCTTGCTTGGCCAACTCCAGAACAGCGACTTGAATCCTCTCAAGTAATGCAAGCTGAAGGTTTCCCTGGCTGTGTAGGATTTGTTGATGGCACAACTATACCTTTGAGTCAAAAGTCTGCTCATGATGGCAACCATTATTTTGATCGCAAAAAAAGGTTTCTTCCAAATCTTCTCCAAGTTCTCATCTTTTACAATCTAACTTTTTATTTTCTTTCTAGATACTCTATCGCCGTTCAACTTGTATGTGATGTCAATAAAAAATTTATTGCTTTTCACAGTGGCTGCCCTGGATCATGTAATGACTCTTCCGTCTTCCAAAGAATGAGGATTTCTCAATCCCCTGACTCATACTTTGACGAATCTCAGTACCTCCTTGCAGACTCAGCATATGCAAGTGGAAAGTACATTATACCTGCTTTCCGTGGTGCAACTTCAGAAAATGACCCCAAAACTGCCTTTAATTATCACCTTGCACAATCAAGAGTACGAATTGAACATGCTATAGGTATTTTAAAAGGACGATTTTCTAGTCTTTGGGAGCTCAGAATCTAATTTCAAAAAAAATTGGAGATCAAAACTGCAAATCATTGGATCTTTACTTGCGTAATACTCCACAATATTCTAGCTGATTTAAAGGATGAGTGGAATGATCTTTATGAAGAAGAGGATCCTAAACCACCACCGGCACTCCCCTCCCTTGATTCACAAATCATTCAATCAACTGGCATACATTCCATTATAATGCCAATTACTCTCCAACATTTCACTTTGCAACACTTTTAATTTTTAATTTTTACGTTTTCATACTTTCTAAATGTCCTCTTTGTGTACTTTATTCACTTGGTTTTGTATTTTGGTTTGTTGCATATTCATTTTTTTTTTGAATTTACGGTAAAAATCTTTTTTTTGGATGGCTCATTGGTTTTCTTTCACCAGCTCAACATGAAATCACATATTTTCTGAAATTTCATATTTTGTCAGTGATTTTTTTTTTCATTCATCCCTCATATCCTTTTCCTATTCTCCTCCAACATCCCTCAAACAATTTGGTTTCATTCATTTTGTCATCTCATCTCTCCAGGTAAGTCATTTTATTCTTTTTTTTTGATTTTTTGATTACTAATTATAATTTTTTTTGTTTTTTTCTGTTTATTTTATTTATTTTATCTAATTTATTTTTGTAAGTGGTTATTTTGGATTTCAATGGTATAATTAACCTTTTTTTTCTCTCCCTCTTTACTTTATTTTTTAGCTCCATCACCCTACTCTTCATCCCTTCTTGGCATTGTCATTATCCCCCCTTTCCCTTATTTCACTTTTTTTTGGCTCCATTTCATTGAAACACATACATTGCACATTCTTTATGCATTTCACTTACTCCATATTCAATTTCCCCACAATTCCAACATCAATCTTTCTCACTCTATGTTTCCTACTTTTCAATCAAGGTAAGTTTCATCTACTTTTTTTCATGCCTATATGATATCTCATTCCTTTTATGAAAACTTCATACTTGAATATATGTATGACTCTTATCTGGATAACAGTGAACTTATAAAACTCCTTTTGATCTCATCTTCATTACCACTTCTCAAGTTTTTGTAAAATTTTGAAAATCAGACTTGGAATTAGGGTTAGGTTCGTTCAAATCTAATGTTCTTTTTACTGAAGACTCTCCTGAAGGCTACCTTTCATTTCCTGCAAACAGATTTGAATTTGATTCAGTGGTTGCTGAAATATTGACTGTTAAAGTTGAGCCTTTTTTTTCCAAATTTAAATTTTTATTTCATTTTTTTATGTAACAAATTAGGGTTAGGTTTATTTAAATCACATGTCCTTTAACTGAAGATTCTACTAAAGCATATCTTTCATTTCCCACAAATAGGTTTGAATTAGGTTCAGTGGTTGCTGAGATTTTGACCTTTGAAGTTGAGCCTTTTTTCCAAATTTCACTTGTCTTATTTCACATTTTTATATTGCATATTTAGAGGATAAGGATTCTGAAACTCTTATATGATTATTATCTAGGAATACATTCGTTGGTCAAGAATATCACTAAAGCTCAAAAATATGAAGATTTTCGCTTATGGGACACTCTACCTTCCTTTGACTCTTTTCTTGCTTTTCAACTCAAAAAGCTCTGTAATAAAGCATTTGAAGAAAATCATGAACTTGAAACCAAAGTTGGAATACCGAATTGGTGTGACTCCAAATGGGAAGATATCAGCCACAAAATCTTTTATTTTCTAATGTTATTATCACTCATTCTGGATTTCACAATAGGATTCATATCGATAGGAATGATGCCAATTCTCTTACTTTTGGAATATTCTCATATATCAATCTGATAACTGGCCACCCAATACCATCTCCAGCTAAAATCAAAGGACATGGTTTATATTTTCCAGACCACAGGTGCATCATTGATTTTGGTTTGGGAAATGGTATCATCGAAACTATTTGGAATTCTTCTCAGGATAATCATCAAACGACCAAAGCTCCTCCTGGTTTGGAATCCTGTCAAGATTTCACACATTTTGGTTGCTCATTTCAAATCAGTAATAAGTTGATACAAAGAATCAATAAGGTAAAAAAAAAAGGTAAAGTTATTCGATTTAAAAAAACTTTATCTAGATCCAAAAAGTATGGGGATTAGAGTTGTCATCAAAAATTTTATATTTTTTCATAAATTTTGAATAAATTTTTTATATATATCAATTTTCTCAATTAATGTGATGAGCCATCGACCTTTGTTTGTATAACAGGTAATCATGATAACATTTATTTGTTTGATTTGTGAGGTTCCTCTTGCCTATACCTGTAGAAAGTCCCAAACTTTTGTTTCTAGACTTGGTCTGCATTTTGGCTTGAGGAATTGTCATCACTATAAACTAGGGGAATTGATATATATTAGATATTTATTTAATAATTTATGTAATTATATTAAATTTAGATGACTTCCACCCCTTAATTCAACAAAATGCAGGGGGGGTATTGCCAAATTTTCAAATCTGACATGTGAAATTGATGACTTAGAAAAATTTTGGTGATACCCACCCCTTGCTTCAATAAAATGCAGGGGAGAGTATTGCTGATTTTTTAAAACAGATATAGAATTTTTTTGACTTGTAAATATTTTGCTGAAAATTTTTTGGTGATACCCATTCCTTACTTCAATAAAATTCATGGGGAGTTTTGCCAAAATTTCTTATAAGACTTGTGAAATTCTTGAAATGTAAGAATTTTTGGGATACCAGTAAAATGCAGGAGGTAGTAAAGCCAAATTTTCATATAAGACTTTCAAGATTCATGATATGAAAGAATTTTTGTGATACCCACCCCTTACTTCAAAAAAATCCAGGGGTGGGGGATCGTCAAATTTTCAAAGGAGACATGAAAATTTTATTTAAAAAAAGTGGGAGAGTAATGAAATAAAGGCAATTATTGGAAATTTTATGTACAAATAAATATGAACAGTTGAAGTGTGAGAGAAATAAAACAAACTAGTCATCCAACAATTTCTTTAAACGTTCAATTTCCTCAACAGATTTATTAGCCTTAACACATTCTATCAAGAAATCTTTCTTTTTGGAATTTTCTTCATGATCAAACTTATATTTCATCTGCTCTAATAGGTTTTGATGTTCAAGTTTTTTCTCCTCTTTTTTTGATTTTTCAATACTTAGAGTTAACTCAAACTTCTTCTCCTCCAAATCTTGGGCCCAATCATCCTTCCGTAAAGAGAGCTGGTACTTCCTCTCCTCCAAATCTCGGTCCCGATCATCCTTCCGTAAAGAGAGCTTGTACTTCCTCTCTTCCAAATATTGTAGCCTATCATCCCTCCTTAAAGAGAGCTCATATTTTTGCTTTTAAAACTTTAGAGTCTCTTTAGAAGCTTCCACTTGTTCTAGAGTGATAAGCAATGTTAACAATAAGTAGAAGAAAAGTAGAGTAAAGTATTAATAGGTATGATATCACTTACCAGCATCACGTTTCTCTAAAATCTGTTCCATCAAAGAAAAAGGGGTTTATGATGAAGTATCACTTTTTTGTCTTCTTTGTGAGTGGAAATTTAGACTACTTGAAGCCCTACGCTTCTTGTTCAAGGTCATATTTTCCTCCTCATCATTGTCACTAGCTTCAGACTCAGTTGATTGTGGGTCCTGGGCTTGTTCATCAGCCTTTTAAGAAATAAGAAAATATAAGTAAATAAAAAAAAGTATTGATAAGATAAAAGAAAAAAAAACAAACGTGAGTTAGATTGGGTTGGGTTAAATCGCCAATAGGATCAATAGCAAAGCTATCTAGATTCGTAGAATTTAGAAGAGGGGAGGCTAGAGTGGAGGAAGAGGATGGGAAAATATTTGCTTCGACATCATGTTCGGAGTTAAGGATCTTCACCATCCAACATGTTTACAGGATTAACATCGGCTCGCTCTCCAAAAATTGCATCCATCTCTTTAAAGTAAGGACATAAAGTTTCAAGTTTATCGTCTATGGATTTTATGCCCTTAGTTATATCGTTATCAGTACCCCCAAAACCAGTGGAAGATGAAAGAGCCTTTGCCTTCTTGTATTTTTCTCGGTAATACTTGAATCGTTCAGACATCTGTTTAGGCAAAAGATCAATCCTTCCCTTGGTCTTATTCCGTAATTCATTTGCCATTAGAAGATAGCCATTAACTTTTGATGCGGGGGGCCGTCCTACTTTAGTGGCATACTCAGTACCAAAACAAGAATCATAGTTAGATTTGGTTTTCAGCCAGTTGATAAGAATGAGATGTTCATCTTTTTTTAATTGAACGGTTTTTAATTTCTCAGCTGAGCGGGGGAAAGAGGAAGTAGTGGGAATTGAAGAACAACTGGGTGATGGCTGCCTTTGAGAAGATCTAGGATGACGAGGCATGTTATTATAAATGAAGATGAAAAGGAGCAGAAACAAGCAGATGAGATAGCGAGATGAAAAGGAGCAGAATCAAATAGATGAAATGGGGAGAAATTCTGAGCGGATAGAATGAGCAGGATGGGATGAGAATGGAAGTGCACAGAAAGGTAGAAGGCTGGGATATCCAGAAAGTTGTCCAAGATGTGGTTATCAAATATTGAGGATAAAAATGTCAGATAAGAGGTGAACATTGACACGTAAAGTGTCTAATAACCCAATTATTAGCAAAAATAATTGCGGAAGATAATTGGGGTATGCAGATTATTTTCCGCAATTAATTTAATTGCGGATCGATCAACATTGATACCCCCTATTAAGAAATTTAGATTTTTGTTGAATTAACATTTTAAATAATATGTTTTGTACTAAATGTGATGGTCCAAGGGAACTCAAGTTTTATTTGAAATAAAATTGATACCTTTATTTACTGACCATTTAGTATATCTTTTATTATTTCACATACTCTCTTTATTTAGTTTTTTTCCTCACACTCTTGTAGTAGGTGGTGTTAACTCTGTGTCTTTATTTCTCACATTTTTGCCTATAAAAGGCCCTCTCTTTTTGTACTTTTCACACCATTCCTTGCTGACTGACATATTTTATTATATATTGTTTAAATCCTTTATTACTATATTTTATCATATTAGTATTTACAACCACATAATTCTGATCTATAAATTATAATAATATCTTAAAACACCTCTTATTAATTGAGTAAAAACAATCAAAGATTATAAGAAATATGTACCAATTTGTTGAGAGCCCATTAAAACCATCCAAAGCCTTGTAGGACCTCCAGTTTTATCTTCTAGACCAAGAGAATCACTGACAAAAAGGTGTTTTGGGGGCACAATAGGGCATATTTTAAAAAATTATCATGGTTGATTTGGTTGAAAAAAGAGGTATTGTAAAATGGAAGATTTCTAACTTTGATACCCCCTAATATAGATAAACTAATAATGTATAAGAAAAGGATGATCATAAAACAACAAAGAGAAAATGTCAAGGGGTTCAAATGGTCTAGAAGATTTTACAGTGGTCAAAACGGCGGAGAAGGTGGATAACTCAAGGATTTCAAAACAGGTACTTAGTTTTTATCTTTTATGATTAGTTACTCAATTATATGGTAAAGAATTAGTATTATTATTACTTATGGGATTTAGATTTACGTAAATGTAAGTACTAAAGCAGAAGTAGTAGTAATAAAATGATTTTTGTTGTATATAATAAATTGTAAGTGATAAGGAATAAATAAAACAGCACAAAAGGGAAGGCCTTTTATAGGCAAAAGGAGAGAGAGAGCACACAGAGTTAACACCCACAATACAGGAGTGTGAGATAAAAACATTTTCCAAAATAAGAAATTTCAAATAACAAAAGTGTACTATAAGGATGCATCAATAAAATATATTTTTCTATATATCACTTTATTTGATACACTTATAGAGTTCACTTTTTAAAGGTCACACTTAGTATAAAATGATTTGAATTAAATTTTTGTATCAATAGAATTTTAAATTGTTAAATAAAGAAATTTGAGTTCTTAAAATTTAGTATTAACATATTTTTATTTTCTCTTCCAACCTTTTATTGAGCATGGTGTTATAGAATAAAAATATGAGGGAAATTATTATTAATTTTAAATAATTACTAAATTTACTTGTTGTAATTAGTTAGTTCATTGCAAGTAATAATAAAGGAAAAATAATATAATTAATAATATCATAAGAAATAAAAGGTGTGGCTCCATCCCAGTAAATAATTAAATATTTTACAGGGTAAGTCTAGTAGCCTGGCTGACAGAAAACTCCTTTTACAGGAAAAATGTACTGAAATGTGAATTTTGTTGAAGTAAAAAAAATCATTGATAAATGAGTTAAAATTGAAATAAAAATTAAATTAAAAATAAATTGAAAAGATAAATTGAAAGATTAATTCAAGGTTTAATAAAATAATTAGAATTTAATAAAATAAGATAATTTAAAGTTAATTTTAATAAATAACACAGTTAAAATATCCCTTTAAGTTGCAAGGAAATCCAAAGCCTCTTTCTTTGCCCTCCCTGGCACCCCTCTAGCCAACTTCAAGCAAGGTCAGAGTCACAGTAATTATATGGAATTAGATCTACAACTTTGCTGTAGGATTTTATTACTTTATTTGTATTTTAATTTAATAATTCAATTAATTTTAGAAAAATGAAATGGAATTTTAATTAAATAAAATAAAAAATGTTTGTGTAAGTAAAAAAAACTTTAAAGACTATAACATTAATTATAATATAGTTACTATTATTTAAACAATACAATACTTAAAGAATTTAAAATATTAAATTTATAATACTTTAATTAATTGAATATTGAGTAATAATTTAAATCAGATCAGTTTAACTATGCCTAATAAGTTACTGGCTGACACTCCCTCACCCTAAAAAAATATTAAAAAAAATGTTTAGATTTTTTTCTAATATTTCTTTAATAGAATATTTAAATTGGAGATTTCTTTTTCAGGAATCCATCTGTCAAATTTAGTAGGCTTTCCTTTATATCTTAATAAAGACTCAGTTCCCCTTTCTCTAGTAAGATTCCTTTCATTAAGGATTTTTTCAATTTCAGCCTTCTCAGTTATTTCCAAAGGTTTAGACTTTGGTCTTCCCCTTCTTTTGGAAAATAAATCTGGATTATTTGAAATGTAAGGCTTTATTAAAGAGATTGGAAATACTGGATGTTTTCTACCATATAAGAATATAATAAAACTTCAACAGCATTATTAACAATAATCTTTTTTACAGCCAAAGGACCAATAAATGGATCTTTTAATTTTTTTTTTACCTTGTAAGTTGAAATGTACTGTAGAAATATGAACTTCATCTCCTTCTTTATAAGTACATTCTTTATGGGATTTGTCCCATCTTTTATTCTCATACTGACATGCATTTTCAATACATTTTTGTGCATGATCTCTACATAATAGGGGGTGTCAAACATTACCATATATGCCTAACAGACTTCAGTCTCAAAATGCCATTCCAAGACACCATCATAAATGGCTCACTTGGGGTTAGAAATGTGAAACATTTTTTTGACTACTTCATAAAATACTTCCTATTCTTGAACCACAACCCCAACCACAATTCATTCCACCAATACACACATTCCTGCAATCCACTTTAAATCAGACCCCTTTGCCCCCAACCCCACATCATCCTGAACTGCTGCTCAAATTTATATATTCATCATCACTGTAAGTTTTTCTGTTTCTTATCTTTTATCATCAACTTATCAAGCTCATGTTCTTATTCTTTTTTCTATTTCAGTTTGTCTAATCTCACTAAATATTTTTTAGGATTTCACTTTCTCATCCATCAAAGTTTACCATGCACTAATAATTTTGTCCTCTCCATAGTTGTAATTCCACTATGACTTGCCCAAAAACTATTGCTCAAAATTATACTCAACTAACCAAGAGTGAACTTCTGAGTGTGATCAATCGGTTGCAAACAAAATCAAATTTTGATGCCTGCTTTGGCTGTGACAAGTCTACACTTGTGGGAAGCCCACCTGCCTCAAAAATCAGTGGGTATCAGAAAATTGCAATTGAACTAAAAATAAAAAAAAGGTAAAATGGACTTAATGACCAAGAAAATGAGGGAGAAAATCAAAAATTATCATTCAAAATACAAGAAAGTAAAAATGGCTTCTTCTTCTACTGGATTTGGAGTATCAAAAGAACATTGCAAAAATGGAATCACCTCAATTACTAAAAAAATAAATTCAATGTTCCCACTCTATCAACAGATGGATGAACTATTTGGTAAAAGAGCTGATGTAAATCCTCTACAAACTGAGGATTCTCAACTACTGAGTTCTTAAATTGACTACAATTTAGACATGCCGATTGATCCAATACTCAATCCATAATATTTAGAGGATTCTCACAACTATTCTGACCATGAGCAAGATGATTCAGTTTTTATGAGTTTATAGGGATTTTATCGTAAACCTCCCTCCAACCTTTACTATAATTTTTTTTCTTTCTTGACCTAATAACATCTACACCAATCATGAACCAGAACCCAGCTGGAGTGTCACCGGACGACCTACGCACAAGGTCGAGGATGTTCCTGAAAGTGAGATGAGGGATTTAGAAACTTCTTTGAAGCACAGAAGAATGATTCGAGGAAGTGATTCGAAGGTCACTCGAAGGAAGAGCTACGGGTTCGAGGTATGTTCAAGAAGAATTATAATATAGTTTCAAAGGTAATAGGAATTCTTAAGATCTCACAAAGGGTTGGAAACTCAATAATCAAAGATTTAGGATTTAGAAATGAATATTGAGAAAATAAAGGAAAGATACAATAACAATGATTTAACTTTAAAGATTTACCACTATTAATGTAAATACAATTTATAATTTAATTCTAAGGAATATTGAACCAAAAAACCAACCCCTTTTATATCCTTTGTTCCTCCTCGCATTGACCTCCCTTCCATCGCACCATTCCCATACCATTGACCATTACTAACATACACTTAGACCCTCTTCGCCAAATATCCGTCCATGCTCAATTTACCCCTTTTTAATTAATTTAACAAAACTTTAATGAAGAACTACTACTGTACTATTTCGTTGAACCTAGCGCTGTGCGTCGCTTATTGAAAAGGAGACTAAGGCACCCTATTGGGAGATTGATTAATTTAGATTTAGAGTTTAGGCTAGCGCAGTTAAATAGTAAGTACACAAAGGAAAATCGCAGTTGCTATGGAGAATTGCTTTCTGCGCTTCGAGTATAGATTTAGGACTCGATATTATTGATTTAATGAGCTGCTTTCGCCTCGAGTGTCACGTGGCGCATGACAGATGCCCGGGTATAAGAATCGCAAACTCCGTTGAGCTTGAGCCATCTTCCCACACTAGTTTCCCTTCTTCTATAACTTTCTCCTCACTTATTAATTTCCCTTTTTATAATGAACTGCCCTACTCCCACACCTACGCCTCCGCACCCTAAAGCGGATGGGGGAATGATTACGCGACAATTTTCACAAACTTGCATGGCTTGTGAAAGCATGGAATATTTTTGTGTTGAAAGTACGGCGACTCGAGGCCCTCGCCAGAAATGCGAGTTTTGCCGTTGGCGACGAGTGGCGTGCGATGCGTTGACAAAGAATGCAGAGATCGAACAACGGTTTACCAAGACCAAGTTTTGGGTAATCCCTAAAATAAAAGAGATGGTTGAAGACATTTGGGATGTCTCAGTTGAAAATGAACAATTGGTGGGGGAGAATGATAAGGAGCTAAATAACGAAATCACAACCTGGGTAATCCAGGCCACAGGTTTGAAGCGAGGTGTCGAGGAAGAGGTCAACGAGTTGGTGGAGGAAGATGAAGATGAAGTCCCTGTTCCAGGGCGGGCACCCAAGAAACGACGGGTGGTCATCGAAGATGACGAGGAGGAAAGAGAAGCAGAGGTAGAGGTGGCGCCAAGGTTATTCTTAGAGCCTGACCCCATCTTCGAGGTAAGTTTTCAATTGTTATTTTTTAAGGATGAAGTTACTGATGAGTTTTGTTTAGACATCAAATACCCTTGAAGACCCGATTGGGGAGCCTGCGCCGTTTTTACCAACTGAGGCAAACCCTCCGGCCACGGATGTAGTTGAAGAAACTGAAGACACACTGGACCAGGTGTGGTCGAAGAAACCTCTTCAAGGTTGACGGGTGACGTTCGCAGAAGAGTTGTGTGGGGAGGTCGACACAATTATTGACGCTGCTTCCTTCAACGTGGCAGAGGAACTCTTGGAGATTGGAGAGGTGGTTCCAGTAGGAGAGGAGGAGGTATTTGAGAAATGCAGGAAGGAGATAAGGGTAGTTTTGGAGAAAATGAAAAGATTGGTTTGAGAAAAATTAAAAGAAAAAATTTGAAATGAAAAGGAGATGTAAAGAAGTAGAAAAATTTGTATTTTAGTTTTATTTTATTTTATTTTTTTATTGTAGGTGAATATTATTAATTTTATAAGATTTGGGAGAGAGAGAAAAAGGGAAAAAAAAGAAGTTTTAAATAAAAATTTTAGAATTTGAAAGAAGAAATTTAAAGAAAGAAAAAGTTGTTTAATTTGAAGGAAGTTTTAAGGTTTTAAAAGAAAAATTTTATGTAAGAAAAGAGAGAGAAAAAGAAACGGTTGGTGATTGAGATGAGTTTTTTAAATTGAGAATTTAATGAAAGAAGAATTTGTTATTTGTGAAAAAGTTTTTTTTTTTTTTTTTTTTTTTTAAGGATTTAGTAATTTTTAGTTGAAAAGAGAGGAAGAAGAAAGGAGAAAGAAAAAAAAGAAAAAAAAAACAGAAAAACAGAATTTAGAATTTAAAGAGAATTTGAAAAGGAGAATCATTTGTTAGAAGAATTTTTATAGGGAGATTTTAGAGGTTGAAGTTAAGTTCGATGAAATGGTCGTGTCGTACAAGGTTTGATTATTTGAAGGAAAGGAAGTTTTAAAAGCGAGAATAAATTTTGAGGAAAGAAATTTTTAAAGAGAATTTTAATTTTAAGAAAAGAATGTATTTAGAGAATTGAAAAAAGAAAAGAAAGAAAATATTTAGAGAGATTTTAAGAGTTTTTTTTTTATTTTTTATTTTATTTTATTATTTATGTTTTATTCTATTTATTTTATTTTATTTTTTTATTTTATTTTATTTTATTTTATTTTAATTTTGATTTTAATTTTAGTTGGTTTTGGAGGAAATTTTATAGGAGAAGAAAGAAAAAGAAGAGGAGAAAAAAAAGAAAACAAGGCTAAGAAATTTAAGAGGTGTTTAGATTTTAAAGAAAGAAAGAAAAAGAAAAGAAATTCTTTAAATAAAAGAAATGTTAAGGTTTTGGTTTTAAAGGATATTTCAAATGAAAAGATTTTAGGAGTTCAGGGGCGTTAGAAACATTGATGGCTGGTTCCCAGGATGTTTTGTCTGAGTCATTGAGGAAGCCTTCCCATTCCACGAGGTATTGAAGTTTCCCCTTGCGTATTCTTGAATCAAGGATATGACTTACTTCCCACTCTAGATGATCTTCTACTTCGACCGGTTCCGGAGGGGGTTGGTTCTTGCCCGGGTATATTTCTCGAGCCAGTTCCAGGAGAGATACATGGAAAACAGGGTGAATCACCTGCCATTTAGGGGGTAACTTGAGTCAAAATGCAGTTTTAGAGACTTCAGAGTCTATTTCGAATGGTCCAAAGCGCTTTTCAGCCAGTTTCTTTGATGGTCGTGTTGTTCGAATGTTTTGTGCGTCGAGCCATACTTTGTCGCCTGGTTTAAAGGAAGGAGCAGATTGTCGATGTTTGTCGGCCTGTTCCTTGTATCTTCAAATCGCTGATTCCAAATTTGTTTTAAGTTCTTCTTGAAGTTGTGATATAGTTCGAAGATAATGTTCCGCAGGATGATTAGTTCCTACATGGATTGAGTTGAATCGAGGATGTCTTCCATAAATGGTTTCAAAGGGAGATTGTCGTGTCGAAGAATGAGTTGAGTTATTATAAGCAAATTCGGCCAATGGTAACCATGTGGTCCAATCATCTTGTTGGTAACTGACATACATTCAAAGATATTGTTTGAGGATTTGGTTAACTCTTTCTGTTTGACCATCGGTTTCAGGGTGATAGGCCGTGGAGAGGTTCCTCGTGATATTGAGTTGTCGACACAGTTGGGTCCAGAATGTGGATACAAACAATGAGCCTCTATCTGAAATAATATCATTTGGTAAGCCGTGTTTAGAAAATACATATTCTAGAAACAATTTTGACAAATCTTCTGCTGTAGCAGTAGTAGTGGTTTTAATGAAAATAGACATTTTTGAAAATCTATCTACTATTACTAATATAGCATCAAAATCATTAGAAATAGGAAGTTGAGAAATGAAATCCATCGATAAAGATTCCCAAGGTTTAGAGGGAATAGGAAGTGGTTGAAGCAATCCATGCTTCCGGTGACGGGGAGCCTTATTCCTATTACATTCGTAACAAGCTTTTATATAGGCCTTGATTTCCCTGGTCATACCTGGCCAGAAGAAATCCCTCGCTATTAACTGGTAGGTTTTATCAACCCCAAAATGACCAGCTAATGGAGAATCATGTCGACTGTTGAAAATCCATAATTTTATCTCATTGTTGTCGGGTATGACTACTCTACCTTTGAAGACTAATAGACCTGATTCAATACTAAATCTTTTGGCCCCTTGCTTCGAGAGTATTTTGTCTTTTAACCCTAAACAATATTCGTCCTTCAACTGAGCTTCGAGGATGTTGGATAGTGGATTTTGAAAAGATTGAATTGTCATCGAATTAAGTTGATAAGTCGTTAACATTGATTCGTAGAAGATTGATTGCACATTTGCTGGGTTCTTGTCAGCAAATGCGTCCCCCAGCTGTGGGTAAACGACATCCCAACGTGACAAGATATCTGGGACAATGCAGTTTTTACCTGGGTGATAGGAAATAGAGAAGGAAAATTCAGACAAAAATTCAGCCCACCTGGCTTGACGCCTGGTTAACACTTTAGAAGACATGAAGTATTTCAAAGCATTATGATCTGTTAAGATTTGAAAAGGACTATCTAGGCTGAGAAGAAAAGAACACCATTTTTTAAGGCAATGGATAATAGCTAAAAGCTCTTTGTCATGAATTTCATAATTTAATTCTGCGGCTATGAGTTTGTGTGACTCAAAAGCAACAGGATGAAACAAATTTGTTTCAGGATTTAATTGGGAGATGACCCCTGCAATAGCATAATCACTCGCATCTGTCTCAACTATTGTCGAGGCAGAAGGATCAAAATGTCGAAGAATTGGGGCTGTGGTGAACGCCGTTTTTAGTGCTTTGAATTCCTTTCGTGCTGTAGAAGTAAAAACAAAAGGAATGTCTTTTCTAAGAAGAGAAGTAAGATTGGAAATAGTTTTAGAGTAATCTTTAATAAATCTTCTATAGAAGTTTTCAAAACCCAAAAATCCTTGGAGCGATTTAATGTTTTTGGGCTCAGGCCATTCCAGGATTTTCTGGACTTTTTTGTCATCCATGACTAAACCGTCAGTGGACAACGTAAAACCCAAAAAATCAATTGATTTGAGGTGGAATTCGCATTTATTATGCTTGGCGTAGAGACCATGATCTCAAAGACGATTTAGGACCTGTAGAACATGATGAATAAATTCATCTAGTGTTTTTGAGAATATTAAAATATCATCTAAATAGACGACTACAAATTGTTCAACAACATCTTGAAAGATATCATTAACAAAAGTTTGAAAAGTTGAAGGTGTGTTACATAATCCAAAAGGCATAACTTAATATTCAAAACTACCAAATCTAGTGCGCATTGCAGTCAGTGGTTCATGACCTTCTGCAATGCGAATCAGATTGTAAGCGCCTCTAAGATCAATTTTATAAAAGAAATTAGCACCATTGAAAAGGGTAAGAAGTAATGACATAGGAGGAACAGGATATGCATTCTTCTTCGTGACTGTGTTGAGCTTTCTATAGTCAACACACAACCTAAGACTACCGTCCTTCTTTTTTACAAAGAGGACAGGGGAGCCGGTTGGAGATTTACTGGCTCTGATGAAACCTTTGGCTACATTCTCTGCAATGTAGTCTTGAAGAACTTGAGATTCGTCCTTCAATAAAGAATAGACAGGACCTGCCGGAGGTACTGGGCCTATTAACTCTATTTGATGGTCGTAGGGTCGATGAGGTGGTAACTTATCGGCCTTGCGGATTGAGAAAACATCAAGGAAATCGTGGTAGATTTCGGGTAGAGTTGATTTAATGGCTTCAACGTTGATTTGGTCTTCCTCTTCATCTTCGAGAGAATCTGTCGAGGGGATACCTGTATTGAGAGAGCAGAATTCAATTACTTCAAGGCAATTTAAATCCTCTTCGAGTGAAGTCATCGAGCTAGAAGGGTTAGCCAATTGCTCATTTAGAGAAGGATCAGATGCTTGCAAGTCATCTGGCAGAGACTTGTCCTCTAGCAGGACGTTGTCAGGCGGGTTGTTTAACTCCCTATTGACCTGCATTGAAGATTCAGAAATATACTTAGAGCATGGGGTGATCAATCCCTTAGTCCAATCAATTTCGGGATTCCAATGCGTTAAAAAGTCATGGCCAAGAATGGTATCGTCCATCCTTGGGGCGTCCAAGACTGATAACTCCCACTCGAAGGGGGGAAAGTTCAGAAAGTTGAAAACCCATAAAACTTTCTTACTTACCCAATATTTGGGTTCCTCTGATTTGACCAAATAGATTGGAGTTCAATCGATATCTGTAAATGTTAGTTGAAGCTTCTCGGCAAAAGATAAACTAACAAAAGAAATTGAAGCTCCAGAGTCTATAAGACAACTGAAGGGGATATCCTCCTTAAAAAGAATGAATCTCAAGCGGTTTAAGGCAACTCCAGTCCTTAAGACATGGAGGTTCTGTGCACTGGGAGAGATAAGATAGTTTGCTTTGCACAAAAGTAAACTATCTACTAGTTTTTTGACTTCAAACTAGTACCTTCTCTTTCCTTCAACTTTACACAGTCTTCCAACTTGTGCTTACCCCCACAATACATACATAACCCATTATCTGCTCATCTCTTCCTCTCAGCTTCTTTAAGTTCCCCTTTAGGATCCAGTACTTTGCTGATATCGCCTGGGGTCGAGCCTTTTGGTTGAGGTTTATCCTTTCCCTTATTGGGTTTGGATTGAAGCGAGGAGGATTGATTTGGTTGTGGGTGTGAAGAAGGTCCCGATTTAAAATTTAGGCCTTGAGATTTGTTGGCATATCGACGATGTTGAAGTCGTCCTTGATAAACGCCGTCAAGTTCGAGGGTTTGATCCATTAAATCCGTTAAAGTAGTCATCTTCTGACTGTGAAGATTTAATTGATCCAGAATCCTCGAAGGGAGTCCTTTCTTGAAATAATACTTAAGGGCAGCATCATTCCAACCTACTCGAGTTTGAAGTGCTCTGAAGTTCGAGATATATTCAGAGGCTTTACCATTATCACTCATGCGAAGAAAATCAAGTTCAGTTTCTGCGTTGTCCGTTTCATTAGGATCCCCAAACAACGTAAAAAGTTGGTCTTTGAACTTTTCCCAATTATTGATAAGTAAGTGGGTTTCTGTCGAAGAAAGCATGAGTAGATAAGGTTCGAACCATCTTGCTGCTTTCCCGGCTAGGAATGAAGAAGCGTAAACAACCTTTGATCGGTCGCTGTTAAAGGTTCGAGGGTCATTATGGAACAGTAGCTTGCAGGTTTGCAAGAAGGGTCGCAATCTGTCGGGGTGATCTCCGTTGAATTTGTCAGGAGATTTCATAGAAGGAGTTTTGAACTTAGATCCCTCTGAAGACGTTGGATTTGAAAGGGTTTTCATGAAAAGTCCCATGAAATCTTCCAGAGAGTTAGATGGTCCAGGTTCTGAGGATTGACCAGAAGGGTGATTGGCTGGGGCAGATGGTGCCTTGTGCATTGTATCCTCTCCTTCTTCTTCATCACTAGAATCCTCAAAATCTTGTGGGATGTCTTCTACAGATTGAACTGAATGTTGCCGTTCCCTAAGGTCGAGTGGTTCCAAAGAGTGAGTGCGGGAAACAGACCTTGTGGCTGTTGGCCTTCCCCTAGCGCGAGCTCTAGTAGTAGCGCCCGGAGGAGGAGTGCGTTGAACAGGTGCCATTTTACAACTTTAAAAACACCTAAAAGGACGTAGTAGTGCAAAGAATGAGAACTACGGAGAATTAAATTATACTGTCACCGGACAACCTACGCACAAGGTCGAGGATGTTCCTGAAAGTGAGATGAGGGATTTAGAAACTTCTTCGAAGCACAGAGGAATGATTCGAGGAAGTGATTCGAAGGTCACTCGAAGGAAGAGCTACAGGTTCGAGGTATGTTCAAGAAGAATTATAATATAGTTTCAAAGGTAATAGGAATTCTTAAGATCTCACAAAGGGTTGGAAACTCAATAATCAAAGATTTAGGATTTAGAAATGAATATTGAGAAAATAAAAGAAAGATACAATAACAATGATTTAACTTTAAAGATTTACCACTATTAATGTAAATACGATTTATAATTTAATTCTAAGGAATATTGAACCAAATACCCAACCCCTTTTATATCCTTTGTTCCTCCTCGCATTGACCTCCCTTCCATTGCACCATTCCCATACCATTGACCATTACTAACATACACTTAGACCCTCTTCGCCAAATATCCGTCCATGCTCAATTTACCCCTTTTTAATTAATTTAACAAAACTTTAATGAAAAACTACTACTGTACTATTTCGTTGAACCTAGCGCTGTGCGTCGCTTATTGAAAAGGAGACTAAGGCACCCTATTGGGAGATTGACTAATTTAGATTTAGAGTTTATGCTAGCGCAGTTAAATAGTAAGTACACAAAGGAAAATCGCAGTTGCTATGGAGAATTGCTTTCTGCGCTTTGAATATAGATTTAGGACTCGATATTATTGATTTAATGAGCTGCTTTCTCCTCGAGTGTCACGTGGCGCGTGACATGGAGTGAATCAAGATACTTTTCATGAAGATTTGGATTTTGAGAGCAGTGTAGAAGATGAGCCAATAGAAACCCCAAACAGACTTTAAAGAAGAGATTTGAAATCTTTCACAAATAATAAATCAAGTTAGAAATTAGTCTTATCCACTAATGGAGAAATTGTGGGCAAACATGAAGAAGGTAAGGCTTATTTGATTTTTTTTCATTTCTGTATAATTTTTATTTTAGACTTTTCTTTAATGTTTAAGTAAAGCTTGTTGCATAAAAAGAAACAGCCCAGATAGATATTTTGAAAATGGAGTCTCAAGAGAGGCCTGAAAGCCAAAGATTTGAACTGGAAGAAAAAAAATTCTTTCACCTCCTCAAAAAGGATGTATTTTTTTTTGAAATTGAGAAAGATTGTTTAAAGATGGAGATAGAGAGCCCAAAGCTTGAAAGTGAAGATAATCTTACACTCAGAAATCAACAGCTTCAGTTGGAAAGAGAAAAATTACAGTTCCAACATGACAAATTAAATGAAAGAAAAGGGAAGAAAAAACCAGAAGACAAAACTTAATGTTAGCATGTCTGAGTGCAGGAAAATCAACAGATGAAATTAAACAGTTGGTATATTTACTTGATTAATTTAATTTTTTATATGCTTAATTTACAAAGGTCTTAATTTTAGGTTTTTGTTTTTTTTTCTGGTCAAAATTTGAAAATCTCTTAGAATCTTTCTTGAAAAAGGTGTTGAATTACATAACTATCTTGTAAATTATTTTTTCTTTCATTGAGGACATGCAATTTATATGTATTCAGCTTTCCAGTAGGCCAAGGCCCTGAACTCATTCCCTTGAAACTCTTCCATATCACATTTCATAATGCATTTCAGAAAACATTTAAAAACACATTTCTGAATGCATTTCATCACACATATCCTAATCACCATCCAATTCTCCTTCCTGATTCACCCAAATCTCTTCCTCTTTATATCTTTTTCTTTCCTTTCATCAAGTTATGTTTTTTTTTCTTCACAGCTTCACATTTTCCTCATATTTCTCTTCAAGCCCCTTTCAAAAATTATCTAAGGTGAGTGCTACCTTATCATGCTTTTCTTTTTACTGACTTTTTTTTCCTTTTCTTTTTTTTTGGGCCAAATTGCTTTGGAAACAGTCCCAGAACAATTCTAGACTGTTTCCAAGCATTTTTGTTATTTTTTTTTCTTTTTTTTCCTTTTTTGCCTCAGAAATGTGCTTCCAGAATTCCCAGCACATTTCCAAGTGCTTTACTAATTATTTTTTACTCCCAATCACTTTGGAAACAGTCCCAGAAAAACTCTAGACTGTTTCTGAGCATTTTCGGTAAGTTTTTTTTTCTTTCTTTTCCTTGAAAAAGTGCTGGAAGCATTCCCAGCGCATTTCTGAGTGTTTTACTAACAACTTTATTTTTTTGGTTTTTTTTACTGCAAATCACTTTGGAAAAAGTCCCAGAAGAACTCTAGACTGTTTGCAAGTGTTTTTGGCAAGTGTTTTTTCTTTTTTTGCCTTGGAAAAAATCCGGCAGAATGCCCAGCACATTTCTGTGCATTTAACTAATAATTTTTTTATTCCAAGTCACTTAGGAAATAGTCCCAGAAAAGCTCTAGACTGTTTCCAAGAATTTTCAGTAGGTTTTTTTTCTCTTTTTTTACCTCAGAAACGTGCTGGAAGAATTCCCAGCACAAACTATTAGGTATGTCAGTATCTCCACATCTCAAAAGTGGTTCAATTGTTATGCAAAAGTTGTGAAAAAGTTACATAAAAATTAATTTTTGCACTGAAGGATGCATAAGGTATTAAGGTCATTCATTGAGTAAAAAATCTTTTAATGCAAATTTTTCACTTACTTCATCTCCAATACACCGTCTGTCTTTGTTTCTTCACCCTTTTTTTTCTTAATCTCATTAAATCTCACCTGAAAAGGACATGAAGGAAAAGGTAGCCTCATTAGGTAAAGAGCTATGTACAGTGCCCGTAAATAAGTTTTTTTAATGGCTTAAATTTTTTTCTTTTTTTTTGTTCCATCTTTGCCTTATACCACCACCATCTTGCTGATATCTGGCCTTCTAAACCTCAATTCAAACTCACTTGCATCTCAAAATTCACTAAGTAATGTCATTTCATCATTTTACTCATTATTTTTCATTATAAAGCCATATCACAACTGCACAAATTTCCACTTTTTTCCATCCCAGCTTGCTAATTTCAAGAGCCAAACTCACCACAACAGAACAGAAACAAGGGCACTGTTGGCTGGGATGGTGATTCCTGCTGCTAACCAGCTCAAGATAGCCCACAACTTATGCATTCAATGGAAAACTGTCCATTTTTAGTTGACTAATACTAATCTAGACTAGTAGTGGCAAGCACAGGCTGCCTGGGCTGTCCACACAAGACAATTCCCCATAATATGTCAAATCCTACTTGCCTCTTCACCTCCAAAAACTGTGCAAAAATTTCTAAGATAAAAAGTGTGATGAGCTTGTAAATTTAACCTCATACCATATGCAAGATAACCCATGAGCTGTAAACATATTTAAACAAACCACTTCCAAGGAGCCTGTTATTGGCAAGGTCTACCACAACAGATGTCTGAAATTTTTCCTACATCATTGTTATTGGTTTTTCAAAGCTTTTTGAAGAATTATTTGGAAATATGACTTTTCCCTTGTGATAGGAAATTCATCAAAGATGCACCTTTTTTGGTAATCAAGTGCAGAGCAACTTTTCACAGATATTACCTTTCACAAATCTAAAAGAAATATGATGGAGCCTTGCACTTGCCATAGGATGACATCATTCTTCAATTATAAAAGGACTTAGTGGAATTGATTCCTACTCATATGTGTCTATCATTAATTATTATTGTCAGCCAGGCTACTAAACCTACCCATTAAATAATGATAATTATTTACAAGAGTAGAGAAACACCTTTACCTCTTACATTATTAGTTATATTTACTTTATAATTACTTTGAATATTTCAATTAGTTAATAATTAAAATTAATAAAATATGTAATTATATTTATCCAAATTATCTTACCCATTGAAAGTGTCCTCATGAAAGCTGAAAAGAAGATGGAAAAATAATAATAAAGAATATTAAAGAAAAATAAAATATTTTATTACCCTTTAAATGTACAGGAAATACTGTGTGAAGCACATTCCTTGTCAGGGACACCTTTTGGTCTAGAATATTTTGGTGGAGGTTTGATGGTGTTGGAAGGTGGATTTTAAAGGTTTCAAAGTCAAAGTATGTATAATTTATCTTTTATTTTATTTACAGAATTTAAAGAGGTAAAAAATTTATAGATATTATTACAATCAATGATTTAGAATTATGTGTTAGTAAATAAAAAAAACAATAAGTAATAGAAATCAATATTTGATTGTAGTAATGATTTAATAAAAGAATAAGTAAGTAATGAATGCTCAAAAACAAGCAGAAATGGAGGCCTTATATAGGTAAAGGAGAGACAAATTATGAAGTTAAAATTTCTAAATACAAGTGTATGAGAGAGGAAAAGAATTTTCTTGAAGAAAGAAAATTTCAGATTATAAGATTGTTCTATAAAGAATATTTTAGAATATTCTATTTACTGTATATATCAACAGAAACTGATTTATTTAAAAATTCCTATAATTGTTATTTTTAAATAAGTAATTTGATTTTTTTGTATATTTTTATTTTATTTTAATTTTTTTATTTCAAAAACTAAGCAATATAGGGGGTGGACTTGCTAGCAAGTCCTCAACCTGAACTCAGATGGAGCTCAAACTGAGCTCATACTGAACCCATACTGAACTCTACTTGAACACCCACCTAAAACTTTTCTGCTGAGTGGTGTTCATCCCTGATTGTATTGTTCCTTTATCAATAGCTCAATGTGTGTTCAATATATGGTGAGTTTGGGTCCAAGGTTGCACACTCCCTAGCAAGTCTGCCCCCTATGTTGTGTGGTGAAATATTAAAAAACTTTTCCTTATTTTAATATTTAATTTTCATTTTCTTTAAACTGAAAATTAAAAATAGTATTAGAAAAATAAAAATTAAATAAAATAAAATATATAGGACAATTAATATCAATTTTAAATTTTTACCATTTTTTTTTGTAACTAGTTAATTTATTACACATAAATTTAAAGTAAATATAATAAAATTAATAATAATAAAAAAATGTGGCTTCATCCCAGGAAATAATTATTTATTTTACTGGGTGAGTCTAGCAGCCTGGCTGACACTCCCTCACTCTAAAAAAACATTAAAAAAATGCTATGATTTTTTCTTTTTATATTTCTTTAGCAGAGTAGGAAGATTAGATATCTCCTTTCCAGGTATCAAAGAATAATATTCAGATGATTTATTTTTGAATCTCAATAAGTATTTTGTACCTTTTTCAACAGTAACTATTCTGTCATTTATAATCTTATTAATTTATGCTGTATCATTGATTTCACAAGGGGTTTTCTTTGGTCTTCCCCTCCTTTTGTGAAATAATTCCCTATTGGATGTGTAAGGTTTCAAAAGAGATGTTGGAAAACCAGGATGCTTTCTGTCATATGTAGAATACAAGATAGCTTAAACTGCATTATCACCAACCATCCTTCTGACAACAAATTGACCTACAAATGGGTCTCTTAATTTTTTATTAACTTGTAAATTGAAGTGGACTGTAGAAATAAGTAATTCATCACCATTTTTAAAACGGTATTCTTTATGGGATTTGTCGGCCGGACGTCTAGAAGAAGGAAAGAGAGGAGGAGAAGGAGGGAAAAGTAGGGGTAATAAAAAAATAAAATTTTAATAAAATTATTTAATTTATTGAGAGAAAAACAACGATAAGTGAGCTGGGAGGTGACAACAACTTGTTTTTACTAATATTAATATTATTTAAGTAAGAGTTCTGCGCGGCAACCAAAATAATTACTATCAGACTTAAAGCAACCTTTAAATTGTTATATAAAATTTTAATTAGATTTTTATTACTAATAAAAAGAATATAAACGTAATATAAAAATTGTATTTAAATTGTTGAGTGTATAATAAGTGATAAGGCTACAGGGGATTATCCAAGGCCCTTTTATAGGCAATGGGTCCTCTGAAGCGCTACTATATCAGTAAATACAATGATTAGAAAGGAATAAAACAAATATATCAAAAAGAGTAAATGAAACATAACAATATAGAGAAAAACATGAAACAATTAATTAAAAGCCCAATTAAGAATCCAATTTCCCCGCCATTAATCCCCAAATCAGTAAGTGACAATAGTAAATAACTAAACAAGAGTGGAAACATAGGAACTATGAGAAATATAATTCCCAACAGATGGTCCATCCTGATTAGAGAACATTTTAAGTGAAACAAAAAAAAAAAAAAAAAAAATAATAATTTGACGCAACAAAACAATCAATTAATCTCAATTTAGTTCAAATTAATTTATTTGTTTTTTCTAACACAATTAAGGGTCAAAAGAAGCGTCCTTAATAATTGTTTAGTGTCATATGAGAGGTATTAGTTAATATATAAATTTAAGTAATTAATTTAAATATATTATAAATCAAATTTACACTTGTAATTATAATATATGTTTTTTAATTAATTAAATATAAATTTATAATTATTAAATATATAAAAATGTGCCATTATTTGTAGAATATATTATATTATGCTCAATTTAATTGTATATAAAAATATATATAACCAATAAATTTAATGTAACATTTGTATATAATAAAATTCTTATATAATTTCATTATGTAATAAAATATTAAGTTATATTCATTAAATACAAGTTTTACCCACTCTTTAAGGTTTTATAATTTATATATCATTTACTGGACTCCTGGAATAGCCTGGCTGACACTCCCTCACTCTAAAAAAACAATAAAAAAAAATGCTAAGATTTTTTCTTTTTGTATTTTTTCAACAGAGCAGGCAGATTTGAAATTTCTTTGCCAGGTATCCATGCATCATGTTCAGATGATTTGTTCTTATATCTCAATAAATATTCAGTACCTCTTTCAGAAGTGATAATTCTATCATTGAGAATTCTATCAATTTCTGCTGTTTCTGTGACTTCCTGAGGGTTCTTCTTAGGTCTTCTCTTCTTTTTGGAAATAAGTCACTGTTGGAAGTATAAGGTTTAAGCAAAGAAATGGGAAAGACAGGATGTTTCCTATCATATGGAGAATACAATACAACTTCTACAGCATTATCACCAACCATTCTTTTAACAACAAATGGTCCTACAAAAGGATCTTTTAATTTGTGGTTACCTTGTAAATTGAAATGGACAGTAGAGATCAACACTTCATCACCCTTGTTAAATGTGTATTCTTTATGGGATTTATCCCATCTTTTCTTTTCATATTCAAATGCTTTATCAATACAACTCTGAGCATGTTTTCTGCATAGCTGTTGCATTTGCATAAAAGATTTTACACCAGGATGTAGTTCCAACTTAGGTAATTTATTATTGAGAATCTGAGCAGGAGTGTTTGGGACATAACCTAACCGAAGCTCAAAAGGCTTTTTCTCAGTGACAGAATGAACAGTGCTATTATATGCAAATTCAAGACCAGGCAAAAGAGTGACCCAATCATGAGTAAATCTGTCATTATCTTTATATTCTAAACCAAAGGCACAATACCTTCTAATCATATCTTCCAGAGTTTGAATCATTCTTTCAGCTAGACCATCAGTCTGAGGATGGTGAGCTGTAGATAATTTTAACTCACAGCCACAAATATCCATCAAAGAGGTCCAAAACTCAGAAGTGAATTTTGGATCTCTATCAGAGATAATGGCTTTTGGAAAACCAATAATATTAAACATGTAAGACCACCATAAGAAAGCTAATTCCTTGGTGGATACATCTTTGTGTGTTGGAATAAATTTGCACATTTTTGTGAATCTATCAACTATTACCCAACAAGAGTTAAAGCTGTCTTTACCTGCAACAGGAAGACCAGTGACAAAATCCATATTAATGATTTGCCAGGGAGCACTAGGTGCTTCAATATGTTGTAATAACCCTGCTCTCTTACCTGTTAACTTTTTAGATTTTTGGCAGGAATCACAAGATTCAACATATAATTTTGTGTCTTCAGACATACTAGCCCACCATGCAGTGTTTTTGATTCTAATCAATGTTTTTTCAAGATCAAAATGACCAGCTAATATGTCATCATGACAAAGTTTGAGGATAGTTTCTTTCATTGAAGGAGGAATAACAATTACATTGGTAAGCTTCCTTCTATAATAAATATAACCATCTTCAATAGAAAACTTTCCTTTATTTAAAGCATTTTGGTATTTTGCAGGAAGAGTTTTTATTAATGCTTGAATTGAAGCATTCTTAGGATCATTCAAAATAGTAACTAATTTATTTAAGTCAGAATCTTTATCATATGAATCCAGTATTAACTGTAATAACTCTTCTTCCATATCAACTATAAATATACCATGTATATGAACAGTGTCATCCTCAGGTACATAAGCAGGATTGGAGTCATTATTTGGCAGAGGCAATCTGGAGAGCATATCAACATTAGAGTGAACATTTCCAGCTCTGTGGATAATAGTCATCCTTCCTCTGTATTCCTGGACAGCAAGTTGCCACCTGAACATATGTCTGTTAGGTGTTTTGAGGTTTAAGAGAGATTTCACAGCACTACAGTCAGTTACCAACTCAAATTTTTGGTCATCCAAGTAGTAATGAAGTTTCTCAAGAGCCCAAACAACTGCTAAGCACTCTAATTGAGTGGCACCATATTTCAATTCACTATTTCTTAAGGTTCTTGAAATATAACAAATTACAACCTCTGAGGATTTATCATTAATAATTTGCTTTTGGTGAAGGGCAGCACCCAGACCAATAAAGCTAGCATCTGTATAAAGTACAAATGGCTTGTTAAAATCTGGGAGAGCCAATATAGGGGCTGACATTAAGCAATTTTTCAATGTATTAAAAGATTTTTGACAGTCATCATTCCAGAGAAAAGCAACATCTTTTCTGGTTAGTTTTGTAAGAGGCAAGGCTATGACCTGATAATTTTTAATATATTGTCTATAATAGCCACACATACCTAAAAAACTTTGGATTTCTCTTACAGAAGTTGGTGCTTTCACATTTTGAATGGCAGCAACTTTATTATGGTCTACACAAATTTGTAAGCCTGACACAACATGGCCAAGGACTTTCAAAGATTGAAAACCAAATTTACACTTTTTTAAAGATAAGGTCATATTGATATCATCCATTTTTTGGAAAACTCTATTTAAATGAATCATATGTTCATCAAAAGTTTTAGAAAAAACAATAATATCATCAATATAAACCATGAGCCAACCTTCAATAATTTCTTGATGGAAAGTGTTATCCATGACTTTTTGGAAAACTGAAGGAGCATTTTTAGGGCCAAATGGCATCCTAACATACTTATATATTCCCATATGAGTAGCAATAAGCAAAAAATTTTGAGAATTTTTCTCAACTGGAACTTGATGATAACCTTTATTACCATCCAGACAACTAATAAATTTTGCACCTTGCAAGGTAGCATGTATTGAATTAATTCTGGGTAAAGGATAAATATCATCAACAGTATAAGTATTTAAAGCTCTGTAATCTCCACATAATCTAGCTTTATCTTTTTCATAAGAAATTAAGACTGGGGAGATGACACAATATTTGGGGGTGACATCCACTTTCTCAATGATATTCATTTTCAATAATGTTTCAATATTATCTTCAATATCTTTTCTTTTTGATGGAGAAGCAGGATATGGTTTTTTCTTAAGGGAAGGAGGAATATCACTCAAATTACAGGATAAGGTAATTTTCATCTCTTCCTGAACAATTCCCAAGACATGAGAACCATGAGCAAAAGCCATAGGGAAAGAGGTAATAGAGGCAACAATAGAATCCTTTTGTTCATTAGTCAAATGATCACCAAAAGAAGCGGTATTTATTTCATGTAATAAATCATCCATTTCAGTTGTTGTTCTACCTTTACATTGGGTCAGTGAGTTACAAGATTTTAACAAATGCCCAGAAGGTTTAGGAGAAGAAATTTTGAATTTTCTTTTCCCATTCATTCCTAAGGTAAAGCAATTATTTGCTGGGTCCAGTTTCACACCAAACATGGTTAAAATATCATTTCCCATAATAAACCAATTGCTCAAATTATCATTTTTCATGACAACAAACTCACAAATAGCTCTGACAAAACCACCATTATATTTGAAGAATACAGAGGTTTTGTATTTGCCAATAGGGAATAAGGTAGAACCATACCCTCTCCATTTTTCAGAAGTTATAGGCAATAATTTACTCAAATATTCCTTATCCACTGAAGCCAAAGCTTTTTCAGATACTACACTTCCTCCAGCACCAGAATCAAGAACTAAATCAACATTTTTACCATTAATGATAACAGGTGCTTTTAAAGGGGATATAGGAATAGAATTGTTAGTAATATCTTTAATTATCTCAGCATTTTCTACTGAAGATAAATTCAATACACAATCTTCAGATATATTATTTAAATAATGGACATCATGTTCCAACATTAAAACATCTTTAACAGATTCATTGTCATAGGAGATATTACTTTCACAGTCACTGGAAGAATTATTGACATCAAGTTCAAGTTCATCAGTGTCTTCATTTTGTTCAACAAGATGAATTTTCTTGTCACAAACATGACCCTTCTGCCACGGTTTGTTACATTTATAACAAGTATTTGTTGCATATTTTTTAGGTGCAACTGGGGCAGAGGGTTTACCAGATTTTTCTGGGAGCTTTATAGAAGGTTTATTCTGATCATTATAAGATTTACTAAGATAATTCTTTGGTTCATATCTATGGTTGAGTAGTACTTCATTACAGATATTAATGAAAGAAGAATTTTCCCTTACATGCTCAGTTCTAGCCACAATCAAATCCCTAAGAGAATTTGGTAATTTATACAAAATTTTATCTCTCCAAATATCATAATCCATCTTTGGATCAATTGCTCTAAGGATTTTAGTTATTTTCATCAGAAAAACAATGGGCTTTTCAACAGAGGAGGATACATATCTAGTATTCTCATACAGTCTTTGCTGAGCTAACCTGAATTTTGAACCACCAAACTGATTCTCAATCAAGGATTTCCAATCATTCCATGTATAATGATTGTTATCTAAGAGGACAGATTCATACCACATCAAGGCTACATTGGAAAATAAAGAAATTAGCTTAGAAACAATTTCCTCATCAGGTAGTTTATAAGATCTCTTTAAATTATCAATTCTTTGGATAAAGTGTTGCCAATCAGATGAAGAATCACCATCAAAGGTAGGATATTGGTCTAACTTAGGCCAATTTTTTCTGACTACTGGGATGGTCCACTTTTTGGTTTGAATTATTCATTAGTAATAATTCCTGAAGTTTAGCCAGGTGTTCAGAAATTTCATTATTTACAGAAACAGCTGGTGCATGACCATCACAAGATTTTTTGCTAGTAGCAAAAGATTTTACAGACTCATTGTCAGTTTGTTTAATGGTTGGAATATGAGGAAGAAAGGATGAACTTTGTTCAGGTTTTTTCCCTTTATTTTTATGCAGCTTACTGGCAGAAATCTCATTTAATTCATTATTGATGGTTAAGGTTGAGAACTTTTCCTGTAGGTCAGACACATAGTTTCTTATTCTTGGAATTTCAGACATCTGGTCATTCACTTTTGCAAGAGATAGAACATTTCTGTCCTCAGAAACTGAGTGTTTGGTACTTAGTGCATGGAAGTCATTTTTTAGTTTCTTCAACTCATTTTGTAGAGATTTTATTTCATTTTTGAATGAATAATTTTCCTCAATAAGGGGTTTCAATTCACTCAATGTCTTATGCAGACTGATATTTCTATCTGAGATAGCTCTATGGTCACTTCTTATTTGTTTTTGTTGACTAAGAACAATATTCAAGGTCTCTTTGATTTTTAAATAAGCTGTATCTTGTACAGAAGAACTCACTCTACATTGCAAGTGTAAATTATTTAATCTATCATTTTCATGGATTAACACATCTCTCACATGTTTGTCTTTCACAATATTAAAATCAAGGGTATCTTTCAAAATTTCCTCAGAAGTTTTTTCAATTAAGTTATAGATTTCAGGGGGAACAGAATCATTTTTAATTGCAAGAGAAGGATTAATTAAAGAAGTAGAAGTTAAATGTAAAGGTTCATCAAATGACAATTTGCTAATTACATCAATAGGGCTACTAGTTACAGGAAGCTGTCTTTTAACAGGTTTAACTGTTCTTTCACCATGTTCAATAATATTACCTGCAGAAGAAGATTTATTAGAAAACATACCCAAGTGACTATCAACCAAATTACTTACCATGGCAGAGGAGGAAACTTCCCCTGGGACTGGGTTTGGGATTGTGCTTGGGCCTTCTTTCTCCTGCTTTGTTGGTAGGGATGAGGAGGTGGATGGAAATTGGGTGTTCTGGATGGGCCAGGCTGATGATGAGGAGGGTGTTGCACATTCTGTTGGTAGTGACTCATTAGATAATCCCATTTCCATTGCTCTACTTCCATAGTATTTGGATTTTGGATGGTTGAGCTGGGTGGCTGTGAAGGTTGAGCCTGAAGTTGAAGCTGATTGGGAGGCAATTGAGGAGGGGCCTGGGCCTGAATCTGGTTCCTGAGTTCTTGGACCTGATCCCACAATGTGTCTACCTTTGCTTTGTACGTCATATTTTCTGTCTTCAACTCTTTTATATGACTGGAGACGTTGCTGATTTGTTGTGGCAGAGGAAGCTTTTTTATTTTGAAGCCTTTTGGAAGACCTTCTTGAGGCACTAGAGGCTTTACTTCCTTCTGTGGTACTGGGGGAAGGGGGTTTGGTTTGTTTGCATTTCCTGTCATTTCCACATCCTGCAGTATGAGAATTCTTTGTGTTAGCATAAGATTTTTTATGACCAACTTTAGAAGAACTTACAGTGTCAGCATCATAGTCAATTTCTATCTCATCCACTTGCATGTTATCCATTTTTTCTGTCAAATTGTTGGACATACTAGTGGGAAGATTAATATTTTACTTTGTACTTTATAAAAAAATAATCAAAGTTAGTCAATAATTTGCTCCAAATAATATAAAAAAAATTTTTTTAATTAATTAAATTATAGAAAAATTAACTTTCAATATAAAGTAATAATTAAAAAATTAATTTTTTTTAAAAAAAAATAGATTGCAAGTTTAAATTGGGAATAACAAGTTAGTTAATTCAACCAATTAATTACCAATATTAAATATGGCAATATATTGGGACTAAGCACAATGTACTTTTAAGTCAACCAAAAATTAACAATAATTAATAATAAAAAAAATTAAATTAATAATTCAATTTGTATTAATAATAATGTCAATTCTTCTAGGACTAAGAGGATTTAACACTCTATAATGGTCAACTAGGAAAAAAAAAATTTTTTTAAAAATTGAACACTTACACTCAGTGAATCAGCAATTAAGCCACAATCACTGTTATTGCAATAAAAATATAGTATTATGAGTGAGAGGCGCAAAGGTGAACTTACTATAGTGATCGAAAAATCACTTCAAAATAATATAAAAATTAATATTATATAAACCTAATATGTCGAACCCAAGTTCGAAACACAGTCGCGGCAAAAGTTTCGTTTTGCTAGGTGGTCCGTGCGTTTTGTCGTTCGTCGCCAGGCTTTGATCGTCGTCGTCGTTTGGAAAGGCCCTCAGTTGTCGGCCGGAAGTCTAGAAGAAGGAGAAAATAGAAGAAGGAAAGAGAGGAGGAGAAGGAGGGAAAAGTAGGGGTAATAAAAAAATAAAATTTTAATAAAATTATTTAATTTATTGAGAGAAAAACAACGATAAGTGAGCTGGGAGGTGACAACAACTTGTTTTTACTAATATTAATATTATTTAAGTAAGAGTTCTGCGCGGCAACCAAAATAATTACTATCAGACTTAAAGCAACCTTTAAATTGTTATATAAAATTTTAATTAGATTTTTATTACTAATAAAAAGAATATAAACGTAATATAAAAATTGTATTTAAATTGTTGAGTGTATAATAAGTGATAAGGCTACAGGGGATTATCCAAGGCCCTTTTATAGGCAATGGGTCCTCTGAAGCGCTACTATATCAGTAAATACAATGATTAGAAAGGAATAAAACAAATATATCAAAAAGAGTAAATGAAACATAACAATATAGAGAAAAACATGAAACAATTAATTAAAAGCCCAATTAAGAATCCAATTTCCCCGCCATTAATCCCCAAATCAGTAAGTGACAATAGTAAATAACTAAACAAGAGTGGAAACATAGGAACTATGAGAAATATAATTCCCAACAGATGGTCCATCCTGATTAGAGAACATTTTAAGTGAAACAAAAAAAAAAAAAAAAAAATAATTTGACGCAACAAAACAATCAATTAATCTCAATTTAGTTCAAATTAATTTATTTGTTTTTTCTAACACAATTAAGGGTCAAAAGAAGCGTCCTTAATAATTGTTTAGTGTCATATGAGAGGTATTAGTTAATATATAAATTTAAGTAATTAATTTAAATATATTATAAATCAAATTTACACTTGTAATTATAATATATGTTTTTTAATTAATTAAATATAAATTTATAATTATTAAATATATAAAAATGCGCCATTATTTGTAGAATATATTATATTATGCTCAATTTAATTGTATATAAAAATATATATAACCAATAAATTTAATGTAACATTTGTATATAATAAAATTCTTATATAATTTCATTATGTAATAAAATATTAAGTTATATTCATTAAATACAAGTTTTACCCACTCTTTAAGGTTTTATAATTTATATATCATTTACTGGACTCGTGGAATAGCCTGGCTGACAGGATTGGTCCCATCTCTTCTTCTCATATTCAAAGGATTTTCAATTTACTTTTGAGCATGACTTCTGCAAATTTTTTGGATTTAAAGAAAAGATTTTACACCAGGATGTAAATCCAATTTTGGTATTTTATTATTGAGAATTTGGGCAGAAGTATTTGGAACATATCCAAGCCAGAGCTCAAAAGGATTTTTTTGAGCAACAGAATGAACCAAGCTATTATAAGCAAATTCCAAACCAGGAAGTAGGGTAACCCAATCATGAGTAAATCTGTCTTTGTATTTGTACTCTAGGCAAAAGGCACAATACCTTCTTATCATGTCCTCGAATGTCTGAATCATTCTTTCAGATAATTCATCAGTTTGTGAGTGATGGGCAAAAGAAATTTTCAGATCATAACCACAAACATCCATCAGAGACATCCGAAATTCAGAAGTAAATTCAGGGTCTCTTTAAGAGATTATAGACTTAGGAAAACCAGAAGTATTAAACATATGAGACCACAACAAGAAATCTAATTCTTTAGTAGAAACATCCTTGTGGGTGGGGATAAATTAAACATTTTTGTGAATCTGTCCAAAATAACCTAGCAAGAGTTATAACTGTCTTTCCCAGAAATGGGCAGTCCTGTTACAAGTTACATGTTTATTTTTGCCATGGTGAATCAAGAGCTTCAATATGTTGCATTGATCTAGCTCTTTTCCAGTTCATCTTTTTAATTTCTGGCAAGAATCACAGGATTCAACATATAGTTTGGTGTCTTAAGACATATTAGACCACCAAGAAATGTTTTTAATTCTAACCAATGTTTTTTCAAGATCAAATTGTCCAGCCAATATTTCATCATGACAAATTTTCAAGATTATCTCTTTCATAGAAGGATGAATATAAATAAAATTACTCAAATTTCTTCTATAATAGAGGTAACCTTCATCAATTGAAAATTTACCTTTTTCAAAAGCCTTCTGGTACTTTGGTGGAAGGGTTTTAAATAATGCTTGTATTGAAGCATTCTTTGTATCATTTAATATGGTACATAACTTTTTTAAGTCATTTTCCTTATCATATGAATTCAGAATAAGATGTAATAGCTCTTCCTCCATATCAACCACATTTATCCTGTAAATATGAACAATTTCATCCTCAGGATCATATGCAAGATTTGAGTCATCATTTGGCAAAGGTAACCTTGATAACATATCCACATTTGAGTGAACAATACCAGACCTATGATTTATTGTCATCCTCCCTCTATATTCTTGAACAGCTAGCTGCCATCTGAACATATTTCTGTTAGGTGTTTTAAAATTTAAGAGGGATTCAACTGCACTGCAGTTAGTGACAAGTTCAAATTTCTGATCATCCAGATGATAATATAGCTTCTCTAGATTCCACACTACTGCTAAATACTCTAGTTGAGTGGCACCATATTTCAATTCACTATTTCTTAAGGTTCTTAAAATATAACAAATTACTACTTCTGATACTTTATCATTCATCACTTGTTTTTGATGGAGGGAAGCACCAAGACAAATAAAGCGGGCATCAGTGTATAAACCAAATGGTTGATTAAAGTCAGGTAAAGCAAGAATTGGTGCTTACATTAAACAATGTTTAATAGTGTCAAAAGCTCTTTGACTTTCACTGTTCCAGACAAAATCAACATCTTTCCTACTTAATTTTGTAGGGGGTAATGCTATGACTTGGTAATTTTTAATATACTGTCTATAGTATCCACACATTCCCAAATAACTCTGGAGCTCTCAAACTGTGGTAGGAGCCTTTACCTGTTGTATTTCTGCCACTTTGTTTTGGTCAACACATATCTGTAAACCTGAGACAACATGACCAAGCAATTTTAAGGAATGAAAACCAAATTTGCATTTCTTCAAAGAAAGTGTCATATTTATCTCATCCATCTTATAGAACACTTTACACAGGTGGTTAAGATGGTCCTCAAATGTTTAAGATAATATGATGATATCATCAATATAAACCATCAGCCATCCTTCAATTATTTCTTGATGAAATGTGTTATCCATAACTTTTGATAAACTAAAGGGGATTTTTTAGGGCCAAATGGCATCCTAACATACTTATAAATACCCATATGAATAGCAATCATCAGAAAATTCTTAGATATCTTTTCAAAAGGTACCTGTTGATATCCCTTGTTACCATCCAAACAGCAGATATATTTAGCACCTTGGAGGGTAGCATGTATAGAGCTAATTCTGGTTAAAGGATAGATATCATCAACAGTATAAGTGTTTAATTCTCTATAATCACCACATAAACTGGCTTTATCTTTCTCATAAGAAATAAAGACAGGTGAGATAACACAATGTTTAGGTTTTTTAACTACCTTTATAAGAATATTATTTTTTAAAAGGGTAGAGATATTGTCTTCAATATCTTTTCTCTTTGTGAGAGAAGCATGATAAGGCTTCTTCTTTTAACTAGGTGGTATTTCAGTAAATGGGCAAAATAATGAAATTTTCATATCTTCTTTTACTAATCCTAATTCATGTGACCCATGAGCAAAGGCCATAGGAAAAGATTTAATAAAATGAATGGTGGAATCTTTATCCTCACCAGAAAGATTTTCTCCAAAAGAAGCATTTTCAATTCCAGACACAAGGGCAGGCATTTCTTTTGTAGATCTTCCTTTATATTGAACTACAGAATGAAATGTGTTCAATCCTGGTGTTAATAATTTTTTGGGGGGAAATTTTAAATTTTCTCTTCCCATTCATCCCCATTGTGAATCATTGGTTTGAAGGATCCAATTTTATGCAATATTTGGTTAAAATATAATTTTCCACAATGAACCAACTACTTAAGTTATCATTTTTCATGACAAAAAATCACATATAGATCTTAAAAACCATGATATATTTGAAAAATACTGTGTCTTTTTAATTACCAATGGGGGAAAAAACAAAGCCATAACCTCTCCAATTCTCAGAAATGATAGGAATATGTTTTAATTTATATTTTTGGTCTACTGAAGCAAGTGCTTTTTCAGATACTACACTTCCTCCAACTAAAGAATCTAAGACAACCTCAATGTTATTTCCATGGATAAAGACTGGTGCCTTGAGAGGGGCAATAATAACTGAGCTGTCCTCAAGATTCTGATGATCTCAGCATCTTCTACTGTAGATAAATCATTATTCTCAATATCAATATTTTCTAAATATTGAATATCCTCTTCCAGCACCAAACTCTCCTGTTGAGATTCATATGAAATATTTCTGGCACAATCACTTGAAGTATCATCCAGTGCTATTGTGTTTTCAGAATGTTCCTCTGTTTGTTCAACAAGATTTATTTTTTTGTCACAAACATGTCCTTTCTGCCAAGGCTTTCTAAATTTTAAGCAAGTGTATGTTGCATACTTTTGAGGTGCAACAGGGTCAAAAGGTTTACCAAATTTTTCCAGAGGTTTCTGTTAGTAATTAGAGGTTTTATCCAATGAAGTCCCAGGAATTAATCTTTGAGAATCATACTTGTTATTTAAAAGCATCTCATTACAAGTATTGATAAAAGAAGAAGGTTCTCTTGAGAACTCAGTCCTAGAAACTATTAAGTCTCTCAAAGACAGTTAATTCATATAGGATCCTGTCCTTCCATATTTTAAAATCCATATCTGGGTTCATTTCCCTCAAGATTTTTACAAGTTTCATCAGGAACTCAATAGTTTTTTCAGAAGAAGAGCTATATCTGGTTTCTTCATACTGCCTTTGTTGAGCTAACCTAAACTTGGAACCACCAAATTGTGCTCTAATTAATTTCTTCCAATCCTCCCATGAGTAATTATTTTTATCCAAGAGAACAGATTCATACCACATTAGAGCTACATTAGTAAATAAAGAAATAAATTTTTACACAATTCCCTCATCTGCAAGTTGGTTAGAGTTTTTTAGATTATCAATCCTGAAAATGAACTGCTGCCAATCAGAGGAAGAATCACCATCAAATGTTGAATATTGGTCAAGTTTTGGCCAATTCTTTTGATTTGAAGTAGTCTTCTTATTACAAGCATGTTTCTGAGCAAGAAGGAGCTGTAACGTCTCCAATTGGACAGTAATTTAATTTTTTAATCCTTCTGTAGATGATCCAGGTACATCATCAAGCTTTTATGGAAAATCAGTGGTATCAACAGGCATTTCTGAATCTAAGTTTACTTTAGATGAAATAAGGACAGGTACACTTGGGGTATCCTGAAAAACATGTTCTTTCAAAGAAATTTAAGAAAACTTTTGATCATGTAACAATGAATTCAATTTCTCTTCAATGGTTGTTAACCTAGTTTTCACTCTTGGAATATTAGATAGACTCTAATTGATGGTTGCAAAAGATAACTGGTTCTTATTTTGTAAAGATGAATAATTGTCACCTAATCTCTTTAAGTTCAACTTATGTCCCTCTAGCTCCTGGCAAAAGATAGAGACAGTATCTTTTGATTTAGAAAAATCATCTTGATATTTTTTCACAAAGCAACTTTCTTTTCATGAGTTACTTTGTAGTTAAACAAATCATCAAAGACTTTTTTTAATTCACTCCTCAATGCTTGATACCCTTGTTAAGTTAACAAACTATTAAATTTCTGAGTCAATTGCATGTTTTTCATTATATGATTTTGTTTAGCAATAATATCCCTCAAATATTCATTATTAATTTTAACTCCATCTGGAGTATTTCTCAATAGGGAAACAGAATAACTTTCCAGATTCTCATAAAACTCAGGATCAAGTGTCTCAACAATAATAGCCATACCAGGATTTATAACTGACATAGCAATCGATACCAAAGGATTAGATACATTAGAATATTAAGAAATTTGTCTACTACTATCAGCCTCTACTGGTCTCACAATTCTCATCTCCTCTTCCAGAATTACCTGAAGGAACTGAATCAGCAACAGGAAATGGTACTTGAGATTCATTAGAGGGTCTTACCATGGCTTTGGAAAGAACTAAATTTGATTGTATTTCCTCTTTCTTCCTCCTTGGTAGGGTTGAGGAGGTTTTGGGTTTAACTGATGGGTTCTTGAAGGACCTGCCTGAGGTACTTGTTGTTGTTGTTGTTGTTGTTGTTTAGCCTGTAGATAATCCCAATGGGTGTTTAGCCATTCCAACTGCCACTTTGAAACTTCCACTTTTTCTTGTTGTTGGGGGGCCGATTGTGGAAGGGCTTTGGGGGAGAAGGAGGTCTCCTCTTCTCTTGAAGAAAGTACTCTATTTTACTTACCTTGTCTTCTAGAAAGTCTGTTTTTGATCTCAGTTTGAGATTTTTTGACCTTAACTCCTTGATTTGAGTGGAGAGATTGCTGACATGCTGGTGCAAGGGCATCTTTTTTATCTTGAATCCTTTTGGAAGCTCTTCTTAGGAGTTGGTTGAAGGCTTTTGATCCAGAGCAGTTGTCTCCACTTTTATCTCTATCTCTTGCATGTCCACATCCTTCTTGGTCCAGTAATTGATTTATTTGAGCCAGTTTTGTAGTCAAAGATGAACTTACAGAAGAAGCTTCATCATAATCAATTAAATGCAGTTCCTCATTGCGGCCAGCAAAAGAACTATGATGAGTCATTGTTGAAAATAACCTTAACTGAGAGAAAAAATATTAAAATTTTATCAGTTATTATTTTACTTTGATTTAAAGAAAAATAAAAGAGGAAAAAAATATTTTTAGTATATAATCAATTATCAGGATTTTGTAATCAACAGGAATAATGAAAATATAATGTTTATCAGGGCAAAAATCAACTGAAGTAATAATCACAATTTTTATTAATTAAATTAAGATAATTTTATTACCAGGATTTAAAGTAAGTCAACTGAAATAATAAAATAATTAGTAATATATATGTTGATAATTATCAGGACTATAATTCAACTGAAGAATTTAATTACCAGGACTTAATGTCAACTGAAATAGTTTTAATTACAAGGACTTAATGTCAACTGAAACAATTTAATATAATTTATTCATCTAATTTTATATATTATTATTTTACTGCCAGGAAAATTTGTCAACTGAAACAATAATATAATATTTTAATTATCAGGACAGAGGTCAACTGAAATAAAATATATAATATAATTTATTTTAATTTTTATATTAATTCTAGGACTAAGAACAATATAGTTCTATCTTGGTCAACTAGGAAATTTTTTTTTATTTACCAGGCTCCTCCCCCTGTAAAATGAGCAAGTTATTGCCACTTACAGAGTGCTGAGTAAAAAAGATATATGTAGAATATGAAATGTGCAAAGTGACCCACAAGTAGTAATCAATATAATTACCGCAATTATATATGACTATTGCCAATATATGCACCTAAATTCTGGAGCTAGGTTTGATTACCAGTTGCAGAAAAAAATTAAGTCACATTGTTGATGACGCTTTTCATTTTTGTTTTCCAATCCTCCTACTTGTACCTTGTCATCAATAGTACCTCGGTCTCTGGCTTCAAGATATTGATGCACCATTGAAAATTTAGAAAGGGCCACAAGTGCCAGGGACTCCTTTTGGTCTAGAATATTTTGGTGGAGGTTTAACAGTGTTGTAAGGTGGATTTTGAAGCTTTCAAAGTCAAAGTACGTATAATTTATCTTTTGTTTTATTAACTCAATTTAAAGAGGTAAAAATTTAAAAATATTATTAAAATTAATGATTTAGAATTATGTGTTAGTAAATAAAAAAAACAATAAGTAATATTAATAAATATTTGATTGTAGTAATGATTTAATAAAATAATAAGTAAGTAATTAATGCTCAAAAAAAACCAGAAAGGGAGGCCTTATATAGGTAAAGGAGAGGCAAATTATGGAGTTAAAATTTCCAAATACAAGTGTATGAGAGAGGGGAAGAATTTTCATGAAGAAAGAACATTTAAAATTATAAGATTGTTCTATAAAGAATATTTTAGAATATTCTATTTACTGTATGTGTAAACAGAAACTGATTTATTTAAAAATTCCGGTAATTGTTATTTTTAAATAAGTAATTTGATTTTTTTGTATATATATATTTATTTTAATTTTATAATTTCAAATATTAATAATTTTTTTCTTATTTTAATATTTTTATTTTTATTTTCTTTAAAATGAAAATTGAGCATGGTATTAGAAAAATAAAAATAAAATAAAATAAAATATATATGACAATTGATATTAATTTTAAATTTTTACTAATTCACCACAGAAAATTTGGGAGGGTATTGCTAGCAATACCCCTCATTTAAAAATGTTGGGAAGTGGTTGGAAAGCTGTTGGAAGGCTGTTGGGAGTTCATTGTGAAACCAGATTTAAATTAATTTGACAAAGATTTGGTAATCAGTTAGACCTAGGTTCAACCAAACTCAATCACAGGTTTCTTGGAGCTTGGTGATTACTTTGATTTTGAGCTGAGCACAGATTGAGCAAAGCTTGAACATATCACTTAACATATCATATTATTCACTTTCCCATCTTGTGGAAAGCAAAATTTGATATTTGTTCTAAGAATATCTACATATATTTCTTGCCAATTTGGTAACAGAAGGTTAAACTGTAGTATCTCAATTATTACACTAGACTACATAGATATTTGATAAAACATACTATTCAAATCAATTTTAATATTATTGAGATCACCATAAGTGTCTGTCCAAAGACTTACAAAAAGTATGTTAGTATCAAGACATCGTTCTAGGTAGTAGTTTCAATTTGGATTTTGAACTGACATCTAAAGCATTTTACTATTAGACAGAAACATAAATAAGTGTAATAAGAGTGAAATTATTCTATTTTGTGATTATAATGTAACAATAAAGCACATTTTTATTGAGAAAATTTTTCTTCCTCCACAAACCAAAATTTACTCTATAGGCTCAAGATTTATTTTTAAGCCATATTATTCATTTCAGTTAACATTGATTTACTTCCAATATTTATTAAAAAGATAATAATAATACATGTGAAAGAATTATGAGCTTAGCATAGCATATGCTAAAAAGTTATTTTGTCGTTTTATTCAAAACTGATTCTTCATTTTTTGCTTCAATTCATCTTTTAACAACCACTATCTTCAGATACTATTCTTACTTAATATGTCAAGTCTCAGATGTGTTGGACAGTTCTCAATAACAATCGATCAAATTTATATGAATGTAATTTCAAGATTTCAAAACTCACCGACCCCCACGATTTTACAGCGAGGCCATTTGAATGTTCATATTTTTGGACTATTTGAAGAAAGAAAACCAACCCTTGTCGGTAATCTTTCTCAAGTGCAGAGTCAGCACATTGGACCACTATTGGGTGACATTGGCTCTGGATCTCACCATTTAAACCAAAGAAGTGCCTTGAATCCTATGAAGCCTTTCTATTTTCATGCTTACTTGGTTCCAGTTTTTGGTAATCAGTATCAACTTTGGGGATGCCTCTTTTCTTCAAGTTCACTAATCAGTCTTGCTAAAGAAGCATTTTCTTCTGCACAAATCGATTTATGTCCAATCCTGAACTACGACTCCACTATCTTTTTTAATATCCCGCATGTAATTTTTGAAGGCTCTTTCCAAATATCTCAGAGTACTCAAGATTGGAAAGCTGATCAACTTATCCGAGGAATCAAAACAGTTCTCAAAACACATCAACTTCAAGCAATAAATTTTATGATTGACAATGAATGAATGTTAAAGGAAAAGTTGGATATCATGTGGAGGCACCAGGACAACCATTGGCTTAGAACTGGATTTGATGACTATAAAGATCAGTTTCCTAACAATCAATTAACGCCTGAAGGAAACGGGTCAATACTTGCTGATGATATGGGTTTGGGAAAGAAACTTTCAACTCTTTCTCTTATAAGTGCAACTCAAGGTGAAACAAGACAATTCCAGGTATCAGAAAATCAAGAAGGTATTAATCGGAGTTCAGCCACACTGATTATATGCCCCCTGGCAACACTATCGAATTGGATCAATGAAATAAGTGTGCACTTTGAAGATAATGCGCTTCCTTTCAAGGTTCTTTATGGGAAGGATTGTCAAAATACTAATGTCAATGAGTTACAGGACACTGCTATTGTTTTAACGACCTATGAAATAGCTAGCCCAACGATGTCAAAAAATCAAAGCCAAAAAAAGATACCGGTGACTCAAATGCTCTTTTGGTATAGAGTTGTTTTAGATGAAGCTCAGTTAGTGCCCATTTCTATATCTAAAACTTAAAACTTAATTTTTATAATCAATTTTTATAAATATTCTTTTAGTTACATTAAAAATCCTTACTCGCAGAGGGCTCAAACAATATTTGACTTGGAATCCCAACACCGACTATGCTTGACTGGAACTCCACTTCAGAACAGGCCCACTGACCTTCAAAGTCTCATATTTTTTCTTAGAATCGAAAAGTGGCAAGAAGACTGGTTATGGAAGAATTTCCTTTTTCCAGGTTTGCAAAAAGGAAAGGCTAATTCTATTAAATCAATCAATCACTTAATGAAAATCATAAGCCTATGTAGAACAAAGGATGCAATTTTGTCTCTTCCAAAAAAGATTCAAAGGGGGATATCAGTTCAATTAGCAGATCCATGGAGGTCTAAACTTGATGTGCTTCAAGAAGGATTCACTGAGCGATATGGGCCCTCCAGAAGCACTGACTTCCCTTGGGACTCATCTGAGTTTCTAAGAGAGCTGATGATTTTAAGAAAATTCTGCAACCATCCAATCTACGAAAATCTGGATGAAACTCCAACTTTTGATTTCACCTGACAGCATTCCGCAAAGATTTGTCATCTTATAGGCCACTTAAAAAACTTTTTGTCTGGTGAAAGGGATATAAATTTTCCAAAAGCTTTTATATTCTCCAACTTTGCAGACTTTTTGCAGATGTAAGTGATTCTATAATGAATTGTTTTACAAAATTGTGTTGGCTTATTAAAAACAAGTTTCTAATATTTCAAAATAGAATAAAAATGGCTTTAGATGACCACAATATTAGGTATACCCAGCTTACGGGTGAACTCAGCAGGACAAAGCGAGACAAAAATATGCATGAATTCCATTTTAATAAAAATTGCCAAGTTTTGGTTGGAACGATTCAGGCTGCAGGAGTGGGTATAGATCTCAGGTGTGCTCAAAATGCATATATAATGGTGAGCTCAATGTCTTTTATTTCATATTAAGAACAAAAATATTAAATTTTTTATATGTTCAATGTTGAAATAGGAGCCAAATTGGAATCCAGCAGTTGAGCAACAGGCTGTTGATCGGCTGTATAGAATGGGGCAGCAAAATGAAGTAAATGTTTTGAATTATTTTGTACAAGGAAGTATAGAATTCAGCATGTATAAGATTCAAGGGAAAAAAATGGAGCTAACAATGTAAGCCAAATTTCATTTCTATAAATTTTAATGATAATAGTAATCATTAAAATTATGTTTTTGTTTTCAAGGCTAAGTGTCCCAAACAGTGGAAATGAGGAGTATGAGTGTGCAAACCTATTATTAAGGGAGTTTGTCAATCACTCACATTAGAGGAAGAAAGAATTTCAAGGAGAGCAGGTAAATTTATGGGATTTTGAGGATTTAAAAGTCTGAGTTGTTGAGGATTTAGAGATGCAAGATATAAGGGAGAATGACAGTCATTCGGCAAACCCCGGGGGACATGAGAAGGATTAAGGTTAGGGGATAATGTTGAAACCAAACTGATTCTTTTGTACAAGGCCAAGTCCTTTAGCAAACTTCCAGAGTAGGTTGAATTATCTCGAATATCAAAGTGTTGTTGGTCAAGATATTGTGCAACTTTAGAAAAATCTTCAGACCTCCATTGCATTAAGATACGTCTTAACGATCCATCATTATCAATTTTGCTGTCTGAACAACACTTGATGTTTGTGAAAAGGTTGTGATAAGTTTCACAATGTGGAAGTTGTTTAAGAAGTTTAGTTCGGTTAACTGAATTCTAAGAATCTTTGTTATTTGAAATAAAGGTCATAAATAAAAACGGTTGAAAAAAAAGGGATTTTCATACTTTTTTTTTATTCTATATTTATGCTTTCTCACTTTGATTATTTCTTGAGATCTATGAGAATCCTTCCCAAGTCTTAATCTATCAGCATGACCTAAAAACCAACGGTGAAGAACTCCTATTTGATTTGAGAAGCTAATTTGAGTTGAGTCAATTGGATATGCAATCAAATTATTGGTTTTTAAGGCATTGTCCCAGTGTTTAATGAGAATATTTGCCAAGACCTGGTTCCATTTGTCAAACCAATATAGGTTCCAAGCGAAAGTTGATCCTGGGAAACCACACATGCGAAGGTGCTCAATAAAAGATTCACGGAAAATTGGTGGAAACTTTTCCGAAACCGCTGAATTTGATTCTGGATGAGGTAGTTCAAAGGCAATGTTGCAAGAATTCATGTCGAATGATGAAAATCTGTCTAATTGCTCTTCAGTAGGGTTTTGTTTCCATCCATTTGATTCTGGTGACATATCCAAAAGTGAACGACAAAAATTGTGTATAGATCTACAAAAGTGAGAATTGAATGGAGGCAAAGTCTCATTAAAAATTCTATTAAGTGTTCTTGTGTTTGTGGGCAGGTTTCCATGAGGAAAGTAAGAGCTACTAGGGTTCATAAATAATTAGATTAAGAAAGTGTTCAATTAAATTAAACAAAGAGGAAGGATAAATTGTTGAGCTCCAAAAATTTATGATCAAAGTTGATTTAAGGAGAAATATCACAAAAATTAAGAATAAGAAATATTTCGACTTTATGGAATTATAATATGCATAAATTATATTTTTATATGCAACTTGAACTCAAAAGGAATGGTATAAAATAAAGAGAATGATTATGTGATAAAAGCAGACTCATTTAAGAAACGGATTTTTTTTTCTTTTCAAAAAATTCTTCCACAAAAATAATTTGTTAAATGTGAGGCTATGTTCATTTTTTGATTACCAAAAAATTATTTTTGGTCCAATATGATAGTAATACATATTCTATTGAGTAATTTTTTTCAACCTGAATAAATAGACTAGAGTGTCACTTCATCACATTTATGTATGAAAAGTTATACAAGGTTTCAGCTTTTATGTAATTCTTTAAGGTTTACACTTTTGTAGCATCTATTATTTGAGTATTTTTGATTTTTTCTTTATAGAAAATTCTACCTAGTACAGACCAATTTTCAAATTGAAAGAAATATGTTTGTGATTTTTTTTTACAAAATATTAAACTTATTTTTGGGTTTAACTTTGATTTTTGGGGTAATTTTTTAAAAATTATGTTAAAAATATGGATTACTTTTCTTATAGTCCACAACTAAGAATTTTTATCAAAATTAAATAATTATAGGGTAGTTAGATATAACTCAGAAGGTATTTGATAGAAAAATAATTAAGATGCTTTTGCGTACAACAGAATTTTTTCTATGATAGAAAATATTCTGATAAACATGCATGCATTGTTGTACAAATGCAGAGAGTATACAGAATACAAATAAAGTAGACTGCATAACTTCAAATTAATATATAATTTATCCGATTAAAAATTAAACATTTAAACTTAAATAATTTCAACACATATTCCATCATATTCTTTTGATAAAAAAATGTAGTTTATATTAGCTAGTGCCTTTCAAAAAATGGAATACCTTCAATCGGTAACTTCGAATAGCTAACTTATTCCTACAATTATCACAATTAAAGTGCCTCCATTTTTTCATGTATGTCAATGTCAAGACCTTGGATGTGTCAATAGAAAGTATCAAACTTCTTCCAGGTCCTTTGAAGTTGGTATGGCTTTCAAAAGCTCTAATTCTTATGCAAAACATCAAGAGGAAAGAAATAGGAAGGCCCAGATGGTTATTTCTTCCAACAATCCACTTAACATTGGAAGTTCCCGCTCCACAGAAACAGTAAGCTTTATATCTATAGTTCAATGTTAGAATTAAAGTCTTTATGATGTTTCAATGATTTATTACATAGGGGCAGTTGCTATTGGGGGCAGAAGTATCTTCAACAGTCTCTAGAAACTCAAATCTTGGGGAACGGTATAGCCAAATAATTATGTGGCAGGCAGCAAAGCTTTCTCTGATTCATCATTTGAGCAAAGAAGGTTGTACTCAATTTTTGGATGAAGAAATTAAGAAGCTCAAACTTCTAGGTGATAGTGGAATACTGGATTCTGATAGCATTGTCCGCCTGGTTCCACGCTCGATAGATACAGTTTTTAGTCGATTAAAGCTCAATCAATCATTTTTCACTAAAACATGCTGTCCTAAATGCTTTGCTCTTTATGAGTATAACTCTGAATCTCAACCATCTATACTATGTTGCAATCAACCGTTTCTTTCATCATCAAAGCACTATTTAAAAATGTTTGGAGCAGGACAAATTGCAGTTAAATGTGATGAAAGGCTGTATTTGATGGAGGAACATCAAGAACATGTAAAATACTTATCTCTTAAAACATTTCATCACCATTCTTTTATCGACTGGCTTAAGGAAAAGATCAAACTGTTCAAATTTGAGCTTCTGATTGAGAAGAAAACCCCTGTTGCAGAACGTGTAGAGTGTGATTTGATGAAGGATGTTTGTGATGGTTCAATTTGGAAAAACTTTCCCATAACCACTCCAGCTCTGGATAGCAATGATGATGAATATACGATAACTTCAGGCAACTTAATGTTTACTTTATATGTCCACTGGTTTAGGCCTGGTGGCAATAGGATTGGAGGTCATCAGAAGTCTGTAGGCAATATTATGATGGTGTGTATGAACCTACCTCAAGAAGATAGATACAAAATGGAAAATCTTTTTTTGTATGCTATTATACCCGGACCAACAGAACCCACAAGTGAACAGCTTAATCACCTTCTAAAACCACTGGTTAATGATCTACAAACTCTATGGGATGGTATATTGATTGAAAAGACACATCTTTATCCACGAGGCCGGAAATTAAGAGTTGCATTGTTCTCTTTGATAGGTGACATTCCTGCAATACGAAAATTGGCTGGCTTTTCGAGTCACTCTGCAAAAATGTTCTGCTCTTTCTGTAATATCTCTAAAGATGAAATTAGTGAAAAGAATGTGGGAAATTTTTCATTACGGAATCATGAGGATCATATGTGCTGGGCAACAAAGTGGAAAAATTCTAAGTCACATTGGGAGCGTGTATCAATTGTTCAAAATCATGGGGTACGATGGAGTGAGCTGAATAACCTTGAATATTGGTGTCCAACTGAATATTGCTCAATTGATGTTATGCATTCACATATGCTTGGCAACCTAAAAGATCACAGTCTAAGCTATTTTCAAATCCAAAATGCAGCAAAAGATCTAGAAAGAAAGCTGGAAAAGGATAAAAATTGGCATGTAAGAGAAGAAGAAGATGATTTCTTTTCTGATACTTCACTGCACAAACATTTGAAAAAACGTAGAAGTAGCTTAAGCACCACGAATAATGATGATGATGATACAGGACACACGAGACAGCACAAGCGGCAAAGATGTACGAGTTCAAGACAGTCATCAAGTCATCATGGACTAGATAATGAAGGATTGGGAACAAATCGATCAAGAAGCCAGAGTAGGTCATCCAGCTCCAAATTTATTCCTCCATATAGCGATGTGGCCTCAATACAGTCTCACAGCAGTGACAGTAGGAATTCATTGTATAACTTAAGGCAAAGAAGCATTAGCATATCACAGAGTGAAGGATCTCACTCATCAAATGAGACAGCTAGAGATGAAGAAAATAAAAGGAAAGGTAAGGAGAAAGAAAATGAAGGTAGTAGTAATCCACAAATCACAGCAGCAGAGCTACAGGTGGTATGGAAGATGATTGATCAAGTAAGAAGACCTTCCTGGCTAACACGAGTTCCAAAATCAGTAGGATCTAAAAAGGCAGGATCCCTCAAGGAAGAAGAATGGCACATGCTGTATACTCTCTACTTCCCTTTGTCACTTATACCCCTTTGGTTTGAAAAATTTAAAGAATCTGAATATTCAGCTTCCTCAGCCGATAAACCAAGAGAATATTATCTTCTCAAGTCACTTGTAACATTATGCTCGATCACCAATTTTTTGACATTAAAAAATATACAGACTAATGAGCTTAAAGATCTAGATCAATTTCTGTTAGAGTATCGTGAGTGCCTTGAAGAGGGTTGGAAGAATATTAATGCAAAGCCAAATCTGCATATCACTCAACATTATCCTGAAATGATAAAGCGTCTTGGTCCACCATCAGGTACAGCTACTTGGTCTGGAGAGCGGGTGAATCATATATTATCTGAAATTCCAAACAATCACCATCCACGTATGTAATGTTTGTAAGCAATGATTTAAAAACTCAGCTGTGCTAATTTATTAATATTTACCACAGGAGAGATACCGCTAACAATGCTCAAACATTGGTATCAGAAGTCTAGGGTATTAGATCTTGGTGAAGCTGAAGATAATGATCAATGTGAGACTAAAAAAATCCATATTGATCTCGATAAACAAAACAAATCGATCCATCTAAGTATGGCATTATTTACTAAATGGGTAAGGGCACGAATGGGAAAAGAAACTTCAAGACGGGCTTTGACACCATTGGAGAAAAGTGGGGATCGGGTAGTTGAAAATGTAGCAAGCATATTGATACATGGAAAGAGGTTTACTAGTTACCATCGACACATTTCTAATTCAACAATTGAATTCTACTATGGAAAAGATAGCCAGTTTGGGCAAATTGATGATCTTTTCAGATCAAAGGAAGAGATTGATCAAATATATTTAATAGTAAGTCCTTTCAAAGAGCTCCGTCCAGAAGAAACATCAAAGGATCCCTATGAGCTTTTCCCACAAGTGCATTGTCGGTTAGTAAGAGTAGCCAAAGCAACTCAAATTGTGATTAAGAAAGATGCAATAATTGGACATGCAGCTACTGTCGAGCACAAAAAAGGAATGTTTGGAATCAAAGACGAGGTTGTCACTGCCATTGGACTGCAGACAGTAGTGAGTGAAAAAATTAATCAAATTTATTTTCTGTTGACTAACATCTTTGTGTTAATTTGGGATTGGGGAAATTTGTAGGATTGGTGATATTTGTAAATGGTGAAAGAAATAATTCAATGCTCGATTAAAAAATGCAATGCATCCAACTTACCTTATCATAAATCAGTGAACAATTACTTTGGTTGCTTTTATTGCGAGAGAACCCATGCTTACAATGAGTCATTTTTATCTTAAATGTAAGACTGAAAGAAATAAAATCATGATAATGAGAAATATGATAAAATTTTTACTTAATGAATGATCTTCTTGCTCATTCATCTACTATAAATAGTTTGACCTTCCAACTTTAGCTGATAGCTATATATTATTCACTTTATTTTTCGACAAGAGAACATACACGTTTACAAGACTATATACATAGTATCTTTTTTTACTTTAGCTTTGATAGGTATAAATTTTAACAACTGATTATTTTTATTTTATTTTATTTTATTACAGTTCATTATGGATGATAATTTTGAAGGGATGTCTGTTGACCCAACCGATTCTGATTTTTTTCCGCCTCAACATACTAATACTGGAAATACTCCTCCACCACCCTCTGCTGATCCACCTCCAGATGCATCTCAATCTGTACCACCTAATCCTAACCCACCACCTAATCCCAATCCAGGCCAAGAGTCTCATTCAGAACCGAGAAATTTTAATCCCAATCATCCTTCTGCTTCTGAAAGTGCTGATCAGTAAGCTGATCAGCTAGGAAGAGATTGGGCTAGTGAAGTATTGAGGGAATTTTTCGGAGACCAATCATCATCTGCTCAGCCTAACCAAGGAGCAAGCACAAGTGGAGCAGGTAAGTCAAATTTGTAGTGTATTCTTTTATTGAAAAATAACCAATTTAATTAACTTATTTGAATTGTTAGTGAATCCCTCAATCATTATGGGTATCAGTGATTACCACAGACTCAATTCAGCAGAGTCTCATGAGCAAGAACGGGGGTTAAGGGCTGTAAGAGGCTTAGTTAGAAGGAATGATGTTCCCAGGAGCTCAGACAGTCTAAATAGAAATATTTACCACTTTCTGAAGTATTGTCTTGGTGGACCAACACAAATATCAAAATATCCTGCGAGCCCAACACCTTTGGAGATTGAAAATTGGAAAGATTGGAGCCAATTCAAACTAAAAACCATTCAAACTGTCCTAACCCAAGTCCAATCTTCTAACCGTGCCAATTCTGCAGCTGATCGACAATTTCTGATAACCGATTCTATAGCCTTCTTGCAATCCAAAATTCGACTACCCAAATTTTTTCCAGCACCTGAGCCTCGAGGACTTAAAGGAGGAGCACTGATCCCACTTTCTGTCAAAAGAAACTTAGAGCGTGAATTGCAAGAAAAAGGTTTTTGGAAATTCGCGTTTGATTGGACGTGCCCTGATTTTTCAGAATCAACTTGGAATCAAGTCATGGGAAGCATAGTATGCGACCACTGTACCAGATGGCTCACCACCTTGAATACAATCGATCAGTCAAAGCTTCAGTTCACTCAATGTGTTATTGAGAAATGGTTAGTTAATAAGGGGAAGGAAATGATAAGGCTGTTTGGGCAAGAAGAGGAAAGGGTAGCAAGAGAAAAGATTGAAAAGAGGGCAAGGGCACAAGTAAAACGTTATCGGACCAAGGTAAGTTTTTTATTTTACTTTGCTTTTTGTTATTATGAAGCTGATTTAGTTGGAATTCAGATTTCTAGTGCACGCTACAAGTTAGCAAGAGATCTCTGCAGTGATGTGCCAGGTTTTGTTGTGCTTTTTCATGATACTAGGTGCATCTCTGATATCGAGGAAGGCCCAGCACCAGCCCCAACTGCACCTATCCAAGCTATTCCTGGATGGTGAAATCCTGAACTCAATGATTTGTTTAAAAAAATGGATAAGATGACAAAGGACTTAGCCCATACACCAGCTCAAAGAAAATCAGCATTAAAAACATATTCACGGTCATCAGAAAGGACAGTTGCACAAAATGGTATATTCAATGTTCCCAAATACCTCCCCAAGAATTGCTATTCAGCAACATTTTTGCAAGGATTATCTGTGAATGAACGTGAGTCACTTGGGGTGGGAGCTGATATTGATCTGGTAAAGATTTGGGAATCAATTAATAGAGCATCAACATCATCATAACTTAGGTATAACGGTGATCTTCTGTGTAATATAGCTATCTTATATTTTATTTTATGTATTCTGTTTTTTTTCAAAGCAGCTTGGTAAATGTTATAAAGTGATATTGAGAGAGAGTAACATTTTATTTAAGAAAAACAAATAATGTATGAGATATAAAAATGTATTTTCAACAAATTGATGGTCCATACCTCTTTATGTCACATTTATGTATCCATATTAATTTCAATCGAATTTAATGTTGACCAATACATAGTGAATACACGCTATGCCACTTATACTTGCCAGGCATTGCTACCATTAAATATGCCAGTATCAAAAATTAATTTCGATCGAAATTAATGAGCATGATAATCATGAATTTCTGGAGTCAACTGCTTATTTTTATGCATGGTGCCTTGCCAACATTAATTTCGATCGAAATTACTTTTGATACTGGCATATTGCATGGTGTCTATTCCTGGAAAGTGTAAGTGGCATAGTGTGTATTCATTACGTATTGGTCAACATTAATTTCAATAGAATTTAATATTGACATTTTCATATTGAACCCAAACCAGCAAACGACCCAAAAAATTCTTCATAAAACTGCTCATTAATTTCGATCGAAATTAGTGAGCACCATATACATATTGAATGGTAGTTATATCTGGTGTGTGTAAGTTGTAAAGCTTGTGTTCAATGTTTATTGGTCAACATTAATTTTGATTGAAATTAATATTAATGTGTAAATGATATTTACATGCTCAATATGCATTGTAATGTGTTTACTTAACAATAGAGTGCCCTACTTTTCATCTTACATAAAAATGCTTGGTAGCATGTCAAATTCAATTTTTATTAAAATTAATGTTGACATGTTACCATGCATAACAGTAAGCAACTGACTGAATAAATTGATGATAATCATGAACCTTAATTTCAATCGAAATTAATGTTGCCAAGTGCAGATTGAAAAAAAGCTATGCCACTTACACTAGCCAGGCATATTTACTATTTATTATGTATTGGTCAACATTAATTTTTATAGAAATTAATATGGATATGTAAATTTTATATTTACCCTCAACATGTATAGTAAATTTCAATACTTAAAAATACTTTCCGTCCTTTACATGTCATGCAAAAAAGCATTATATCATTTCAACATTAATTTTGATCAAAATTAATGTTGGAATGCCATTATGCATTGAAACAACTAACTGACTGAAAAAGTTCATGATCAAAATGCTCATTAATTTTGATCAAAATTAATGTTGAACAATACATATTGAATATAAGTAATCTCCACTTACTCAGACCAGATATAACTACCATTCAATATGTATATGGTCAGCCTTAATTTCGATCGAAATTAATGGGAAGTTTTATGAAGAATCTTCTGGGTTGTTTTCTGGCTTGGGTTCAATATGCAAATGTCAACATTAAATTCGATCGAAATTAATGTTGACCAATACATAATGAATACACACTATGCCACTTACACTTTCCAGGCATATATACATGCAATATGCCAGTATCAAAAGTAATTTCGATCGAAATTAATGTTGGCAAGGCACCATGCATAAAAATAAGCAGTTGACTCCAGAAATTCATGATTATCATGCTCATTAATTTCGATCGAAATTAATTTTTGATACTGGCATATTTAATGGTAGCTATGCCTGGCAAGTGTAAGTGGCATAGCATGTATTCATTATGTATTAGTCAACATTAATTTTGATTGAAATTAATATGGACATGGACTATGCATAAAATTCCTATAAGTATAGGTAAGCTAAGCAGTTAGATAAACTGGTTTGATCAAGTACACCATATAAAAATTGATGTTTTAATGCCTTGGTTAATTTTGATCAAAATTAATTTTAAGCCATGCATGTTGAATTTTATCTATGTCTGTGTAGTCCATGTGAAATGGCTTGTATTCAATATGCAGGGGTCTATATTAATTTCGATCGAAATTATGAGGTTCATTGCCTCATAAATTTGATGGTTTCTGTCAGTGTTTCATGCATGGTGCCATATGATACTTGTTGATTCCTATCAAAATTAATTTCAACACCAATATATTGAATACAAACCATGGCACTTACAGTACTTGGTCATAGCTAAAATTTAATATGCTAGTCTCAAAATTAATTTCGATAGAAATTAATCAGGATCCATGAAGTTTATCAATAGTGTATGAGTTAAGTTTCAAGTCATATGTTTCATCATTTTCTTGCACCCATTTCTAGGTTATCTCAACAATTTTTTTCAAGTTTTATTATATTAAATAAAACTGTGGTAAGTTGTGAAAAATTAGCTAATCCAAATCTCAAATTGAATATTAATATTTTAATAATTTTGAATGTTGCTTAAGGTATTTCATTGGGTGATTCATAATAATATTTTATCAACTTAGTAGTCCTATAGCTTTTGAAAAGTAACAATATTGGTATAGTTAGGGACAACAATGCAATATCTTGTGCAGACTAAGATATATTGCAAAATAAAACTATTCAATTTTTTTTTTCCCTTAGTTGTATCCAAGTTTATCAAAGGTTTGGTCACGGTGCCCACACCCTAGCCTGACACTCCTCCTGTCACTTAAAAAACAAATTCTTATCTTAAATTCTAATGTTACCAATTTTATATTTATAATTCATTTCTTGTTTGATGAGGCATATCAGTATATATGTGAATCTCGCATTGTCATCTGAAAGTAAATTTAACAAATATTCATAAAGGATTATCCTTTTTTTTTTCATATAATATACTAATTAAGTGTATCTCCATTGTTTAGGAGTAAATTCTAATTTAAAAAATTTTGTATTTACCCGTGGCAATTTGCATATGGGATATACATTTGTTATTATTTGTTTTTCACACTAAAAGTCCCCAAAGAATTACTAGTATTTTCTGTTATCTACATCAAATTTCGCTTCAATATAAACAGATTGTGATTTAGCATGTTACTCAGTTTACCCCACTATGAATAATACATGTTAAAAAAAGCTCAAATAATATAAAATCCCCCTCTTTATGTTTTCTGTTTCTTTCATCCTCACTTTAATTTTAATCTTATTCAATTTTTTATCCTATTAAATTATCAACTTCAATTTTATAGAATAGAGTTTCTTATAATTATTCATCATATTACTTCATAATTTTTTGATATCAAATACTTTTTTTTAATATTCATTAATCAATATGTCTAGTATACAAAATCCTACACCTCCACTTTGTATGTATATCATGTTCCTCTCTCTTAATTTATATATTTCACTTATGTTCTATATCTTTTTTTTTCAAAAATTTGATTTTCCAGCACCCAAATGTGTTTCATCCCACTCTCTGATTGATACTGGCTTTGAAGCTTTTGAGCTTGCACCATGTCTGCCACATGGCATGGCACCTAACCCTCCTGTACTTAGCAATGAGAGGCAGGAAATAACGAGAGTTCAGTATCGCAACTTACTTGAATTGGCTAGAGATAAAACAGAAGAGGTTGTCAAGATCCTTAACAATAATCCTTCTCCTTCATATTTATCTAACCCTTGTAATGACTTACTCCAATATGTGAAAAGCCTTGAAAAATGTATGTTCATCACCTTTTTTGTCTCCTTTTAAATTAGTAGATAAGATTATTAATATTTTTTTTTCTTCATATATATTTGTAGCTTATGAGGAGGGTATGATTCCTCCTGATGAAATCATTGTCATTAGGGATGATGATGAGACAGATGAACCATCAGATTTAACTCATGCTTCAACTTCTAAGGAAAATCTTGAAACACCTGTTATCCGCTCCAAGAAAAAGAGATTATCCCAAGGCTCCTCTTTTGTTTGACGTATTAAACCGGCTTCTGCTAATGAATTTTCTGATGTATCAAATAATAAATCTCAAAAAAAAAGCAAAGGTTTTGATAATGAGTATATTCTTGTTTCCTTTTTTTTATTGTTATTCTTTTATCTTTAAAATTATATCATATATCTCTTTTATTGCTTACATATTGTACTTTTTATCTTTCTTTTGATATTTTGTACCAGAAACTCACCTGCTGTAGATTGTTCCATCCATAAACGCCCTCTCCCTGATGAAGATGATGAAAAGAGCGATGAAAATAGCGATGATCAACTGTCAGAATATGAAGCTATGCTTGTTCATAAAAAAAAGCAAAGTTTAAAATCTTCTTCAAGACATGTTGATATGTTTGATAAAGATGATGATTCAAACAGCTCATCACCGAATTCCTTCATTTCTAAGAAGCAATACCCATCACCTCCTAAATTACCTACTTTGACCTCTTTGAAAGCTTCTCTACCAATGAAATCAACTCCAATCAAGATATCTAAAAAACCTCCAACTTATTCACCCTCAGCTCTAAAAGAATCTGATTTGCAGGAGGAATTCTGTAAAATTCATAATTTTTATAAAGGTAGAATCAGCACGGCAAAGGTCCTCAGGTCGTGGTTGGAAATTGTTACTTTCCTCGAATTACGCTCTTCTACTTCTTCCCAAGAACCCATGTCAAATATTCCAATGTTTACTTTTCATTGGGAAAAATCTTGTGGAGAAGATTGGCTTTCAAAACTTACTGAGTTATGTAAGTTACAATAATTTTTAGTCTTGACTTTTGTTCTTTTACTTATTTTTTTTTCCTTTTGTAGCAAATATTTTTTTAGAGATTGATAGCTCACAGCTATGGGTACTCGATAATATTGATTTCAAAAAAATGGAAGATTTATGTGATCCTGATGGTTTAAATACTGAAATTCTTTCCTCAACAAAGAAAATGGATCACCCTGAATCCAATCTTATCCGAATGCTCATGAGATTAATGATCCCAAGTGACCACTGCCGTTCTTCATGGGTATCTCTTATATCATCTTCACTTTATCTGACCGCACATGAATTCAGCCAGCTTCCATCACATCAAAACATTAACTCAGATTGTCCAATTGAACGTGGTCTTCAGCTTCTAGCTCACCTTTCAAATCTGAAGAGTCCGATTTCTGATGGCTTAGAAGTTGGTCCCACTGCACTTCAAACCCGTGATATATCAATGTCAACTCTTCTTCAAATCAGCAATATTATCATTGATATAATTATGTCAATTATCATTCTTAAATCAAAATATTGTGCTGCAACAATATCAAGTGGCAAGACTAGTGAAGCTCAACAATCAAGTGAGAAAAACGAAAATACTGAACTGACTATAATGAGAGAGAAACAAAAGGCTGCACTAAACAAAATAAATTCTGAATACTCCCACCACCGATATCAATCTTTCACATTCTATATAATCGATGGTGTCCGTGGTTTATTTCTGAGCTCTCAAGATCATAGATTGGCTTCAGCAGCTGATAGCTTGGAGGTAATATCAGAAGTTAAGTTTCTTAATTTACATGAAAAAAAAATCATTTGATGGAAGAAATAATTTGGAAAAATTTAAATAACTATATTTTAACATTAATAAAACCTTTTATAGGTAAGTGTGATCCATTTCCTTTAAAATTTGATACCCCAAGTCCTGCGGGAATTGCTAGGGCTATTTCTGCAGATTTTCTTAATCACTGGAGCTCCATTCAGCCAGTATCACCTTTTTTTGCTAAACATAGCCTTTCAATAAATTAATATTCCAACATGTAAATAGATAAAGTTCTGTCTATATGATATATCTTGTATAATTCAAGTTATTTTCCTTCAAATACGTCAAAAATGTGACCATCTTTGAAATTTATTAAGTAACCTTTGACATGATTTTCTAAATTAATTATTAAAAAAAATTATTGTAAGTCCAGCAATAACAAAGATTTTAAAATCTACTTATATGATTTCAAATACTTGTATTAAATTCTTAAATATTTTAATGTTTATATAAAAATATGATAACTGCTCAAGTTTTGTTACTTTACCTTTAATATTATATAATCTATTAATTATTACAAATATTTTCGTTGATTGTAACATTTTTAATCAGAAGTAGAACAATTTGCATAATTAAATAAGTACATTCTTAAAAAAATACAATTAAATCTATTATTGATTCAAAATTCTTTCTTCAACTCTTTATTATTAACTTTTTTATTAATAAGCCTGTTTGACCTAAAATACTATACAGTTAATTTGGTAGCATTAAAAGCACATTTTTATGGCTAATATATTTCAAATTCTTTATTATAGTTTTTTTTATTTTAGAACCTTTGCTACCAATTTAATAAAAATGACATTTAAAGATTTCACAACTTATATATTTCCTCAAAAGTAAATCAAATTTTCTTATAATATTATGAAAAAAAATTATTTTATTTCACAAATAAAAAAAATAGATAATACTATAATTATCAAAACTGAAAATGTTACAGCTACTCCCAGTATTTATCATGTTTAAATTTGAATTAAGTTGTGTATATATAATATAAATTTTTAATATTAATATATCTAGATTTTTTAGATTTGTCTTAACATTAGATAAATAATACTTTGCTGATTCTATTTCTTCCTCTATTAAGTCATCTCTTTTCAAAAAAACTCTCAAAGCACTAATCAAATATTCTAACCTAAATTTTTCTTTTTTAATTTCTAAGTATTCTGAAATATCAATATCAAAAACATTAAGCTTTTCTATAGCATGAAAAAGTCTAGTGCTGATTTGAATAGAAGAACCTATCCTAGTGAAGCCAGGAATTTCATGACATCTTGAGGTAAAATGCCTTAGTTGATTGGCAGGCCATAATGTCACTGTTATTCCATTAGTTGCTTCAAAGTTGATTTTACTTCGAATTTCGGGAAACATAAGTTCTCCACCTATTTGTCGTGGTTGGGTCTTATCATACTTCATATGAATGGTGTTTTTTTCTGTATCTTTAGGAAAAAATATTCCTAAAGTATACTCAGTTGCATCCTTATCGAGATGAACCTCATTAGAGAACCCATTACCATTCCCTCCAGATGTCCAAGTTAAATTACTAGCAAACGGTACACCCTCTTCTTCACTAGAAACTTTTGAAAATCCAGGAATACCAAGTTTTGCGCAAAGATTAGTTGCCTCATTGTACTTTACATATGATATTTTTTTAAAAAAATATTCAAAGTACATTGCAATCCTCTTCATTCGTTTTTTATATTCATCCGTTTTTACAATATCATCAGTGTATTCATCTGCAAGGAAAAGCATTCAAAAATTCAGTATTTAAATTAAAAAAAGTGATACTTACGAATATGTAAAGATTTCTTTCTATCTAAAATAAAGCCACCACCAAACATTTTTCCAAAACCACCAGCTCTTTGATGATAACCATTATTTTTAATTTCATGTTCGCAGTAAGAAAGATCCTTAATGCATTGCACCGTAGCTTCTAACATATCTAGTTCTTTGAGCTCATGAATTTCAAAAGTCTGCACAAGAACATTAGGTATTAAGACACCTTTTGGTTTATAAATACTACATCCAGGAAGAAAATTGTAATAATTATTGCAATCTGTCATATTATTTGCATAAGATCGTGCATAGAAATGTGGCTTCTTCCCATTTGTATCCATTCCAAGAGCGTTTACAAGTTTCATTCCAGTAGCAATGTCTTTTGCCCACCTATTGTTAGAGTTCTTCCCTGGCCGTTTTTTTTTTCAAATCGTTACTCATTGATGGTTCAATCCTAAGAGAATTCAATTTTGATTTAAAATAGAAAAAAATAAAAAATTAGAAAATAGTAACATAATTTCAATTATCAGTCAATGATACCTTTAACTTTATCATATCTTCAATATTAGAAATACAAAAGTTAGCATATCTACATATTAGTAAATTTAGATACTTTTTCTTTATTTCAAATATTAAGAAAGCGTTTCAAAGGTATACTTTATTAAATTATACATATAAAGAGTATAGCTTTATCCTGTATGCATTCAGCAAGTACGAGATTTGGCTCTACACTTAATATTAATAATATAATGAAAGTATAACTCCAATACACTAGTAATATTAAAAAATTTACGGAATTATGATATCCACATATATAAAATGAAAAATCTTGCTCTGATCAATATATTGACTTAGAAAGTTATACTTCAATAAATTATTAATTTTTAAATTGTAGCATTGTCCTGTATGCTTTCAGCAAGTACGAGACATTGAAACAACTTAAAAATCAATAAATTAAAGGTAAAGTACAAACAATCTAATTATTATTATGAAAAGCAAAACATTATCCTGTATGCTTTCAGCAAGTACGAGATGATGTTTTACTTTTCATATTAATAATATAATGGTTGAGAAAGTATTAAAGAAATATAGAAAAATGATAAGCAAAACATGAACTTACATGTCTATAAAATCTTCTTCCATTTGTAGCTGATTGATCAAAATTAATTATAAAGTTTATTTTATAATCACTGTTTTAAAAAATAAATGGTTAGATAAATAAATTGAACATTTTTGATAAGGAATAAAGAAAAGTAAATTGACAAACAAATAAAAAAACTTTAATTTAACTGAAAAAGAATTATTTTATAATGAATCAAAAGGGTACAGTAAAAGATACCATAAAAATAAATTCAGAATTAGAATCATTAGATTAACTTGTCAAAAGTGTAAAAAAGTGTAACAAACCAAAATGATATGAAATGCAATAGCAAGAAAAATTTGCTTACCGGTAATCAGATAAGGTCAAGAAAATAGTGCCAATAATTCAAAATGATAAAGCAAAAATATGATTGATAATTTTTGAAAAAGGTAAGTGAGAAAGAGAAAGGAAAAATAAATTGGGTGGCAAACAGATGTATATATCATGAATTTTCACTGATCACATTTTCAAAAAAATGCAGCTCTCCAAGTCATATGATAAACTTCATCTAAATTCCAAGAATGATGTTGCCAAGGCACTGTACACAGCATGATCATTTTTTCCTATGCATATACTAATTCCAGCTAGAATTTACTTGGCTGCATGTTGTACAGATGCACATTTGTGGAACACTGAATTTCACATCTAAAAAAAATTGACGCCACATAATTCTAGCTACCATGTTTCACGTAGCTAAAAAACATACACTCATCACATTTAAATTTAAATTGCGCCAAAATTAATTCATTTTTGAATTTTTTTAGAGGGAACTATAATGTGCACCACCTATTTCTAAAATATGAACCTCCGCACCATATTAAATTGGGAGACTTTTAATTATGCAATTTTTTTGCCGTGACCTTTTTCCTGATCTTACTTGGTTCAAAATATTGAAACATGGCCAATGTTGATGAAAGAAACATTTGATTTTGTTTCTATGTGTAACAATGGAAGGCTGTTTCTTACTGGCTGAAAAGTGTTGTATATTTTATTTGAACAAATTTTTATTTTTTTATGTATTTTATTTAAAAAATTTACTTTTTATTGCAGCCAGATTTATACTGGCTGCCTTTTAGAAACCTTAATTTATGACCCAAGCCTTTGAAATTGGCTTGGGTCCCTTACATTGCAATTTAGTACTTCCAGCCAGGTTTCCCCTGGCTGGAAGTGTCTCTTTCAAGCAATCAAAGTGGCTAAAAGCAACTTCAATTCCTTGCTGTAACGTTTGCCACCCTCCCAGCTAATTTACTAGGCTGGGAGGTGGCCAAAGCAGTGTGCAACGCGCGTTGCTGCTGCAAGTAACGCGCGTTGCACAATTGCTACCATATTTCATGCAGCTGATATCAAGTCAGCTGCATGAGATATGCGCAGCATGTGCAATGCGCGCTGCATGCAACAGAAACGCGCGTTGCATGCAATGCGCATTACTTGCAGCAGCAATGCGTGTTGCATGTGCTGCATGCAGTGCATTGCACAGCCAGTTTTTTTCTGGCTTTGCAATGCACACAGAGAAACCAAAGTCCCTGCAAGGGACTTTGGTCTCTAAAATGGAAGCGACTTTCCCTACCAGGTGCAATCTGGTGGGAAAGTGAGAGAAACGTTAGACCAAAGTTGTTTCAAAGCAACTTCGGTCTTAAAAACATTAAAAATCATAAAAAAAAATGAGAAATGTAGAAAAAAAAAATTAAAAATTAAAATGTGAGTATAAGAAAAAAAATAAGTGCTAGTGATACCAAAAATCCAAGCCAATTTCATTTGGCTTGGTTATTTAATAATTGTTTTTTAATACATTAAATTTAAAATTCAAACACCATAAAATATATGAATTTTTTTTATATGAATATTATAAATTTAATCTACCTCTTTCTCATAATTATATTTATAATTTTGTTTTTTTAATTTTTGACATTTAAGTTTATTTTTTGGAAATACAAAATTAAATTTTCAACAAAATTTTTTAGTAAGGTAAAATAAATTTTAAATTTGACATTTTGTAATTGAATAATGAAAAAAATTTTAAATTTATTTAAAAAATATTTTTGTTAGAAGAATACAAATATTTTAAAGGTAGAAATATGGTGCAAATTGTAAGTAAAAAAAATTATATTTTTTTTTGTGAGAGGTTATTTCTATTTTTAAAAATATTTTTCAAAAACATTCATTAAATACTGAATTAAATTACTTTGAAACTCAAATTTTTTGTAAAATAATTAAAAATGAAATAATAATATTGTTGTATTTGATATAAAATTTGAATTGGTAATATTAATGTCTCTTTAAGTAAATTTGAAAATCATTTAAAAAGACCATGTTGATAAGTACTTCATTTTTGATATACGATGGTTATATATATATCTTATATATATTTCTTGAGTGTTATTTTTATATACATTCAATAAAATTTGTAATATAAAATGCCATTTAATAATTAAATAATGTTCAACTTAGTTATAACAACTTCATATTTAATACCAGCCACTAGTATTTACTTTTTAATTTAAAACTCCAATATAATATGAGAGTATCCTTATTTTGTCTGTATGTAATGAACAACAATAACAGACCATAAATGAGTGGGTAATTAATTACAATAAATAGTTGAAGAATAACCTATAAGAAATGATAAGTTTATCAAAAAGAGTACATTTAAAAAATATACTTTTGAATTTTTTTTGATATAATTTGGGTAGTTAAATGAAAATTTAAATTATCAGACATCAAAATGGATAAAATCTAAAAGTGGTGTTTATATAATAAGCCTCATATAAAAAAAAGGATAAAAAATCTACTATGTAACTAAATTATTAAATATTAAGGTATTATTAACATTATTGAAAAACTTATTTTACAGTTATAATGAAATCTAAATGTGAAAATAATGGTGGGATAATAGTAAGACTATGTGGAAACACTTTAATTTATACATACTTTCAACTATGTTCAGATAAAAAAATTGTTAAAATTGTATAATAACATCTAGTTAATAGTGATGCAATTTTATTTAGATCAAGAATAAATTTTTCTGAGGAAAAACTAATTAAATTGAGATATGGCCATCTCCTTTCAAGAGATAGAATAATAATAAAAATTTAAAAAATTATAATAAGTATTCTTAATCACCATTTTTGAAAAGTCTCTAGTAAAATTCATTATAATATATCATTCATTGATTACATTATATGGAGTTTCATCTTTAAGTAGTGATGTGCAGCTTTGAACTTATGTTATGAAAAACAAAAAAGTTAAAAAATATATAGTTATACTAATGAAAAAGCCAAAAATAAAAATACTATTATAAATTAAAAAAATAAAACTACATAAATTTTATTCTGCTCTAATGATGGAAGGGTACTATGTATGAATTTCCACATGTTAAATCCAAACCTGCTTTAAGGCTAGTTTACAGGTAGAGCTATTAAGTTTCCTTAAATTCTAAAAATAACTTATGCATTTTACTAATTATTTTTTTCTTGTTTTCTTTCCAAAGTTGTTAGAGTTGCTTAATTAATACTGTTATTTTGATTGTAAGATATATAATTTTTTTTGAATACATGATTTATTGTTTCAAAAATTATATTATAAATTTAAATCATTTATTTCATTTTCTAAAGCTTCATTGTCAAAGACACAACTCCATTTTCTATTACTTAACAAATATATAAAATGTGATAGTAAAATTTGAGGAATTTTATTTTTGAGAGGGTCAAACTATATTGTGAAGATTTTTATCTAGAAATTCTTGTACTCTAAAACCAAATAATTTTCTCCCTTAAGTAAGCCATTTCAAAAATATGAGAATATAAACAAGAATATTAACTTATCTTATTTTTATTTTCTTTACTGAAAGTTTTAGTTCAATCCCTTTTTTTATATGACATTAGTATAAAAACATGGTTAAATGCTACTATATAATTAATTTTTATTATATATATATATATATATATATATGAAATATTTAGAAGGTCATCCTTTTTTATTTACTTGAATAAATGGCTCAATTATAATACCCAACACTTATTAATGTTTCCCAAACTCAATAACAAATTTCTCATATGAAATATTAGCTTCTAATATAAGAAGTTTATCTATAGATGATATTCAACATGTGATTTTACTTTTTAGATTCAGCTAAAATTAAACAAAAGGAGAAATCATGCATATGTGTATAAATGGTAACCATATGTTACTTAGAGGATTGTGAAATTCACTCATCAGAATGGTTTAAGTATTAAAATAAATTGAGGTCATTATTTTCTAGTATTTGAAACTAATCAGGAAATTATTCTAAAAATATATTTTAATGTGTATCATGTTTAAAAAGTTGGAAATATGATTTTTGAAAATTGTGAGTTTCTTATGAGATACCAAGCTTTAGTTTACATTGTTTCAAGTAGAATGGAATTTTAGTATTAGAAATTGAAAGCAATGTACCATTATCAGATTTTAACTGTGTTCTACTTATAGAATGATTACATAACATTAAACATTATTTAAATCAAAAAGGTTTAAAAGATATTTAGAATTTTACCAAATTTCACCATTTATTAATCTTTGATTTGAAAACAAACTATGATGTACACTCACTAGAAATAAGCAATCCCAATTTTAACATAATTTATCAATCCAAAAATAATGAGTCAATTAACATGAAAATATATATTATTTCAAAACCAATTCTCTAGATTTAAAATATGATGCTTTAATGAAAAATTATTACAAAACTTTAATGCAATGAAGTCTCTTAAAAAATTCAAAAATAGAATATCAAAACAAGTAATTTCTGCAAAAAAAACTACTAACTATTGTAGATAAAGCATAAAAATAAGTCATATTTTTTAAAAAAATGATCTAACAATATTTATTTTTGTTAAAAAAATCAAAACATTGTTAAGTTTGCTTGTTATAATAATGTTAAAATCCACTAAACATTATCTAAAGGTGGTAAAATATGTTAAAAATATGTTGAATTTCGTGAGATAAAAATCAACAATTTTGTATCATTTCCTGTTGTGCTATGACTTTATTCCACCCTTTTTATCTGATTCTTCCAGTATTACTTTGCTATGATCACTAGTTTTCAAGTTAAAATTTACAAATGTTCATTATACTTGATAATATGAAAAATAACTCAAACTTTTATAACTACAAAATAAGATTTTGTAACTCCTTCTTTCAATCAATATTTGAAGAAATTTTTAGTTTATTTGAGTAATGATTTTAAGAATAACAAAAAATTTGAAATTCACAAGGAATTATTTCCAGAGACTATAATTATTTACTTGTGTAATGCATGAGCTACTTATCAATGATGTAAAACATCAGAAAAGTAAGTTATAGTTATAAATCTACAGATTATACTGTTTCTGGTATATATATCTTCAATAAATCTTTTAAACTTATCTTAGCCTACATACCACACAATAGAAAATCATTATATTAAAAAAGGAAAAAATTCTATGATAATATCATAAAGAATGATAACCATGGATTAATATTCCATAAAAATGGTTAATAAAATTTTAAGAGAACCTAAATCAGTATTCTTTCATCAAAATATATCCTTTTTGTCTTTGTAATTTATTCCAAACAAATTTTTTGAAAGTTGAATCTATATATCTAATGACAAAACCACTATTAAGTTCCCTCTTAGACTTTTTAAGAAATTATATATATATATATATGTATATATATATATTATTTATCAAAAATTGAAATAAAGAATAAAAACATAATTTTATTTACCTTTAATTATTTAAATATAGAGTATTTTCAGAATGCATTGTGGTTACTTGTGAAGGTTAGAAGATTTGAAGTTGTATTTATGAGTTTTTAGAAGGGCAAATATTGTAAAATTCTTTCATAAATATTTATTTCATAGTTTCAAATGTTGAAATCTACAAACTAATGGGATTTAAAATTATATTGAGATTTAAAATCTGTTTTCTACTCAAGTAAAATAAAATAAAATGATGATATCAAAATTGAAATTAAGTTTAAACTTTTGATATGCTCTATCTTCAATTTTATTGATAGTGCATCAAAAATTTAATAATATTTTTTTCCTTCATCACTTTTTACATAAAAGATAGTTTTATCATTTTATGCATTAAAGATTGCTTATATAAATTTAACATCTATGTCAACTGTTTATGACTATTAATCTATATAATAAATTTTTTAGAAGAAAAAATAACATCAGTATATACTGACTTTGAAATTATTCAATTTAAAATAGTTTACAGGTAGATAATGAAGGGTGATTTCATTTTTGAATATGAATTATAGAAGTCTTATTTTGTCAATTTTAATTCTTTTTGAGCTCAAATGTATCCACCGCAACTTATGTAAGAATAAAAATTATTTTTATTGAAATTTACATGAGAAAGTATGCCTATTATTCAAAATCAAACTTGCTCTAATGGTGTTTTTCAATCATTATTTCCATTCATAACAATAAAAAACATTTCAATTTGCTGATGTTTTAGTTTTTGATATCCCCAAGTTTATATCTCAGGAATTATTAAAAATATAATTTTTGAAATACATGATAAACTTGAAAGTGAGGGGGCATTAAATTTTTAAAAATGAATTCTAAATTCAGGATGGATAGTATTTTTTCTATTTTCACAAATGAACAATTTTTTGTTTCAATTAATCCAGAAAGGAAATTTTGTTGTAAGCATATTATATTATATTTATTATGATTTTAAATACTATATTTTCATGATTTGTGTTTAATATTTCCTGTGAAAGTTAATGTTAATGTGAATTTAAAGTAAGCTTGAAGAAATTTAATCAATAGGCATATTGGATATTTAAAATAATATTCTGCTCCAATCTTGAATCATCCTGGGCTAAAAAATATCTTGAATAAGGTTTTTGCGGGTCAATTTGGATTTAAGTAGGATTAAGTGAGGTTTAATTAAGGACAGATAAAAGACTAAATTCATTACTAGTGACTTTTTTCTCAAAATAGTTATAAAATATGTATCATTCTGGAATCAAGCTTCAATAAAGTTGAATTGAAACAGAGATAATTTCTAGCAGCACAACACCATATTTACAAAGTTGTAAAATACCTCAAATATTACTCATAATATAGGAAGGCAAGGAATCTACAAAATTCACATTTCAAATGAGGATTTATATTTTGAATTTGAAATTGAGAAATGGAATATTATTTTCCAATTTAAATATCTATTAGTCATTTTACCAAAAGTTTTCAGTAATCAGATTGAATTTTGATGGTATTTTGTTGTAGATTAATTATTTTGATGAGCCATTTACTCAAAATTACTGGTTTCGTTTCTAATATTCCATGTGAAATTCATTACGAATCTTTTTGAAAGTGAATAGTTGACATATTGGATATTCAAAAGCTTATGTTAGATCAAATTGAGATCAAAGGGAGTTCAACTGATGATCAAATTAGGATTTTACAAGATCAAACGGTGATCAAAGTAGGTTCATCTTGAGCTCAATTTGTGACAAATCTCTGACTAAATGTAAGGCCAAACAATTTCCTACATGGTGATGATGTGTGCATAATTCAAGCATAGATTTGTGGCTCAACGGAGTTCAAGCAAGGGGTATTGCTAGCAATACCCCCCCATTTTTTCTGTGGTGATTTTTTTTTGTAACTAGTTAATTTATTGCACATAAATTAAAAGTAAATATAATAAAATTAATAATAATAAAAAGGTGTGCCCTCATCCCAGGAAATAATTAATTATCAAACTGGGTGAGTCTAGCAGCTTGGATGACATTCTTTCTTATAATATTTTAATTTGAAATTTAATTGTGGGAATTTCTCCATGTTATATTCTTGTATGGGGTAGGTTTTAACATATTTTTTCACTCTCCTTTGCCTATATAATGCCCCTCTATTTTGCTGTTTTTATGCCATTCATTACTTACATTAAATATTATATACAAATTTAATACCATTAATACTATTAAGATTTTCTTAGTATTTAAAATTGATTATTCTAAGTTATACAGTAATAATAATAATAGATTCTCTACCTTTTAATTGAGTAAAAAATATAATTGATTATATACACACAAAATCTTGAAACCTAGAGTTATCCTAACCTTGAATGCTGTTGGACTGCTGGAATTATCTTCTAGACCAAAAGACCTCTCTGAAAACTGGGACCCTTTCCAAATTGTTGTTGACCCATTAATACCTTGATGCCAACAACTCCATGGGACCATCAACTCCAGAGACCTATAGCAATTTTTCGGACAAAAAAAAATTTTAAAAGCATGTGAAAGTATTTTTTGCTGAAACAAGGAATCAAACTTTACTCCAAATAAGAAAGCTTATATAGACATAAATTTCCTATAATTTTGTAGTGAATATAGTGGTTATTATCCATAGGTCTCCTTCTGAATAATTCATACTATACATATAACTTTTTATTACTCTACACTTTGAAATATGCATTTACTTACTCAAATTACAGAAGGAGATGTCTGATATATATATTTTTTTATTTTTTCCTAGTAGACCAAGAAAGAGCACAAATTGTTCTTATTCCTGTAGGTAATATAATTTTAATTATTTGACTGAAAATTATTTGAATTAACTAAAAATTTCAGTTGACTAGTGGTCCTGATAATTAATATATTATTTCATTATCTCAGTTGACTATTAGTCCTGGTAGTAAATAATAACAATATATTATTTAATTATTTCAGTTGAATATTAGTCCTGATAATTAATATATTATTTCATTATTTCAGTTGAATATTATTCCTGGTAATAGATAATAAAAGTATATTATTTAATTATTTCAGTTAAATATTAGTCCTGGTAATAAATAATAAATTTTAATTTGATATAAATATTTTTAATATTTTTTATTTTTTGTTTTTTTAAACAAATAAAAAATAATCACTGACAAAATATTAAAATATTTTTCTTTCAGCCCAAGTTATTCAAATAATGGCTGATTTAAGTATTTCTACCAACAATGAAGAGGAGTTGGATCTAATCAATTATGATGAAAATTCTGTAAGCTCTCCTTTGACTACTAAATTTTCTCAAATTACTAAATAATTGAACCAAAAAGGGTGTGGAAATGCAGGAGGTGGAGATCAAGAAAGAAAAACCTCCCCAGGTGCTCCCTCCAGACACCACACAATATAGGAGGTGGACTTTCTAGCAAGTCTGCAACCTTTCACCCAAAATCACCACAGATTGAACACACATTGAGCTATAAAGAAAGGAACCATACAATCAGGGATGAACACCACTCAGAAGAGAAGTTTTAGGTGGGTGCTCAAATAGAGTTCAGTATAAGGTTCAGTATGAGTTTTATCTGAGTTCCATATGAGTTCAGGTTGGTGAATTGCTAGTAAGTCCTCCCCCTATATTGCGTAGTGAGAGGAACTTTGAAAAGGCTTCAAAATAAAAAAATTGCCAGCACAGCAGCAGGTAAACAAACTTTCAACTCACATCAAGGAGTTGAGAACAGAGAACCTCAGATTAAAGGCAAAGTATTGGCCGGTCGTCTAGAAGAAGGAGAAGAAGAGAAAAAGAACAGAGTAGAGGAGGAGGAAAATAGAGGGAAAGAGTTATAAAAGATAAAGAAATAAAATAATAAAAAAAAAGAAATAATTATTCTAAGAGAGAGAGGAGACAAGATTCCTTGGGACTTGATACAGTAGTGAGGGTTATTAAATTATAATATATTTATTTAAATAAGAATTATTTTCAATGCATGGTAAACACTATTATTATTATTAGACTTATTGCAAAGTGTAGTTATTTATACAAAACTTAAATTAGAATTGTGATACAAATAAAAATAATAATAAATGTATTATATTAAAAGAATATATCCAAGTTTGAGTGTATAATAAGTGATGGGCTAAAGGGGATTAACCAAGGCCCTTTTATAAACCAGGGGACCTCTGAAGCGCCACAAATGAGTATATAAAAAATAGTAATAAGCTAAAACATGAATATGAAAGAATAGAAATGAAACATAGATATTAAGAGAAAAATATGAATAAATTAACTAAACCCATGAATAAGTAAATAATCTTCACACCATAAGTTCCCAAACTAGTTAATTAAAATAGTAGTAGCTAAGTAAGCCTGAAACATAAGAACTGTGATAAAAGGAATCCAAAACAGACATTACAGTAGGATGTAAAGGGTTTAATTAAAACAATTAGAATTTTTTTCACGCAAAAATCCATGTAATCAATTAAATCCAGTATAAAGCAATTTTAATTAATTGTTTTAACTATGTAATTAATTTAATAATTATTTTAAATGAATCATATAATTAATTTAATGATATTTCTAATTTAAAGTGAGAATTTTAATACCATATTATTAAATAAGTTTTATAATTTATTTAATAATTTTACTGGCACAATTAAGGGTCAAAAAAGTGCCCAACATCATTTTTTAATAATATATGACAAAGGTTTATTTAATATATAAATTTAATTAATTAATTTAATTACATTATAAGTCAATTTTACACTTATAGTTATAATATATATTTATAATTAATTAATTATAAATTTGTATATATTAAATACATAAAAAATGCGCCATAGTTTATAGAATATATATCATGCTTAATTTAAATGTATAAATAATTTATATAATAATAAAATTAATATAATATTTATATATATTTAATAAAATAATTATATCATTTCATTTTGCAATATAAGATTAATTTATATACATAATAAGCAAATTTTTACGCCCTCTTTTAGTTACAGTAAATTGACATAAAATTTACTGGGCTCCTGGTATATCCTGGCTGACACAAAGGAAGAACTACTAGAGGGAACAGTAAAAAGCATAGTGATTTTTCTTCAAGAGAGGAAGAAAACTCAACAAGTAGAAAAACATAAACAAGCGGTTCCTCCTCAGCAAAAAGAGAAGGTGGAAGTATCAAAATTGAAGTGGGACTGGAAGAAAACTCAATGGGACTCACTTCTAGCCCTGCAGATGCAACAGGCTCCTCAAGAAGATCCATCCAGGACCCAAAAATTCAATGTAGCCCCTCCTGATCCTTACCATGTAGGAAGAAGAAAGATAAAAAACTACATCCAAATTTTTTCAAAACCATTTTAAAGCCTTCAATTGAACCCCAAGTTCCTTTTCTTGTAACTGATTCAGTTCCTTCAGGTAACTCTTGGGTGGGAGATGTCACTTTGAGACCAGTAGATACTGGTTTAGAAGACTAGATAATTAATTGTCTTCTAATGTGAATTCCCCTTTAGTTTTAATTAATACCTCAAATATAAATCCAGATATGGCTATTGTAGATAAATCAATTGATCCTGAAGTAAATGAGACTCTTGAGAATTACTCTGTCTCTATCCTGAGAGATTTCCCTGATGTAGCAACTATTGACAACCAATATTTGAGAGACATTATCACCAAACAAAATCAGATAGTGAACAACCTACAATTAACACAAAAAATTAATAGCTTGTTAACTGATAAAATTACCAAGCATTTAAAAGTGAGTTGAATAGGTTTTCTGATGAATTTTTAATGTACAAGGTAAATTATGAGAATAGTAATAAGAAATTTGCTTTGTGGCAAAATATTAAAAATTATCTGTTCAAATTTCAACAGACTGTGTCTCTTTTTTTCCAAGGACTAGAAGATCATAAATCAAACTTGAAAAAACTAAATGATCATTATTCATCTTTAATACATAAGAAACAGTTATTTTTTGCTACTTTCAATGAGACATTAACTAGTATTCCAAGGATAAAAACAAGGTTAACCAACATTGAAGAAAAATTGACCTCATAATTATATGAAAAAAATACTCTGAAACTCCTCTGAAAGAATCTTTTGCACAAGATACTCCAAATGAACCAGAGCCAAGCTCCTGTAAATAAAAATTAGTATAAGAGAAACCTGTAGATGTTTCTGAGGTTCCATCAAAAATTGATGATGCACTTTTTTCATCTACTGATGGGCTAAATAATGAGATTACTGCTCAATTAAAAAAATTGCAGCTGCTTCTTACACAGAGACAGGTAAGCCAAAAGGAAATTAATTAAAATCAGAAAATTTGGCCTAAAATTGACCAAAATCCAACATTTGATGGTGACTCTTCCTGTCAGGCTAAGGTCAAGTACAAGGACGTGAACTAGCTTGAATGTTCAGTTGTCTAGAAGATTTTAATGGTCCTATATGAATACTGTAATCTAAATCCAATCAGTAGTAAAATATAATCAAAATTAAGGTCTCAGTAATATAACTCTCACTATTTTATATGTGGCTTACAATCTTTGTAGTTGGTAGAAAAATAGATTTTATAATTCAGATACTATTCAAAAGTCTTATAAAAGTACTAATTGATATGTATTGTAATTGATTTGGTTATATTGGTAAATTGTAAATGATAAGGAATGCAGAAAACAAGACCAAAAACCCCCTCCTTTTATACACACTAAGTTTCCCCAATAACCACCTTGATGTACCACCCAATACAATGTTAATGACACCTTCAAACAAGTAATAGACCTCTCTATCAACGCCCCTAGTGACCAATAACATAATTAAACAAACAACAACCACTAAAATCCTATTAATAATAAGGGAGATCCATCAAAATTAAAGAAAAGAAAAAAAGAGAGTATATGCGTGGAAAACAATATTATAACAAGGTGAAAGAAGACTTTTTAAGGTTAATTATAGCTTAATAATAAGGGGAGTCTACAGCAGAAATGAAGGGGCTAATACTGACATTATACTACGTGAAATTCCCATTCAAAAATAACCAATATTGACTGAAAAACCACCCAAAAACTTAAAATAGAGCGTGGGATGTGGGGTAACTACATGCAGTCCTTGGCAGGCGCTTGCACGGGTAAATCCTTGACTAAAATTAGGCCAATTTAAGCGTGGTGATGAAATAAAGTGCAAAGAGTAAGGTTATTAAAGAAAGTAGTGCATATAAACAAGGTCAATGCATTATTAATTAAGCTAGGACACTAAATAAGCGCCTGTCGCCTATTTTAGTGTGTTTCCCCACAGTGGGCGTAGAATGTGGTGTAATTATAGTGTGAAAAAGCTAACTTTGCTAAAAATGAAGCTATTCACACAGGAAAAAAGCAGGCAGTATGTAGCCAGTACACAGAAGCCATTTCTGGCATAAAAAACACCAAATTTAAAAAGTGTTATTTTTATACATTTAAATAGACAAATCAATAGTTCTAAATGAGCCCAATTGATCTGTCAAAGCGCAATTTCGATATTTTCAATTTTATAGCGCATATAGTCAACTTTTAAGTGAAATAAAGCGCATTTCTTGTTTTTTGTGTAAAACAATGAATATAACAGCTTTAAGTGTACTTAAAAATTATGTAGCCTTATACTTAAGGTTCTTAAGATTACCCTAACATATTCCAACTTAATATTAAGTACATAAGACTTATAAAAGGTGGATATATGCATGTATATAAGGTGTTATAATGGCATTCTATGTGTATTATCATAATTTTACTTATGTATACTGTTTGTGTACTCTCATTTCTTGTTCCCATGTATAGTTCATGTGTTTAACATAACTTATAAGCACTTTTTACTCAGTCCTGGGGATATACAGTCTGACACTCGCCCACCCAAAAAAAACAATAAAAAAATGATAAGTTATACATTTTATTTATTTATTTGTAATTTTCAGGTATTCAGAATAATTCTGTAGCATTAAAGATTGAACTTTAAAGAAATAAAACATAATAAAATATTATGAGTACTGGTTTTTAACCCCTCAGCTGGTTGAACAGAAATTTATTTCTGTTTAAATTTTTTAAGAAGGGTGGATAAATTAGAAATTTCTTTTTCAGGTATCCATTTATCAAATTCATTTGATTTCCCTTTAAATCTTAGTAAATACTCAGATCCTTTTTCTTTAGTAAGGATTCTTTTCTTGAGTATTTTTTCAATCTCTGCTTTTTTCACAATTTCTTCAGGTTGCTTTTTAGGCCTTCCCCTTCTTTTTGGAAATAAGTCAGGATCATTTGTGTGGTAAGGTTTTAATAATGAGATAGGGAAAACTGGATGTTTCCTATCATATGGAGCATATAATATGACTTCCACTGCATTATTACCAACCATTTTGTTTACTACAAAAGGTCCTACAAAGGGATCCTTTAATTTAACATTACCTTGTAAGTTAAAATGTAGTGTTGATATGAGGACTTCATCTCCCTTTTTAAATTCAAATTCTTTATGAGATTTGTCCCACCTTTTCTTTTCATATTCAAATGCTTTTTGTATGCATTCTTCAGCATGCTTTCTACACATTTGTTGCATATGAATAAAGGATTTAGTACCAGGGTGTATATCTAACCTTGGTAATTTATTTATATGATTTACTGGGGTATTTGGTACGTATCCCAGCCAGAGCTCAAATGGTTTCTTCTCTGTTACAGAATGATTTGTGCTATTATAAGCAAATTCAAGGCCAGGAATTAATGTTACCCAGTCATGTGTGAATTTCTCATTGTCTTTGTATTCTAATCCAAAGGCACAATATCTTCTGATCATGTCTTCTAGAGTTTGTATCATCCTCTCAGCCAGCCCAACAGTTTGTGGATGGTGTGCTGTAGAAAATTTTAATTGACAACCTGATACTTCGATCAAGGATTTCCAGAACTCTGAAGTAAATTTAGGATCTCTGTCAGAGATTATGGCTTTGGGGAACCCATCAGTATTCATCATCTGAGTCCACCATAGTAATGCCAAGTCTTTTGCAGATACCTCTTTATGGGTAGGGATAAATTTACACATTTTTGTTAATCTATCCACAATTACCCAGCAAGAATTGAAACTTTCTTTTCCTGCTAATAGCAAGCCAGTTACAAAATCCATGTTTATAATTTCCCATGGAGCTTTTGGCTGCTCTATTTGTTGTAACAACCCAGCTCTCTTACCAGTTAATCGTTTAGATTTATGACAAGAGTCACATGTTTCAATGTATTTTTGTACATCTTCTTTCATGTTTATCCACCAGGCTGTATTTTTAACTCTGGTTAATGTTTTTTTAAAATTAAAATGACCAGCTAAGATGTCATCATGGCAAGTACTCAACATTAACTCTTTCATAGAAGGTGGTATTACTATAACATTACTTAACTTTTTTCTGTAATATATATATCCATCTTCAATTGATAATTTACCTTTTTCCAATGCATTTTTATACTTTGGAGGCAAGGTTTTAATTAATGCACTCATAGAGGCATTTGTTGGATCATTAAGAATGGTAGATAGTTTAGACAAATCTTTATCAGATGAATAATTTTCTAATATAGTTTGCATAAATTCTTCTTCTAAATCCACTATATAAATCCCAAATATATGTATAACCTCATTTTCAGGTACATAAGCTGGGTTGTCAGCATCATTTGGCAAAGGACTTCTAGATAATAAATCCACATTAGAATGCAATGTTCCTGCTCTGTGAGTGATTGTCATTCTTCCTCTGTACTCTTGTACAGCTAGTTGCCATCTAAACATGTGCCTATTAGGTGTTTTCATGTTTAGCAATGATTTTACTGCACTGCAATCTGTTATAAGTGCAAACTTCTGGTCTTCCAGATAGTAATGAAGCTTCTCCAAAGCCCACACCACGGCTAAAAATTCTAACTGTGTGGCACCATACCTTAATTCTGTTTTTCTTAAGGTTCTGGATATATAACAGATAACTACTTCAGATAATTTTCCATTTATTATCTGTTTCTGCTGTAAAGCAGCACCTAAACCTATGAAGCTTGCATCAGTGTACAAGATAAAAGGTAAGGTGAAATCAGGCAGTCCCAAAATTGGAGCTGTCATTAAACATTCCTTTAATTTATTAAAGGCGTGTTGTCTTTCATTATTCCAAATGAAAGCTTCATTTTTCCTGATTAATGTTGTCAAAGGGGCTGCAATAGATTGGTAATTTTTTATATATTGTCTATAATATCCACACATACCTAAAAAACTTTGAATTTCTTTTACATTCTTAGGTATACCAATGTTTTTTATTGCTGCCACCTTGTTCTGGTCAACACAAATTTGTAATCCAGATACAACATGTCCAAGTACTTTCAAAGATTGGAATCCAAATTTACATTTCTTTAATGCAATTGTCATATTAATTTCATCCATTCTTTGAAAGACTCTTTTCAGGTGACTTAAATGTTCATCATATGTTTTTGAAAACACTATGATGTCATCAATATAGACCAATAGCCATCCTTTAACCATTTCCTGATGAAAAACACTATCCATCAATTTTTGGAAGACTGAAGGCGCATTCTTTGGGCCAAATGGCATTCTCACATACTTATATATACCCATATGTGTGGTTATTAATAAGTAATTTTGAGAAATTCTTTCCACAGGAATCTGGTGGTAACCTTTGTTTCCATCCAGACAGGAAATATATTTTGCTCCTTGTAAAGTAGCATGGATAGAAGCTATCCTTGGTAGAGGGTAAATATCATCTACTGTGTATTTATTCAGAGCTCTATAATCAATGCATAATCTTGCCTTGTCTTTTTCATAAGAGATAAATACTGGTGAAATGACACAATACTTAGGTGTTGTGTCCACTTTTTCAACAATACCCATTTCCAACAACATTTTTATATTGTCTTCAATATCTTTCCTTTTTGCAGGAGATGCTGGGTAAGGTTTCTTTTTCAAGCTTCCAGGAATATTATCCAAATCACAGCTTAGAGAGATTTTCATCTCATGGTCTTTGACCAATCCTAATTCATTTGAACCATGAGCAAATGCCATAGGATATGATTTAATCAATCTCAAAATATTTTCTTCTTCAATTTTTGAGACTTGAGGACTGAAAGAGGCCTTTTGGATTTCATTTTCCAATTCACCCACTTCATTGGTGGTTCTTCCACCTAGTAGTTGTTCTTCTCTAGGAGAAATGGCATACACTGAATTTTCAGAACATATCTTGAATTTTCTCTTACAATTCACTCCTATGGTGAAACAACTGTTTGCAGGATCTAGTTTAATTCCAAATTTTGTCAATAAATCATTGCCATTAATAAACCAATCACTACAATTATTATTATCCATTACTACAAATTCACAAACTGCTCTTACATATCCATTATTATATTTAAAGAATACAGCAGTTTTGTATTTGCCAATTGGATTTAATATTGAACCAAAACCCCTCCAGTTCTTTGTCTGAACAGGTTCTAGTTTTTCCTTATACTTACTGTCAAGTTTCATTAATGTATTAATAGAAACTACACTACCTGCAGCCCCAGTGTCAAGAATGGCATTCATTTCTTTTCCACATATAATAACAGGTGCTCTGATAGGTGTTATTTTGTAAGTATCATGAGATACATTTTTAATTATCTCAGCTTCTTCAATGGAAGTTAAAGATGTATCTGTATGAGGTATAGCATCATTCAGGAACATTATATCCTGTTATAATACAAATATCTCACTCTCATCCTCACTGTAAGATATGTTACTTTTACAATCCTCACTGGATTCCATATTTTCATCTTCATGATTACTTGGTTCAGAATTCTGGGAGGTTTCAATAACATTTATTCTTTTCTTACACGTGTGACCTTTAAACCAAGGTTCATTACATCTATAACAAGTGTTATTCTCTTGTCTTTTAGGGACAAGGGGAGCTGAAGGTTTTTTCTTCTCCACTGGTAATTTACTTGTAGTAGGTTTTACCACGTCAACACTTTGTCTGTAATTAATATACTTGGTTTCATATTTGTGGTTTAATAATATTTCATTACATATATTAATGAACCCAGAGGTATCTCTGATGGTTTCAGTTCTAGCTACAATAATGTCTCTAACTGATATAGGTAACTTGTATATTAATTTTTCTTTCCACTCTTCATAATCCATTTTTGTATCCATGGCTTTCATGATTTTTATTAAATTCATTAAAAATACCATAGGTTTATCTCCAGCATTTGGATTATATCTGGCCTTTTCATACAGTCTTTGTTGAGTGATTCTAAATTTTGGGCCACCAAATTGCCTTTCAATTAGTGCCTTCCATTCATTCCAGGAGTAATTAATTCCCTCACTCAATACAGATTCAAACCATAATAAGGCCACATCTGTAAATAAAGATATTAAATTTGAAGTAATTTCTTCATCAGGTAATTTGTATGAAAATTTTAAGTTATCAATTCTTTGTATGAATCGTTGCCAATCAGATTTTGAATCTCCGTCAAAAGATGGGTACTGATCTAACTTAGGCCAGTTCTTTTGGCTAGTTTTTGCTTCCCTAACCTGAGGAATATTGAGTAATTCACTTACTTTAGAAAGATGATCATGTATTTCATATTTTACTGATTTATTATTCTCAGAGCCCATGATACTATGTTCATGTTCCATCATTGGTGTTTCATTTGCATGTTTCATGAAAACAGGCATTCTTGTTACATAAGAAGTGTTATCTTTTATTCTTTCAGTATTTTTCAACATGTTTGATACTTCTATTTCCACTCTTTGTAACCTATCCTGTATTACTGATACATGAGTTAGGGTGTCATTTACATTTGAAAAAGATAATTTAACATGTCCCTCAATGGTAGCCATAATATTCTGAGAGTGTTCTAATTTATTTTCTAAATCTCTAATCTCAGATTTTAAACCTTTATTCTCATTGACTAATTCATTATTTGAATTTTCAATAATTTTTAATCTATTTGCCGTTGCACTCAATGATTGTGTTAGCTGTAATAATACCTTTTCTGTATTATTGTTTGACTCTTTTGAGAACTCTTCCAATTTTTCAATTCTCAATAATAATTTACTTATTATCTTTGATTCCATTGGATTTTCTTTTAAAAAATATTCTATTTTTTCTGTGTCCAACTCAGAAGACTCATCATTTGATTCCATTTTAATATTAATAGCATTATCCTGGTGATCAATAAAACCATCTACATTGTCTTTGTGCAAAGACAAGTTTAACATATTTTTTTCAAATGAATAATCCTTTAAATCATTATCAATTAAATCCAATATTTTCTTATCAATCTCATTACCTATAAGTAATTCATTGTTAGGTTGATGTAATTGTTCATAAGAAGTTGGATGACTCACCAAAGTCTTACTCCATTTCCCCTGCCTCCCTTTGGCTTTCCCCTGTAAGGGTGACTGCTGGATCCTTGTTGAGGAGGATTGTTGCAATTTTGGGCGTACCAATCCCGTTTCCATTTGCTTACTGTAATTTTTTGGTCCTCCTCTTGGGCTGGAGGTGTTGCTATGGAATTGTTGGATGCCACTGTTGGTGGTTGAGTCTTTATGTCCACTAGAGCTTGGTTGACTTCTATGAAACCTTGAGCTGCTCTCTTTTCCAGATTGTTGATCTGGTCCACTATGTTGTTGACTCTTATTGTCAAGGTGTTCATTAGGGTGGATAGGGAGTGAACTTGTTCTTGTAAAGTATTTTTTGACTTCTTTATTGAAACCTGCTTTGGAAGCTTTTCCCTTTCCTCCAGAGACATTTCTGGAGTGTTGTTGATTATTGGAGAGTCCTGGCCCTCCATTTGAATGTCCTGTAACAGGTCTTTCAGCTCTAGGTCATAAGTAATAAGGTTTTGCCTTATTACTTACAATGTCATTGTTGTCACACATTTTCATGTGCAATTTAAAGAATTTGAGAATTTAGATATAAAAACTTTCAAAAAAGAGTTTTATCAGTATTTATCAATACCACTGAAGACAATTTTATTGCTTACTTATTGGTATGAAGTGAATCTTTAAGTGCCAAAAGTCAAATATGCTTTTTATGTGGTCACTTAATTTAACTGGTCTACAATATGTAGCCGTGTTATTATATTTAAAAGAAAACAACTGTTAGTAAGATTCTCTCTAAATATTTAATGAGTATTACAAACCAATAAAAAGAAAAGATTAAGAGTCCTATTAAAAGAAAACAATTAATCAGTTTATTTGGTTTATTATCTGCAAAGATCACAAATTTAATTGGTCTATTGACAGACTCCCACTAATAACAATTTTATGTTAAATTAGTGGTAAAATTGTTGATTCAATATCACAATTTTATTATATAACAGGGCTTCTTTTTCTGAAATCACTATATAAGTGACCCCAACCTGTTGTAATTATCCAAATATTTCTATAGGGATATTATTTACGTGCACCTTCTTTTGAAAATTTCACTTACTGGATTATAACAGAATTCTTGAGGAAAGGTCCCCAATTGTCAGGCTAAGGTCAAGTACAAGGACGTGAGCTAGCTTGAATGGTCAGTTGTCTAGAAGATTTTAATGGTCCTATATGAATAATGTAATCTAAATCCAATAAGTAGTAAAATATAATCAAAATTAAGGTCTCAGTAATATAACTCTCACTATTTTATATGTGGCTTACAATCTTTGTAGTTGGTAGAAAAATAGATTTTATAATTCAGATACTATTCAAAAGTCTTATAAAAGTACTAATTGATATGTATTGTAATTGATTTGGTTATATTGGTAAATTGTAAATGATAAGGAATGCAGAAAACAAGACCAAAAACCCCCTCCTTTTATACACACTAAGTTTCCCCAATAACCACCTTGATGTACCACCCAATACAATGTTAATGACACCTTCAAACAAGTAATAGACCTCTCCATCAACTCCCCTAGTGACCAATAACATAATTAAACAAACAAAAACCACTAAAATCCTATTAATAATAAGGGAGATCCATCAAAATTAAAGAAAAGACAAAAAGAGAGTATATGCGTGGAAAACAATATTATAACAAGGTGAAAGGAGACTTTTTAAGGTTAATTATAGCTTAATAATAAGGGGAGTCTACAGTAGAAATGAAGGGGCTAATCCTGACATTATACTACGTGAAATTCCCATTCAAAAATAACCAATATTGACTGAAAAACCACCCAAAAACTTAAAAAAGAGCGTGAGATGTGGGGTAACTACATGCAGTCCTTAGCAGGCGCTTGCACAGGTAAATCCTTGACTAAAATTAGGCGAATTTAAGCGTGGTGATGAAATAAAGTGCAAAGAGTAAGGTTATTAAAGAAATTAGTGCATATAAACAAGGTCAATGCATTATTAATTAAGCTAGGACACTAAATAAGCACCTGTTGCCTATTTTAGTGTGTTTCCCCACAGTGGGCGTAGAATGTGGGGTAATTATAGTGTGAAAAAGCTAACTTTGCTAAAAATGAAGCTATTCACACGGGAAAAAAGCATGCAGTATGTAGCCAGTACACAGAAGCCATTTCTGGCATAAAAAACACCAAATTTAAAAAGTGTTATTTTTATACATTTAAATAGACAAATAAATAGTTCTAAATGAGCCCAATTGATCTGTGAAAGCGCAATTTCGATATTCTCAATTTTATAGCGCATATAGTCAACTTTTAAGTGAAATAAAGCGCATTTCTTGTTTTTTGTGTAAAACAATGAATATAACAGCTTTAAGTGTACTTAAAAATTATGTAGCCTTATACTTAAGGTTCTTAAGATTACCCTAACATATTCCAACTTAATATTAAGTACATAAGACTTATAAAAGGTGGATATATGCGTGTATATAAGGTGTTATAATGGCATTCTATGTGTATTATCATAATTTTACTTATGTATACTGTTTGTGTACTCTCATTTCTTGTTCCCATGTATATTTCATGTGTTTAACATAACTTATAAGCACTTTTTACTCAGTCCTGGGGATATACAGGCTGAAACTTCCTCTGATTGGCAGCAATTCATATGCAGAATTGATAATCTTAAAAATTCTTATAAACTACCAGATGAAGAAATTGTGTCTTAATTAATTTCTTTGTTTTCCAATGTTTCCGTGATGTGGTATGAATCTTTCCTTTTGGATAAAAATAACTACTCATGGGAAGTTTGGAAGAAATTAATAAAAGCACAATTTGGTGGTTCAAATTTTAGGTTACCCCAACAAAGACAGTATGAGAAATTTAAATATAGGTCATCCTCTACAGAAAAACCCATTGAGTTCCTTATGAAACTAGTGGAAATAATGAGAGCAATGGATCCAAACATAGATTATGCATTATGGAATGGCAGGATCCTTTATAAATTGCCAATGTCTTTGAGAGACTTAATAGTTGCTAGACCTGAACTCTGCAAGAAACCTTCTTTTTTTTGTTAATAATTGTAATGAAGTCCTTTTAAATAAAAGATATGAATCTAGGAATATCATCCCTAGACCTTTATTGAATAAACCCTTAAATTACCAAAAAAAACTTCCAGAAAAAGTTGGTAAACCTTCTGCCCCTGTTGCACCTAAAAAACATGCAACAAAAAATTACTTTAAATGCAGCAAGCCTTGAAAGAAAGGCCATGTTTGTGAAAAAAAATAAACCTATTTTAACAAACAGAGGAGCCTGAAAATGACACATTTGCAAAGGATGATACTCTAAGTGACTTTGTCAGCCACATTTCTTATGAATCTCACCAGAAAATCTTAGGCTGTAGGAAGATATTCAATATTTAAATAATATTGACAATTACACCAATGATTTATCTACATTTGAAAATGCTGAAATCATAAGAAATCTTGAAGACAACTAAGTAATTAATACCCCTCTCAAGGCATCGGTCTTAATTAATAGAAAAAACATTGAGGTTGTTTTGGATTCTGAAGCTGTAGAAAGTGTGGTATCTGAAAAAGCACTTGCTTCAGTGGATCAGGATTATAAATAAAAAGTTATGCCTATCAATCCTGAAAATTGGGGAGGTTGTGGCTCTGTTTTGTCCCCCATTGGTAAATAAAAGGCTACAGTATTTTTCAAATATAACCATGGCTTTGTAAGAGCTATGTGTGACTTTGTAGCTATGTAAATTGATAACTTAAGAAATAAGTTCATTGTGGGAAGTGATATATTAACCAAATTTGGCACTAAACATGATCCTTAATAACTATTCTTCACAATATAATTGAATCAGAAGAGAAAATTCAAAATTTTGTCCCCCAAAAAATTAATAACACTAGTTTGGAACACATGGTTCAATATAAAGAAAGGTTCAATATAAAGAAGATCTATAAAAAACTTACACTTCCCTGTCTTAAGTTGAAATATCTTCTTTTGGAAATCAACCTTCTGGTGAGGAAAAATATTCCAAAATTCAGTTGATAAAATCTTTACCTATGGCCTTTTCTCATTGGTCACATGGACTAGGATTGACCAAAGAAGAGATAAATCTATCAGTATATTTTCCATTGATTTAAATACCACTCAGTTTAAAGAAGAAGCCTTATCCAGTTTCCCCCAAAACAGAAAATATATTGAAGACAATATCTTTACCATTTTAAAAATGTATATTTTTGAAAAGGTAGTTGAAACACCAAAAAATCGTGTTCTCTCACCTGTCTTAATTTCTTATGAGAAAGAAAAATCCAGGATATGTGATTATTATAGAGGTATGAATACTTATACTATAAATAATATCTATCATTTACCCAAAATTGGCTCAATCCATGCTACCTTACAAGTTGCTAACTATATCAGCTGTCTAGATGGTAATAAAGATATCACCAGGTACCTGTTGAGAAAATTTCCCAGAATTTTCTAATGATTGCTACTCATATGGGTATTTATAAGTATATTAGGATGCAATTTGGCCTCAAAAAAACTCTTTCAGTTTTTCAAAAAGTTATGGATAACACATTCCATCAAGAAATAATTGAAGAATGGTTGATGGTTTACATTGATGATATCATCATATTCTCCAAAATATTTGAGGATCACCTTAACAACCTATGTAAAGTGCTCCATAAAATGGATGAGATAAATATGACACATGCTTTAAAAAATGCAAATTTTGTGTTCATTTTTTGAAAGTGCTTGGTAATGTTGTCTCAGGGTTACAGATATGTGTTTACCAGAATAAAGTGGCATTCATACAACAGGTAAATGCTCCTACTATAGCTAAGGAGCTCCAAAGTTTTTTGAGAATGTGTGGATACTATAGAAAATATATTAAAAATTATCAAGTCATAGCATTACCCCTAACCCAATTAATTAGGTAGGATTTTATTTTGTCTGTAAAAGTGAAAGAGTAAAAGCCTTTGACACCATGAAGCATTGTTTGATGTCAGAACCAATTACTGCTTTGCCTAACTTTAATCAAACATTTGTTTAATACACTTATGTCAGTTTTATTGGGCTCGGTGCTGCTCTCCACAAAAAACAAGTTATGAATGACAAAGTATCAGAAGTAGTAATTTGTTATATTTCAATAACCTTGAGAAATAGTGAATTGAAATATGGTGCCACCACACTTGAGTGTTCAAAAGTTGTGTTGGCTCTGGAGAAACTACATTATTATCTGGATGACAAGAAATTTGAACTTGTCACTGACTTCAGTGCAGTAACATCCCTCTTGAACTTAAACACACCTCACAGACACACGTTCAGATGGCAGTTGGCTGTTCAGGAATACAGAGAAAGGATGAAAATAATTCATAGGGCTGGTATTGTTCACTCAAATGTGAATATTTCATCAATGTTAACTTTTCCAAATGATGAATCTAATCCTGCATATGATCCTGAGGATGAAATAGTTCAAATTTATGGGATATATATAGTTGATATGGAGAAAGAGCTATAAAAGCTTATTCTGGATTCATATGATAAATACACTAACTTGAAAAAGTTATGTACTATATTAAATTATCCAAAGAATTCTTCAATACAAGAATTAATAAAAATAATACCAAATAAGTACCAAAAAGCTTTGGAAAAAAGAAAAATTTCAATTGATGAAGGCTACATCTATTATAGAATAAAATTGAGTAATTTTACTGTTATTCCTCCTTCTATGAAAGAAACCATCTTTAAAATTTGTCAAGATGAAATATTGGCAGGATATTTTAATCTTGAAAAAACATTGGTTAGAATTAAAAACACTTCTTGGTGGTCTGATATGTCTGAAGACACCAAAATATATGTTGAATCCTATGATTATTGCCAGAAATTAAAGGAATTAACTGAGAAAAAAGCTGGATTAATGCAAAATATTGAATCTCCTGATGAACCATGATAAATTATAAACATGGACTTTGTAACAGGACTACCCATTTTTGGGAAGGACATTTTTAACTCTATCTGCATTTTTTTCTACAGATTTACAGAAATGTGTAAATTTATTCATACCCACAATGATTTTTCCACTAAGGAATTTTCCTTTTTGTGGTGGTTTCATATGTTTTAAACTGCTGGTTTCCCAAAGGCCATAATCTTAGACAGAGACCCTAAATTTACTTCAGAATTTTAAATGTCTCTGATGGATGTTTGTGGTTGTGATCTGAAGCTTTCTACTTCCCATCACCCTCAAAATGATGGATTAACTGAGATAATGATTCAGAATTTAGAGGAAATTATAAGAAGGTGTTGGGCCTTTGGCCTTGAGTATAAAGACAATGACAGGTAACTCATGATTGGGTAGCCCTATTTCCTGTTCTGAAATTGGCTTATAATAATACTGTCCACTCAGTTACTCAAAGATAGCCTTTTTAGCTCTGGCTTGGATATGTTCCAAATACTCCTTTCCAAATTTTAATAAATAATATACCTAAAATGTATTTACATCCTGGTGTCAAATATTTTCTTCAAATGTGAAAACTTGGGAGAATTCATGCTCAAAAATATATTGAAAAATATTTTGAATATGAGAAGAAGAGGTGGAACAAATCCCATTAAAAATTCAGCTGTAAGAATGGTGATGAAGTACTAATTTCTACAGTTCACTTCAATTTGCAAGGTAATAACAAATTAAAAGACCCCTTTGTAGGTCCATTTGTTGTAAAAATAATGATTGGTAATAATGCAGTTGAATCTCTCCTGTACTCTCCATATGACAGAAAACATTCGGTTTTTACAATATCTCTTTTGAAACCTTACACATCCAATAGTAATTTAGTCCCAAAAAGGAGGGTAAGAGCAAATAAAACTCCTAGAGAAATCACTGAGACAGCAGAAAATGATAATATTCTGAATGACAGAATTATCACTTCTGAAAAAAGTACTGAATACTTAATGAGATTCAAGTAAAAATCATCTGAATATGATTCTTGGATACCCTGAAAGAGGTATCTAACTTTTCTGCTCTACTAAGGAAATATAAAAAGAGAAAATCATAGCATTTTTTTATTGTTTTTTTTTTGGAGTGAGGGAGTGTCAGCTGGGCTACTAACCCTACCCAGTAACTAATTATAATTATTTACTAGAGTAGAGCTACACCTTTACTCCTTACATGATTAGTTATATTTACTTTATGATTACTTATAATATTTCAATTAGTTAAAAATTAAAATTAATTAAATATATAATTATATTTATTCAAATTATCTTACCCATTGACTGAATCCTCATGAAAGTAGGAAAGTAATGGAAAAATCATAATACTGAATATTAAAGAAAAATAAAATATTTTATTACCCTTGAAATGTACAGAAAACACTGTGTACAGTACATTCTTTCTAATAATATTTTAATTTGAGATTTAATTTTGGGAATTTCTCCTCATTATATTCTTTTATGTAGTATGTTGTACCATATTTTTTCCTGCCATTCATTAATTACATTAAATATTATATACAAATCAAATACCATTACTACTATTAAAATTTTCTTATTATTTAAAAATAAATATTCTAAGTTATACAGTAATAATAATAATACATTATTTACCTTTTAATTTAGTAAAAAAAAATAAAAGATTAAATAAGTACAAAGTCTTGAAAACTTGAGTTATCCTAACCTTCACCGCTGTTGGACCACTGGAATTATCTCTGAGACCAAAGGACTTCTCTGAAAATTCTGGTGGACCTGCCTGCTGGTGACCAGGTAGAAAAAATCAATTTTTTTTGAATTTTTTTCTCATGTTATTGTTTTTTGATATAATTTAGGTGACCTTTAGGCTTATAGAAAATACTTCTATTAACATCATAAGGTAATTTTTTGATTTAGGTATAGGGGGGATCATAAAAACTAAAATTTAAAAAAAATGTTTTAATGTGATCATTAGGGGGTATCAATGTTCAAGGATCTGAAATTAGGGATCAGGATTTTTTTTTCTTAGATCAGACATTATGAATTTCGGATAATTATTCTTCACTAGCCCCAGGGCTAGTGGATAAGCATTGCACAATAATGCATTATCCCACCTCTTATACCCTAATTTCCATTTCTAATTCCTTATCCAAAACTCACCACATCCATGCTTTATTTGTAAGAAAGTCACATGAAATATAATTTCCAATGCCATCTTTTTGTGTCTCTTCACTCTATGCTTCTTGATTTTGGTGTCAAACACATAACATTTTTTCTAATCTTTAAGTGTCTCTTTACTCTATGCTACTTAATTTTGGTGGAAAACAAAAAAACTTTTTTTCTATATACACACCCCACCTGCTCATTTAGTGGTGAATTCCCACTTCCCACTAATTACCTAAAACTTCTACTGAAAATAATAAAGAATCTCACTACTAGGAAGTAACTTCACTCAGCTATGAATGCTATCACTTTAACATTAGCTTCTAACTGTGATTCTAACTTGGGTTTGGAAGACACTTTAGCTTATATGTTTTTTCAATGATCTTTATGAAGAAGAGGATCCAAAAACTGCACCAGATCTTCCCTCTCTTGAATCACAAAAAATTCTTTCCACCAGCATATGCTCTGTCATTATGCAAATCACCCTCCAACATTTTGAAACAAAAACCTTCTAATTTTTCTTTCGTACTCTCCAGAATTTCAGCTTTTGTGATTTATTCACTTGATTTGGTGTTTTTGTTTTTTGAATATTCATTTTTATTTTGAATTTATGCTGAATGTCTCCTTTTTGGATTTCTCATTTGTTTTCATTCACCAGCTCAACATGAAATTGCATATTTTCTGCAATCACATAATTTTTCACTGTTTCTTTTTTTCATTCATCCCTCATATCCCATCCTCCTCTCCTTAAACATCCCTCAAACAATTTGGTTTTATTTATTTTCTCATCTCATCTCTCCAGGTAAGTCATTTTATTCATTTTTTGATTTTTTGATTGCTAATTATGGTTTTTTTGTTTTTTTTCTGTTTTTTTTATTTTTATTTTTGCATCTAACTTCTTTTGCAAGTGGTTATTTTTGATTTTTATGGTAAAATTAATATTTTTTTCTCTCCCTCTTAACTTTCTTTTTTAGCTCCATCACCTCACTCTTCATCCCTCTTAGAATGGCCATTATCCCCCCTTTCCCTATCACTTTTTTTTGTTCCATGTCATTAAAACACATACATTTCTCATTCTTTACCCATTTCACTTACTCCATATTCAATTTTCCCACAATTCCAACATCAATCTTTCTCACTCTATTTTTCCTACTTAGCAATCAAGGTATGTTTCATTTCCTTTTTTCATGCCTATATGATATTTCATTCATTCTATAAAGATTTAATACTTAAATATATGTATGATTCTTATCTGGATAACAGTGAACTTAATCAACTTGTTTTTTTCTCATATCCATTACCATTTTTCAAGTTTTTGTAAAATTTTGAAATTGAGACTAGTAATTAGGGCTTTGATTTTTTGCATCTAATGTTATTTTTAGGGAAGAATCTCCTGAAGGCTACATTTTATTTCCCACAGGCAGATTTGAATTTGGTTCAGTGGTTTCTGAGATATTGACTGTTAAATCTGAGCCTTTGTTTCCCAATTTAAATTTTTCTAAAGTCTTAATCATTCTCTCAGTTAATCCATAAGTTTGAGGAGGATGGGAAGTAAAAATCTTTAGATCAAAGCCACAAACATCCATCAGAGACATCCAAAATTCTGAAGTAAATTTAGGGTCTCTGTCTGAGACTATGGCCTTTGAGAAAACAGAAGTCAAAAACATATGAAAGCACCACAAGAAGACAAATTGCTTAGTGGAAGCATCTTTTTGAGCAGGAATAAATTTACACATTTTTGTAAATCTGTACACAATAACACAGCAAGAGTTACAGATGTCTTTCCCAGAAATGGGTAGTCCTGTTACAAAGTCCATGTTTATAATTTACCATAGTGCATCAGGAGATTAAATATGTTTCATTAATCCAGCTCTTTGCCCAGTTAATATCTTTGATATTTGGAAATGTTTCCAAAGCATCTTAAAATGATTTTCTGCTGTTTTTTTTGAAATCTTATAGAGTTTCCTGGTCACTTTATTTTGAAAATTTTTCTTCTTTTCTAGGAAATTTTAGGACACTTTTTAGCAGAATTTCAGGGCAACTTTGGGAAACTTTTTTGGAAAATTTTGAAGGTTTTTTCTTTAGAAATTTTAGTAACTTTTCTGGAAGCTTTTACTAAATTTTTTGGGGACCCCTTGAAATATTTCAGGTATATTTTATCCAATTTATTTTTTTCATTTGAATTAGTTTTTTTTGAATTTTTTAGATAAAAATTACTGAAAATATAGAGTTGTTCAATTGTATTAATATGGTTAGAAACCAAAGTTATGTAAAAAATTAAACATTAGGCAGCCAACAAAATTATGAGTTCTAATATAGGTTTTCAAGTTTTAATTTTATTACATGAATTAACATTCAAAAATTCATATATGGTACTCCACTTACTTAAATTAATGAGCCATCAGGCTGTGTGTAAAATGATAGAAATCATGGGGACATTCTTTTCCTCATGAGGTTCATGTATACACTTTGGTTGGGTATCATTGAATTGGTTCAAAGATAATTTCCACTCACCTTTTTACTTGAATATGCATTAATTTAGGTTCTTTTAGTATTATATATGCCTTTTTTACATGTTAATTGATGGAATAAACGTGAAATTTGGCAATCTAGGCCTGTACTTCAATAAAACACAGGGGAAGATATTGCAATTTTTTTGAATTAGAAAATAATTTGTGATCCACAACCCCTTTCAACATAAGTAGAAAGGGAGGATATTTAAAAGAAAATTCATATAAAATTTTCTAACTTAAAAAAAATTTGGTGATCTGCACCAAGAAAAAAATCTTATGATGAAGATAGTATTTGAAAAAAAAGTATTAGAGTGATAAATCAAAGACAAAGACAAATTAATAAACCTAATTAATAGAAAGATTGAAAGTATGATTGAGGGATCAGGTTCTGGATTATTAGATATCAGTAGTTTAGTTAGACAAAAAAATATCTAAAGAAACATATACAAGAATTTGTGAAAGAATTTCACGTTGATATTAAGAAGAAATGCAGAAAAAAATAAACTAATAGTTATTTGAATATAACTAAGTAATGGAAGAAACTGTTTATTTTAAAAAATTTATTAAATAAAATAAAAAAATCTTCTTCATGTTTATTAAAAATCTCCCCATAAGCAGAAAAAACAGCCTTTGATGTTGATTAAGTTGTCACAAAAATTAACAGAAGCCTTATTATTCTATCTATTTCAAGGAGGGGTTGATTCTTTATCTTCTAGTATTTTATTTTTAGCTTCTTACTTGAAATTTTTTTGATTTTATGAGCCTTGTTCATAGTTTATACATGGCAAATAAATAAGCAACATATAAAAAAAATCATAAGGAAATTAGTTTAAGTTTACTACAATGGGATCATAAAGATAAATTTCAGAGTATGCAGTTAGTTCTTTGAATTAAGGAGAGTAAGGAAAATGATCTAAATAAAACTCATTATTATTTTATGAGGTTAAGAAAGTTTTGGATCTTAATTCTATTTTTTTATAAATAAATGAATAAAAAATTATAGATTTACTGTGGTGTGAGGGGGAAAAATCTGATTTAGAAAAAAACTGAGAGAGAAGATATTTGAGGTGGAGTGTTTGGGCTTGGATGTAAGGAAGGTATTCAAAGTTTATTTGGAGGATGTGGGTATTGATGGGCTGAATTGTGGTTGAGAGAGTTGTAAAAAAGAAAGAATTATTTGAACCCATCTTTGAGAACCCAAGTACCAAAATGCCATGTTTCCTAGCCTTTTTGTGTGGCATTTTTCAAATTAAACAGGCTAGGAATTTTTAATAATGATTGAGACCCCTTAATATGAAAATCTATGTTGATTTGATGAAGGAAAACAAGGAGAATTGAAAAAAGAGTCTTTAACAGAAAATTAAAAATTATAGTCAATATTCAAAAAAATAACCTTTCCAAGTGAATTAAACATAAAAATGTATCATTTTTAGCATATTAAAAAATTAAAATGGTTTTGTTGAGAAACTTTGGAGTGTTATTTGAATAATGATGGAGCATATCCCAGTGGAAAGTAAGTTTTGTAAATAAAGGGGGGAATGCTGGTGTGGGTTCAGGATCCTCTTCTTCATAAAGATTGTATCACTCATACTTTAAATCAGCTAGGATATTATTTAGCATCACAAACCACACAATATGGGGGGCAGAATTGCTAGAAAATCTGCAACTTTGGACCAAAACTCATCACAGATTTAATACACATTGATCTATTGACAAAGGAGCCATACAATCAGAGATAAACACCACTAAGAAGAAAAGTTTAGGTGGACATTTAACTAGAGTTCACTATGGGTTCAGTATGAGTTCAGTCTGAGTTCCATCTGAGTTCAGGTTGGTCACTTGCTAGCAAGTCCACCCCCTGTATTGCATAGTGATACAAGTCATTATTCAAATATTTGCTTTTTTGATTTCAAATTTTTTTTGAAATTGGATTCTAAGCTTCCCAGAGACAGGAAAATTTCCCCTTAAAATCCCAATAGCATTCTCAATATTGTACTCTTGATTGTGCAACATGATAATTAAAGATTGTTTTTGGGTCATTTTCTAAATTTAAACCTTGGAATGCAGGTATAATGTACTTTCCACTTGCATATGCTGAGTCTGAAAGGAGGTACTGGTATTCATTAAAGTTAAGTCAGGATTTTGAGAAATTCTCATTCTTTGGAACACAGAAGAGCCTTTAAATGAGCCAGGGAAGCTACTATGAAAACCAATATATTTTTATTGACATAACACCCATTTTTAACAACAATACAGTATGTAGATACAGGATAAAATTTCAGTTTATGATTCATGAGAAATTGGAGAAAAAATTGATAAAAACTTTTTTCTGATTAAAATAATGTTTTCCATCATGAGAAGGCTTTTAACTAAATGGTATAGTTTTACCATCAACAGAACCATTTCAGCCAGGGAAATCTTCAGCTTGCATTTATTAAGAGAATTCAAGTCACTGTTCTGAAGTTGGCCAGGCAAGTTTTTGAGACTTGAGGGAGAGGATTAAAATCGTATAGTGCTTTGTGTATACTACCACAGTACCATATCCTATGGTATAGATATTTTCCAAAAATCTTATAGAAGCATCTTTTCAATTTGATCCAAATTGACATAGTGCAACATAAATTTGACTGGCAGGATCAGGCTGTTGTTACAACAACTCTTTTTGAAAGATAGTATGATCAGAGATGAGTTGATAAAGTTTGATGAAGGAATTTGAAGAAGAAAAAATAGTTATGTGAAGTTTGAAGGGGGAATATTGAGAGTTGATTTGAGACTGTATCTGAGATCATGAACAATATTTGTCCTCCTTTGGTTTATGTAATGATTTTTTGAAATAATAGGGGGTATCAATGTTCAGGTATCAGCAATTAAATTAATTGCAGATAAAAATCCATATACCCCCATTATCTTCCACAATTATTTTTTGCTAATAATTGGGTTATTAGACACTTTACATGTCAATGTTCACCTCTTATCTGACATTTTTCTACTTAATTTTTCATAACCACAACTTGGCCATCTATTCTTCCTTACCTTGTCAAGTCTGTTTGCTCATCTACACTCACCCCCAACTCTCAACAACATTTTTTTTTACTTTCATTTCTGCTGGAGTTCATACACCTATCTCTCATTGGCCTTTCATCTCCTTTGTTTTCTCAGTGGAAACTTCCTCCAAGAAAATTTAAAAAATATGGGCTTAGCCAATTTTTCAAGTGGTAAAAGTGACTTATGCAAATTTTTAAGTGTTTCAATCAACTTAGACAAATTTTCAAGTGGTGACAGTGAATCACACAAATTTTTGAGTGTTGAAAGTGACTTAGACACATTTCCAAGTGGTGAGAGTGAATCACACAGATTTTTGACTGTTGCAAGTGACTTAGGCACATTTTCAAGTGGTGCAAGTGACTTGAAAAATGTTTGAGTGTTGTGAGTGACTTGGACAAATTTAAAAATGGTGAGGGTGACTCAGACAAATGTTTGAGTGTTGTGAGTGACTTAGACAAATTTACGAGTGGTGAGGGTGACTTGGACCAAACTTTGAGTGAGGTGTGAAGATAAAATTTTTATTTGAGGGCTTAATAACAGAGATGTAGGTTTGTAATGCTCCAGAGGCATAAGGTTAGGATAAATGATTTGAAACCATGTGAATTGCTCATGGATGTGATGCGTCTGAAATCAGTAATTAGGAATGGAAATTGGGGTATAAGAAGCGGGATAATGTATTATCATGCATTCCTTATCCACTAGCCCCAGGGCTAGTGGATAAGAATCTTCCACAATTAATAATTTCGGATCCGGTGTAGAAAATCCTATAGTACTAGCTATAGGCCTTGACCAATGGAGTTAGAGAAAAAACAGAGAGAAAATCCCCTGTCCCTTTAGAAAAATATAAGTGAGATTTACCTGCTACAGTAAATTGGTTCCTGTTGTTTAAAGCCCATTTTCCAATACAATTGACTGTCTGATAAGCCAAGAAAGTAGTCTCCAGACAGACTTCCAAACCAAAGAACTGAATTGTAGACCAATGTCCACACCCGAGAAAGAAATGATACTTGATGTAGGTTGCAAATCCACACCAGAGAAGGAAATAATACTTTTCAGGCTGAGGTCAAGTAAAAATACGTCAACTAGCTTGAATGGTCAGTTGCCTAGAAGATTTTAATGGTCCTATATGAATACTGTAGTACAAATCCAATAAGAAAACTATAACTCAATATAAGGGTCTCATTAATTCTAATCTCACTAATTATATATGGCTTACAATCTTTATAGATGGTAGAAAAATAGATTTAATAAATTCAGATACTATTCAAACACTTTATAAATACTATTGATATGTTTTTTAATTGTATTGGTTATATGTTTAAATTGTAATTATAAAGAATGTAGAAAACAAGACCCAAAACCTCCTCCTTTTAAACACCTTGAGTTCCCCAATGAATCCCTTGATTTACCAGTCCAAAACACAGTTAATGATGCCTCCATCCAACTAATAGACATGTCCATCAACATCCCTAGTGACCCATAAGATAATTAGAAAAGAAACTACCACCAAAATCCTGGAATAATAGGGAAAATCCATCAAAATTAAAGAATAAGTGAAAAAGAGAGTATATGCATATTATACATCAATATTAAAGACTAAAAAGGGAAAATTAAGGTTAATAAGAGCTCAATAATAAGGGGTATTCACTGTAGAAATGATGGGTCTAAACCTTACATTATACTACGTGAACTTCCCATTCAAAAAATGACCAAAATTGACCAAGAAACCACCTAGAAACCCAAAAAAGGGCATGAGATGTGGGGTAACTACATGCAGTCCTTGGCAGGAGCTAGCATGGGTAAATCCTTGACTAATTTTAGGGGAATTTAAGCATGGTAGTTAAATAAGGCGCCAAGAGTGAGGTTATTAATGAAATTAGTACATATAAAGAGGGTCAATGCATTATTAATTAAGCTAGGACACTAAATAAGCACCTGTTGCCTATTTTAGTGTGTTTCCCCACAGTGGGCGTAGAATGTGGGGTAATTATAGTGTGAAAAAGCTAACTTTGCTAAAAATGAAGCTATTCACACGGGAAAAATGCAGGCAGTATGTGGCCAGTACACAGAAGCCATTTCTGGCATAAAAAACATCAAATTTGAAAAGTGTTATTTTTATGCATTTAAATAGCCAAATCAATAGTCCTAAATGAGACAAATTGAACTGTAAAAGCGCATTTTTAATATTCTTAAATTTATAGCACATATAATCAAATTTTAAGTGAAATAAAGCGCATTTCTTGTTTTTTGCATAAAACAATGAAAATAACCACTTTAAGTATACTTAAAAATTATGTAGCCTTCTAATTAAGGTTCTTAAGGCTACCTTAACATATTCCAACATAATATTAAGTACATAAGACTTATAAAAGGTGGATATATGCGTGTATATAAGGTTTTATAATGGCATTTTTTGTGTATTATCATAATTTTACTTATGTATACTGTTTGTGTATTGTCATTTATTGTTCCCATGTATAATTCATGTGTTAAACATAACTTATAAGTACTTTTAACTAAGTCCTGGGGATATACACGCTGACACTCACCCACCCAAAAAAACAATAAAAAAATGATAAGTTATACATTTTATTTATTTATTTGTAATTTTTCAGGTATTCAGAATAATTCTGTAGAATTAAAGATTACTCTTTAAAGGAATAAAAAATAATAAAATAATATGAATACTGGTTTTTAACCCCTCAGATGGTTGAACAGAAATTTATTTCTGTTTAAATTTTTTAAGAAGAGAGGATAAATTTGAAATTTCTTTTTCAGGTAACCATTTATCAAATTCATTTGATTTCCCCTTAAATCTTTATAAATACACAGTTCCTTTTTTCTTAGTAAGGATTCTTTTCTTGATTATTTTTTCAATTTCTGCTTTTTCCACAATTTCTTCAGGTTGCTTTTTAGGCCTTCCCCTTCTATTTTGAAATATGTCAGGATCATTTTCATGGTAAGGTTTCAATAATGAGATAGGGAAAACTGGATGTTTCCTATCATATGGGGCATATAATATGACTTCCACTGCATTATAACCAACCATTTTGCTTACTAAAAAAGGTCCTACAAAGGGATACTTTAATTTAACATTACCTTTTAAATTAAAATGTAGTGTTGAAATTAGGACTTCATCTTTTTTTTTGAATTCAAATTTTTTTATGAGATTTATCCCACCTTTTCTTTTCATATTCAAATACTTTTTGAATGCATTCTTCTTCATGTTTTCTACACATTTGTTGCATATGAATAAATGATTTAGTACCAGGGTGTATATCTAACCTTGGTAATTTATTTAAATGTTTTACTGGGGTATTTGGTATGTATTGCAGCCAGAGTTCAAATTGTTTCTTCTCTGTTAAAGAATGAGTTGTGCTGTTATAAGCAAATTCAAGTCCAGTAGTTAATGTTACCCAGTCATGTGTGAATTTCTCATTGTCTTTGTATTCTAATCCAAAGGCACAAAATCTTCTGATCATGTCTTCAAGAGTTTGTATCATTCTTTCAGCTAAGCCATCATTTTGTGGATGGTGTGCTGTAGACAATTTCAATTGGCAACCTGATACTTCAATCAAATATTTCCAGAACTCTGAAGTAAACTTAGGGTCTCTGTCAGATGTTATGGCTTTGGGGAACCTAGCAGTATTCATTGTTTGAGTCCACCATAGTAATGCCAAGTCTTTTGCAGATACCTCTTTATGGGTAGGAATAAATTTACACATTTTGGTTAATCTATCCACAATTACCCAGAAAGAATTGAAACTTTCTTTTCCTGCTAATGGCAAGCCAGTGACAAAATCCATGCTTATAATTTCCCATGGAGCTTTTGGATGCTCTATTTGTTGTAACAACCCAGCTCTCTTCCCAGTTTATCTTTTAGATTTCTGACAAGAATCACATGTTTCAATGTATTTTTGTACATCTTCTTTCATGTTTATCCACCAGGATATATTTTTAACTCTGGTTAATGTTTTGTTAAAATCAAAGTGAACAGATAAGATGTCATCATGAAAAGTACTCAACATTAACTCTTTCATAGAAGGTGGTATTACTATTACATTACTTAGCTTTTTCCTGTAATATATATATCCATCTTCAATTGATAGTTTACTTTTTCCAATGCATTTCTATACTTTGGAGGTAAGGTTTTAATTAGTGCACTCATGGAGGCATTAGTTGGATCATTCAGAATGGTAGATAGTTTAGTCAAATATTTATCAGATAAATAATTTTCTAATATATTTTACATAAACTCCTCCTCTAAATCCACTATATAAATCCCAAATATATGTATAACCTCATTTTCAGGTACATAAGATGGGTTGTCAGTATCATTTGGCAAAGGACTTCTGGATAATAAATCCACATTAAAATGCAATTTTCCTGCTCTATGAGTGATTGTCATTCTTCCTCTGTAATCTTGTACAGCTAGTTGCCATCTAAACATGTGCCTATTAGGTGTTTTCATGTTTAGCAATGATTTTACTGCACTGAAATCTGTTATTTGTTCAAACTTCTGGTCTTCCAGATAGTAATGAAGTTTCTCCAAGTCCTACACCACGTTAAAAATTCCAGTTGTGTAGCACCATACCTTAATTATGTCTTTCTTAAGGTTCTGGATATATAACAGATAACTAATTTAGATAATTTTCCATTTATTACCTGTTTTTGCTGTAAAGCAGCACCTAACCCTGTGAAGCTTGCACCAGTGTACAAGATAAAAGGCAGAGTGAAATCTTGAAGTCCCAATATTGGGGCTGACATTAAACACACCTTTAATTTATTAAAGTTTTGTTATCTTTCATTATTCCAAATGAAAGCCTCATTTTTCCTGATTAGTGTTGTTAAAGGAGCTGCAATGGATTGGTAGTTTTTTATTATACTGTCTATAATATCCACACATACCCAAAAAACTTTGAACATCTTTTACATTTTTTAGGTATACCAGTGTAGTTAATTGCTGCCACCTTATTCTGGTCAACACAAACTTGTAATCCAGATACAACATGTCCAAGTACTTTCAAGGATTGAAATCCAAACTTACATTTCTTTAATGCAATTTTCATATTAATTTCATCCATCTTTTGAAAGAATCTCTTCAGGTGATTTAAATATTCATCATATGTTTTTGAAAACATTATGATGTCATCAATATAAACCAAAAGCTATACTTCAACCATTTCTTGATGAAAGACACTATCCATCAATTTTTGGAAGACTGAAGGTGCATTCTTTGGGCCAAATGCTATTCTCACATACTTATATATTCCCATATGTGTTGTTATTAATAAGTAATTTTGAGAACTCTTTTCCACAGGAATCTGGCGGTAACCTTTGTTTCCATCCAGACATGAAATATATTTTGCTCCTTGTAAAGTAGCATGGATAGAAGCTATCCTTGGTAGAGGGTAAATATCATCTACAGTGTATGTATTCAGAGCTCTAAAATCACCACATCATCTTGCCTTATCTTTCTCATAAGAGATTAATATTAGTGAAATAACACAATACTTAGTTGTTGTGTCTACTTTTTAAACAATACCCATTTCCAACAACATTTTTATATTGTCTTCAATATCTTTCCTTTTTTCAGGAGATGCTGGGTAAGGTTTCTTTTTCAAGCTTCCAGGAATATTATCCAAGTCACAACTTAAAGATATTTTCATCTAATGGTCTTTGGCCAATCCTAGTTCATTTGAACCATGGGAAAATGCCATAGGATAAGATTTGATCAACCTCAAAATATTGTCTTCTTCATTTTTTGAGAGTTGAGGACTGAAAGAGGCCTTTTGAATTTCATTGTCCAATTCTGCCACTTCAGTGGTGGTTCTTCCACCTTGCAGTTGTTCCTCTCTAGGAGAAATGGAATATACTGAATTTTCAGAAAATATCTTGAATTTTCTCTTACCATTTACACCTATAGTGAAACAACTGTTTGCAGGATCTAGTTTAATGCCAAATTTTGTCAATAAGTCATTGAAAATAATGAACCAATCACTGCTATTATTATTATCCATTATAACAGATTCACACACTGCTATTACATATACATTACTATACTTAAAGAATACAGCAGTTTTGTATTTTCCAATTGGATTTAAAACTGAACCAAAACCCCTCCAGTTCTTTGTCTGTACAGGTTCTAGTTTTTCCTTATACTTACTGTCAAGTTTCATTAATGTATTAATAGAAACTACACTACCTGCAGCCCCAGTGTCAAGAATGGCATTCATTTCTCTTCCACATATAATAACAAGTGCTCTGATAGATGTTATTTTGTAAGTATCATGAGATACATCTTTAATTATTTCAGCTTCTTCAATCGAAGTTAAAGAGGTATCTGTATGAGGTATAGCATCATTCAGGAACATAATATCCTGTTCTAATACAAATATCTCATTTTCATCATCACTGTAAGAGATGTTAATTTTACAATCCTCACTTGATTCCAAGTTTTCATCTCCAAGAATTTTGTGAGGTTTCAATAACATTAATTCTTTTCTTACACCTGTGACCCTTAACACAAGTTTCATTACATTTATAACAAGTGTTATTTTCTTGTCTTTTAGGGACAAGGGGAGCTGAAGGTTTTTTCTTCTACACTGGTAACTTACTTGTAGTAGGTTTTACTACATCAACACTTTGTTTGTAATTATTATACTTGTTTTCATATTTGTGGTTTCATAATATTTCATTGCATATATTAATGAACCCAGAGGTATCTCTGATGGTTTCAGTTCTAGATACAATAATGTCTCTAACTGATATAGGCAACTTTTATATTATTTTCTCTTTCCACTCATCATAATCCATTTTTGGATCCATAGCTTTCATGATTTTTATTAAATTCAGTAAAAAGACCATGGGTTTATCTCCAGCATTTGGATTATATCTGGCTCTTTCATATAATCTTTGTTGAGTGATTCTGAATTTTGGGCCACCAAATTGCCTTTCAATTAGTACCTTCCATTCATTCCAGGAGCAGTTAATTCCCTCACTCAATACAGATTCAAACCATAATAAGGCCACATCTGTAAATAAAGATATTATTTTTGATGTAATTTCTTCATCAGGTAATTTTTATGAAAATTTTAAGTTATCAATTCTTTGAATGAATTTTTGCCAATCAGATTTTGAATCCCCGTCAAAAGAAGGGTACTGATCTAACGTAGGACAGTTCTTTTGGCTAGTTTTTGCTTCCCTAACCTGAGGAATATTGAGTAATTCACTTACTTTAGAAAGATGATCATTTATTTCATCTCTTACTGATTTTATATTCTTAGAGCCCATGACACTATGTTCATGTTCAATCATTGGTTTATCATCAGAGTGTTTCTTAAAAACTGGTACTCTTTCAACATAAGAGGTATTATCTTTTATTTTATCACTATTTTTCAAAATTTTAGCTACTTAAATTTCTACTCTTTGTAAACTATCTTTTATTACAGGTACATGAGCAAAGGTATCATTCACATTTGAAAAAGACAATTTTAAAAGTCCCTCTTTGGTAGACATAATATTCTGTGAATGTTCCACTTTATTTTCTAAATTTTTAATCTCAGAGTTTAATCATTTGTTTTAATTGATCAATTCATTATTTGAATTCTCAATAAGTTCTAACCTATTGGCTGTTGTATTCAATTATTATGTGAGGTTTAATAATACACTTTCTGTATTATTTTTTGACTCTCTAGAGAATTTGTCCAATTTTTCAATTCCTAATAATAATTTGCTAATTATTTTTGATGCCATTAAATTTTCTTTTAGAAAATATTCATTTTTTTCTGTTTCCGATTCAGAAGACTCATCATCAGGTTCAAGATTTAATTCATTTGGTTCCATTTTTATATTAATAGCATTTTCCTGGTGTTCAATAAAACTATGTACATTTTCCTCATTTAAAGACAAGTTTAACATGTTATTTTCAAACAAATAATTTTTTTAATCCTTATCAATTATATCCAATAACTCTCTATCAATTTCATTACCTATAAGTAATTCATTTTTAGGATTATATAATTGATTCTGAGAAGATGGATGACTTACCAATGTCTTATTCCATTTCCCCTGCCTCTCCTTGGCTTTCCCCTGTAAGGGTGACTGCTGGAGCCCTGCTGTTTAGGAGAGTTGTTGTAATTTTGGGCATACCAGTCCCACTTCCATTTTCTGACTGTAATTTTTTGCTCCTCCTCTTGGACTGGAGGTGTTGCTATGGAATTGTTTGGTGCCACTGTTGGTGGTTGAGCCTTTATTTCCACTAGAGCTTGATTGACTTCTAAGAAACCCTGAGCTGCTCTTTTCTACAGATTGTTTATCTGGTCCACTATATTGTTTACAATTATTGTCAAGGTGTTCATTAGAGTGGAGAGGGAGTGAATTTTTTCTTGTAAGGTATTTTTTGTTTTCTTTATTTATACCTGTTTTAATAGTTTTTCCCTTTCCTCCAGAGACATTTGTGGAGTGATGGTGTTTGTGGGGGAATACTGGCCCTATATTTGAATGTCCTGTACCAGGTCTCTCAGATCTAGGTCTTAAGCTATAAGGTTTTGCCTTATTACTCACAATATCATTGTTGTCACATATTTTTACGTGGATTTTAATCAAAGAATTGAAATTTGAGATTTTAAAACTTCAAAAAAGAGTTTTATCAGTATTTATCAATACCACTGAAGAAAATTTTATTGCTTACTTGTAGGTATGAAGTGAATTTAGAAGTGCCAAAAGTCAAATATGCTTTTATGTGGTCACTTGATTTAACTGGTCTACAATATGTAGCAGTGTTTTTATATTTAAAAAAGAAAATTTGTTAGTAAGATTCTTTCTAAATATTAAATGAACTTTACAAACCAATAATAAGGATTAAGAGTCCTGTTAAAAGAAAAAAATTAATCAGTTTAATTGGTTATCATCTGCAAAGATCAAAAATTTAATTGGTCTATTGACAGACTTCCACTAAGAACAATTTTATGTTCAATAAGTGGTAAAAAAATTTATCTGCAAAGATCACAAATTTAATTGGTCTATTAACAAACCCACTAATAACAATTATATGTTAAATTAGTGGTAAAATTGTTGATTCAATATCAAAATTTTATTATATAAAAGGGCTTCTTTTCCTGAAATCACTATATAAGTGACCCCAACCTGTTGTAATTATCCAAATATTTCTATAGGGATTTTATTTACTTGTAGCCTCTATTTTGAATTTTTTACTTACTGGAAGATAACTAACCACCAGCTCAAAAGTTAGATGACTTTCAGTCAAGTGGTTGTTTAGTACCTGTGGTCTAACCTGAGTCAAACCTGTGTTGGAACTTTGGTGGGACAATTTTTCATCATGACACATAGCTCATAGGTGAATCATTAGGACCAATTTGAATTCTTCATATAGTGCTGCTTTCATAATTTCTAACACGAAATAGATCATACTTTGGTGTCTAAAATACATATATTAGGGGGTGTCAGTTCTGGCAGATCCGCACTTAACTTAAGTGCGGATTTCCAACCAAATCAGCACTTAAATTTTGCAAAAAAGTCACTTATTTCAAAAAAGGGTGTCAGTTATGACCTCAAATCAGCACTTTTTTCCCGTTTTTTTTCACAACCACATTTTGGCCACAAAACATCCCTTCCTTTCTTACCCCATCCCTGTCACATGTGACACACTGACCTTCCTCGCTACCTACCCATCAATCCTTGGCACACAGCCCTTCCTGACATTTTCAATATTTTGGCCAGGTATGTTTACATTCTTTTTTACTTATTACTTCTGCTTCTTAATCTTTTTTCTATGGGTGTCACTTCTGACATCAAATCAGCACTTTTTTCGTGATTTTTTTTTCAAAACCACATGTTGGCCACATCATCCCTTTCTTTCCCATACCATTTTGTACTCTCCAAATGTCCTCTTTGTGTACTTCATTCACTTGGGTTGGTATTTTGGTTTGTTGCATATTCATTTTTTTTGGAATTTACGGTGAAATTTTTTTTTTTGGATGGCTCATTGGTTTTCTTTCACCAGCTCAACATGAAATTGCATATTTTCTGAGATCGCATATTTTGTCAGTGATTTTTTTTTCGTTCATCCCTCATATCCTTTTCCTATTCTCCTCCAACATCCCTCAAACAATTTGGTTTCATTCATTTTGTCATCTCATCTCTCCAGGTAAGTCACTTTATTCTTTTTTTTTGATTTTTTGATTACTATTATAATTTTTTTTGTTTTTTTCTGTTTATTTTATTTTTTTTATCTAAATTTTTTTTGTAAGTGGTTATTTTGGATTTCAATGGTATAAATAACCTTTTTTTCTCTCCCTCTTTACTTTCTTTTTTAGCTCCATCACCCTACTCTTCATCCCTCCTTGGCATGGTCATTATCCCCCCTTTCCCTTATTTCACTTTTTTTTGGCTCCATTTCATTGAAACACATACATTGCACATTCTTTATGCCTTTCACTTACTCCATATTCAATTTCCCCACAATTCCAACATCAATCTTTCTCACTCTATTTTTTCTACTTTTCAATCAAGGTAAGTTTCATCTCCTTTTTTTCATGCCTATATCACTACGCAATATAGGGGGTGGACTTGCTAGCAAGTCCCCAACCTGAACTCAGACTGAACTCAGATGGAACTCAGACTGAACTCATACTGAACTCATACTGAACTCTACTTGAAGACCCACAAAAACTGTTATGCTGAGTGGTGTTCATCCCTGATTGTATGGTTCCTTTGTCAATAGCTCAATGTGTGTTCAATCTGTGGTGAATTTGAGTCCAAGGTTGCGGACTTGCTAACAAGTCCGCCCCCCGTATTGCGCGGTGTATGATATCTCATTCCTTTTATGAAAACTTCATACTTAAATATATGTATGACTCTTATCTGGATAACAGTGAACTTAAAAAACTCCTTTTGATCTCATCTTCATTACCACTTTTCAAGTTTTTGTAAAATTTTGAAAATCAGACTCGGAATTAGGGTTAGGTTTATTCAAATCTAATGTTCTTTCTACTGAAGATTCTCCTGAAGTCTACCTTTCATTTCCCACAAACAGATTTGAATTTGATTCAGTGGTTGCTGAGATATTGACCGTTAAAGTTGAGCCTTTTTTTCCCAATTTAAATTTTTATTTCATTTTTTTATGTAACAAATTAGGGTTAGGTTTATTTAAATCACATGTCCTTTAACTGAAGATTCTACTAAAGCATATCTTTCATTTCCCTCAAACAGGTTTGAATTAGGTTCAGTGGCTGCTGAGATTTTGACCTTTGAAGTTGAGCCTTTTTTCCAAATTTCACTTGTCTTATTTCACATTTTTATATTGCATATTTAGATGATAAGGATTCTGAAACTCTTATATGATTATTATCTAGGCATTTCAATTATATAGACATGTATTTGTTGCTCAAGAATATCACTATAGCTCAAAAAGATGAAGATTTTTGCTTATGGGACACTCTACCTTCCTTTAACTCTTTTCTTGCTCTTCGACTCAAAAAGCACTGTAATAAAGCATTTGAAAAAAATCATGAACTTGCAACCAAAGTTGGAATACCGAATTGGTGTGGCTCCGAATGGGAAGATATCAGCCATGAATATCTTTTATTTTCTAATGTTATTATCACTCATTCTGGATTTCACAATAAAATTCACACCGATACCAAGGACACCAATTTTCTTACTTTTGGTATATTCTCATATATCAAACCGATTACTGGCCAACCAATACCATCTCCAGCTAAAATCAAATGACATGGTTTATATTTTCCAGACCACCGGTGCATCATTTATTTTGGTTTGGGAAATGGTATCATTGAAACTATTTGGAATTCTTCTAAGGATAATCATCAAACGACCAAAGCTCCTCCTGGTTTGAAATCCTGTCAAGATTTAACACATTTTGGTTGCTCATTTCAAATCAGTCATAAGTTGATTCAAAGAATCAATAAGGTAATGAAAGAAGGTAAAGTTAATTGATTTAAAAAAACTTTATTTAGATCCAAAAAGTATGGGGATTAGAGTTGTCATCGAAAATTTTATATTTTTCGTAAATTTTTAATAAATATTTTTTATGTATCAATTTCCTCAACTAAAGTAATGGGCCCACGACCTTGTGTTGTATAAATGGTAATCATGATAACATTTATTTGTTTCATGGGGTTCCTCTAGCTTATACCTGTGGAAAGTCCCAAACTTTTGTTTCTAGATTTGATCTGCATTTTGGCTTGAGGGATTGTCATTACTTTAAACTAGGGAAATTGATATATATTAGATATTTATTTAATAATTTATGTAATTATATTAAATTTAGATGACTTCCACCACTTACTTCAATAAAATGCAGGGGGGGGTATTGCCAAATTTTCAAATCTGACATGTGAAATTGATGACTTAGAAAAATTTTGGTGATATCCACCCCTTACTTCAATAAAATGCAGGGGAGAGTATTGCAAATTTTTTCAAACAGATATGGAATTTTTTTGACTTGTAAATATTTTGGTGAAAATTTTTGACGAGAATGTGAAAGTAATTGTTTCCACCTTGAGCAGGTTTCTGGCTCAAAGGAATAGCAGTACCATCAACAAAGCCAATACATCCTAGGAAGCCCTCTACTTGCATAACCTGAGATGATTCAAGTCGCTCTTCTTTTGTTGGCCAGGTGAGAAGTTGAGATTACAAGGAGTTGATGGCAGTGATACATCATTTGGTATAAGTGTTAACTGAACCATACCCTAAATCAAAGACATTTTCTAAACGTTTCAAAGCGGCTCCATTACCATTTGAACCCAAATGACATAGTGTGATGGCCAATTGAATTGAAGGATGTTGCTGTTCTTTTTGAGAATTATTGTGAAATATGGGATGATCCTGAATAAGCTGAAGCAATTTAAGGAAACAATCCTGAGAAGTCCTGAAAAGCTGTCTAAAACTGGGTGTAGATAGTTTAAGAAGTGTTTGGATGGTGTACTTGGGGGTATGAAGTACTTGAGGCTTTCTGGGAAGAAGGTAACGTTTCGTGGCCATTTTTGATGAAAAGACAAAATCTTCTTCTAGATCAGAATCAGAATTGCAATCAGAGTCCAAGAGCAGTTAAAGAGCCATGAATGTCATTGCTTTATGTAATTTATCATGATTTAAAAGTGAGTAAGGCATAACTCTTATATGATATGATATGAAGATGTAAGTGATGTACGATGTTTTGAGTTATGAAGTGTTATGCTGCGCAGTGCTGCGTATGAATGGGATGATGCTGAAAAATCAGTGAAATGGGACTTGATGGTGAAATCAGCACTTTTGGTTGAGAAAGTGCGGATTTGAGTGAAATAAGTGACTTATTTCATTTTGAAATCCACCAGTATTGGGGCTAGTGTGTTTTGGAAATCCGCACTTATTTAAGTGCGGATTTGTAAGTGCGGATTTGCCAGAACTGACACCCCCTATTGAATTCATAATTGATATTACTAAGGTGACTAATATGCACCAGCTATATTACTTAATGACATTATACAGACAGTATCTGATAAAACACCACCAAAGCCATTTGGATTGAGAGTTCTTGAATCATGTCAAATAATATCTTTATCAGTAATAATAACATTTTTAGACCATCAATTGTAGCACCGAAATGTTTTGAATCCTGCTTTTGAGAAAGGATTTTCTATTTATTTTTCAACAGCATCATACAATTCAACTAGAATAAAGATTTGATCTGGTATATTTCAGTGAGTTCCACATTCTCAAAAAAAAACTCCAATCTTGTTGCCTCTTGATATTCCCATAATCTTTTTGTTTTGAGTATAATGAGAAGTATTTACCACCAATGTTTTAGTATTGGAGATCAGTAATTTTAGATTGTAGAAATTTTAAAGCAACAATGAATTTATCTTTTTAAAAAATGTTTAAAAAAGACATTATTCTATAAATCTTGTTTAAATATACCGGCCATAAATCATATTCTTCACAGAGCAATATAACAGTTTATTTTGAAGTCTTTCCTTTTTCTATATTGAAAAAAATCTTTAATTTGTATTTTAAATCAATTGTCATTCATCTCAAGAAGAGATTGAAGATTTACTATCATGATGAACATTTCCATTAACATTTTGTCCATTTCAAATAAAAACAAAAAATAATGTAAAAAATTATGGGTAATAAAAAGAATTATGAAAAAATGAGTTTATTAATATTGTGTGGGATAGATCTTAAAATTTGATTCATACTCTCATGATCTCAAGCTTCCTCTGATGATGCTGGGCCAAATATTTGCAGAACTTCAGGAAAGTTTTGGGCTAAGTGGAAATTAGGCTTGATGTGAATTTGTGGCCAAAATTTTCCATGGAATTTTTATACTCCTTCAGCTAATCATGAAGAGATATAATTTCATCTTCATTGATTTAAAAGTAAGTTAAAAGGTTTTTTATTGATACAAAAATGGAAATACACTTAATTAAATTCTTCTCTTTAATTTCAGAATTTTCTATATTCACAACTAGAAACAAAGAAACCACATCATAATTTTTTTTTAGCAAAATTTATTCTTCTGCCTTGAGATTTGTTCCAGTCTTCCCTAAATGGTGTGGAACACAGTTGAACCATGAGGTAATGAGTGTATGAAAAATAAAATTTTGAACCATCATTAAATCCTTAGTACTAATATCCAAATAAGAAGTTAAATCATTTGGTGTTGCAACTGATCCCCATTTGATTTAAGGTCTAAAACAGGCAGAAAATTCCTAAAATGTGGATTCTAAGGAAGATATTTATTAGGGAAAATTTTAACTAATGATGATTCAGCTATAATTACTTGAACTATATACATCAGAACTATATTTTTCATTATATGAGCTGGGTCCAATACCTAGTGGATTAGAACTTCCTGATGGCCCAACAATTTTTAGAGCTTCTTTTGCCTTCTCTCAACAAATTTCATCATAAGATAATTTTTGCTTGAGGTCTGTTCTCAGTGGTGGTATCACTATGCAAACTGTACTCTCTTTTTTCTTCTTTTACTTGAGTCATGAGAGGAATAATTTGAGGGGAAAGATGGTATTTTTAAAAAAAATTCCTTTTGTGTGAATTCTGTCTTTGAGTGTGAAACTTTCTCTTTCTCTGTATTGTAGTTTAGTAGTCTTAGTCAACATTGTGTTGTTTTCTATTGTTTTATATGGTGCTATTTGTCATATAATCAAGCCTCTTCTTGCTGTTTCCATTTTCCCCATCAATTTTTTTTTCTCTATTCTCTTTATCACTTCCATTTCTCCCTCCTGTACACTGCTTCCCCCTTGGCTGAAACTTACATTCCTTGAATTTTTTGAGGATAATAGAGTCCTTTTTCCAGGCTATTTCCTTTTACTTTCTGCTTATTCTTTTAATCCTAACCACAGAAACTCATCTTTTTGTACCATCTTATTTCATCACATGCTTTTTTGTAGTTGTTGTAAGGTGCACAGTTGCTGATTGACCTATTTTTAGGTATGTTTGTTTTTGAAATGATATACAAATATTTTTACCTCTATTATATTTATCCCCTGCATTGATCCCTCCTGTTAACTTCTTCCCCTTGGCTGCATCTGACAGTACTTGCTCCATGTGGAGAGAATAGAGTATTCTTTCCATATTTATAATATTCTTTGTTGTAGTTTCTTTTTGAAAGGTGAAAAGTTTCTCATTGACATATTTTTCACCTTCCTCTGTGCTAAAAAATCTTCATTGATGTCTTTTATAGAATGATAAGGTCTGATAAGAAATAAAGAATCAGGGGAGATAGAGGATATTTAATTGTTTTGATTGAATATATCTTTCAAAGGACAGCCCAAATTAATAAATGGGTTATAGTCAGGAATAAGATTAATTATGTTGGGGAGTGACTCAAGTCCTTGGGAGATAGTTATTAGGAAATTAGAAAGATAGAAATTCAAAATATTAATAAGTAGGGGGAAGTTGGTATCTTTTTGGGGTAATAATGTATCTTCAACTCATATAGAGGATGAATCCTGCCCTAGAAGCTAAACCCCCAACAGGAGAAAATAAAGTTTGATATCCTGAGAGGCCAATTATTACATAGAGGATGTGGGAATTAGAAGGGCACTGTTTACTAATGTTAATATGAGTTGAATGTGCCCTAGCCCTGATAATATGTTATGTATGAGAGATATGAAGTGAAAAAGGTTTCTGAATAAAACCTGGGAAGCTTCTGAAGTCAGATATGTGAAATTGAAGTAAGCTAATACAGATGGGAGAGGAATTATACAATGATTCCATCTTGAATATAAATTAATAATGAGAGTAAAGACAATAATTCATGAAGAAATTACTCTTTATAAAAGACTAAAAACATTTCTTGGAAAAGTAAGTCACATGATTTGAATGATGAACAGATTTCCAATAATTTCCAGAAATTTTTCAATCACTCTAAGTTGAGATAAACCATCAGGAAATATGTCAGAAGCTAATATTAACTGAATTATAATTTGTACATAGATTGAAGTCACAAGAGGTCCCACTTGACCAATGAAAATTTTAAAAATTAATGATTGGTTTTTTCATGTATAATTTGAGCTCCACCTGTTTAAAATATGAATTAAGGTTTTCTCCCAAATTAAAAGAATAGATTAGGAAAAATTGAAAAGTAAAAAAATACTGAAACTTCTACTTTTACAAAAGAAGAAACCAAATTTTTGACTTGTGAAAAATGATTATGGACACATAAATACATCCAGTAATTTTCTCATGTTTCTATTATCTAGTATTGAAATAAAAATGCAGGATCTGAAGGGCCTGGAATATGCTCCTACTTTAAAGTCCTGTTTTAAAAAACTGCACAAAAATGAGTAAAAATAAAAGTGGATCTCAGTCAAAGTATATGAAAAATCTATTATTGCACATGCCTTGTAATCTTACTTGATTTCTGTTTAAAATCCATAGCACAGGTTCAACTTCTTATAGTCAAAAAAGTGTTAGTAAGTTTACGATATTAAGTCTATCTAATAAAATAATTTTCTTTTAATAATAAATATTATATTATATTTTTCCTCTGGAATTCTCTTAAAAAAGTTTTAAATAGTAAAACCAGATTTTAATTCACTGAACTCAAATTCCAGTACAAATGAAGAAATTCATAAAGATACTCAACAATATATATTTACAAAAAACTTCAGCAACTTGAAGTGCTCTACAGTCATGCCCTGGGGTGTCCCACCCTGCCCCCCTTTTGGCAGCCACAAGGCCTTGCACAAGCCTCTCAAAATAACACTTACTTACTTCAATTTTTTCATTCTTACTTAGCATATTTTTATCATATACTCTGAATTTTTTCATAGAATGAAGTTTTAAAATGAATCAGATAAACATTTCAACAAAATTTTAAGGCAACAAGTTGCCTCATGTTTTCAATAACAGCAGCTCAGAAAAAAAAAGAGGCAAAACATGAGGCACCATGTTGCCCCATATTTCACTCTTTGGTCAAAGGCAGATGTGACATACGCTAGGGTTCATCTGCATAAATATGAGGTGGCATGCTGCCTCATTGTTAGCTTTCTGGTAAATATTGAAAGTAATGGGTAGGTTAGTTGCTTACAAGCATAAATGAGGCGACATGTTGCCTCATATATGCATGTGGGCAACTTGCTCTCTCACATTGAAAAAAAAATTCAAATAAAAACTGAATATTTACTTTGCATACATGAGGTGACATGTTGCCTCATGTATGCAATAACAAAATCTCAGAAAAAAAAAGAGGTAAAAGGTGAGGCACAATGTTGCCTCATTTTTTGCTTGTTTGTCAAAGGCAAATTTGAAATACACTAGGGTGCATAAGAATAAAGATGAGGTGGCATTGTGCCTCATTATTTGCTTCCTGTAAAATAGTGAAGCTAACTGGTAGGGTAGTTACTTACATGCATAGATGAGGCGACATGTCACCTCATGTATGCATGTGGGAAACTTTCTTTCTCACATTGAAAAAAAATGAAAAAAAAACTTAATATTCTAATTGCATACATAAGGCGACATGTTGCCTCATGTATGCAATAACAGAAGCCCAGAAGAAAAAGAGGCAAAAGATGATGCTCCATGTTGACTCATATTTTGCTTGTTGGTCAAAGGCATATGTGAAATACATTAGTGTGCATTTTCATAAAGATGAGGTGGAATGTTACCTCATCTTTTACATTCTGGTAAATAGTGAAGGTAGTTGGTAGTGTAGTTTCTTACATGCATACATGAGGCAAAATGTCGCCTCATGTATGCATGTGGGAAACTTGCTTTCTCACATTGTAAAAATAAAAATTATACAAAATAAAATTAAATATTGTAATTGCATACATGAGGCGACATGTTGCCTCATGTATACAATAACAGCAGCTCAGGAAAAAAACAGGCAAAATATAAGGCACCATGTTGCCTCATCTTTTGCTTGTTGGTCAAAGGAAGTTGCCACATACACTAGGCCATATTTTCTCAAAAAGATGATGTTGAATGTTGCCTCATCTTTTTCTTTCTGGCACATAGTGAAGGTAATGGGTAGGGCAGTTGTTTACATGCATAAATGAGACAACATGTTGCTTCATGTATGTATGTGGGCAACTTGCTTTCTCACATTTAAAAAAAATACAAAAAAAACATAATATTATAATTGCATACATGAAGCAACATGTCGCCTCATGTATGCATGTAAACAACTACCCTACCCATTACCTTCATTATTTTCCAGAAAGCAAAAGATGACACAACATTCAACCTAATCTTTATGCAAATATGGCCTAGTGTATGTGGCATCTTCCTTTGACTAACAAGCAAAAGATGAGGCAACATGGTGCCTCATCTTTTGCCTGTTTTTTTTCTGAGCTGCTGTTATTGCATACATGAGGCGACATGTTGCCTCATGTATGCAATTAAACTATTCAATTTTATTTTGTATAGTTTTTATTTTTACAATTTGAGAAAGCAAGTTGCCCCCATGCATACATGAGGCGACATGTTGCCTCATGTATGCATGCAAGCAACTACACTACCCACTACCTTCACTATTCTCCATAAAGTAAAAGACGATGCAACATGCCACCTCATCTTTAGGCAAATTTACCATGTCCTGGCGATATGAATAAATGCGCTGCATTATGTCATGAGGACATGGTAGATATTTCGTATGTACAAAAGTGTGACAACATATTATTAAGGTACTATGTTGGATTGAAACATATTGGTTAGCATATGTAAAAGAACATGTAGCAGCATGTTGCCTCATGTTTTACATATCTTGAATAGTAAATTATATTGTGATTGGATGGATGAAATGCTATTATGGGAAAGGTTTGGTGAACTTTTCAATTTTAGATGAAAGTATTATAGATGAGGCAGTTTTCAGATCTCTTCAGAGGTGCAGCACATGAGAAGCTAATAAATTTTCTTATATAGCTAATGATAAATAAACCTATTCTTCAAAGATAGAAAAGGTGAATCTGAAAAAATTGAAGTTAAACTTTCTAAAAGAAGAGAATTAATAGTATTTTTTATATAGCTCTAAAATAGTTATTATAAATTAACATCACATTTTTTAAGTTGTGTGATGGAATAATCAAACTTTATTCATATTTTTTGGTCCCTGAAATTACTAGATTTTTTAAAGATATCTGTATTAACTCTGATACTGAGGAAAGACAGGATGGGAGTAGTGTCATAACTCCAATCCTATGGAGGAGTGCTTGTTTTACTTGACGTTTAAATAAACTTAAAAAAGGGTGGATGTCTAAATTTCTTTCAAGTTTTCAATCTCAAACATATAAGTAAGCTATCAGGAAAAGGTTGATCAAAAATTGAAGGTCCCTAAACCCCCAGAAATGGAAGGTGTTCAGCCTTTTTCAGGGCCCAGGAGTTTTCTTATGGATGATATTGTTGAAGAATATTTTACTGGGAAACTTCCAAAAGTCTTTCTAGAAGAAACACACAATTATAATTTGTCTGTGACAGAGTAGTTCATATTTGATACTGAGAAAAAGGTCATTTTGGAAGATTTATCAACTTTTATAGAACTTTACTATTGTAAAAGTCAAGCTAGTTTGAAAGCAGAACAGCTTGAGTTTTTACAGAAGGATAAATTGTCTCATTTATTTATACTAACTGCAGCTGTACTGTTTTTAACAAAAAAGAATTCTAGTTTTAATCCTTATTTTTCATAATAGCATAGAGCATACATATAATGTCAGCCAGGCTATTCCAGGAGTCCAGTAAATGATATATAAATTATAAAACCTTAAAGAGTGGGTAAGAATTGTATTTAATGAATATAACTTAATATTTTATTGCATAATGAAATTATATAAGTATTTTATTATATACAAGTGTTACATTAAATTCATTGGTTATATATATTTTTATATACAGTTAAATTGAGCATAATATAATATATTCTACAAATAATGGCACATTTTTATGTATTTAATAATTATAAATTTATATTTAATTAATTGAAAAACATATATTACAATTATAAGTGTAAAATTGATTTATAATATATTTAAATTAATTACTTAAATTTATATATTAAATAATACCTCTCATATGATACTAAACAATAATTAATGACGCTTCTTTTTACCCTTAATTGTGTTAGAAAAAACAAATAAATTAATTTGGACTAAATTGAGATTAATTGCATGTTTTATTGCGTCAAATTATTTTTTGTTTCACTTAAAATGTCCTTTAATCAGACTGTACCATCTGTTTGGAATTATTTTTCTCATAGTTCCTATGTTCCAATCATGTTTAGTTATTCACTATTTTTCACTTACTGATTTGGGAATTAATGACGGGAAAATTGGATTCTTAATTGGGGTTTTAATTAATTGTTTCATGTTTTTCTCTACATTGTTATGTTTCATTTACTCTTTTGATATATTTGTTTTACTTCATTCTAATCATTGTATTTACAAAGATAGTAGCGCTTCAGAGGACCCATTGCCTATAAAAGGGCCTTGGATAATCCCCTGTAGCCTCATCACTTATTACACACTCAACAAATTAAATAACCAATTTATTATGTTTATATTTTTTATTAGTAATACAAATCTAATTTAAATTCTATACAACAAATCAAAGGTTGCTTTAAGTCTGATAGTAATTAAAATTGTTTGCCGCGCAGAACCCTTACATTTAATAATATTGTTGTTAATAAAATCTAAGTTTTTGTCACCTCTCAAAGTTGCTCACCGTTGTTTCCCTCTCAAATAAATTAAATATATATTTTTGGTTTATTTCTTTATTTTCCCTTGTCCTCCTCCTTCTCTCCTCCTTTTTCTCCTATTTTTCTTACCTCTTCTAGACGACTGACTGAAAACTGGGGGCCTTTCCAAAACAACGACGACGATCGAGCCTGGCGACAAACGACAAAACGCACGGACCACCTAGCAAAACGAAACTTTTGCCGCGACTGTGTTTCGAACTTGGGTTCAACATCTTAGGTTTATATAATATTAATTTTTATATTATTTTGAAGTGATTTTTCGATCACTATAGTAAGTTCACCTTTGTGCCTCTCACTCATATTACTATATTTTTATTGCAATAACAGTGATTGTGGCTTAATTGCTGATTCACTGAGTGTAAGTGTTCAATTTTTAAATTTTTTTTTTCCTAGTTGACCATTATAGAGTGTTAAATCCTCTTAGTCCTAGAAGAATTGACATTATTATTAATACAAATTGAATTATTAATTTAATTTTTTATTATTATTAATTATTTTTAATTTTGGTTGACTTAAAAGTACATTGTGCTTAGTCCCAAATATATTGCCATATTTAATATTGGTAATTAATTGGTTGAATTAACTTACTTGTTATTCACAATTTAACCTTGCAATCCATTTTTTTTTAAATTAATTTTTTAATTATTACTTTATATTGAAAATTATTTTTTCTATAATTTAATTAATTAAATATTTTTTTTTTATTATTTGGAGCAATTATTGACTAACTTTTATTATTTTTTTATAAAGTAAAAAGTAAATTATAAATCTTCCCACTAGTATGCCCAACAATTTGGCAGAAAAAATGGATAACATGCAAGTGGATGAGATAGAAAATGACTATGATGCTGACGCTGTAAGTTCTTCTAAAGTTGGTCATAAAAAATCTTATGCTAACACAAAGAATTTACATACTGCAGGATGTGGAAATGACAGGAAATGCAAACAAACCAAACCCCCTTCCCCCAGTGCCACAGAAGAAAGTAAAGCCTCTAGTGCCTCAAGAAGGTCTTCCAAAAGGCTTCAAAATAAAAAAGCTTCCTCTGCCACAAAAAATCAGAAACCTATCCAGTCATATAAAAGAGTTGAAGACAGAAAATATGACGTACAAAGCAAAGGTAGACACATTGTGGGATCAGGTCCAAGAACTCAGGAACCAGATTCAGGCCCAGGCCCCTCTTCAGTTGCCTCCCAATCAGCCTCAGTTTCAGGCTCAACCTTCACAGCCACCCAGCTCAACCATCCAAAATCCAAATACTATGGAAGTAGAGCAATGGAAGTGGGATTATCTAATGATTCACTACCAACAGAATGTGCAACACCCTCCTCATCATCAGCCTGGCCCATCCAGAACACCCAATTTCCATCCACCTCCTCATCCCTACCAACAAGGCAGGAGAAAGAAGGCCCAAGCACAATCCCAAACCCAGTCCCAGGGGAAGTTTCCTCCTCTGCCATGGTAAGTAATTTGGTTGATAGTCACTTGGGTATGTTTTCTAATAAATCTTCTTCTGCAGGTAGTATTATTGAACATGGTGAAAGAACAGTTAAACCTGTTAAAAGACAGCTTCCTGTAACTAGTAGCCCTATTGATGTAATTAGCAAATTGTCATTTGATGAACCTTTACATTTAACTTCTACATCTTTAATTAATCCTTCTCTTGCAATTAAAAATGATTCTGTTCCCCCTGAAATCTATACCTTAATTGAAAAAACTTCTGAGGAAATATTGAAAAATACCCTTGATTTTAATATTGTGAAAGACAAACATGTGAGAGATTTGTTAATCCATGAAAATGATAGATTAAATAATTTACACTTGCAATGTAAAGTGAGTTCTTCTGTACAAGATACAGCTTATTTAAAAATCAAAGAAACCTTGAATATTGTTCTTAGTCAACAAAAACAAATAAGAAGTGACCATAGAGCTATCTCAGATAGAAATATCAGTCTACATAAGACCTTGAGTGAATTGAAACCCCTTATTGAGGAAAATTATTCATTCAAGAATGAAATAAAATCTCTGCAAAATGAGTTTAAGAAGCTAAAAAATGATTTCCATGCACTAAGTACCAAACACTCAGTTTCTGAGGACAGAAATGTTCTATCTCTTGCAAAAGTAAATGACCAGATGTCTGAAATCCCAAGAATAAGAAACTATGTGTCTGACCTACAGGAAAAATTCTCAACCTTAACCATCAATAATGAATTAAATGAGATTTCTGTAAATAAGCTGCATAAAAATAAAGGGAAAAAACCTGAGCAAAGTTCATCCTTTCTTCCTCATATTTCATCCATTAAACAAACTGACAATGAGTCTGTAAAATCTTTTGCTACTAGCAAAAAATCTTGTGATGGTCATGCACCAGCTGTTTCTGTAAATAATGAAATTTCTGAACACCTGGCTAAACTTCAGGAATTATTAATAATGAATAATTCAAACCAAAAAGTGGACCATCCCAGTAGTCAGAAAAATTGGCCTAAGTTAGACCAATATCCTACCTTTGATGGTGATTCTTCCTCTGATTGGCAACACTTTATCCAGATAATTGATAATTTAAAGAGATCTTATAAACTACCTGATGAGGAAATTGTTTCTAAGCTAATTTCTTTATTTTCCAATGTAGCCTTGATGTGGTATGAATCTGTCCTCTTAGATAACAATCATTATACATGGAATGATTGGAAATCCTTGATTGAGAATCAGTTTGGTGGTTCAAAATTCAGGTTAGCTCAGCAGAGACTGTATGAGAATACTAGATATGTATCCTCCTCTGTTGAAAAGCCCATTGTTTTTCTGATGAAAATAACTAAATCCTTAGAGCAATTGATCCAAAGATGGATTATGATATTTGGAGAGATAAAATCTTGTATAAATTACCAAATTCTCTTAGGGATTTGATTGTTGCTAGAACTGAGCATGTAAGGGAAAATTCTTCTTTCATTAATATCTGTAATGAAGTACTACTCAACCATAGATATGAACCAAAGAATTACCTTAGTAAATCTTATAATGATCAGAATAAAACTTCTATAAAGCTCCCAGAAAAATATGGTAAACCCTCTGCCCCAGTTGCACCTAAAAAATATGCAACAAATACTTGTTATAAATGTAACAAACCGTGGCAGAAGGGTCATGTTTGTGACAAGAAAATTCATCTTGTTGAACAAAATGAAGACACTGATGAAGTTGAACTTGATGTCAATAATTCTTCCAGTGACTGTGAAAGTAATATCTCCTATGACAATGAATCTGTTAAAGATGTTTTAATGTTGGAACATGATGTCCATTATTTAAATAATATATCTGAAGATTGTGTATTGAATTTATCTTCAGTAGAAAATGCTGAGATAATTAAAGATATTACTAACAATTCTATTCCTATATCCCCTTTAAAGGCACCTGTTATCATTAATGGTAAAAATGTTGATGTAGTTCTTGATTCTGGTGCTGGAGGAAGTGTAGTATCTGAAAAAGCTTTGGCTTCAGTGGATAAGGAATATTTGAGTAAATTATTGCCTATAACTTCTGAAAAATGGAGAGGGTATGGTTCTACCTTATTTCCTATTGGCAAATACAAAACCTCTGTATTCTTCAAATATAATGGTGGTTTTGTCAGAGCTATTTGTGAGTTTGTTGTCATGAATAATGATAATTTGAGCAATTGGTTTATTATGGGAAATGATATTTTAACCATGTTTGGTGTGAAACTGGATCCAGCAAATAATTGCTTTACTTTAGGAATGAATGGGAAAAGAAAATTCAAAATTTCTTCTCCTAGACCTTCTGGGCATTTGTTGAAATCTTGTAACTCACTGACCCAATGTAAAGGTAGAACAACAACTGAAATGGATGATTTATTACATGAAATAAATACCGCTTCTTTTGGTGATCAGTTGACTAGTGAACAAAAGGATTCTATTGTTGCCTCTATTACCTCTTTCCCTATGGCTTTTGCTCATGGTTCTCATGTCTTGGGAATTGTTCAGGAAGAGATGAAAATTACCTTATCCTGTAATTTGGGTGATATTCCTCCTTCCCTTAAGAAAAACCCATATCCTGCTTCTCCATCAAAAAGAAAAGATATTGAAGATAATATTGAAACATTATTGAAAATGAATATCATTGAGAAAGTGGATGTCACCCCCAAATATTGTGTCATCTCCCCAGTCTTGATTTCATATGAAAAAGATAAAGCTAGATTATGTGGAGATTACAGAGCTTTAAATACTTATACTGTTGATGATATTTATCCTTTACCCAGAATTAATTCAATACATGCTACCTTGCAAGGTGAAAAATTTATTAGTTGTCTGGATGGTAATAAAGGTTATCATCAAGTTCCAGTTGAGAAAAATTCTCAAAATTTTTTGCTTATTGCTACTCATATGGGAATATATAAGTATGTTAGGATGCCATTTGGCCCTAAAAATGCTCCTTCAGTTTTCCAGAAAGTCATGGATAACACTTTCCATCAAGAAATTATTGAAGGTTGGCTCATGGTTTATATTGATGATATTATTGTTTTTTCTAAAACTTTTGATGAACATATGATTCACTTGAATAGAGTTTTCCAAAAAATGGATGAAATCAATATGACCTTATCTTTAAAAAAGTGTAAATTTGGTTTTCAATCTTTGAAAGTCCTTGGCCATGTTGTGTCAGGCTTACAAATTTGTGTAGACCATAATAAAGTTGCTGCCATTCAAAATGTGAAAGCACCAACTTCTGTAAGAGAAATCCAAAGTTTTTTGGGTATGTGTGGCTATTATAGACAATATATTAAAAATTATCAGGTCATAGCCTTGCCTCTTACAAAACTAACCAGAAAAGATGTTGCTTTTCTCTGGAATAATGACTGTCAGAAAGCTTTTAATACATTGAAAAGTTTCTTAATGACAGCCCCTATATTGGCTCTTCCAGATTTTAACAAGCCATTTGTACTTTATACAGATGCTAGCTTTATTGTTCTGGGAGCTGCCCTTCACAAAAAGCAAATTATTAATGATAAATCCTCAGAGGTTGTAATTTGTTATATTTCAAGAACCTTAAGAAATAGTGAATTGAAATATGGTGCCACTCAATTGGAGTGCTTAGCAGTTGTTTGGGCTCTTGAGAAACTTCATTACTACTTGGATGACCAAAAATTTGAGTTGGTAACTGACTGTAGTGCTGTGAAATCTCTCTTAAACCTCAAAACACCTAACAGACATATGTTCAGGTGGCAACTTTCTGTTCAGGAATACAGAAGAAGGATGACTATTATCCACAGAGCTGGAAATGTTCACTCTAATGTTGATATGCTCTCCAGATTGCCTCTGCCAAATAATGACTCCAATCCTGCTTATGTACCTGAGGATGACACTGTTCATATACATGGTATATTTATAGTTGATATGGAAGAAGAGTTATTACAGTTAATACTGGATTCATATGATAAAGATTCTGACTTAAATAAATTAGTTACTATTTTGAATGATCCTAAGAATGCTTCAATTCAAGCATTAATAAAAACTCTTCCTGAAAAGTACCAAAATGCTTTAAATAAAGGAAAGTTTTCTATTGAAGATGGTTATATATATTATAGAAGGAAGCTTACCAATGTAATTGTTATTCCTCCTTCAATGAAAGAAACTATCCTCAAACTTTGTCATGATGACATATTAGCTGGTCATTTTGATCTTGAAAAAACATTGATTAGAATCAAAAACACTGCATGGTAAGCTAATATGTCTGAAGACACAAAATTATATGTTGAATCTTGTGATTCCTGCCAAAAATCTAAAAGGTTAACAGGTAAGAGAGCAGGGTTATTACAACATATTGAAGCACCTAGTGCTCCCTGGCAAATCATAAATATGGATTTTGTCACTGGTCTTCCTGTTGCAGGTAAAGACAGCTTTAACTCTTGTTGGGTAATAGTTGATAGATTCACAAAAATGTGCAAATTTATTCCAACCCACAAAGATGTATCCACCAAAGAATTAGCTTTCTTATGGTGGTCTTACATGTTTAATATTATTGGTTTTCCAAAAGCCATTATCTCTGATAGGGATCCAAAATTCATTTCTGAGTTTTGGACCTCTTTGATGGATATTTGTGGCTGTGAGTTAAAATTGTCTACAGCTCACCATCCTCAGACTGATGGTCTAGCTGAAAGAATGATTCAATTTCTGGAAGATATGATTAGAAGGTATTGTGCCTTTGGTTTAGAATATAAAGACAATGACATATTTACTCATGATTGGGTCACTCTTTTGCCTGGTCTTGAATTTGCATATAATAGCACTGTTCATTCTGTCACTGAGAAAAAGCCTTTTGAGCTTTGGTTAGGTTATGTCCCAAACACTCCTGCTCAGATTCTCAATAATAAATTACCTAAGTTGGAACTACACCCTGGTGTAAAATCTTTTATGCAAATGCAACAGCTATGCAGAAAACATGCTCAGAGTTGTATTGATAAAGCATTTGAATATGAAAAGAAAAGATGGGATAAATCCCATAAAGAATACACATTTAACAAGGGTGATGAAGTGTTGATCTCTACTGTCCATTTCAATTTACAAGGTAACCACAAATTAAAAGATCCTTTTGTAGGACCATTTGTTGTTAAAAGAATGGTTGGTGATAATGCAGTAGAAGTTGTATTGTATTCTCCATATGATAGGAAACATCCTGTCTTTCCCATTTCTTTTCTTAAACCTTATACTTCCAACAGTGACTTATTTCCAAAAAGAAGAGGAAGACCTAAGAAGAACCCTCAGGAAGTCACAGAAACAGCAGAAATTGATAAAATTCTCAATGATAGAATTATCACTTCTGAAAGAGGTACTGAATATTTATTGAGATATAAGAACAAATCATCTGAACATGATGCATGGATACCTGGCAAGGAAATTTCAAATCTGCTTGCTCTGTTGAAAAAATACAAAAAGAAAAAATCTTAGCATTTTTTTTTATTGTTTTTTTTTAGAGTGAGGGAGTGTCAGCCAGACTATTCCAGGAGTCCAGTAAATGATATATAAATTATAAAACCTTAAAGAGTGGGTAAGAATTGTATTTAATGAATATAACTTAATATTTTATTGCATAATGAAATTATATAAGTATTTTATTATATAAAAGTGTTACATTAAATTCATTGGTTATATATATTTTTATATACAGTTAAATTGAGCATAATATAATATATTCTACAAATAATGGCACATTTTTATGTATTTAATAATTATAAATTTATATTTAATTAATTGAAAAACATATATTACAATTATAAGTGTAAAATTTATTTATAATATATTTAAATTAATTACTTAAATTTATATGTTAAATAATACCTCTCATATGATACTAAACAATAATTAATGACGCTTCTTTTGACCCTTAATTGTGTTAGAAAAAACAAATAAATTAATTTGGACTAAATTGAGATTAATTGCATGTTTTATTGCGTCAAATTATTTTTTGTTTCACTTAAAATGTCCTTTAATCAGACTGTACCATCTGTTTGGAATTATTTTTCTCATAGTTCCTATGTTCCAATCATGTTTAGTTATTCACTATTTTTCACTTACTGATTTGGGAATTAATGACAGGAAAATTGGATTCTTAATTGGGGTTTTAATTAATTGTTTCATGTTTTTCTCTATATTGTTATGTTTCATTTACTCTTTTGATATATTTGTTTTACTTCATTCTAATCATTGTATTTACAAAGATAGTAGCGCTTCAGAGGACCCATTGCCTATAAAAGGGCCTTGGATAATCCCCTGTAGCCTCATCACTTATTACACACTCAACAAATTAAATAACCAATTTATTATGTTTATATTTTTTTATTAGTAATACAAATCTAATTTAAATTCTATACAACAAATCAAAGGTTGCTTTAAGTCTGATAGTAATTAAAATTGTTTGCCGTGCAGAACCCTTACATTTAATAATATTATTGTTAATAAAATATAAGTTTTTGTCACCTCTCAAAGTTGCTCACCATTGTTTCCCTCTCAAATAAATTAAATATATATTTTTGGTTTATTTCTTTATTTTCCCTTGTCCTCCTCCTTTTCTCCTCCTTTTTCTCCTATTTTTCTTACCTCTTCTAGACGACTGACCGACATATAATCTGTTTAAATACTTTAAATTTCCCCTCCCTAAGTTTCTAAAATTACCCTTTAACTAAAATAATTATTAAAATGTTTAAATAAAATCAGATTGAGTACTATAAGCTTCCTGATTAGCTAGTTATGTTTTGTGAAAGTACACTTATTTCTCGCCTATTTATATTTTTATCTGCTCTTTCATATTTTTTTCAAATCTTTTTGTTTATCACTATAGGGTAAAACCTCAAATGATCAACTCATTTATCTATTTTTTAGATTATGGTGAAGTATATTCCTGAAACTATGATTCAATTTTAAAAATTACAGGTTTCAGATTAATCTGAATGAGTGCATTCTTTTATATATATATATATTTATAAAATTTCAAGTATAAGTCTATTTTTAAATTGAGATTCTTACTCTTATACCATAAAAAATTCATCAAGTAATTTAAAAAATTTCACATTATTTTATAGAATTCATTTTGAAAATATGGTAAAATTAATAATATTATATTTTTTCATGTAGTAAAATTTTCAATGATTAAATTAAACCCACACTTCCTTCACAAAAACAGGGTATGAGAATTTTATATGTTCTTTCATTGAATTTTGTCCTGGTAAATTCTATGTTTCCAGCCTGCAGAAAGAAAATTATGTAAAGGTATTGCATGGCCTGAAATAAATGTTGTAAAGGAACTTAGTATGAAGGACTTCTTGCCTGGAAAATGAGCTAATATAGAACTAAGGCAAATTTTTTGAAAATTACTCAAGTTCAAATCAGATAGACAGCTTCAACAATAAGCATTGAGATAAAATTTTTCTAATTTTTTTTTTTTTTTGGTACAGTGACATTCACAGTTTTGGTTTGGCTTGTAACTACTTTAAGTAAAAAATTTCCTTCAAAGGTTACTTCTGATGTTACTTTAAGATACATGAAAAACCACTTGACTGCAAGTCATCTAACTTTTGACCTGGTGAACAGAACTCTTGTGGAAAGGCCCCCAATTGTCAGGCTGAGGTCAAGTACAAAGACATGAAATAGCTTTAATGGTCAGTTGTCTAGATGATTTTAATGGTCCTATATGAATACTGTAGTACAAATCCAATAAGAAAACTATAACTCAATATAAGGGTCTCAGTAATTCTAATCTCAATAATTATATATGGCTTACAATCTTTATATTTGGTAGAAAAATAGATTTAATAAATTCAGATACTATTCAAAGACTTTATAAGTACCATTGATATGTATTTTAATTGTATTGGTTATATGTTTAAATTGTAATAATAAAGAATGTAGAAAACAAGACCCAAAACCTCCTCCTTTTAAACACCTTGAGTTCCCCAATGAATCCCTTGACTTACCAGTCCAATACACAGTTAATGACGCCTCCATCAAACTAATATAAATTTCCATCAACATCCCTAGTGACCCATAAGAAAATTAGAAAAGTAACTACCACCAAAATCCTGGAATAATAGGGAAAATCCATCAAAATTAAAGAATAAGTGAAAAAGAGAGTATATGCATATTATACGTCAATATAAAAGACTAAAGAGGGAAAATTAAGGTAAATAAGAGCTCAATAATTAGGGGGATTCACTTTAGAAATGATGGGGTTTATCCTGAAATTATACTACATGAAATTCCCATTCAAAAATGACCAAAATTAACCAAGAAACCACCTAGAAACCCAAAAAAGGGTGTGAGATGTGGGGTAACTACATGCAGTCCTTGGCAGGCACTAGCACAGGTAAATCCTTGACTAATTTTAGGCTAATTTAAGCATGGTAGTGAAATAAGGCGCCAAGAGTGAGGTTATTAATGAAATTAGTGCATATAAAGAGGGTCAATGCATTATTAATTAAGCTAGGACACTAAATAAGCACCTTTTGCCTATTTTAGTGTGTTTCCCCACAGTGGGCGTAGAATGTGGGGTAATTATAGTGTGAAAAAGCTAACTTTCCTAAATATGAAGCTATTCACATGGGAAAAATGCAGGCAGTATGTGGCCAGTACACAGAAGCCATTTCTGGCATAAAAAACACCAAATTTGAAAATTGTTACTTTTATGCATTTAAATAGCCAAATCAATAGTCCTAAATGAGACAAATTGAACTGTAAAAGCGCATTTTTAATATTCTTAAATTTATAGCACATATAATCAAATTTTAAGTGAAATAAAGCGCATTTCTTGTTTTTTGCATAAAACAATGAAAATAACGGCTTTAAGTATACTTAAAAATTATGTAGCCTTATAATTAAGGTTCTTAAGGTCACTCTAACATATTCCAACTTAATATTAAGTACATAAGACTTATAAAAGGTGGATATATGCGTGTATATAAGGTGTTATAATGGCATTTTTTTGTGTATTATCATAATTTTACTTATGTATACTGTTTGTGCACTCTCATTTATTGTTCCCATGTATAGTTCATGTGTTTAATATAACTTATAAGTACTTTTTACTCAGTCCTAAGGATATAAAGGCTAAAAATACTTGATATAGCTTTCAAGACTACACCAGAGAAAACAGCTGCCAAAGTTGAGTTAAATGAAGAAATAACCTTTCAAAAAACACAGCCAATTGTGGCCAGAAAACAGTGAAAAATGAGTGAGGAACAAGGATATCACCTCTGGATGGTTGTATGATAATTAAGGTTGCCCCAAACTGTCTTATTCACTATATACACATAGACCACTATCTAAGAGCCCATTCACACCAACAAATTTGGCATTTCTGAGATCCAAATTGCATAAAAAAAATCTAGAAACGCTTCCCAGCCTTCTAGCACTGAGGGGGACGGCCTGCCTGAGGCAGCCATATTACCCTGAAGCCAGAAGACCACCAAAAACCTCTAAAAATACCCAAAATACTTAGAAAAATAAGCTAGGACAACTAAAACCTTTAAAACACATAATTAAGCTATAACAACATTGTGACATGAAACGTAGAGAAAAATCTGCCCATTCTAATGGTACTAAGTACTTAACCTTAAGACTTGAGGTTAGCTCTTAAAACGTGAAAAACAAAATGAAACAGCAGTCTATTAAAATGAAAAAATAAGAAAGAATCCCTTAAATACTTAGAATATAAAAAATGTCATCAAGACATAAAATATAGAGATAAACCAGGGCTATCCAATGGTAATACACATATCCTTGCAGTCCCAATATTTGCCAAATAATTCCTGAAAAAAACCAAACTATTAAACAATGCCATTTAAGACATATCAAAACAATTCCAAATAGACCAACAAAGGGCTCCGCCAATGTAGGAAGACCATATCCTCCCTCCAACAGAGAATGTCCACATTCTCCTTCATCACAACCACCATGTTAAGCTTTCTTTCCAAATCTGCTACTGACATGGGTCCTTGCCAATACTGCATTGACAAAAATCTCATCTTTACCATCACACCTCCAGCTCATCCCTACAGAACCTCCTGTGATGCCTGTCACTCTAGGATGAAGGCTTGTTTCAGACCTGGTCCATTGTCCTCTTCAACATTTTTTTCTCCTGCACAACCTGATCAACCTTTAAACAGCACCAAAAGATCCAGACCATCCATCCTGATCCCCAGACTGGTCAACAAGTTACAACCTTCAAAACAGAGTGCCAACCCTGCTACAAACACTAGCTCTTCCATCCCTGGTCATTCAAATGGTAAGCCCAATACTTCTTCATACTGAAATTCAATCTGACAAATTTCCAGTTCATTCCCATCCAAACAGTGATGATGAAAATGTGGGAACTATTGAAGAACCCCCACCTAATCCATTGCTCATCATCAAAGAAAACTTCCAATAACATTCTTCTCAACAGAAGCATCTCACCCTAGATTACTTACAATCAACTCCTTCCAGGAACCCACAGGACCTTGAAAAAAGGAAGAACCTCATCCACCAGTTCAAAGCCAATGCTGAACATTTTGTTACATATCTTGATTCTTTTCTGTAATTACTTCTTGCCCAAAAATCTTGATTTAGAAATAAAAAATAAAAATAAACTCCTTGTTTTAAAAAACTTGGGGGACTAATCCTCAGTTTTAAGTCTTGGGGGACTAACAGCCCTCATTTTATAGTCTTGGGGGAATCAAAAACCCTCAGTTTATAGTCTTGGGGGACTCAAAACCTAAATCAAAAGACAGAACCAGAGATCAAAACATTAAAGACCAAAGAAACAAACTAAAATTCTGGCGTAACTGATCTACAGAGCAGCCAACTCATCAGTTACCCCCACACTTTCCTTAACAAAATTCAAAGACTCCCCCTTGGATGCCCTCTTCCAGAATCACACCAACTCCACATTATCAGTTTATAGTCCTGAAGGACTCAACCAACAACCATCCTCAGTTTATAGTCTTGGGGAACTGTACCATTTCTCAGTTTAAATTCTTTATGGACTGCAGATCCACATTAGTAATAAAAAATAAAAATCTTTAAGCAATCTTTAAATAACCAGCCAGTTTTAAGTCTTGGAAGACTTCCAGTGTTCAGTTTAAAGTCTTGACGGACTACAGAGCCCATAGAGGATGTAAATTCTTGAAAAAAAAATTTAATCAGCGAGTTTATAGTCTTGGAGGTCTAACAGTGCTCAGTTTAAAGTCTTGACGGACTATACTTATTTTTCATATAAAGGAGGAGCCACCTCCATGCAGAGCTCTCCACAGCCAACCTGCCAAACTTCCACTCTTTCTTCATTATCTACACATCACTGAAAAAATTTTCATTCATCTCTTTTCTCTTCATTATTTTTCCTTCACAGATCATGGCTGAATCTCCAGACTTTGACCCATTGGACCTTCCCTATTTCACTGCTCCAAAGGACTTTGCTTGTATACAGTGCATCCACATGTGCAGGCCTTGTACCTTCACTCTTCCTACTCCTCAAGCCAAATTCTATAACAGAGCCTGTGATTCTTGCAACTCTAAAAAGAAAAGATGTGACAGAGACCCCAACTATCCAATACCTCCGCCTTCACCTTCACACAAATATATTTCCAGATCTCCTACCAGGTCACCAGAACTTGGACCTGCTTCCTCTTCTTTATCTTCCACTCCTTCAAGAAGATCATGCTGTTCTATTCCCAAATAACTCCCTAAAAGAACTTCTTTCTCTTCTCAAGAATCTGCTTTTATCTCAGCAAATTTGGCCAAATCAGCTTCAAAAACAGCTCCCAGGCTGCTAGACCACGTCCAGGCAGCCCTCCCAATTTCAGGTGTCCTGCCCGCCTTTCCAGAAAACAAAAAGCAGGCTCAAAACTCCCAAATTCAGCCAGATAACAGCTAAAATACACTATTAAACACCAACAACTCTACGAAACCACCTCCTAGGGCTCCCAGAGCAATGCGTACACACAAAATTTCTTCCCCAGACAACCCCAAAAATTCCAACAACTCTAGAAAACCTGCCAGAGGACTTTCTGGAAACACCAGAGCATGAAATGCTGCTTCCAAACATAAATCTCCAGTTAAATTAAGAAGAACTAACTACACCTCTCCTCTGGCCGCCAATTTTTCCTCTGATGATTCTCTTCTTTTAGATCTTCATCCAGCAAATCACAATAAGATTCCAGGTCACCTTCTCCTGATCCTTCCTTCAACAGCCCTGGTTTTCCACCACCAGTGTCCAACCCAACTGGGCCAAGCAATAATAATATCCACAACAACAACAGCAGCCCTGCTTCTCCAACCAGGCCACAGGAACGCCCTTCTTCTACTTCATCTTCTCAACACCATTTAGAGAATGATCGTGAGAATCCATACCTCTATCTGGTTGATCCTCCTTCAACATCCATTTAGCTTTCTTCAACAGCTCAAATATTGGCCAATTACTAATTCGATGAGCTTCCAATCTGTAAGTACCAAATAAATAAATCCAATTTCTTTAACAGAGAACAATTACTGATCTAATTATTCTGGGTAGTTGGAACCCCGCCTCCTGAAACTACAATTGTGATTGGCCAACCTCTAGAAACTTCCTTAATGCTGGATTACACCGACATGAAACAACACCTAAGCATGATGTGTTCAAACATGCTTAAGGCGGTTGCCCTCCACGGTCTGTTGAATGACTTTGAAAAGAATCTGAGAAAACATCTCCTTGATGACCACTGGAAGATATCTAGAATAATCAAGCACACCTTCCAACACTCTTTCCCCGCTTCTTCCACCTCTTCCCAAAAATTACCTTCCACTCTGGTCCCTGACCATTACAATCCATATACTCTTTCCAGGCGCCTACACCATAAAGAAAACAGTTCTTCTTCCAATCCTAACAAAAAGTAAAAACACCACCATAATCTGGACCAACCTCTGGGTCTTCTTCATCCAGACATTAAAATAAACAATAAAGAAATTAATAAGTCACTAAATAGAGAGAACAATAATAATTAACAGATATATATATAAAATTTATTTTATTTTTATTTTTATTTTATATTATTTACTTTTATTTTTTTATTTTAATTCTATTTTATTTATTTTATTTTTATTTTTATTTTATATTATTTATTTTTATTATTTTTAATTTAATTCTATTTTATTTATTTTATTTTTATTTTTATTTTTATTTTCAACTACTAACATACCAAAAAAAAACTTGAAAATAAACAAACAAAATTACCTCAAAATAAGAAAACTGAGAAATTAAAATGAAATGAAAAATAATAATGAAATGAGATAACTAATAATTACAAATGGTATCCCCCAGCGAATTGATGAGCTGATCCCCTGATACCTTACCCACATCCAAGTGCACCTTGATGTGGATACACTGTTAAATAAATTTTAAATGAATTGAAATAAATTTTAAATAATAAGAAATTGAGAGAATAAAAAAGAAAAAAAGAAATAAAATAGCATTGCCCGGCCAATTGATGAGCCTTTCCAAACCAATGCTTTCCCACATCCAGGTGACCCTGATGTGGTAACACCATATAATATAATTTTGTGATTTTTCCCTCTTTATATCCTAATAACTCCCATGAAAAATTAAAAAGAAAAAAAGAGAAAAAAGAAAATAATCTAAAACTACTATCTAACTATAGACACAAAAATTAAAGGAAAGAAAAAGAAAAAAAATCCAGCTCCATAGAAAGTCCAGTCCAAGGAAATGATCACTGGGTGGGCTCCCTCCAATAATTAAAAATGATGGGAGACCACCAGTGATCCCCCACCAACCAAATAGATGTAAGAAGCCAGTTTCAAGCAAGTATGCCAGTTTAAAGTCAAAGTGGACTTAAAACCTGAATAACAAAAACCAGAACTAGGATTCAACTAGGACAAACAAAATACTTCAAACAGAAATTTTGGGGTAACTGTTCTACAGAGCAGCCAGCTCATCAGTTACCCCCAAAATTGCCAAAAAAAATCTAGAAGCCCCCCCTGGGTAACTTCTAACAAAACACAAAATCCAACACATTAAACCAAAACTAATAAGTGTGAAGAGTCCAGCACTTGAAGACCAAAAGAATTTCCAGTTTAAAGTCATAGAGGACTAAAACCTGTGAATAAAAACCAATACTAGGTTTCAACCAAATTAAGAGAAGGGGTTGGAAACAGACAATCTGGGGTAACTGTTGATAGAGCAGCCAGCCCATCAGTCACCCCCATACTTTCCAAAAAAAATCTAGAAGCCCCCCCTGGGTAACTTCTAACAAAACACAAAATCCAACACATTAAACCAAAACTAATAAGTGTGAAGAGTCCAGCACTTGAAGACCAAAAGAATTTCCAGTTTAAAGTCATAGAGGACTAAAACCTGTGAATAAAAAACAATACTAGGTTTCAACCAAATTAAGAGAAGGGGTTGGAAACAGACAATCTGGGGTAACTGTTGATAGAGCAGCCAGCCCATCAGTCACCACCCACACTTTCCAAAATTAAATCTAGAAGCCCCACCCATGGGTACCTTCTAACAAAAAGTTTCCAACAAAACAGATGCACAGCATCACAAAAACCCAAAATTAAAAAATGGTCCATAGTTTGCCCTCATTTCAGAGTCAATCATATTCACTTTTTGTGCATCTAGGATAAAATCTCTTCACCTAAACTGCAGCCACTCTCTTCTTTAAGACTGCATCATCTAACTCCTCCAAAACATAAGAACCTCCAGACACCTGAGATCTGACTCTGTAAGGTCCATTCAATCTGTCAGAAAACATCTTTCCCCACTGATTCTCCAAACTTCTATTATAAACCAAAAACAAACAACCAGGTTTCAAGGGATTCCTGAGTCTATGAGCCAGCTTCTTGTCCCAGTATCTGAATGATTGATTTCTTATCTTCATCATTCTAGGGTATGCCTTCTTTTGACATTCCTCTCTACATTCCAACTGTTTCATCCTGGCACAGAGAAAATCTTCTGTTGAGCATATATCATCCCAATCAATTCCAAGTTAAGAAACAGCTTCCAAATCCACCAGTAGAGCAGATTTCTGCCCAAAAATTAATTCATAAGGGGAATATCCAGTTGTCCTTTTCACAGTGACCCTATCAGCAAATAACACCAAGGGTAAATAATGCCTCCATTTTTCAGCACTATCTCCAAAAATTTTCACCAAAGCATTTTTGATAACTTGATGGCCTCTTTCAACCATTCATTTGGCTTTAGGATAATAAGGTGTAGCCACTCTGACTTTAGAACCAATACTTGCACAGCTTCTTTAAATTCAGCTCCAAACTCTGGCCCACCATCAACAGTCACCAAATTCATCAACCCATACCTAAATACCCATTCTTTCTTCAAAAATTCTGCAAAATTTTTGGCAGTCAAATTAACCAGAGGCACCGCCTGAACTCAACCAGAAAAATCATCCCTAGCAACGATCAAGTATTAATACCTTCCCTCTTTGATATGGACAGCATCCAAACTGACTCTTCCAAACACAGTTGTTTCACCAGTAGCAGGGCCAACCTCTTTAGGTTTCAAGTGACTTCTTCTTTGACATTCTTTACAGGATTGAACCCAACCCTGCACAGCCAATTTCATACCTGGCCACCAAAATCTATATGATACTCTTCTATAAGCCTCCCCAAAGCCTCTATGACCAAGTTCTTCATGCAAAGACTTCAAAACCGATTCTTGACCCTTTTTCTGAGTCACCACCACTTGAGGATTAGGATGTCTCCTCCTCATCAACCTCCTTCTTGACACATAAAAGCCAGGACTCTTCTTCTTGATTGCCAACCAAGTATCATCATCACAAGTATCTGGCCTTTCTAAGGTTAACAGATATTCAACCATAATAAAATAAAATCCAATCTGACCCCAGGTCTCATCTTCAAAATCTGACAAAACAATGTCCAAGGGTACAACCCTGTCAACAAAATCTCCAATGTACACATGAGCAACACAACCAGCCCATCCAGGACACCAATCCCTAAGCTTTGGCACCTCCTTTTTCTTCCACTGAATCTTGAATGAATCCAGTTCACCAAAAAAGACACCATTCTACAATTTTGAGCCATCCCAAAAAACAGCCCCATATTCATCAATAAAAACATCCTGATCACCAGAATCAAGATCAGAGCAATCTAGTTTAGCCTCTTGGTGGAGGCAAGAACAATCATCCAGTTTAGCCTCCTGGGGGAGGAGAGAAAAATCTTCAGCACACTTTGGGCTGGCCCTAACTGCTGGAACATCTTCATCAAATTCTTCAGAATAAGAATCATCATCTGTGGGTGGCCTTCTTGATAATTCATCTGGCCTTTTAAAAGTCTTACCTGGATTGTGCACCAATTCAAAAGAAAAATGTTGAAAAAATTCCACCCACCTAGTCATTGGAGCATTTGGAAGACTAGGTGTGTTGATCATTTGAACCAGATATTTAGCATCCACCTGCAGCTCAAAATGCTGCCCCCACAAAAAGGTTTGTAGCTTCTTCAAAATTTTTGCTACACCAAACAATTCCAATTTTGGCTGAGAATACCTAGATTCCACCTCATTAAAAACTACAGACTCATACCTTACTGGCCTGACCTTCCTAGCTTTATCTTCCTGAGACAAAACAGCACCAGCAGTAATATAAACTGAGTCCACCTCCAGATAAAGTTTTCCAGCTTCCCTTCCATAATTTAACTTGTGAAGAATAATATCTTGACATACCACCTTCTTTAATTTTTGAAAAGCCTCTTCACACTCTTCAGTCCATTCCCACTCCACATCTTTCCTGGTCAACTTTCTCAAGGGTGAAGCCAACAGAGAAAAATCTTTAATAAAAATCCTGACGTCCACACAAATTCCCAAAAATCCATTAACTTCAGTAGTATTTTTGGTCCTTGGCCATGACTGAATTTTATTAACTTTCTTCTTTGCCGTAATCCTTCCCTACTTACATACGAAATGACCCAGAATTTCCAGAGCAGGAACACAACAACAGAACCTTGACCCAGAAATGGTCAAACCAGCCTCTTAAATTCTAAAGAATACTCTCTCTATAGTAAATGCATATTCCCAAACAAATCTCCTTATTACTGGATTCTCCTTAAGCACTTCATTTCCATAATCAGTGGAGGTTCCTTTAGTTCCACTGTAATCAATAAAAATACCAGCATGAGTTGGAACCTCATTCTGTAAAATCCAAGCCGTTTGAGCTCGATATACTGCTACTGAATTAGTTGCTCCTTGAGGCAACCTAGTGAGCTGAAATCTTCCCAGAGGAGTCTCAAACATTGTGAGTGGCTTTGATTCAGTGTGAAGTTCCCTTTCCTCATAACCACCCATAATATCTCCCAAACCATAACATAGCCTTCCAGAAAAAGCTTCCACAAAGTCCTCCACACTTGGCCGCATCCCCACAACCTTGATAGTGACTCTATTCAAGGCCCTAAGATCATGCACCATGCTTAACTTACCATTCTGTTTCTTAACCCAGAAAAACGGAGTTGAGTAACTAGAAGTTGATTGTCCATACAATCCTGTCCTGACTCTTTCCTGAACAATCTCCAAAAAATCATCCATAATAGCAGCTGGAATTGGAATAGGTTTGATTTGCAAAGGTTCATGAAAAACCACAGGAATCAAGTAAGGTTCCCCATAAGAGTGTTTCAACACACCCCTTTCCTCTTCAACAAATTCCACCTCTTTCTCCCTTAGCACAATAACGGCAGCTTTTACATTACCTTTGATAATGTAAAAATGAACCTTTCCAGAGGCTCCACCAACATCTAGCTTTAAAAATTTAGCTGTCCCAATCAACTCAGTGTCATGGCCACTAATCCCTCTAAAATTTCAACCAATTCCTGTCTTGATGGGGAGGCCCAGATGAGTAGCCTCAAACAAAGAAATCAGGTTAATCTGAGAACCTGAATCCACCAATTCCCTAGCCTCCCTACCATACAGAGTGACATTGACATACCCCAGAGGAGCAGAAAAATGAGTTTCCTACCCCTCACCAAACTTCTCAGAAGAATCACAAATGTATTCCACCTTCCCAGAAGAAACCCTTCTCTTGGTCAAAAAATTTTTTTGTCTATCAGCCAACCCAGGACTGATAGCATACAATTCCCCATAAGAAAGGGAAACCTGACCCTGATTAATTCTTTCCAGAACTGAGTCCATAACATTAGATTTTCCAGAAACAACTGGCCTCTCAAATCGAGCCTTTGGCTTCACTACCTTGGACCTAGAAATCTCCTGAGTACCAGAACCACCAATAGATTTTCCATCAACAGGAATCAAACCAGATCCCTCACCAACACCTCTAACTCCAGCAGGCTTTGGCAATGAAGCCAAAGGGACATCCTGCTCTGATTCAGAATCAAAATCCATAGGCATTGGCTCACCATTCATGTCCAATGCACCAAACTAGAGGGGCCCATATCAGCAATCCCCTTCTGCATCTTGTACAGCTCCTCTTTTCTGTACTTCTTTCTAGCTGAACTCAGCCTAGGATCCACCTTTGAAGCCTTAGGCTGTGGTTGAGCTTGAGAACTGCTTTTAGGCCTTCCCACCTTTCCAGCTTCAACATCATAGACACCAGCCAAGCATTCACCACTTGACTGTCCTCCACAAGAATACAACTCCAACCCACCAAAGGAAGTAGAAAAAGAGACTTTATTAATCTCTTTCCCTTTTCCCTTGACATCATCATCTGCCTTAGCAGAAGACTTCCCCTGATCAGGGATCTCCTCAAACATTGGCCTCCTCTGATTGAGACCATTTCTTCTCCTGACAAAATAAACAGGAGCCTTCCCCTCACTGGGCTTCACAAATGAACCATCAGGGAATTGGAACACCCTGCCGTCAAACTCCACCTTTCCTTCTGACATATCTCTGTTCAGAGCCCAAAAATTATTGGACTTGTGCCCCCTCCTGCTTCAATATAAACAGACCCAACAATCACTCCTACCAGCCCTCCTATCAAAATCTCTAGGCTGAGAAGGAGCCCTATTGACCTTCTTAGCCTCCTGAACAAAAATATGTAGCTTTTTTGTCAGATCAGCGAACTGCTCTACCACTGGGTCCCTCTCATGCTTGGGAACCTCCACCATATTCTTCTCTTCCTTCTTCACTCTACTCTCCTCCTCAGTCAAAGCCTCACTGACTTTGCTGACATACTTGGCACACCCCTCCTGATAGGTGTCCACAGCCAATAACTTCAAATGGTCCTCCACAGCCTCCTTCACCTTGTCCAAGGCAGGTAAATTCTGGTCCTCATTGGAAAGAGTTTTCATCAAGTCCTTCCTTGACAACTCCTTCAACACATCCATCCTGACATCTCTAGCCAGGGAAGACCAAAGGACATCTTTGGTAGCATTTTCATGTGCCAGCTCCACCACTTCCACCAAATATTCTACTACAGGATCAAATTGCAGCAGAAATTTCCTGTAACTGAGTAAGTTACCAACACCACCATAAGACTTCCATTCACTGACAACCTTTTTCAGATCCACCATAGTGAACCTGACACCCCATCTATCCACCATCTTCCTGCACAGCAACTTCCAATCCCTCTTCTTGTAGCCAGACATGGCCACAAACTCCTTCTCCACTGCCCTATCACCAATGAAGAAAATGATCTGCTTTACCATTTCCAGGTAAGAAGCACCATCCACACCAGCAGCAGTTTCATATTTCTCCAGAAACCACCCCACATCTTCCCCATTAAACTTGGTACCATCCTAAGTTTTAATCCTAACACACTCCCTAACCATCACAGCAGGATGACCTTCCCCCCCACTGACAGTCACCACAGGAATAGATGAACCAGAATCCACTCTTACAGACCAAAATCACCAAAAAGAACCAACCAAAGACAACAGAGATTCCAAAGAACTAGCAGTTCCTAGCCCACGTTGGGCTCCAGAAATGTAGACAATCCTATAGTACTAGCTATAGGCCTTGACCAAGGGAGTTGGAGAAAAACCAGAGCAAAAATCTCCTGTCCCTTTAGAAAAATATAAGTGAGATTTACGTGCTACAGTAAATTGGTTCCTGTTGTTTAAAGCCCATTTTCCAATACACTTGACTGTCTGATCAGCCAAGAAATTAGTCTCCAGACAGACTACCAGACCAAAGAACTGAAATGTAGACCAATGTCCACACCAGAAAAAGCAATGATTCTTGATGTAGGTTGCAAATCCACACCAGAGACAGAAATAATACTTGATATAGCTTGCAATACTACATCAGAGAAAGCAGTTGCCAAAGTTGAGTTAAATGAAGAGCTGGCCTTGCAACAAAAACAGCCAATTGTGGCCAGAAAACAGTGAAGACTGAGTGAGGAACAAGGATATCACCTCCGGATGGTTGTATGATAATTAAGGTTGCCCAAACTGTCTTATTCACTATATACACATAGACCACTATCTAAGAGCCCATGCACACCAACAAATTTGGCATTTCTGAGTGCCAAATTGCATAAAACCACTCTAGAAACGCTTCCCAGCCTTCTAGCGCTGAGGCGGGTGGTCCGCCCAATGTTGGGAGACCCCCCTGAGGAAGCTGGATTACCCTGAAGCCAGAAAGCCACCAAAATCCTCCAAAAATAACCAAAATACTTAGAAAAATAAGCTATGACTACTAAAACCTTTAAAACACATAATTAAGCTATAACAACATTGTGACATGAAACGTAGAGAAACATTAATGCATTCTAATGGTACTAAGCACTTAACCCTAAGACTTATGGTTAGCCTGTAAAACGCGAAAAACAAAATTAAACAACAGTATTTTAAAATGAAAAAATGAGAAATAATCCCTTAAATACTTAAAGTATAAAAAATGTCATCAAGACATAAAATATAGAGAAAAACCGGGGCTATCCAATGGTAATACCCACATCTCAGAAGTCCTAATATTCGCTGAACAATTCCAGAAAAACACCCAATTATTAAACAATGCCATTTAAGACATATCAAAACAACACCAAATAGACCAATAAAGGGCTCCTCCAATGTTGGAATACCACACCAGGCAAAAAAAATTCCTGATCCCTGATTGAGGATCCCTGAACATTGATGCCCCTGAATATACATATAAGCCAAAGTGTTTTTCAAATCAGAGAGAGAACCAGAGTCATCAATTAAAGAGAAAGTGATAACATTCATAGTTGATGCATTTCACTTTCTAGTAGAGAGACTCTTCATTGTTGTTTGTAGAAGGTTAAGGTGATGAAGGAAGCCAATATTTTTCACCAAATGATAGGGGGGGTGTGCAGATAGAAAATAATCTTAAGTTTTTTCCACAAAAATTTAGTAGCCTAGAGTGAAGAGAAACATAAGGATGGCATCCTCAATTATATGTCATTTGAATTTCTTACAAATCAATCATGGATGTGATGAGTTTGAGATCTGGAATTAAGAATAGAAATTGGGAATATAGGATATGGGATAATGCATTATCATTTTCTCCTTATTCACTAGTCTTTGCATTATTGGATAAGCAATGAGTGTCTTTTTGTAGGTGATTTGGGGTTGATTTGGTAGTTGGGTTAAAATTGGGGGTGTCAGGTATACACAAAATGAGTATTTTATGCTATTTTCAAGATTCCAGGGCTGAATATTTGAATCCTGAGTATGTAACTGTTATCATTGGATAGTTCTGGCTCCTCTATATACTTGAGTTTTTGATGATACTTTTTTGATTTTGGGTTTTAAGGGCTCTTTTGGACATATTTCACTTTTCACTATAAATGTTTAATTTTGTTTCTTGCATTTTTTGGGGCTTAAATTTAATGTTATGGTACATGAGTAGTACTATTTGATAGAGATAATTTTTTTCTACATTTTATTTCTTGATGATTATTTAGAATATTTAAAGTTTTAAGGTGTTTTCTGATGTTTTCATGATCTTTATAAGATTTTTAGGTGTATTTTGGCTTAGAAAGGTCACCCACCTCTAGGGGGGCACCCAACTAGGCTGGTGAGTGCATTTAAAGGGGTTTTGTCAGTATAGTCTAGTATATAAGCATGATATAATAGTGTTTATTTATGGTCCTACTACTTATTGATAAATGATTTAGTGTTTAAACCTCAGGGGAATACTAATAAAATAGTTATACTCAAATAAAACTCACAATACTTGGATTTAAATGCGTGCTAGTGGTGGAAAATAGATGTATAAAATATAGTTATAGCTTATATAAAATAATATCAATTTATAATGGCTTTATAATATATTTCTTAATTCTAATAATTGTATTGTAGTGTTGGTTTGAATTGTAGTAATTGAATGATGATAAATAACTGTCAAAATCCCTTCTTACTTATACCCAAATCCACTGGAGTGCACAGACCTTCAATCCAGATAATGTCACTGCTATCCCCGGCAATTACAGCACTGTGAGGGCCCATCACCTCCCCATGGCGTCCACTTCAAGCAGGTTCAACACCCAGACCTCCAGTAAGGACCCTCCATCACTATTAATATTAACACAGATCTATACCATAAATAGAAAATCCAGATAAAAGCGGATACCATGAAGAAACAGGTAAAATAAACAATCAAAAAGAGATTTAATGAAACCAAAAGCATATAAAGGAAACAAATAAAATTTCCAAGCCCCCAATAACATCCCCAAGCATCCATATTAACCCAGAAATGTCATTCCAACCCATAATTCCGTGTATAACCATCCAAGGAAGTCATTTTAGTTGTCCAAACTGGGTGTATGAGCCTGATATAGGTGTCTATGCTTCTGTAGGTGTTGTGAGTCCACTGATTTTGTCCATATGACCTAAAATAAGCAGAAAAACAAAGGTTATAGGCTATTAAGGAGCTAAAACCCACTTATATACCTAAATATACATAATATACTGCATATTTCACTGAATATGAGATTTATGTATACATATAAGCTTATTTATGTCAATAATTACTTCATATCACTTAAGATAAGTATATTATGACTCCTTTAACACCTTAATAAATATTATTAGGTTATGGATAAGCTATTTAAACTACTATAAGTTATATAATAGAATAATAATTATATACATATATTATTTTAACCTTATTTTTAAGATATGAGCTTAATTTACTTAAGGTTATCTTATTTTAAGCATAAGAAATACTCAGTCCTAGGGATATCTAGGCTGACACTCCCTCACCCAAAAAAAAACAATAAAAAAATGTTAAGACATTTTAATTAAAAGTAAGGAGTGAAATAAAAAAAAATAATAATTTTTATAATACATATACTGAATAAACAGTATTATTTAGATTTATATTTTTTCAAGAGATTTTTAAGATCAGAGATTTCATTTTCTGGAATCCACTGGTCATATTCACTTGATTTATTTTTAAATCTTAATAGATACTCAACTCCCTTTTCTTTAGTAAGGTGTCTCTTTTTAAGTATCTTTTCAATTTCTGCCTTATCAACTATTTCTTCAGGTTGCTGTTTATGCCTTCCTGATCTTCTTGAAAATAGAGCAGTATCATTAGAATGGTATGGTTTTATAAGAGAAATAGGAAATACTGGATGTTTTCTATCATATGGTGCATATAGAATAACCTCAACAGCATTCTTACCAACCATATTTTTAACTACAAATGGTCCAATGAATGGATCCATCAATTTAACATTACCATTTAAATTTAACTGTAGTGTTGAAATAAGGACTTCATCACCCTCTTTGAACATTTGTTCTTTATGGGCTTTATCCCATCTTTTCTTTTCATACTTAAACGCCTTATTTATACATTCTTGAGCATGTTTTCTGCATAATTCCTGCATCTGAAGAAAAGATTTAGTACCTGGATGGATATACAATCTAGGTAACTTATTAAGAGTTTTAGCAGGGGTATTAGGTACATAACCCAACTATAACTCAAATGGCTTCTTGCCAGTGACAGAATTTACTGTAATATTGTATGAAAATTCTAAACCTGGGATAAGGGTTACCCAATCATGCGTGAATTTGTCATTGTCTTTAAAATTAAGACCAAGAGCACAATATATTCTTATCATCTCTTCTAAAGCTTCTATCAATCTTTCTGCTAGCCCATCAGTTTGTGGATGGTGTTCTGTAGAAAGTTTTAATTGACACCCTGAAACATCCATAAGTGATGTCCAGAACTGAGAAGTAAATTTAGGATCTCTGTCAGAAACTATTGCTTTGGGGAAACCTGCTATATTTAACATTTGTGTCCACCATAAAAAAGCTAAGTCCTTTGCAGAAACCTCTTTGTGGGTAGGAATAAATTTACACATCTTTGTAAATCTATCTACAATAACCCAGCAAGAGTTATAACTCTTATGCCCTGCTATTGGCAAACCTGTTACAAAGTCCATGTTAATTATTTCCCATGGAGCTTTTGGTTGCTTGATTTTTTGTAATAAACCAGCTCTTTTGCCTGTCAATCTTTTAGATTTTTGACAAGAATCACATGTTTCAACATATTTCTGAACATCCTCAGACATGTTAATCCACCAAGCTGTGTTTTTTACTCTGGTTAATGTTTTATGGTAGTCAAAATGACTTGCTAATATATCATCATGACATATACTTAACATTAACTTCTTCATTGAAGGGGGAATTACAATTACATTACTTAATTTTTTCCTGTAATATATAAAACCATCCTCAATGGAAAATTTTCCTTTTTCTAATGCCTCTTTATACTTATTTGGTAATGTTTTTATTAAAACATTCATTGAAGCATTAGATAGATCATTTAATATTGTAGTGAGTTTACTCAAGTCAGGATCTGAATTATAATTATCAAGAATTGATTACATAAATTCATCCTCAAGATCTAGGATATAAATGCCATAAATGTTAAAAATTTCTGACTCAGGAACATAAGCAGGATTATCATCATTATTAGGCAGAGGTACTCTAGATAACAGTTCTACATTAGAGTGCAAGGTTCCTGCTCTATGTTTAATAGTCATCCATCCTCTGTATTCTTGTACAGCTAATTGCCATCTAAACATGTGTCTATTAGGAGTTTTTATGTTTAAGAGTGACTTAACTGCACTACAGTCAGTTATTAACTCAAATTTTTGGTCTTCAAGGTAATAATGTAGCTTCTCAAGAGCCCATACTACTGCCAAACATTCAAGTTGAGTAGCACCATATTTCAATTCACTACTTCTCAGAGTACGTGAAATATAGCAGATTACTACTTCTGACATTTTCCCTTCAATAAGTTGTTTTTGATGCAAAGCAGCACCCAGTCCAATAAAACTTGCATCTGTATATAATACAAAAGGTAATTGGAAATCTGGTAATCCCAAGATAGGAGCTGTCATTAAACATTCTTTCAACTTATCAAAAGCTTCTTGTCTTTCATTATTCCAAATGAAAGCTTCTGATTTCTTTATCAGTGTGGTCAGTGGTGCAGCAATTGATTGGTAGTTTTTTATATATTGTCTATAATAACCACACATTCCAAGAAAAGATTGTACATCCTTTACATTTTGAGGAATCCCAATATTTTTTTATTGCAGCCACTTTATTTTGGTCTACACATATTTGTAAGCCAGATACAATATGACCAAGCGCTTTTAAAGATTCAAACCCATATTTACATTTTTTCAATGCAAAGATCATTTTTATTTCATCCATTGCTGAAATACCTTCCTTAAATGGATTAAGTGTTCATCATAAGTTTTTGAGAACACTATGATGTCATCAATGTATACCATTAACCATCCCTCAATAATTTCATTATGGAATGTTATATCCATTAACTTCTGAAATACTGATGGAGCATTTTTTGGTCCAAATGGCATTCTGACATACTTATAAATTCCCATGTGTGTTGTTATCAACAAAAAGTTCTGTGAATTCTTTTCAACAGGAATTTGATGGTACCCTTTATTTCCATCTAGGCAACTTATATATTTAGCACCTTTAAGGTTAGCATGTATAGAGGAAATCCTTGGCAAGGGATAAATATCATCTACTGTAAATGTATTTAATGCTCTATAATCACCGCACAGTCTTGCTTTATCTTGTTCATAAGAAATTAGCACTGGTGATATTACACAATATTTTGTAGTTTCAACCTTCTCAAGAATGTTCATATTCAATAACATCTTAATATTGTCCTCTTTGTCTTTCCTCTTCATTGGTGAAGCAGGGCATGGTTTCTTTTTAAGACTAGAAGGAATTTTATCCATATCACAGGTTAAACTAATCTTCATTTCATGATTTGTTACAAGGCCAAGTTCATTTGTACCATGTGCAAAAGCCATTGAAAATGCTTTAATTAATTCCAAAATATTATTTTTCTCAGCTTTACTTATCTGAGTGCCAAATGATGCTTTTGAAATTTCTGTTTCCAGAAGTTCCATCTCATTGGATTCTCTTCCTTTACATGGGGAATTTGTGACCGACTCAATATATAAGACTGTGTTTAAAGAATTTATTTTTAAATTTCCTTTTACCATTCATGCCAATTGTAAAATTGTTATTAGCAGGGTCTAATTTCACTCCAAATTTAGTCAGAATATAATTTCCAATGATAAAACAGTTACTACAGTTAGTATTATCCATTATTACAAAGTCACAAGTTACCCTTACATAACCATGTTGATGTTTGAAGAAAACAGAAGCTTTGTATTTACCAATGGGGTGTAGCACTGATCCAAAAACTCTCCAATTTTTACTTTGAAGTGGCTCAAGCTTAGACTTATATTCACTATCAATTTTGTGTAATGTATTAGTGGAAACAACAGAACCAGCAGCTCCTGTGTCCAGTACTATATTAACATTTTCACCAGAAATGATAGCTGGAACCGTGATAGGTGTCATTCTAAAGTTATCAGCTTGTATATCCTTAATGATTTCAGCATCCTCAAAATTCATTAAAGATTCATTTGAGTCCATATTTAATATTGGATTTTCAAAGATGGACAAATCATCTTCCAACATACAGACTTCATTTTAATCACTACATGAGATATTGCTGTCATAATCACTTGATTCTTTACTTTTTTCAGTTTCAGTTTCAGATTCAAGTTAATTTTCAACAATATTTATGTTTTTCTCACATTTGTGACCTTTGACCCAAGGTTTGTTACACTTATAACAAGTATTTGTTTCATACTTTTTAGGTACTACAGGTGCAGTAGGTTTTTTCTGCTTCTCCTGACGTCTTTTTATATTCTGAGTTTTTACAGGTTCAACATTTTGTTTATAAGTGGAATACCTTGATTCATACTTATGGTTTTAATAATATTTCATTGCAAATATTAATAAAGCCAGAATATTCAGTAACATTTAATGTTCTAGCTACAACAATGTCTCTGACAGATATAGGTAATTTATATATTATCTTATCTTTCCATAAGTTAAAATCCATATGAGGCTCAATGGCTTTTAATATTTTGTTTAAATTTATTAAAAATACAATAGGTTTGTCACCATTCAACCGATTATACCTAGTCTTCTCAAAAAGTCTCTGCTGAGTAAGCCTGAATTTAGAACCACCAAATTGTTTTTCAATAAGTTGTTTCCATTCAGCCCAAGAGTAATCTTTACCCTCACTCAAGACAGCTTCAAACCATAATAAAGCAACATCCTTAAATAAAGAAATTAATTTTGATGTTATTTCTTCATCTGGTAACTTATATGAGAATTTTAAGTTGTCAATTCTTTGAATAAAATATTGCCAATCAGAGCTGGCTTCCCCATCATAAGTTGGGTACTGATCTATCTTAGGCCAGTTTTTCTGATTGGATTTTATCTCACTAATCTTAGGTAAATTCAAAAACTCATTCACTTTTGATAAATGGTCTTGTATTTCTTCCTGCAAGGATTTGTGACTTACATTTTCAGATTTGACACTACCACCAGATGGTTTTAATTGTGGTGGTATAAGGAAGGAATGAGATTCACTTTTTCCAATGAAAGGATTATTATTATATTGATTATACTTATGATTATCCTGGTTCATTAGTAGATTGGCAGTTTCAATCTCAACTTTAGTTAATCTTTGTAGCAACTCAGAGACACTTTGATTTTTCTGGACAAAAGATAACTTTGTTCTTGATTCAGTTTCCAATAAATGTGTTTCATATAATTTTTCTAACTCACAGAATTTGTTTGAAAGGTCATTATATTTATTACTCAATGAATCATATTTAAGAGTTAGAGACAAATGTTCTTTCTCTAATTCTTTGTTACTTGTTGCTAATTGAGAAATGTTTAATGTCAAGGATGAAGTTGTATCACTAGTGAGCTTAACTGTCTGTTCCTCACAATCAGTCATTCTATTCCACAATGCTGAAACAATTCTATGGAAAGTTGGATTATTGTTAAAATATTCCATGTCTTCCGTTTCAATTCTCTCACTCTCCTGTGAATTTCTCATCTCACTAGTAGGTGGTTGCAACTGAGGGTTAACTGTATTATCATTATAAATAGTACTGTTATTGTGGACAAAAGACAAGTCAGGTGTATCTACTCTAAAACCTAAATTTCTTAAATCCTCCTCTATTTTTTTGCACAGATTTAACATTAATTGGATTACCTATATTGTAATTATCAGTATTGTGTTCAATCTGAGAGGGTAATCTACTTACCATGGGATGGTTGCCAGTCCTGATTTTTGGCGCTTTTTTCCTTTGTAAGGGTGAGCTGAGGAAGTCATATGAGGGGGAGGATCCCTGTTGCAACTGTGGCTTGTCCACTGTTGATGAAACCAGTCCCATTTCCATTTGTCTACCAGGAGTTTCTCCTGGGAGTGAGTTGACCTGCCTTGGGTAGGGGGTTGCTGATTTGACTGACTGGGCTGGCCTCCCTTTAACTCTCCCAATGCCTGATTCATCTGTTGAAAACCTACCTTGCAATTGTTTTGCAATTGCTCTACCTCTTTGAACATGAGTGATTTGGATTCTTCCAACTTGAGAGCTGTTTGGCCAGGTGGGACAGTTGATCCTGAAGAGGAGAAGACGTCTTTTTTATAGTTATCTTTTTTAAGAGGGCGTCCTTTTCTTCTATACTCATGCTTTCTGCCTGGGGGTATTGTTGACCCTCCATGGTGATGTCCTGGAAAGTTTTTGTTAGCTTTAGACCTGGTGTTATAAGCAGGATTTTCACTTACACTGTCCTGGGAAGCACTCATATCGTTAAAAATAACAATATTCTACGTCTACAAAAGGAAAAAACTTTATTGAATTAGTAGACAAAAGATATTAGCAATGTTATTACTAATAAAAAAGCAATGGAGCTTACCCTGAATTTATATCTTTATTTATTTAAATAAATTATAAGAAAATTCGAAAAAATCTGTTAAAAATATAATAATAAGTTTAACTAGACCTCTATAAGGGTGAATAAGTAGCTTACCAAGCTTTAACCAAATACCAATTTAATTGGGTGTTATATTGGTGTCCAAATACCAAGTGAAATTGGGTTTATATTGGGTACAGTTACTACTGTAAATACCTAATTTTTATGATAAAAAATTAGTACAATTATTTTAAGGGTTCTTTTCCGCAATCACTGAGTTATGATGACCCACTAATATGCATCAGACCCAAATATTCGGTTTTTTTGAGCTGTACTAAAGTAAAAATCATGTCCCAAGGCTTATACTAAATAATAAGTAAAATATAAGGAAAGACCCCCAATTGTCAGTATAGTCTAGTATATAAGTATGATATAATAGTGTTTATTTATGGTCCTACTACTTATTGATAAATGATTTAGTGTTTAAACCTCAGGGGAAGACTAATAAAATAGTTATACTCAAATAAAACTCACAATACTTGGATTTAAATGCGTGCTAGTGGTGGAAAATAGATGTATAAAATATAGTTAAAGCTTATATAAAGATAATATCAATTTATAATGGCTTTATAATATATCTTTGAATAATAATAATTGTGTTATAGTGTTTATTTGAATTGTAGTAAGTAAGTGATGTCTAATAACCATAAAAATCCTCCCTTACTTATACCAAAATCCACTGGAGTGCACAGACCTTCAATCCAGATGATGTCACTGCTATTCCTGGCAATTACAGCACTGTGAGGGCCCATCACCTCCCCATGGCGTCCACTTCAAGCAGATTCAACATCCAGACCTCCAGTAAGGACCCTCAATCACTATTAATAATAACACAGATCTATACCATAAATAGAAAATCCAGATAAAAGCGGATACCATGAAGAAACAGGTAAAATAAACAATCAAAAAGAGATTTAATGAAACCAAAAGCATATAAAGGAAAAAAATAAAATGTCCAAGCCCCCAATAACATCCCCAAGCATCCATATTAACCCAGAAATGTCCTTCCAACCCATATTTCCGTGTATAACCATCCAAGGAAGTAATTTTAGTTGTCCAAACTGGGTGTATGAGCCTGATATAGGTGTCTATGCTTCTTTAGGTGTTGTGAGTCCACTGATTTCGTCCATATGACCTAAAATAAGCAGAAAAACAAAGGTTATAGGCTATTAAGGGTCTAAAACCCACTTATATACCTAAATATACATAATATACTGCATATTTCACTGAATATGAGATTTATGTATACATATAAGCTTATGTATGTCAATAATTACTTCATATAACTTAAGATAAGTATATTATGACTCCTTTAACACCTTAATAAATATTATTAGGCTATGGATAAGCTATTTAAACTACTATAAGTTATATAATAGAATAATAATTATATATATATTATTATTTTAACCTTATTTTTAAGATATAAGCTTAATTTACTTAAGGTTATCTTATTTTAAGCATAAGAAATACTCAGTCCTAGGGATATCTAGGCTGACAGGTTTTATGAAACTTTGGTTGAAGTATAGTTAACTTTGCAGGTGTAGTTTGGATCTCAATATGGGTCTGTGTGTAGATACTGAATAAGACAGCTTGGGGCAACTATATTTATCATAAAACCATCTGGTAATTAGATCAGTGTATCTTACTCTTTTTTCACTGTTTTTTGGCCTCAATTGGCTGTGTTTTTTGTAAGCTTAGCTCATTATTTAACTCAAGTCTTGTAACTGTTTTTACTGGTGTAGCTTTGCAACCTGCATTAAGTATTGTTGCTTTTTTCTGTGAAACAAGTGCACTGTGTTACTGGTTTCTGGTATGGATTTTCTTTGCATTTAATTATTTGCTTGTTTGTAGTAATCTGGGCTACTGTCTTGAATTTTTAGCAGTCAATAAGTGTGTTGGAAGGGTTATTTTAACAGTCTCTAATTTGATGTAGCTAATTATTCTCATCTGTTATTTCTCAAAGGGACAGAGGCTTTTCTCTCAAGTTTTTATCCAACTCCCTGGGTCAAGGCCTATGAGCTAGTACTAAAGGATTTTCTACATTGGGGGTAAAATTCCTCTTCCCTAATTGTGGATCCTTTAATGTTTATACCCCTTATTAATTATATGTCATCCATAGTAAAAGCTGCAAAAACAAATGTGTTGTCATTTATTTTGGCAACAAAAAATGTGTTTAATATGAATTTTGTTGGTGAATATTTGAGGAAAGAGGGGTATATTCTCTAAACTCTGCTACTGCAAGAAGAATAGATACACCACCTAGCAGTATAACAAGGCCTCTGTGAATAAAAGGAATAGATACCTGCTTATATACTTAAGAGATAAGTCTATTTCTAGGTTCTGTGAATTAGGAAAAAATGCAATGTTAATTAATAAATTATAAGTGAAGTCTTCTGAAATATTATTCATGAATCTTTATAGGAAACATATTTGGCCATTTACTTTCTACTTAGCTGTGGAATCTGTCATAGAGACTTAGAAATATCTAGAAAAATCTTTCAAAAAAGAGAAAGATATCAGATTTAATGGTAAAAATGAACAAAAAGTTTGTAAATATATATCTAATAAATTTTCAGTGTCAAGTATTATGTCTTTATCACTCTCTTATTTTTTATACCAATCAGAGGGTTTCAATTATGAAAAATTAGCACTAAAAAATCTTAACTTTAATTTTTCAAACAGAAATTTCTTATTTCAAAAATGGGTGTCAGTAATGACCTCAAATCAGCACTTTTTCCTGATTTTTATTTCAAAACCACATGGTGGACACAATATCCCTTCCTTGAACACTTCATCCCTTTCACATGTAATACTTCATAGTGCATGCTTTATGCATTTAATTCTCTCATATTGAATTTACCAAACATTAACTTTGCTCTTTCTTAACCTATTTTTTCCTATCTTTCCATAAAAGTAAGTGTCAAATCCTTCTTATTTTTCATTCCAATCTGATATCTCTTTCTTTCTATAAATAAAGCACACTCAAATATATGTAGGTCTCTTATCTGAATAATGGTAGGCTTATTTAACTCCTCTTGTTGTCATTTTCACCATCACTTCTCAAATATATATTCAAGTTTGAAAAAAGTTGAAATTATTTATAGGCTAATTTATATCTCATTTACTTTTCTGCTGAACCCTACCTTTCATTTTCCACTAACAGTTTTGAATTTGGCTCAGTGGTTTCTGAGATATTGACCTTAGAAGTTGAGCCTTTTTTTTACAATTGTTTTTGCTTATATATTACATGATTTGAGAAAAAGGCTTCTGAAATTCTTATTGTATGATTATATAGGTTTTCAGCATTCAATCAAGTACCTGAACATTATATTTAGATTATAATTTGACACTTGTTCAAGGATTTTTTCTAAAAAACTTGAAGCAATCTTTTTTCAACCTTTGTGAAATAGGTCTCACTTTCTATCATTAATGCATCCACCAATCTATATAGTATACCTTTCTGGATAATTGTTGGCTTATTGAACCCCTGTTTAAATTTTTTAAAAATTAATACTCAATTTTTTATGGAATTAGGTTAGGTTTATTCAAATCTCATGTCCTTTTAACTGAAGATTCTTCTGAAGCTTTCCTTTTATTTCTGGCAAAAAGGTTTAAAATTGGCTCAGTGGTTGCTGAGATATTAAACTTTAAAGCTGACTCTTTTTTTTTGAACTATTTTACTTGTTTTTCTCAAATATTACATATTTAACAAAAAAAGCTTCTGAAATTCTTATAACATGATAATTTGCATATTAGTAACAGTCATTTTTTAATTCTGAAGAAAATCTCAATTTCATTGATTTCATTTTCAATCTTGGGGAATTCCTGGATTAATTTTGGTACACTTTGGTATCTTTTTGGCTTGTATTTTTTTATGTTTATCATTGTGGGATTATGTTAAAATAATTGAATATTCTATTTCTACAAATTTTATGTGTAAAGTAGGGGGTCAAAGATATGTTGTCATTTTTCTTTTTCAATGTCTTAATTTAGCATATACAAGTTATTTATCCACTTCACTTACTTGATTTTTTAGACTGTCAGGCCATGCTGCAGTGGTATCATGTTTAAATTAATTTTTGACAGTTTTTCTAGAGTTTAATTGGGATTCACATTTATTTTCTTGAAGTCTATTACTTTATCTTTCTTTCAATCTCTGAATTACTAGTTTATTTTTGAATGATGCTATTTAATTGAAATTTGGCAATCCAGACCCTCTACTAGAATAAAATGCAGAGGGAGGTATTTGTTTTTTTTCAAATTAAGAATTCAAGAAAAAAGTTAGAAAAAAAGAAACTTTAGGTATTTTAGACTTTTAAATCTTTTAGGAACATAAATTTTACATTAGATGTAAAGAAACTTCATTCTTACATAGATGCATTTTAGATTACAAAAATAAATTCAAAAATGCACAAGAGCTTTATGGTACCAAATTACATTTTGTTGAAAAAAACATGAAAAGTAATGAAACAGTTTTTTACATAAAACTTATCTGGTGAGCAAAAACAATGATACTTTTTAAAACAGAAAAAAGATTAAATCTTATTTCAGTAAAAGTGATTGTTTCCACCTAGAGCAGGGCTCTGACTCAATGAAATAGTTGTGCTATCCACAAAACCCTTTACTTGAATAACGAGATATTATTCAATTTGTTATCCAAGAAAGCAATCATGAACATAAGGAAAAAAAATCAGTGATTCTTGATTTGTTATAGCTATTAACTGTACTATTACCTAAATTTAAGATATTTTTAAAATGTTTCAAGGCAACTCCATCACCCTTGGAGCCTAAATGAAATAGTGTGATGGCAAATTTATTTGAAGTATCATGTTGTTTTTGAGAATTGTTGTGAAACATGGAGTGATCCTGAATAAGCTCATCCATTTTAAGGAAAAATTCCTACAAAGTCCTGACTAGCTGTCCAAAACTAGGCAAAGATAAGTTAAGAAGTGTCTGGATGGTGTACTTGGGGGTATGAAGTACTTGAGGATTTCTGAATAAAATGTAAAATTTCTTGGCCATTTTTGATAAAAAATAAAATCTTCAAGATCACAAGAAGAATCCAAGAGGATATCAAGATATATGAAATATATTTATTCATGTAGTTTATGATGATTGGAGAGCAAGGAAGATATGTTTCTTCTATGTTGAAAAGATGTAAATGATGTATGATGCTTTGATTTGTGGATTTTTATTCTGCAGAGTGCTGAATATGAATGGTATGATGTTGAAAAATTAGTAAAATGTGACTTTATGGTGAAATCAGCACATTCTCAATCTTTCTAAATTAAAAGTGCTTTTCATTCATTTTTCAGAATCATGCCACTCATATGAGGCACTCTGAAGCTGAAAGAGTCATAAATTATTTACATTTTTTTACTATACAAGAGTTATTCTTTCTTTACTCTAAAATTGTGATATATTAACTTCAAGCAGTGACTTTCATAGCTCTTGATCTACCCTTGAACTCTAATTTTTATTCTGATTCTGATCTTTTAAAATATTTTTTAGTAAAAAATGGCCAGGAAAAATTTCCTTCTTTCACGAAAGCCCAAGTACACCATCCAAACACTGCTTAACCTATCTGTGCCTAGTTTTAGAAAGTTTTTCAGTACTTCCAAGGAATTTTTCCTTAAATTTCTTTAGCTTATTCAGGATCACATTTTGTCTCACAATATATCTCAAAAACAACAATGTGATCCTTCAACTTAATTGACCATCAAACTATGTTGGTTTGCTTCTAAAGTTAATGGAGCTTCCTTGAAATGTTTGTAAAATTTCTTCAATTTAGGGTATGGTTTTGTTAAAACCTATACAAAAGAACTAATCACTGCTATAAACTCCTTGGAATCTCAACTTCTCACCTGGCCAACAAAAGAAGAGAAACTTGAATCATCTCATGTTACATAAGGAAAGGGTTTCCCAGGATGTATTAGTTTTTTTGATGGTACTACTATTCCTTTGAGTCAGAAACCTACTCAAGATGGAAACAATTACTTTTTTCAAAAAAAGATTTAGATTATTCATAAATTACTTTCATTCTTTTTCATACTAACACAAAAAACTATATCTTATCTATAGATATTTAATTTTGATTCAGATGACATCAACAAAAAATTCATATATTTCTTTTCTGGCTATCCAGTATCCTGTAAGGATTCTTATGTCTTCCAAATAATGAAAATTCAAAGTTTCCTGAGAAATTCTTCAATGAAGATCATCATCTTCTAGTAGACTCTACTTCTATGAATGGAAAATATGTACTTCCTATTTTTTGTGGAAAAGCTTCAGAAGACAGCCCAAATTACAAGTTGAAAAATCATTTGGTAGATTCAAGAGTCTGTATTGAAAACTCTATTGGAATCTTGAAAGAGAGTTTTTCTGGTCTAAGGGAATTAAGAAGTCCTCTTGAAGATGAATTTGAAATGAAGGCAGTTATCTACTGGACAATTTGTAAAACTATACTTCATACCCTACTTGCTGACCTCAAAGCTCAATGGTTTGATTTGTGTGAAGATGAACAAGTTAAAACTCCTCCCACTATATCTAAAACTTCTATTTATCAAACCACTTGAATGAGGGAAAAAATTCTTCCAATAACACTAGAACATTGGGATATTTAGCCTTAATTTATTATTATAATTTTACTACAAGTATGAATAATTCCTTATTAATTTCTTCTTTAAAATCTTTTTGAAATTCTTTAAAAATTACCCTTATCTCTTTTTTTAAATCATAAAAATCTTCAAAATACTCATCAATCACTAATTCACTAAAATCTAACAGTTTCTTTCTTACTTCTGATTGTTGATTTTCTTTTTTCTTCTTTTCTCCAACTGTTCCTGTACTTAAAACTTGATTAACTTGTCTTTTTTGTGATTTTTTTTATCCTGTTCTAGAATAACATATATTTTTTGAATGTTTCGAATTTATTAGTTGATGTTTGTTGATCAGTATTAATTTTACATTTTATCATAATTATATAAACTTACAAGGCTCGATACTTGAGATATCTTCTTCACTTGATTCATCTTCATCAATCTCAATAGTTTGGGAACTTTTTGATTCAATTATTTGTGTTGTTCTGGGATATTTCATATTTATTCCCTCTATAACATCCATAACATAAATTATTTAAATTTATCTTACCTTAAATTCTTCATTTCTTCAGATGTAAACTGCTTTAAAGGGTCTGGATTGACTTCAAGGACATCAAATCTTTTATCTTTCCATTGTCAGATTTGACACCCAATACTATTTTTCTGATTTTCTGTATTCTGAATACAATAGTAATCAGAAACTTCACAAGTAGTGCAAAGTTTTTTGTATTCCTTAGTGAGCTGATATTTTTTTGCTTTGTATTTTTTCCAAGTAGATGAAGAAGAGATATTACTAATTTAATTAAATTCTAAAGCTCTAGATAATAGTTTGAGAGTTAAAATACATACTTTTATCAAACAAAGTGAGGTGTTAGTTTCTGATTAAAGTTATAAATTATTTTTTTTACCACATTTTATAAACAAGAAAACTTCTTTACTTTGTACTGTTTTTGTCGGCTGGCTCATCTAGAAGAATGTCAGCTGGGCTACTAGACTTACCTGGTAAAATAATTAATTATTTTACTAAGGTGAAGCCACGCCTTTTTTAAAAATACTTATTAATACTTAATTATTTAACATTTACTTATATATTACTTACAACCAACTAAGCTAATTATATTAAGTAGTGTAAATAATTAATTTAAGTAATTGTCTCATACATTTTTACTCCCTAACACCGTGCTCAATAGTACAGTTGATTGGGAATAAAAATTAATAAAAAAATTATAATAAAAAAATTACAATTATTATATTAATTCATTGAGAGATCTTAAATTCTGTGAAATCAATATAATTAATTTAAATGTGTTGTGATTAATTGTGACAGTCCAAGGGAACTCATACTTTATTACCAATAAAATTGATGCCCTTGTTGATGTGCCAATTAATTTATTTTTCTTATGTCATATATATACTCCTTTAAGTCATCTTCTTTCTCACATTCTTACAGTAGATTGTGTAATTTATGTGTCTTTATTTACTTCATGTTTTGCCTATAAAAGGCCCTCACTTTTGTGCTTTTCAAAACATTCCTTACTTACTTATTTTATTATAACTATATACAAGACTATTTATTATTATTTTAGTATTTACATTAAGCCGTAATTCTAACCTTTTAAATAAAATAGAAATTATCTCTTTACATCTTTAAATTATTTGAGTAAAAAAAATCTTTAAAGGATAAGAGAAATACATACACATTTTCAATCCTTTGAAATCCACTGTTGCCCTCCTTGGAACTCCTTGAAAACTCTTCTAGACTTGAAGGACCACCTGACAAAGAAGGTGAAAACGAAGGTGGAAAAGGGAGATTAAAAAGATAGGAGTAAAATAGAAGGGAAGAGAGGTGAGTAAAAGGAATTGGACAATGAAAAAATGGGTCTAATAGACAAAGTGGACAAGGGACAGTGTGGTTAATATAGTAAGTACTTTTACTTTCTCTCTGCTCAATTATCAACAACTAAATATTTAAATATTCTTAAAACAACCTCTAGATTTTATTTTAATATTTGAGAAGGCTAAAGCGCAACTAAAACAATGTAAATAAAATATGATATAATGTATTTTAAAATATGATGAGTAGTAAGTGATGGGCTAAAGGGGATTACCCAAGGCCTTTTTATAGACAAGGGAACCTCTGAAGCGCCACAAATCAGTATATACAAAATAGTAATTAGCTAAAACAGAATATAAAGAAATAGAAATGAAACATAAATATTAAGAGAAAAACATGAAACAATTAACTAAACACATGAATAAGTAACTAGTTTTTCACACCATAATTTCTCAAACCAGTTAATTAAAATATTGAGTAACTAAGTAAGTCTGAAACATAAGAACTGTGAGAAAAAGAATCCAAAACAGACATTACATTAGGATTTAAGTGTTTTAATTGAAACAAAAAATTATTTTGATGCAAAATTTTATGTAAGCAAGTTAACCTAGTATAAAGCAAAATTATTTAATTATTTTAACTATGTAATTAAATCAATAACTAGTTTAAATGAAACAAATAATTTATTTAATGATATTACTAATTTAAAGTGAGAACTTGAATACAATTTTATTAAATAAGTGTTTTAATTTATTTAATAATTTACTTACAAAATTAAGGCTCAAAAAAGAGCCAATAATTATGGATAATATTTTATATGAAAAGGTTAATTACGTATTTAATTTAAATAATTAATGTAATTACAATATAAGATAATTAATCAGATGTAACTATATTATAAAAATGTAATTAATTATTTATTTATTAAATACATAAAAAATGTGTCCCTTTATATGGAATATGATAATTAAATTGATGTATACTTAATTTATATGATAATAAAGTTAATATAAAATTTATTTTACTTATAAAATAAAATATTTATATAATATATTATTTAATAAAAATTTAATATAAATACATAAGCTGCAATTATTATTTCCGCTTTTAATTTCAATAAAATTGTATGTTTATTTACTGTGCTCCTGGAACAGCCTGGCTGACAGTTTTTATTATCAAAATTTAATTGGGTACTATGAAAATCTGGTAAGTTGTTGATATGATGTTTTTAATTTGAAATTCATGCATATAAGTGCATAAATTCTTATTTTCATGGTTCAAAGTTTCATTCCTTTAGATTTTATAAGTCTAACATATGATCAATTCCTTTTTTTCTAACTTTTTTTATAAATTTTTATGTCAAAAAAACGGCAATACCTCCCCATGCATATTATCCTAGTAGGGGTTCCAGAGTGCCAAATTTTTATTAAAATGTACAAATCAACAATAAAAAATTCATGCAAAGTAAAACACAAAGATAAAGTAATGTACTTCAAGAAACTAAATGTGACTCAAAAATAAATTCAAGAAAACATGCCACATATTAATGTAAACATGACACCAAATCTGCACAGCCTGGTGGTCTAAAACCTCAAGAAAGTGAAGTGAAAAAATGGCTTGTATATGCTAAATTATGAATTTAAAAGAGAAAAATGTAAACCTTTTTTAGATACCATACTTTGCATGTCTACCTATATGTATTTTTTCAACAGAAAATTTATTTCTTACCTTACTTTTATGATTTGATAAGTCTTGATTTATCTGAAATGAACATCTAAAATTGGTGAAGTTATTGCATGATTCCAAACCAGTGGGAGATCTCATTTTTTTTGAATTTCCCTAGAATAATTCCATACTGTTTCAATAATTACACTCCCTAAACTAAAGTCAATGGCACATTTGTGACCAGGAAAATATAAATTATGTCCTTTAGCTATTTTTGGAGATGAAATTGGACAACCAGTAATATTTTTGATGTAAGAAAAGAGAGCAAAGGTAAGATAAAAATTCTAAAAAATTCCAAAAGAAGATTAGAGTGAAGGTGGTTACTAATGAAAAAGAAAATTTCAATTTTTTAAGTCATGGAGAGAATGATTTAATGAAAAAATTTTAAAAAGGGAAATATATGCAATTTGAATTTGTGAAAGGAGGTTAAATAAATGAAGTCAGTAAAGCAGACATATTCATGGAAAATACAAAATGACAGTTAGAAATATTTAATTTGAAGCTATGGAGCAGGGGGAAATGCATATAGTCAGAAAAAGTGAGAATTTTATTTCAAATATGAGCCAACCATTACAAATTAAGGACAATCAGTTGAAAAATTTAAGTAATTTTTTAATGTCCTCATAAGATTGGCTATTTTTTATACATTCTGTAATGAGTTCCTTTTTTAAAATTTTCTTGCTTTTCTAATTCATAACTTGAAATTTCTCTTTGAAATTCACAGTCTTTTGTTTTATCTGAGAAAAGATGAACTCTTTCCATCTTCCCTGCCTCAAATTTTGCCTTTTCAAAGTTTAATTGAAACAAAAAAATTTTTACTCAAAATCTAAGGCCCCTTTTTCATTCATTAGCATATGATAAAGCTTCAGCTTCTGAAAGTGGAGGGCTTTTTTTATAATAGAAAATTTCTCTAAGAGAAAATTGAATATGAAAAAATAAATAAAAATTTTATTGAAGAAAATATATAGTGAAAAATTCTTACTAAGATCTTTTTTCTCATAATAATCATCAAGGGATCCCAAAGAGCATGTTGAAGTATTACCATATTTTAAAAGATGGCTCAAGATGATTGAAATTTATCATTGATGCTTAAATTTTAATTTTTCACTTGAGGATTCAGGAAGTTCATATAAAGCAGCTTCCAAAGAGATATTTTCATTGCTGAAATGGTTATTCTGTTTAGAATTTGGAGTTTAAGTAGAAGGAGACTAGATAAAGAAAGGAAGAGAAATTTAGCAAAAAATTTATGAAAACAAAATCAGACATACATCAAAAAATTGGGGCTCTGTGGACTCAGATCTTTAAAATAATTTCTCTGCCTTATAGTTGGGCTCATCTTTGTCTGAGCTATGTTGAGAGGCTTCAGGGGACTTATTTCTTTGTTTTAAATTTGTGTTGATTGGATTATTTGATTGTTGAGATCCAGAGGGTATATATTGGTAGTATCATGAAGAAACCAAGGGCTGACATCAACTCAGGAACCAAAAATAATATCCATTTTCTCTTACAAATGACACATGACATTGAGCTTTTCAGAAGCAGTAGTATTTCCAATCTCCAAATCATAACTATAAATACCAAAGCCACTGGAAGTGGAAGAAAAATGAGCCTTTTTATATTTTTATTAATAACTTTTGTATGTCTCCTTCATTTTTTAGCATTAATATTGATTCTTCTTTTGTTTTCTTCTTAATTCATTTACCATCAACAAGAAGCCATTTACCTTTGATGAAGGAGAACCTCCAATTTGGGTGTAATTCTCAAATCCAAAAAAATCATCATAATTTGATTTAATTTTGAGGAATTTTATGATGATGAGATAATCTTCCATTTATAGCTGTCCAAAATTTGATTTCTCCAGTGAGGGGCTTTTATTACAGGAAGACCTTTGTGATATAGCATTTTTTTAAGTTACCTTTTGAGTGTTTGCTTTTCTGGGAGGTATTTTAAACTGGTATGCCACAAGAAAAGAGATTAAGAGGTTGAAGAAATATGAAAAAAATAAGGGAAACATGCCTGGTCAAAATGTTGCAATAAAATCCTGCAAATCTCATTGAGAGGTCTGTTCCAAGGATTGATGAGGGGATAGAGGTCATAATGTCACACATGAAAGTGGTGGGGCGGGAAAGGAAGGGATGTTTCTTCCAACTTTAGTTTTGAAAAAAAAATTGTGAAAAAAGTGCTACTTGATTTCATAACTGACACTCATTTTTGAAATAAGTGATTTTTATGCAAAATTTAAGTGCTTATTTGGTATGAAACCCACACTTAAGTTCAGTGCCAATTTTCCAGAACTGACACCCCCTATTATATAACTTTCAAAAAACTGATTTTATATTATTCAAATTTTCCTACATGGTCAAAAGAGACCTTGATATTCATTATATAAAATAAATAAATAAAATTTCATCAGTTTTAAAATATTATGAAAATTTGTTAGACCTCAAATCACTGGATGGATAAGTAAAGAATAGAAAAATATAGGATTATTATGAGTAAACAGCCAATAAAACAAGAAAGAAATAAAGGAAAAACAAGAGAGAAATCACAAAAATTGATGCATAAAAAAGGAAAAACATTTGAGCTAAATAGCAGGCAATTCACCATATGAAACTTCATTTGGTGGGTTTAGCAGTTTTTTAGAATGTCTTATAAGATGAAATATATGGCAACATATAGATAATGGATTAGGTAAAAAATCTGGGTGAACCTTGGTAGTTGTTGAATTGCTTCTTTTTGCAGTTAGTGGTGTTATTTAGAGGGAAATGGGTAGTATCAAGGTAGTGATTGTTTTAAGAAAGAAACATGAGCCAGCTTTATCATTATAAAGATCTGAAAATGTATTTCTCAGCATTGTACAGTGTTTGGGAAATAATAAACACCTCTTTTTTGCATAATTTCATTTTGTTTCCCCAACTTCTTCCTTACTTCAAACAACCACAATCCCATAAAAACTAACTAACCTTCAGTCATATCAGCTCTTTTCCTTTCTCTCTTTTTTTAGGATCATTTTTCCCCTTTAAAAATTGATTGTTTTTCAGGCTAATTAAAAAATCTTAACTTTTGGCCCATTTGCTCTTACTTTGATCTTACCATGTGGCAAGTGATATCTCGCACCAAAATGGATACTTATGATCAAGAAATGAAGCTTAAAGAAGCCAATTTAAAATTCTCATAATCCTCATCTGACTATCTTGAAAAGTATGCCTGTCCTGGGAAGGTATAAATCATATAAAAATGACTTACTTGGTATCAAATATGTGACATGTTTGAATGGCATATATTAAAATTTTTGAAACCCCCTTATGATATACTTAGTATTGGAATTAAGTGTCTCAAAAATTATGTCCAATAGATTGTGTTTGTAACAGGTGCTGACTAATCATGGTCAGAGCATTAACTGTGTGAATTGCTTTGAAGTACCCAAAGAAGGACATGTTGAAGGACAAATGCATCATTCTAGTACACTTTTCCTGGACAGGTGTACTTTAAATAAAAATGATCTACATTGTAAAAAATTTGTGATGGGGTTAAATGATGTATGTGCTAATTTTAGAGACCTCCTAGTAATTTTTGCCAAGCAGCTCTCAGAAGAAAAAATAGACTATAATCAAAAAGCAGTTGATTATACAATTATTGCAGAACAAAACCACACCTAGAAAGCACTACCCTCTGGAGTAAAAAAAAGAAAATGATATATGGAGAAATATATAATTCATGAGAGGGACACCAGGAAAAGAAAAAAGCTATTAATTGATAAAGAGATCATTTCTCTTCCTGGAAAGATGTATGGCTAAATGTGCTAGCAATTTTTCCTGGTTTATGGTATGAGCAAATTGGCTATAGGGTTAAAAAGGTAATGTTTAACTATTTATTGAAGCATCATAGTCATACCAACTTGAAAAAAAACTGGGAAGAATGATTGAGAAATTGGATAATTTTCTAAAATAGGAGTCATTTAATTAGTCATCTCAGAGGCCATGATAGTAGTTATAGTGGCAGCAGTTATAAAAGAAACATATAGCACTTGTAAATGTCTTTCCCTGTTTATCCAGAATTATAAATGGTCATTATGCCTAAAGTTTATGTTTCATATTCTTTTAAACTTCCAACACTTTCTATCTATCTTGTTAATAAATTTGCCTTAACTCTTTCTAGACTGATTTTTAAATTATTTGTTTCAAAAGTAAAATTAAAATTTTTCTGGTGAAAGTGAGGAGGTTTGAGAATTGGATAATGAATGTACTAAGAGAATGTACAATAATCCATAAAATTAACCCAATTATGTAATTTCTTGCATGAATTTTCTCTTTTTTCTCCAATCATCACTGTTGCTAATTTCCATCAAAAAATCATCTTTATAAATAAAAATTTCATAATTGAAAATAATGAAGGATAAATGAGAGCCATATGATCTTAGCACCACAAAAAATAAGGTTCTTATGTGTTTTTATCCCTTTTTGGTTTTCATTTATATTCTTTATGTTACTTTCTTTATGTCTCTGACTCACCTTTATTTTAACTCAAATTAATTTCAACTTCTTTTGTTTTTAATGCCATGCCTAATACATAATCATCTGGCACAAAATTAATATTCAACATGTTGCAAGACTCATTCAAGAATCTATCACATCTTTCAAATTTTTAAGCAATCAGATTGCTTCAAATGAAACTGAAATTGTCTCAAAACTGTTGTGGGTAAAAATTTCACTATTATGAATCCATAGAGCTAGTCAGATTCAAAATCGGAGCAAAGTTGAGCAAGATATAGTCATTATGGATGAAAAAGCTCATGTGGCACTGATATAGCTGCATCTCAGTCAATATCAAGCCAATTTTGAATCAGATTAGCTCAAAATTAATTTTGAACAGCATCTTCAATCAAAGAAAATGAATGGTTCCCAGGTCACTTGGGAATCCCAGGAAAAGAGATAGCAGACACACTGGAAAATGGCACCACACAATATGGGAGGTGGACTTTCTAGTAAGCTCACAACCTTGAATCCGAATTTATATCTAATTGAGCACACATTGAGGTGGTGTTGAACCAATTATGAGGAAATATTGATTTTAATTTGAACACAACTTGAAATTAATTCAAACATTTATTGAAGCACAGTTGATCATTAGAAAAACAAATCTTGATGCTTGACTTAATAGAATTTTTGTAGGAATATTGAAGTAAGTGAACCCCACTACCAAAAAAAAGTGGGAACATCCATAAGATTGTGAAAAGTCATGTTTTTTGTTTTTTCTTTAAAAATATAAAAATTGTTGTATAAATTGAACTAAATCCCTTTTGCATTCTTTCACAAGATTTTTCAATAATCAATTTATTAAGGAATCTCCTAATACTATAAATTGTTATTTAAGAAAAAAAATTATAAAAATGATACTTTTCATCAAAATTTTATTAGTAAAAATTTCCTGAAGTATATATTTGCTCTTATTGTACTGGTATATATGCTTAAGTATTTCTCAAGCTTTGAAGTAAAAGTAGAAGCTACATAAAGCTCAAAATTTAAGGTAAAAATAATTGAGTTAATTTTATAATCCAAAAAATTAATATTTATACCATAATTTTAGATTTAAAAGCATTTTATTGTCAACATTTTTTCAAAAAAATAATTTACTATTACCTTCATTATAGAAAAAAAAATAAGTTTCAAATTTCAAAAAGAATAAAATATATGGCTAAAAAGTTTTTGACAATAGTTATAATTTTTTTTTGTTTCATGCCATTTCATTTTCAATTCTCTATAATTTATTATATATGTATATTATTTATTCTATTTAAAAATTATCCTTCCTACTAATTTTCTCCCCTCTTTTGTGCTTCACATATGGTTCCCCTCACACATTTTCTCACTCTCTTAAATTTAGTGCTAATCTCGCCAGTCCTCTCCCCTCACCACCCCTTTTATCCCCCTTCTCCACACCTCTCCTTACCACCTCACCTCACCTAAATCAATTTGTTACACATATCACCCCTTTTGATCTCTTATCCAATCTTATATATCTCATATCACTATGAATAAATTTAACTTATCTCCTTCTCACCCCTATTCCTCTATATGGGGAAAAAAGGGTGAATTGACAAGCCAAAGAGGTTGGGTGAGCAGCAAAAGGACCAATTTTATTTTGAGGTTAAATGGTTGGGATGGGGAACAAGAAGATTGGATTTGGAAGTGAGAGTTTTAGGATATCTTAAAAAGGGCTTGGTGGGTTAAAGGGTGGAAAGGAAAGGTTGAGGTGGGAGGTGAAAGAGGTGGGGTGGGGTAGGGAGGAGTGAGAAAGGGTCGAGTATAGATGAGAAGGGAAGTGAGAGTAGTGGGGTGGGGTGAAAAGTAAAAGGGGAGTGGAGGGGAGGGGTGAGGAGTGTGGAAACTTACTCATGAATTTTCAAAACTACAGTAACTGCCTTAGGATGTTTATCAAAGAACAGATATGGGAATTAAGTCAGAAGGAATACAAAGGCAGAGAAATGCATGTATAGAGCTCAAAACAATGTGAAACAAGGTGGACTCTGTCAGCCAGGCTATTCCAGGAGTCCAGTAAATGATATGTAACTTATAAAACCTGAAAGAGTGGGTAAGAATTGTATTTAATGAATATAACTTAATATTTTATTGCATAATAAAATTATATAAGTATTTTATTATATACAAGTGTTACATTAAATTTATTGGTTATATAAATTTTTATATACAGTTAACTTGAACATAATATAATATATTCTACAAATAAGGGCACATTTTTATGTATTTAATAATTATAGATTTATATTTAATTAATTGAAAAACATATATTATAATTATAAGTGTAAAATTGACTTATAATATATTTAAATTAATTATTTAAATTTATATATTAAATAACACCTCTCATATAATACTAAACAATAATTAATGACGCTTCTTTTGACCCTTAATTTTGTTAGAAAAAACAAATAAATTAATTTATACTAAATTGAGATTAATTACATGTTTTGTTGCGTCAAAGTATTTTTTGTTTCACTTAAAATATCCTTTAATCAGACTGTACCATCTGTTTGGAATTATTTTTCTCATAGTTCCTATGTTCCAATCTTGTTTAGTTATTCACTAGTTTCACTTACTGATTTGGGAATTAATGGCGGGAAAATTGGATTCTTAATTGGGGTTTTAATTATTTGTTTCATGTTTTTCTCTACATTGTTATGTTTCATTTACTCTTTGATATATTTGTTTTATTCTGTTCTAATCATTGTATTTACAAATATAGTAGCGCTTCAGAGAACCCATTGCCTCTAAAAGGGCCTTGGATAATCCCCTGTAGCCTCATCACTTATTAAACACTCAACAAATTAAATAACTATTTTATTATGTTTATATTTTTTATTAGTAATACAATTCTAATTAAAAGTCTATATAACAAATTAAAGGTTGCTTTAAGTCTGATAGTAATTAAAAGTGTTTGCCGCACAGAACCCTTACATTGAATAATATTATTATTAATAAATACTAAGCTTTTGTCATCTCTCAAAGTTGCTTGCCATTGTTTTCCCTCTTAAATAAAATTAAATATACTATTACAAATTATTCCTTTTATTTTCCCTTGTCCTCCTCCTTCTCTCCTCCTTTTCTCCTATTTTTCTTACCTTCTTCTAGACGACTGACCGACAGACTCTATCTTTTGGCCAAAGTACAGATTTTAACCTCTCTGACTTCAGCACTCATTTTCCACAATAAAAAAACATGTAAAAGTGGTTTATTTGTATTTATACCCCTTAATACATACAAGCTATTGGTTTATTCAATGTTTGTAATAAGTACTGAGAATTGAGACTGAGATCTACAGGAGTTTAAAAATTATCCATTAAATACTATTTTAATTTTTTACAAAGTCTTTTACAGAATGTTTATTAAGAATATACATAATATAGAACATAAATAAAATGGGTAAACTTTGGAAACAAGTGGGGAAAAGTAAAAAATCCTATATTAAAACTTTGAGCTAATGCACTTTTTTTTCTTTTATTAGATGAATTTATAGAGCTTTTAACTTAGTTCTTAGCAATTTTAGGGAGATGTATAATATTTTTAAGTTCAACAATAAAATTTAAATAAATATTTAAAATGAAACACATTGATATATATAGTAAACCTTTTGCTTTATTTTATTTCCTATGATTACTGTACATGAAATAATAATTAGTCATGATAACCAAAAAACATAATAAAATGAGTAAGTTAGCTTCTTTAATATCTTTTCTATAATCTATTAAATAAAAAAAACTTTTTGAGTCATTTATTTTACTAAAGTTTTTTCATTTCAATGATTATATACATTTTCCAAAAATAATGTATCTTAATTTTGGTGTAACTTAGATTGAACTCACAATGAGATCCTGTTTTTAACTGTGGTTCAAACTAAGTTAGAATATGAGAAAATCTATAATTTTTTAAAATTTTTATCAATACTTTTAAATGTAAACATAAGTATATTCTTATATCAAAATGATTTATATTAAATACTTTAAATTTCTGGAAACAAATACAAATTATGAATCATTTTGGAGAAATATTTTATTATAAATATTTGGATGTTGTTTTCTAATGTTATGAAATTATTATTTTCCTCAATTAAAGATTAAGAAGATAACTAAAAATTATTTCAATACAACTATGACATATAAAAAATTTATCAGATCTTCTTTTTGAATTCATACTAACTCAAAAAAATAATTTGTTCATTTTAAGTAAAAATTATATAGATCCTTCAAAGCCTCACTTTTTTTTTCTTTACTTTCATGTGTAAATTAAAGGGAGATCTCATAGGATAAGAATTATATCTTTTAAAAAAATTGAATAAATATATTTCAAATAATTATATATTGTTGTAAAAACACAAAGTTTAACCTTAAGATTCTGTTTTAAATGTTTACTGATGAGTTTTAATATTCTCTATCAAAATTCATTTTTTTAAAATATACTCATTCTAGTATATCTTTTTTATAAGGCCAATTACAAGAAGATTTATAAAATCTTCTGTTTACATATAGTATCAAAGGGATTTTACTTTAAAGAATTAGAAATTTAATAGCAGAATAATATAATTTTTACCTATCAGTGTGAATATCATTTTTCCAATAAATGATTAATAAATTGTTAACCCATATATTCTATTTAAGAAGTATTTGTAAATGCTCAGCTGTGAATTAATCCTGTCAAAAACTGTTTTCCAAAGACTACAAAAGCAAACCTGAAACTTCTTACTTAATTTTTTTATCAAAAACATATAATTGAAATATTCTGTTTATTAATTTAAAACATGCATCATTATTTATATTAATTAAAATATAATCCCTTTAAAATAGCTTTTTTATATGAGTATAACTCAAAATACCTATTGTGTCTTTTTTAAAAAATGATTATCATATGGTAGTTATTCAATGAGAAACTAATATAATGATGAAAAATTACCACTTCTACCTATTAAGCTCATTTCTTGCACAATTTTTTACTCTGGAATTTGACCTGAACCACATTTTTTGACATGAGAACACCTTTGAAAATTAGGGTGATTATTCCCAGGTGTGCATAGCAATTATCCCACCATATAGCATGGAAGCACACTTAAGCATTAATATTAAATTTAAATAATTTTATGCTTTTTTTGTGTTTTATCTTTCAAATTTTGCTTTTAGTTTGAATTTCAGTTGTTCATATAGAAAATTCATTGAGTAGTTATTAATTATCTTAACTCATGAGATCACCCACCAACTGACAATATTTTCATAGAATTTTAATGACCTAAATCATGAAAAGTTATGAAATCTCATATATTTATTATGTTAACTAAATGCTGATTACAAAACTACTTATTATTTGAAGAATAAACAGAACAAATAAAAGTTCAAAAATGAATTTCCATTTGATTTTAATCATTGACTTGCATTTAAAAATTTCAAAAGCTGGATTGAAATCTACTATTATAAGAGATATAAATTTTTGCAGACATATAATCAAATAATTTCTCGAATTTTAGTGTTAAGTATAAGGAATTTATTAGAGTACTTCATTTAGTCAGAGATTGAGAAAACACATTGAAAATTTTTTTGTTTAATTATATGTGGTTTAACGGTATTCTAGAAGTAAAAAAATAAGAGATTTGATGTTACAATATTTTTTTTAGATAACTCAACTGAATTGAAAATAATAATATTGAATGAAAAAAAATAAAAAAATACATGAATTAAAGAATCAGGTCATATGGGTTAAAATTAAAAATCAAAGCTTCAAATTCTGGGTTAAAAGGATTTTTCAAAAAAAAGAGTCACATATATAATTTTATTTTTTTCTCAAAAATTTAATTAACACATTAGAAAGCTTATAAGTAATAATTTTGAAATAAGTACTATGATTTTCAGTCTTTTTACAGATAAAGTGAGATTCAAAATTAGCATTAAATTGTGTTTTAATAAAAAATATTGTGGATTTATCAGATTCTTAAGCTCCCCAAATTTGTATTTCTATTAATTTTTTCATTAAACTCTCAATATTATTCCAGCACAGTATCATTTATCCATGGTTAAGAGCTTAATATGAATTCAAAGTAGAGTTCAGTATCAGTTCATTATAGGTCCAGTCTGATTTCAATCTGAGTTCCATCTAAGTTTAAGTTGAGGACTTGCTAGCAAGTCCCCCCCAAATATTGCATGGTGTGGGTCCCACCTTTTGTCCCAGCCAGCTAAGTCATACTTCAAATTTCCCCCCCTCCATCTCCTCTTTGAAATCATTCATTGAAACCCAAACTAAACTCTTTTTCTTCCCTCCTGCCTCCCTCCCAGTTCTCATAAGACTTTGAGGAAGTTACAACCCTCAATTCATGTTCAGTACTCTCTCATCTCTACCAAGAGCCCTCTCCACAGCCTTTGTGCAGTTAATTTCAGGCCAATCACCACTAAAACTGTCAGTGTATCTAGTATATAAGTATGATTTAATAGTATTTATTAATGGTCCTACTACTTATTAATAAAATATTTAGTGATTAAACCTCAGGGGAAGACTAATAAAATAGTTATTCTCAAATAAAACTCACAATACTTGGATTTAAATGCATGCTAGTGGTGGAAAATAGATGAATATAATAAAGTTATAGCTTATATAAAGATAATATCAATTTATAATGGCTTTAAAATATATCTTTGAATAATAATAATTGTTTTATAGTGTTTATTTGAATTGTAGTAAGTAAGTGATGTCTAATAACCATCAAAATCCTCCCTTACTTATACCAAAATCCACTGGAGTGCACAGACCTTCAATCCAGATGATGTCACTGCTATCCCCAGAAATTACAGCACTTTGGGGGCCCATCACCTCCCCATGGCGTCCACTTCAAGCAGATTCAACACCCAGACCTCCACTATAGACCCTCCATCACAATTAATGATAACACAGACCCATACCATAAATAGAAAATCCAGATAAAAGCGGATACCATAAAGAAACAGGTAAAATAACTCATCCAAAGAGAATATAATGAAGCCCAAAGCATATAAAGGAAACAAATGAAATTTCCAAGCCCCCAATAACATCCTTAAGAATCTATATTAACCCAGAAATGACCTCCCAACCCATAAATCGGTGAATATTCATCCAAGGAAGCAGATTAAGTTGTCCAGACTGAGTGTAAGCGCCTCAAATAGATGTTTATGGTTCTTTAGGCGTTGTGAGTCCACTTGATATGTCCATATGACCTAAAATAAGCATAAAAACAAAGGTTATAGGATATTAAGAGGCTAAAAACCAACTTATATACCTAAATATACATAATATACTGCATATTTCACTGAATATGAGATTTATGTATACATATAAGCTTATGTATGTCAATAATTACTTAATATCACTTAAGATAAGTATATTATGACTCCATTAACACCTTAATAAGTATTCTTAAGCTATGGATAAGCTATTTAAACTACTATAATTTATATAATAAAGTAATAATTATATATAATTGTAATATAATCATATATTATTGTTTTAGCCTTATTTTTAAGATATAAGCTTAATGTACTTAAGGTTATCTTATTTTAAGTATAAGAAGTACTCAGTCCTAGGGATATTTAGGCTTACACTCCCTCACCCAAAAAGAACAATAAAAAAAAGGTAAGACATTTTAATTAAAAGTAAGGAGTGAATGGAAATTTTTTTTAATTTTCTATAATACATATACTGAATAAACAGTATTATTTTGATTTAAATTTTTTCAAGAGATTTTTAAGATCAGAGATTTAATTTTCTGGAATCCACTGGTCATATTTACTTGATTTATTCTTAAATCTTAATAGATACTCAACTCCCTTTTCTTTTGTAAGGTGTCTCTTTTTAAGTATCTTTTCAATTTCTGCCTTTTCAACTATTTCTTCACGTTGCTGTTTATGCCTTCCTGATCTTCTTGGAAATAGAGCAGTATCATTAGAATGGTATGGTTTTATAATAGAAATAGGAAATACTGGATGTTTTCTATCATATGGTGCATATAGAATAACCTCAACAGCATTGTTACCAACCATCTTTTTAACTAAAAAATGGTCCAATGAGTGGATCCTTCAATTTAACATTACCATTTAAATTGAAATGTAGTGTAGAAATAAGGACTTCATCACCCTCTTTGAACATTTTTTCTTTACGGGCTTTATCCCATCTTTTCTTCTCATACTCAAACATCTTATTTATCCATTCTTGAGCATGTTTTCTGCATAATTCTTGCATTTGAAGAAAAGATTTAGTACCTGGATGGATATCCAATCTATGTAATTTATTAAGAGTTTTAGCAGGGGTATTAGGTACATAAACCAACCATAACTCAAATGGCTTTTTGCCAGTGAAAGAATGTACTGTACTATTGTATGAAAATTCTAAACCTGGGATAAGGGTTACCCAATCATGCATGAATTTGACATTGTCTTTAAAGTTAAGAACAAAAGCACAATATCTTCTTATCATCTCTTCTAAAGCTTGTATCAATCTTTCTGCTAGCCCATCAGTTTGTGGATGGTGTTCTGTAGAAAGTTTTAATTGACACCCTGAAACATCCATAAGTGATGTCCAGAACTGAGAAATAAATTTAGGATCTCTGTCAGAAACTATTGCTTTGGGGAAACCTGCTGTATTTAACATTTGTGTCCACCATAAAAAAGCTAAGTCCTTTGCAGAAACCTCTTTGTGGGTGGGAATAAATTTACACATCTTTGTAAATCTATCTACAATTACCCAGCAGGAGTTATAACTCTTATGCCTGCTATTGGCAAACCTGTTACAAAGTCCATGTTAATGATTTCTGATGGAGCTTTTTGTTGCTCAATTTGTGGTAATAAAACAGCTCTTTTGCCTGTTAATCTTTTAGATTTTTGACAAGAATCACATGTTTCAACATATTTTTGAACATTCTCAGACATGTTAATCCACCAAGCTGTGTTTTTTACTCTGTTTAATGTTTTATGGTAGTCAAAATGACCTGCTATTATATCATCATGACATATACTTAAAATTAACTCCTTCATTAAAGGGGGAATTGCAATTACATTACTTAATTTTTTCTTGTAATATATAAAGCCATCCTCAATGGAAAATTTTCCTTTTTCTAATGCCTCTTTATACTTAATTGGTAATGTTTTTATTAAAACATTCATTGAAGCATTAGATGGATCATTTAATATTGTAGTGAGCTTAATCAAGTCAGGACCTGAAGCATACATATCAAGAATTGATTGCATTAATTCATCCTCAAGATCTAAAATATAAATGCCATAAATGTTAATAATCTCTGTTTCAGGAACATAAGCAGGATTATCATCATTATTAGGCAGAGGTACTCTAGATAAAAAATCTACATTAGAGTGTAAGGCTCCTGCTCTACGTGTAATATTCATCCGTCCTCTGTACTCTTGTACAGCTAATTGCCATCTAAACATGTGTCTATTAGGAGTTTTTATGTTTAAGAGTGACTTAACTGCACTACAGTCAGTTATTAACTCAAATTTTTGGTCTTCAAGGTAATAATGTAGCTTCTCAAGAGCCCATACTACTTCCAAACATTCAAGGTGAGTAGCACCATATTTCAATTCACTACTTCTTAGAGTACGTGAAATATAGCAAATTACTACTTCTGAAATTTTCCCTTCAATAAGTTGTTTTTGATGAAAAGCAGCACCCAGTCCAATAAAACTTGCATCTTTATATAATACAAAAATCAATTGAAAATATGGTAATCCCAAGATAAGAGCTGTCATTAAACATTCTTTCAACTTATTGAAAGCCTGTTGTCTTTCATTATTCCAAATGAAAGCTTCTGATTTATTTATCAGTGTGGTCAATGGTGCAGCAATTAATTGGTAGTTTTTTATATATTTTCTATAATAACCACACATACCAAGAAAAGATTGTACATCCTTTACATTTTGAGAAATGCCAATATTCTTTATTGCAGCCACTTTATTTTGATCTACACATATTTGTAAGTCAGATACAATATGACCAAGCGCTTTTAAAGATTCAAACCCAAATTTACATTTTTTCAATGCCAGGGTCATTTTTATTTCATCCATTTTTTGAAACACCTTCTTTAAATGGATTAAGTGTTCATCATAAGTCTTAGAGAAAACTATGATTTCATCAATGTATACCATTAACCATCCCTTTATCATTTCATTATGGAATGTTATATCCATTTAACGTCTGAAATACTGATGGAGCATTTTTTGGTCCAAATGGCATCCTGAAATATTTATAAATTCCCATGTGTGCTGTTATCAACAAAAAGTTCTGTGACTTCTTTTCAACAGGAATTTGATGGTACCCTTTATTTCCATATAAGCAACTTATATACTTAGTACCTTTAAGGGTAGCATGTATAGAGGCAATCCTTGGCAATAGATAAATATCATCTACTGTAAATGTATTTAATGCTCTATAATTACGGCACAGTCTTACTTTATCTTGTTCATAAGAAATTAGTACTGGTGATATTACACAATATTTTGGTGTAGTTTCAACCTTTTCAAGAATGTTCATTTTTAATAATATTTTAATATTATCCTCTATGTCTTTCCTCCTCATTGGTGAAGCAGGGTATGGTTACTTTTTAAGACTAGCAGGAATATTATCCATATCAAAGGTTAAACTAATCTTCATTTCATGATCTTTTACAAGGCCAAGTTCATTTGTACCATGTGCAAAATCGATTGGAATTGCTTTAATTAGGTCCAAAATATTATTTTTCTCAGCTTTACTTATCTGAGTGCCAAATGATGCCTTTGAAATTTCTGTTCCAAGAAGTTCCATCTCATTGGATTCTCTTCCTTTGCACGGAATATTTGTTACTGACTCAATGTGTAGGACTGTGTTAAAAGAATTTATTTTTAATTTCCTTTTAACATTCATGCCAATTGTAAAATTGTTATTAGCAGGGTCTAATTTCACACCAAACTTAGTCAGAATATCTTTTTAATGATAAAACAGTTACTAAAGTTAGTATTATCCATTACCACAAAGTCACAAGTTACTCTTACATATCCATGTTGATGTTTAAAGAAAAAAGCAGCTTTGTATCTACCAATGGGATGTAGTACTGATCCAAAACCTCTCCAATTTTTACTTTGAAGGGGTTCAAGCTTAGACTTATATTCACTATCAATTTTCTGTAATGTATTGGTAGAAACAACAGAACCAGCAGCTCCTTTTTCCAATACTATATTAACATTCTCACCAGAAATGATAGCTGGAACCGTGATAGGTGTCATTCTAAAGCTATCAGCTTTTATATCTTTAATTATTTCAGCATCCTCAAAATTCATTAAAGATTCATTTAAGTCCATATTTAATATTGGATTGTCAAAGATGGACAAATCATCTTCCAACATACAGACTTCATTTTCATCACTATATGAGATATTACTGTCATAATCACTTGAATCTTTACTTTTCTCTGTTTCAATTTCAGATTAATGCTGATTTTCAACAATATTTATATTCTTCTCAAATTTGTGACCTTCAACCCAAGGTTTGTTACACTTATAAAAAGTATTTGTCCCATACTTTTTTGGCACTACAGGTCCAGTAGGTTTTTTCTGCTTCTCCTGAAGTGTTTTTGAATTCTGATCTTTTATAGGTTCAATATTTTATTTATAAGTGGAATACCTTGCTTCATACTTATGGTTTAGTATTATTTCATTGCAAATATTAATAAAGTCAGAATATTCAGTAACATTAATTGCTCTAGCTACAACAATGTCTCTTCCAGATATAGAAAATTTATATATTATCTTATCTTTCCATAAGTTAAAATCCATGTTAGGCTCAATGGCTTTTAATATTTTATTTAAATTCATTAAAAATACAATAGATTTGTCACCATTCAATGGATTGTACCTAGTTTTCACATAAAGTCTCTGCTGAGTGAGTCTGAATTTAGAACCCCCAAATTGTTTTTCAATTAGTTGTTTCCATTCAGCCCAAGAGTAATCTTTACCCTCATTTAAAACAGCTTTTAACCATAATAAAGCAACATCCTTAAATAAAAAGATCAATTTTGATGTTATTTCTTCATCTGGTAACTTATATGAAAATTTTAAGTTTTCAATTCTTTGGATAAAATGTTTCCAATAAGAGCTGGCTTCCCCATCATAAGTTGGGTACTGATATATCTTAGGCTAGTTCTTTTGATTGGATTTTATTTCACTAATCTTATGTAAATTCAACAACTCATTCACTCTTGATAAATGGTCTTGTATTTCCTCCTGTATGGATTTGTGACTTACATTTTCAGATTTGACACTACCACCAGATGGTTTTAGTTGTGGTGGTATAGGGAAGGAATGAGATTCACTTTTTCCATTGTGATGACTATTATTATACTGAGTATACTTATGATTATCCTGGTTCATTAGTAGATTGGCAGTTTCAATCTCAACTTTAGTCAATCTTTGTAGCAGCTCAGAGACACTTTGATTTGTCTGGGATTTTTTATTACTTGTTTCCAGTTAAGAAATATTTAATGTTAAGGATGAAATTGTATTACTTGTGAGCTTAACGGTCTGTTCCTCACAATCTGTAATTCTATTCTACAATGCTGAAACAATTCTATGGACAGTTGGATTATCATCAAAATACTCCAAGTCTTCCTTCTCAATTCTCTCACTCTCTTGTGAACTTCTCATCTCACTAGTAAGTGGTGGCAACTGAGGATTAACTGTATTATAAATGCTACTGTTTTTATTGACAAAAGATAAGTCAGTTGTATCTACATTAAAACCTAATTTTCTTAAGTCCTTCTCTATTTTCTGCACAGATTTGACATCAATAATATTACCTACATTGTAATTATCAGAATTGTGTTCAATCTGAGAGGGTTATCTACTTACCACGGGATTTGTGTGAGCCCTGATTTTTGGCTCCTTTGTTTTCCCTTGTAGGGGTGAACTGAGGAAGTCTGATGAGGAGGAGGATCATTGTTGCAGTTGTGACTGGACTATTGTTGATGGAACCAATCCCACTTCCATTTGTCTACCAGTATTTTCTCCTGGGAGTGATGTGACCCACCTGGGGTAGGGGGTTGCTGACTTGGCTGGCCTTCCTTTTTCTCTGCTAATGATTGGTTCATCTGCTGAAATCCTACCTTGCAATTGTTCTGTAATTGCTCCACCTCCTTGAGCATGAGGGACTTTGATTCCTCCAACTTCAATACCTTTTTTGCCAGATGTGATAGTTGATCCTGAAGAGGAGGAGATGTCTTTTTTTGGTAATCTTTTTTAAGAGGGTGTCTTTTTCTTCTATTCTCATTTGCTCTTCCTGGGGGTATGACTGACCCTCCATGGTTATGTCCTGGAGCAATGTTTTTGTTAGCTTTAGACCTGGTATTATAAGCAGGCTTTTCACTCACATTGTCCTGGGGAGCACTCATATTGATGAAAATAAAAATATATCGCGTCTACAGAAAGGAAAACCTATTGGAATTAGTAGATTAAAAGTAATAGCAATGTTATTACTAATAAAAAGCACTGGAGCTTACCCTGAATTTAAATCTTTATTTATTTAAATAAAATGTAATAAAAATTTGAAAAAATCTGTTAAAAATAAAATAATAAGTTTAACTAGACCTTTAGAAAGGTGAATTAAGAGCTTACCAAGCTTTAACCAAACACCAATTTAATTGGGTGTTATACTGGTGACCAAATACCAAGTGAAATCGGGATTATATTGGGTACAGTTACTACTGTAAATACCTAATTTTTATTATAAAAAATTAGTACAATTATTATAAGACTTATTTTCCGCAATCACTGAGCTATGATGAACCACTAATATGCAGAAGACCCAAATATTTGGTTTGTTTTGAGCTATACTAAAGTAAAAATCACATCCCAAGGCTTATACTAAATAATAAGTAAAAAACTAAGGAAAGACCCCCAATTGACAGTGTATCTAGTATATAAGTATGATTTAATGGTATTTATTAATGGTCCTACTAAATATTGATAAATGATTTAGTGATAAAACCTCAGGGGAAGACTAATAAAATAGTTATTCTCAAATAAAACTTACAATACTTGAATTTAAATGCGTGCTAGTGGTGGAAAATAGATGAATATAATATAGTTAAAGCTTATATAAAGATAACATCAATTTATAATGGCTTTATAATATATATTTGAATAATAATAATTGTGTTATAGTGTTTATTTGAATTGTAGTAAGTAAGTGATGTCTAATAACTATCAAAATCCTCCCTTACTTATACCAAAATCCACTGGAGTGCACAGACCTTCAATCCAGATGATGTCACTGCTATCCCCAGAAATTACAGCACTGTGGGGGCCCATCACCTCCCCATGGCGTCCACTTCAAGCAGATTCAACAACCAGACCTCCACTAAGGACCCTCCATCACAATTAATGATAACACAGACCCATACCATAAATAGAAAATCCAGATAAAAGCAGATACCATAAAGAAACAGGTAAAATAACTCATCCAAAGAGAATATAATGAAACACAAAGCATATAAAGGAAACAAATGAAATGTCCAAGCCCCCAATAACATCCTTAAGAATCTATATTAACCCAGAAATGACCTCCCAACCCATAAATCGGTGAATATTCATCCAAGGAAGCAGATAAAGTTGTCCAGACTGAGTGTATGCGCCTGAAATAGATGTTTATGCTTCTGTAGGCGTTTTGAGTCCACTTGATATGTCCATATGACCTAAAATAAGCAGAAAAATAAAGGTTATAGGCTATTAAGAGGCTAAACCCCACTTATATACCTAAATATACATAATATACTGCATATTTCACTGAATATGAGATTTATGTATACATATAAGCTTATGTATGTCAATAATTACTTAATATCACTTAAGATAAGTATATTATGACTCCATTAACACCTTAATAAGTATTCTTAAGCTATGGATAAGCTATTTAAACTACTATAATTTATATAATAGAGTAATAATTATATATATATGTAATATAATCATATATATTATTGTTTTAACCTAATTTTTAAGATATAAGCTTAATTTACTTAAGGCTATCTTATTTTTAGTATAAGAAATACTCAGTCCTAGGGATATCTAGGCTAAAAAAAACACTACATCTTCAGATTAAAAGCTTCCCCTTACCCCCTTACCCCCTCTGCTCCTTATGTCACCCTATTTCAATGGATTTAACTGGTCTAGAAGAGTTTAATGGAGTTCTAAAGAGAACATTTTTCTTTTATTAATACTTTTAATGAGATATTTTTAATAACAAGTATGATTCTTAAATATTCATTCCTAGAAATTCATTGGAGAAAACCTCCAATTACAAACAGAAACCTTATGAAAAAGTTGGTAAACCTTCTGCCCCTGTTGCACCTAAAAAGTATGCATCAATATCTTGCTTTAAATGCAGGAATCCTTGGAAGAAAGGCCATTTTTTCTACAGGAAAATAAATCTTGTTGAAAAAACAGAGGATCATTCCTATGATACAGTTGCAGTGGATAATACTGCAAGTGATTGTGCCAGCAATATTTCATGTGAATCTCACCAAAAAAATTTAGTGCTGGAAGACGATATTCATTATTTGAATATTATTGACATTGAAAAATAATGATTTATCTACAGTAGAAGATGCTGAGATCATAAGAAATCTTGAGGACAGCTCAATTATTATTTCCCCTCTCCAGGCACCAATCTTGATTAATGGAAATAACATTGAGGTTTTTTTGATTCTGGAGCTGGAGGAAGTGTTGTATCTGAAAAAGCACTTGCTTCAGCTTATCAGTATTATGAATCAAAACTTATACCTATCACTTCTGTAAATAGGAGAGGTTATGGCTCTTTTTTATCCCCTATTGGTAAATACAAAGCTACAGTATTTTTCAAATACAAACATGGCTTTGTAAAAGCTATGTGTGACATTTTAGTTATGAAAAATAATAACCTAAGTAGTTAATTCATAGTTGGAAATGTCATTCTAACCAAAGATGTCATTAAATTGGATCCCTCCAACCAATGCTTCAAAATGGGGTTGAATGGGAAGATAAAATTTAAAATTTCCTCTTCCAAAAAATTATTAACACCAGTATTTAACACATGTTATTCTGTAGTTCAATATAAAAAAAGATCTACAAAATAAATTATTACCCTTCTGTCTGAAATCGACAATGCTTCTTTTGGAGAACAACTTTCTGGTGAGAAAAAAGATTCCATGATTCAATTGATAAAATCATTTCCTATGGCCTTTTCTCATATGTCACATGAATTAGGATTGGTTAAAAATGAAATGAAGCTCTAATTGTCTTTCCCATTAACTGAAATACCACCTAGTTAAAAGAAGAAGCCTTATCCTTCTTCTCCCACAAAGAGAAAAGATATTGAAGACAATATCTCTACCCTTTTGAAAATGAATATTATTGAAAAGGTAGTTGAAACACCTAAATATTGTGTTATCTCACCTGTCCTAACTTCTTATAAGAAATATAAATCCATGTTATGTGGTGATTATAGAGTATTAAACACTTATACTGTAGACAATATCTATCCTTTACCTGTAATTAGCTCTATATATGCTACCTTACAAGGTTATAAATATATCAGCTGTTTAGATGGTAATAAAGGATATCACCAGGTACCTGTTGAGAAGAATTTCAAGAATTTTCTGATGATTGCTACACATATGGGTATTTATAAGTATTTAAGATTCCATTTGGCCCCAAAGATGCCCCTTTATTTTTTCAAAAGGTTATGTATAGCACATTACATCAATAAATAATTGAAGGATGGCTGATGGTTTACATTAATGATATCATCATATACTCTAAAACATTGGAATACCATATCAACCAGCTGTGTAAAGCTCTCCATAACATGGAGGAGATAAATATGACACTTGCCTTGAAAAAATGCAATTTTGTTTTTCATTCTTTGAAAGTGCTTGGTCATGTTGTCTCTGTTTTACAAATATGTGTTGACCAGAACAAAGTGGAAGCCATACAATAAGTGAAAGCTCCTACCACAGTTAGAGAGCTCCAGAGCTTTTGGGGAATGTGTGGATACTATAGAAAATATATTTAAAATCATGAGGTCATAGAATTACCCCTTACCCAATAAACTAGGAAGGATGTTGCTTTTGTCTGGAACAGTGAAAGACAAAGAGCTTTGGAAACTATGAAACATTGTTTGATAATAGCACCAATTCTTGCTTTATCTTACTTTAATCAACCATTTTTTTATACACTGATTCCAGCCTCATTGGTCTTTGTGCTGCTCACCATCAAAATATATGATGAATGATAAAGTATCAGAAGTAGTAATTTTTTATATTTCAAGAACCTTGAGAAATAGTGAATTGAAATATGGTGCCACTCAACTGGAGTTTTTTGCAGTAGTGTGGGCTCTAGAGAAACTACATTATTATCTGGATGACTAGATATTTGAACTTTTCACTTACTGAAGTGCCGTTAAATCCCTCTTAAACTTGAAAAAACCTAACAGACATATGTTCATATGGCAGCTAGCTGTTCAAGAATACAGAGGGGGGATGAAAATAATTCATAGGGCTGTTATTGTTCACTCAAATGTGGATATTTCATCATAATTACCTTTTCCAAATGATGACTCTACTGCTGCATCTGATTCTGAAGATGAAATAATTCACATTCATGTGATATATGTGGTTGATATGGAGGAAGAGCTATTAAATCTTATTCACAATCTATATGATAAGGACACTGACTTAAAGAAGTTATGTACTATATTTAATGATCCAAAAAATGCTTCAATACAAGAATTAATTAAAACCCTCCCACCAAAGTACTAGACTTCTTTGGAAAAAGGTAAAATTGCAATTGATGAAGGCTACCTAAATTATAGATGAAAGTTGAGTAATGTTATTGTTATTCCTCCTTCTATGAAAGAAATTATCTTGAATATTTTTCATGATGAAATATTGTTAGGACACTTTGATCTTGAAAAAACATTGGTTAAAATTAAGAAAATTTCTTGGTGGGCTAATATGTCTGAAGACACCAAACTATATGTTGAATCCTGTGATTCTTGCCAGAAATCAAAAAGATTAACTGGAAAAAGATCTAGATTAATCCAACATATTGAAGCTCCTGATGCACCATGGCAAATAATAAACATGTACTTTTTTGACAGGATTTCCCATTTCTGGGAAAGAAAGCTATAACTTTTGCTCGGTTATTGTGGAAAGATTCACAAAAAGTGTAAGTTTATCCCTACTCACAAGGATGTTTCAAATAAAGAATCAGCTTTATTGTTGTGGTCCCATATTTTTAATACTGCTGTTTTTCCAAAAGCCATACCATCTGACAGAGACCCTAAATTTACTTCAGAATTTTGGATGTCTCTGATGGATGTTTGTGGTTGTGATCTGAATCTTTCTACTACCAATCCCCCCAAACTGATGGATTAGATGAAAGAAGGATTAACACTATAGAGGACATGATAAGAAGGTATTGTTCCTTTAGACTTGTGTACAAAGACAATGACAGATTCACTCATGATTGTGTTACCTTGTTTCATAGTTTGGAATTTTCTTATAATAGCACTGTTCATTATGTTACTCAGAGAAAGCCTTTTGAGCTCTGGCTTGGATATTTTCCAAATGCTCCTGCCTGAATTCTCAATAATAAAATACCTATATTGGATTTACATCCTGGTGTAAAATATTTTCTTTAAATGCAACAACTTTGCACAAGTCATGCTCAAAAATGCATTGAAAAGTCTTTTAAATATGAAAAAAAGAGGTGAGATAAATCCCATAAAGAAAACACTTTTAAAAGGGTGATGAAGTACTAATTTCTACAGTCCACATCAATTTAGAAGCTAATAACAAATTAAATGACCCATTTGTAGGTCCATTTGTTGTCAGAGGAATTTTCGATGAGAATGCAGTTGAACTTATCCTGTACTCTCCATACGACAGGAAAAGCCGTGTTTTCCCAATATCTCTTCTGAAACCTTACACATCTAATAGTGATTTTTTTCCTAAAAGGAGGGGAAGACCAAAGAAGATCCCTACTGAAATAACTGAAACAGCATAAATCAATAAGATTTTAAATGACAGAATAATCACTGCTGAAAAAGGCACTGAATACTTTTTGAGATTCAAGAATATATCTTCTGAATATGATTCTTGGATACCTGTGAAAGAGATATCTAACCTTCCTGCTCTACTAAAGAAATATAAAGAGAAAAAATCATAGCGTTTTCTTTTTTTAGAGTGAGTGAGTGTCAGCCAGGCTACTAGACTAACCCAGTAAATAATTATTTATTTACTAGGATGGAGCCATGCATTTATTCTAATTTTATTTATTATATTTACTTTATAGCTTATTTACAATAAATAAACTAATTGGTATAAGTAAATCAAGTAAATATTTAAATTTAATGTCTCTCATACTTTTATTCCCCAACAATGTCCTCATGACAGGTGAGAGGTGAGATAAAAATGTATTGGTACTGAAATATACAAGTCAAATAATTTTTTTAAAAAAGTGACATTTACAGAAACTTTGAAATAAATCAAAAAATTGCCAATTAGAGTAAATACATTATAGTGATACATTCTTTATGGAAAAACCTTAATATTTCCAATATCTTATTCTAGAATATTCTTTTCTCTCATACTCATGTATATAGAATTTTAAATTCTGTGGTTTCTCTCCTCTTTTGCCTATATAAGGCCTGCCATTTTTTTTGTTTTTCCTCATTCCATTACTACTCACATTTTCTATTATTCACATCAATAACATCTTTTATTAATACTATAGCTGCCATAGTACTTACAATTTTGTAAATATAAATCAACTAAGTAATAAAAAAAATATTTTTTTACCTTTTATTTGAGTTATAAATCATAAAGGTAAAAAACCTATGTGCCTTAATTTATATTTATGAGTTATCCACCTTTCACTGCCATTGGACCTCTGTTGAAATCTTCTAGACCATTAGGACTCCTTGACAGCACTTTTTCAATACACTCCTCTCACAGGAATTTCTACTAGAGCTGACTCGAGGGATAGGCCACCTGCATTGAAACCTATTTCCTTCACTCACTCTCTTGAAGCTCTCAAACTAAGGAAAAGGGAAAATTAAATTAAATCTGTTGAGGAAATTCCTAAGGATTTTGAAGATTCTAGTGAAGAAGAATGCAAGGATAATATGCAGTAGGCACCATCAGCCCTGGCTACCGACCCTTTAAGCCAAACTTCTGGTACTTGCCCAGCTACTTCATTGGAATATTTCATATAGTTATTAGTGAAATAAAATTCTAATTTTTCTTCTTCTGAGGGCCCTAAATTTGAAACTCTTTTGATGAAATATCCAGATATATTTGATGGAGAATATCTCAACAGATTGAAACCTTTTTTGCAAACCTGAAATTTTTTGTTCCATAATGACTCTCCTACATTTAATACTGATCACTCCAAGGTAATTTATGTCTTGGAATTTTTATATGGGAAAGAAAGACAATGGTTCAAATTATTCTTTCTCATTCTTTCTTAGATGGAAACCCATTTACTTAGTAATGATTGTGAGAAATTTGAAGATTCACTCATTACATTGTCTGGTGATCCTCATGAAAGCAATGATGCACCAATTGAATTAGATTTCCTTCATATGAACAATAATTGGAAAGCTTCTGAATACATCTAAAATTTCAGTGCTCTAAAAACTTGAGTGAGTGTAAATGATGTAGCTTTAGAGTATCATTTCAAAAAGGGACTTCCTTTGAGGATTCTGGACCAATTAAATCTTCATGGTCAAAAAAGTGACAACTTTAATGGACCTTATGGATAGGAACCTCAGAGTTGGTTTCATTCATCAAGGAACTCTTCAACAAAGTTTTCATGATCATATATCTCACAGTTCAAATTTCAAATCAGGACCTTCTTCAAATTATCCTTTATTAACTAAATCATCATCTTAAGTCAATCCCAGTCAAAAGGGTAAAGACAAGGCTCAATCCAAAAGCTTTAACCTAGGCTATATCCAAAAGGTATTGGGTCCAAAAGGAAAATAAAAAGAATCTGAGAGTAAAAGAAGAGCAGATAATGGGTTGCGTATGTATTGTGTGGGTAAACACCAGTTGGATGAATGGGCTTAATTAAAGGACAGAGAATTTTATCTTTTTCCAAAAAACTTAAGCTGACATTTTTAGAGATCAGCTGACATCCAGTCTATCCAATCAAATCAGAGGAGCCCAAATATTGGGTTAGTAAGAATTTTTTGTGGGTTTTTTACTTTCGGAATATTCCCTCCTTCAGGTAGGAATCAACAGTCTTGGGTGCCCCAAGGATGGATGTTACCATTCTTGGCCATTAATTTTTACAGCATTGGAATCCCAAAATTTATTGGTCACAGGGATTGATGAACCCTTACTCTAAGTACATTTCTGATTCATCAATTCAGGTCAATATGTAGTTAAACAACCTTTCTGACCAGGGTCAGATAGAGGACCCTTCTCTTCCAGGTGTATTGAAAGCATCTGATCTTTCTTTAAATGAGAACTAGGATAACCATTCTAGCTCAAATACTTTACTCAAAGAGGAATTAAATAGCCTTGAATTAATAGATTTTAGCTCTCTAAATACAGCTCTACCCTTGAAAGACTTCTTCAAAGATGAAGAAGACAACCAAATCAATATTGAAGCCATTAAATCAACTCTTCCCAAACTTTACCATGATTTAATAGATATTTTTTAAATATGTAAGGCCAAAAAATTACCCCCCATAAACCATATAATCATAAAGTAGAGCTAATAGGTCCAGTAACATTGGCAGGCTCTGTCTATTCTTTGTTGAAGGACAAATCTAAAGTTCTTCATGAATTAACTGCAGAGCATGTAGCAAAAGGTTTCATTTGAGACAGTAAATCTCCAACTGGCTCTCCATTTCTTTTTCTCAAGAAAAAGAATGAAAGTCCTAGGTTATGTGTTGATTTTAGAAAACTCAACACAGTAACTAAGAAAAACGCTTATCCATTTCCCCCTATTTCATTGCTTCTTACTTTGTTTAATGGTTCTAATTTCTTTTCTAAAATTTATCTCAGAGCTTCTTAAAATATTATACATATTTCAGAAGGTCATGAAAGTTTTACTGAAATGAGTACCTGGTTTGGGAGTTTTGAATATTTAGTAATACACCATCAATGTTTCAAACTTTTGTCAATGATATCTTCTAAGATATAATGATAAAGTTTGTGATTGTCTATCTAGATGAAAATTTGATCTTCTTGAAGACCCTCAAAGAACATATCCAACATGTAAAAATGGCTCTTTTTTGACTTCAAGAACAAGGTTACTACAACAAGCACACTAAATTTAAGTTTCACCTAAAATCTATCAACTTTTTTGGTTTTACATTGTCCACTGATGGTTTAGTCATGGATGGTAAAAAGATTCAAAAAGCTTTGGAATGGACTGAGCCAACAACTCTAAAATCCTTATAGGGGTTTTTAGGTTTTTCAAATTCTATCAAAGATTTATAAAAGATTACTCTAAACCTACTAAAATTCTTAATTCTCTTGTTAAAAAAGATACTAAATTTGTCTTAATAGAAATAACACAAAAATAATTCAAATAATTGAAAACTGTACTCACCACAGCTCCCATTCTTTGAAATTTTGATCCTATAGCCCTGAAAATAGTTGAGACATATTCTAGCAATTATGCTATAGCAGGGGTAATATCCCAATTAAATCCTGAAACAAAATTATTGCATCCTGTTGCATTTAAATCTCACAGACTTATTGCAGCAGAGTTAAATTATGAAGTTCATGATAAAGAATTATTAGCTTTTATTCATTGTCTTAAAAATGGTTTTCTTTCTTTTCACTATTAATAGTTCTTTTTCAAATACTAACTGATCATAATGCTTTGAGATACTTCAAGTTCTCAAAAGTACTAACTAGACATCAAACTAGGGGAGCTGAGTTCTTATCTGAATTTTATTTTACTTTTACCTAGTGCCTAGAAAAAATTTTTATAGTTTCAGATATTTTATCATGTTGGGACAACATTTATATGCAGCAGGGGAAGGTATTTGCTGACAAAAATCCTGCAAATTTAAAGTCAATTTTCAATGAATAAATGTTAATTACTCATCATCTTAATTCAATTACAACACAATCAATTAAAAATCCACTATTCAACATTTAAAAAGCTCATTCAAAGGATGATTAATGTTTGGGGATTGTAGACACAATACTCTGAAAGAAAGGGGCCAAGATATTCAGTATAGAATCAAGTCAGTTAGTCTTTGAAGTAAGAGTAGTCATACCCAAAAAAAAGGATATAAAATTATAGATTTTTAATAGTAAACATGATTCTATATTAGCTGTTAATTTTGGTGTTGATAAAACTTACCAGTTAATAGCAAGGGATTTCCTCTGGCCAGGAATGGCCAGGGAAATTAAGGCCTAAATTAAAGCCTTTTATGAATGTAATAAGAAAAAGGTACCTCATAACAGGAAGTATGGGCTGCTTCAACCACTTCCAATTCCCTCTAAACCATGGGGATCAATTTAGATGGATTTCATTTCTCAATCATCTCCATCAGATAACTCCAATTCTATATTAGTCATACTTGATAGATTCTCTAAAATCTCTATTTTTATTAAAACTAATACTAGGGAAACCACAGAAGACTTAGCTAAATTATGTCTAGAATTTGTATTTTCTAAATATAGCTTATCTACTGATTTTATTTCAGACAGAGGCTCCCTTTATTTTTTCTACTTTCTGGAATAAACTTTGTTGAAAATTAAATATTAAAAGGAAACTTTCTACAGCCTATCATCCTGAAACAGACAGGCGAACAAAAAGAATCAACCAAATCCTTGAAAAATATCTTTGAATGTATGTCAATTGACAACAAGAAAAATGAACCACATGGTTACTATTGGCTGAATTTGCTTATAAGTACTCAATACATTCTTCAACAAAAAAATCTATGGACAAAATCCTTAATTCAATCCAATTCATGTAGGAATTAATCATTCTTTTGAAAATTACCTTTAAAAAATTTTAAAGATTCAAGGCAAACTCCAATATAACCTTAAGGCAGAAAATATAAGGTATAAGGAAGGGCCAACAAAAATCATCAGCCTGCTCCACCTGTTAAACCAGGCAATAAAGTATGGCTTGATTTTAAAAAAAATTCAAATAACTCAACCATCAAAGAAACTATCTGAAAAGCACTTGGGTGCATTCAAAATTGAGGCTTAAATCTTTAAAAATTTATTTTGACTCAAGTTACCTTTAAAATGGCAATCAATTCATCCTGTTTTTCATGTATCTCTTCTGGAACTCTCTCAAGAAATATACCCAGACAATAACCAACCCCTTATGGAACTTGTTGAAGTAGAAGATCATCTTTAATGGGAAGTAAGTTGGATTTGAGATTTAAGGAGAGGAAAGGGGAAGCTTCAATACCTCATGGAATGGGAAGATTACCTCGGTGACTCAAATAAAACATCTGGGAACAAGCCATTAATGTTTCAAATACTCCTGATCTTTTCAAATAATTTTATTTAAAATATTCTGAAAAACCTAAATCTTAAACTCAATTTTCTTTTTTTTAATTTTTTACATTCTTTCTTTTAAATCAAATTTTAAATTTTCTCATGTTTTTTCTTTTTCTTTCATTTATTTTTTCTAAAACCTTAAATAATTAAAACAAACTAAAATTGAAATCAACATAAATTAATGTTAAAATTCAAATTTAAAATCAAAATAAAATATAATCTAAAATAAAATAAAATAAAATAAATAATTAAATAATTAAATCAAAATAATTTTAATAAAACACAAATCAAAAATTTTCTTTTTCTAAATTTTATTACACCAAATTATGTTTTCATTTCTAATAAATCTTCTTTATTTCCTCTACAACTACAACTCAACCTCAATTCAATACCTTATTTCTACCACTTCAATTCAAATTAAAAAAATTTCTTTTCTTTTTCTTCTATCTGAAAAATTCTTAAATCTTCAACATTCTCACAAAATAACTTAAACCATGTTATGCCTCAATTATCTTCAAACCTGATATCCTGTTCTTTTTTAAATTATTTCATTTCTTCTCTAAAATTTTTTATTTCTTAATACACATTTTTTTTTAAATTTTCTCTTAAACAACATTTTTTTTCTTTTTCTCTTCTTTTTATCTGAACTACTAAAATAAAAATAAAAATCTTCAAAATAAAATTAATTCAAGTAAAATAACCAAAATAATGTAAACTAAACTTTCTTTCTCTCTAAATCTCAATTTTATTTTTCTTTTAAATAAATAAATTTTCAATAAAATAAAAAGCAAAATAAATTTAACAAATATTCAAGACAAAACTATATATTTTTTCCTTTTTCTTTTCTTTCTAGTTTAGTATTCTTTCCTCTATATTTCCTTAAATCAAATCCTTCATTTTCTCTGCCACCTTTTGAATCTCCTTTCTACCCTTTTCAAATAAATATTCTTCCCCAGCTTGCACCACTTCTCCAATTTGCAGAAACTCCTCAGCTACATCATATGAAGCTTTCTTGACAACCCCATCAATTTTTTCACAAAGTTTTTTGACAAAAGTGGTTTCACAAGCCTGTCCAGGCTTCTTAGACCACACCCGATTCAACTTTGGCTTCCCAGTTGAATGATTCACAATTTTTTTGGGGTTTGTAGTCCTTAAAGGACATGCCTCAGTCAGGTGTTTGACAATGGGGGTGACTAATAGTTTGATTTGAAATTCTTCAATGATTGCCATCTTTAAAGCCAAGAATCAGTCAGCTATTAAATCAAAACAACTTAAAATAAAAACCACTACCTTTAATCTCAGGATCTAATTTTATGAACAAAGAAGACTTGGTGGTTTCAACTATGTCCACCACCTCATCATCTTCATCCTCAACAATTAGTTGATGTTGTTTCATGGTAGGAGCTACCTCAACTACCATATCCAACCCATCCTTTACAAGTTTTTTAACTTCATCTTCTGGGGCAATTGGCTGCTTCCTAATATTAAGGGTGGCCACCCAACTGGAAATTTCCTTCCTTTTCTCCTGATTAAGCGCATCCTCCACACCATCCACCACCAATTTATTTTAATGGACACCTCCCAGATGTCCTCAACAATGGCCTGATCCTTAACTATCAATCAAAATTCAGTCAAAGTAAATCATTCTATGGTGACTTCATTCTTCTCTAATGTGTTTCAGGCCACCTGACTCCACTGACAAAACTAACACTTCTTGCAAGGACCCCAAGAAGCTGTGCTCTTGATGCAAAAAAAGTCCATAGCTAAACAAGCTGGGAAATCTATCTTGAACTGTTCTGTGGGTATACCACTATCTGCACAGGGATGAAGAGGAGTTGGAGTTAGATCTTGATTTTCAGGAATTAAAAAGATATTAAACTATAATTTTTTTAATCTATAAGACTTTATTAAAAATTTTCAAGAAAAAAACAAGGGAGATAAGGTTGATTAAGAGTTCTAATTCTTAACAGAGCTTGATTTTTATACCCAGGAATCTGTCACATGCCTAATGATACTCAAAGCAAAATTCAATCTTTTAATACATAAACTAGTACACAAATCCATATGCAAAGTGCAGAAGCAACATCTACATAGCAACTGCCTTTTCCCTTTGTGTGTCTCAATTTGACTGCACTAGAAACGTTGCTATCTAAATATTAAATCTAAATTAGTCAATCATTTGCTTATAATTTTCAATCTTAAGTGAATGAATGATGTAATAGTGATATTTTCAATGATATATTGAATTCTGGGTTATTGTGTATCTAAGGGTAATTAAATATCTGTGAGTAGTAATAGGAGAATGGTTATAGGATCTGTGGGTTATATTGGAGGGTCAGTGATAAAAGAGGGGTGGTTTATTAAAGGGGTAAATGCAAGGTGTAGTTATCTATATAAATGGGTAGATCTGGTTTTACAATCCTTAGAAATAAATTATAATATTTATGTGATAGTAGTTAAATTTACATAAGGCTATTATTGTTTCCTACCTTTCTTAATTATAAATTTCATTCAATGTTAAAATTCCTAAATCTTTATTTGATTATAAAGTTCCAAACCTTTGTGAGATTAGCCAGAATAATTAGTGTCACTTTAAATTTCCATTCGTATTCATCTCAAACCTATCTCAAAGCAGTAGTAACTTATCTTTAATTTATCTTTGAACCAATACCTCAAAGTATTCTTCTGGACTTTGATGAAGTCCTCAATCATCTTTTCCAATCTAATCCCTACTCAGGAACACTGTCAGCTGGGCTACTGGACTTACCTGGTAAAATAATTAATTATTTTACTAAGGTGAAGCCACACCTTTTTTAAAAATACTTATTAATATTTAATTATTTAACATTTACTTATATATTACTTACAACCAACTAAGCTAATTATATTAAGTAGTGTAAATAATTAATTTAAGTAAGTGTCCCATACATTTTTACTCCATAACACTGTGCTCAATAGTACAGTTGATTGGGAATAAAAATTAATAATAAAATTATAATAAAAAAAATCTTACAATTATTATATTACTTCATTGAGAGATCTGGAATTCTGTGAAATCAATATAATTAATTTAAATGTGTTGTAATTAATTTTTACAGTCCAAGGGAACTCATACTTTATTACCAATAAAATTGATGCCCTTGTTGACGTACCAATTAATTTATTTTTCTTATGTCATATATATACTCCTTTTAGTCATCTTCTTTCTCAAATTCTTAAAGTAGATGGTGTAACTTATGTGTCTTTATTTCCCTCATGTTTTTCCTATAAAAGGCCCTCACTTTTGTTCTTTTCAAAACATTCCTTACTTACTTATTTTATTATAACTATATACAAGACTATTTATTATTATTTTAGTATTTACATTAAGCCATAATTCTAAACTTTTAAATAAAATAGAAATTATCCCTTTATCTTTTTAATTATTTGAGTAAAAAAAATCTTTAAAAGATAAGAGAAATACGTACACATTTTGAATCCTTTGAAATCCACTGTTGCCGTCCTTGGAACTCCTTGAAAACTCTTCTAGACTTGAAGGACCACCCAACAATTGGAGGCCTTTCCGAATTTTCGATGGCGCATCAATTACTTGAGGCCGGAGAACGTCGGGACCATCTCCATTTGAGGTATCCATAAGGATGAGTGAACGACGAAAACAACAAACGTCATATATCATGTGACTAAAATTTTTTGCTGCAAATGGGAATCAAACCGCGCTCCATAACTTAGGGTCATATATTGACTAAACGTCTTATATTTCATGGTAATGATTGAAATTACTATTTGTGAGTGACTTTGCACTCTTCACTCTCTACGTATTTTCTTTTTACTCAGCACTCTGTAAGTGGCATTAATTTGCTCATTTAACAGCGGGAGGTGTCTAGTAACTTGGAATTGAATTTTATTTATTTATTTTTCCTAGTTGAAAAAGATAGAGCAATTGTGTCAAGGGGTCTTTCAAGTCTAGAAGGTTACTCAAGGAGGTCAAAAGGCGGTAACAATGGGATTTATGGGCTCAGAATTTATGTACATATTTTCTTAATATTTTGATTTAATTACTCAAATAATAAGAAGTGGTTTCAGATACTAGTATAATTTATATTTTAGAATTACATAGATGTAAACACTAATTTTATAAAATATAGTAATAAAATTTCTAATTTATGTATTGTGAATTGGTAAAATAAGTAAGTAATGAATGAAAAGTACAAAAAGTGAGGGCCCTTTTATAGGAAAAGATGTGAGAAATAAAGACACGGAGTTAACACCACCTGATACAAGGGTGTGAGAAAAAAGAAACTAAATAGAGAGTGTATGTGAAATAATAAAAGATATACTAAATAGTGCATAAATAAAAGGTATCATTTTATTTGAAATAAAAATTAGAATCCCTTGGTCCGTCATATTTAGTACAGAAACATTTGATTTAAAATGTTGATTCAACAAAATCTAAATAAAGGAATTTGAAAAGTTTTTTTTTTATATATTTTATATATTTTTTATATTTTTTAGTACTATTTTTATTCCCTCTCATCTGTATTATTGAGCATGGTGTTAGGGAGTAAAAATGTATGTGACAATTACTTATTTCTATTAATTATTTACATTACTTATTGTACCTAGTTAGTTAGTTGTAAGTAATGCATAAGTAGTTAGTAGATGATTAATTATTAATAAGGATTAAAAGGCGTGTCTTCATCTCAGTAAGATAATTAATTATTTTACTGGGTAAGTCTAGTAGCCTGGCTGACAAATTGTGTTCTTAGTCCTAGAAGTAATAAATTATATTTTTTTTAAAAAAAAAATTATTCATTATAATTTTCAGTTGACTCTTGTCCTGATATATTTAAATTTTATTTTTTCCAGTTGACAAATTGTCCTGACAATAAAATTTTTTTAAAATTCATATTTAATATTTCAGTAGACATTAAGTCCTGTTAATTATTTAATTTTCAGTTGATTTAAAATTCTGATAATAATTATCATAAAATTGTTAATAAAAAATTTAAATTTAATTCTGCAGTTGATTATTATATAATCCTGGTTTTAAATTGTTTTGAATTAATAAATTGATTATTTTTTTAGTTGATTCTATCCTGAAAAATTTTATTTTATTATTTTTCTTTTAAATAAAACTAAAAATACAAACTAATTCATCTTATTGTCTCCCTCCCTCATTTCAGTAAAATTAAGAAATGACTGATCAAGGTGTCTCTGCTTCACATGAAGAGGAATTGAATTTAATCGATTATGATTAGGCTACTTCTGTGAGTTCTCATTTAACTAGAAAATTATCTCAAATTAATCAATCATTTCCCCAATCAGGATGTAGAGATGGAGGAAGTGGAAATTCTGGTAGAAACAACTCAGGAACAGAAACCTGTAATAAACCCCCCAGAAGAACTTCCAAAAGGCTTCAAAATAAAAAAGATGCCACTACCTCAGCAAGTAAAGAACCTTGCAACACACATAAAAGAATTTAGGACAGAAAACTTGAGATTGAGGTCAAGAGTAGATGCTCTAGAGGAAAAGGTAAGAAAGATAGATGCTTTTCTTCAAGAGAAGAGGAGACCTCCTCCCCCCAGGGATCTTAATCAATTGGCTCCCCAGCAGCCAGAGAAATTGGAAGTATCCAAATGGCAGTGGGATTGGCTGAACACTCAGTGGGATTACCTGTCTCAAAATCAACAGACTCAATCGCCCCAAGAAGGTCCATCAAGACCCAGCCAAGTCAACCCCACACCTCCTCACCCCTATCAAGGAGGAAGAAGAAGAAAAAACAATATGATCTTGCCCAGAAAACCTTGGTAAGCCCCTATATTGATTCTCAAGTACCATTTCTTGTAACTGATTCAGTTCCTTCAGGTAATTCTGGAAGAAGAGATGAGACTGTGAGACCTGTAGAGGCTGAGAAAAGTAGACAAATTTCTCAAATTTCAAATGTATCTAATCCTTCAGTTCTAATTTCTACTTCAATGATAAATCCTGATATGGCTATTATTGATGAAACACTTGAACCTGAGTTTCATGAGAATCTGGAAAGTTACTCTGTTTCCTTATTGAGAAACACTCCAGATGTAGCTAACATTAATGATGATTATTTGAGGGATATTATTGCTAAACAAAATCATACAATGAACAACATGCAACTGACTCAGAAATATAATAGTTTTTTAACTGAACAGGGTTATCAAGCATTGAGGAGTGAATCGCAGAGAGTCTCTGATGAATTGTTTCATTGCAAGGCAACCCATGAAATGAAAGTTGCTTTATGGAAAAATATCAAAAATGATTTGTCTAAACTGAAAGATACTGTATCTGCCTGATTCCAGGAGGTGGAGATAGATAAGATGAATCTGAAAAGATTGAATGACCATTTTTCATCTTTTCAAAATAAAAATCAGTTATCTTTTGCAACAATCAATGAGATTTTATCTAGTCTTCCAAGAGTGAAAACCAGACTAACAACCATTGAGGATAAATTGAACTCATTGTTTAATGATCAAAAATATTCTGACATTTCTTTAAAGGAACATATAGTACAGGATGCTCCAAGGTTACCTGTGGCTAGTTAATCTAAAGGAAAATTAGCTCCAGAAATACATGTTGATACCCCTGAGTTTCCATCAAAAGTTGATGATGCACCAGGATCTTCAGTAGAGGAATCAAACAATGAGATTACCTCACAACTAGAGAAGTTACAGCTGCTCCTTACTCAGAAACAATCTGGTACTAAGGAGACTCCTTCAAATCAAATAAATTGTCCAAAACTTGACCAGTACCCAATATTTGATGGTGATTCTTCTTCTGATTGGCAGCATTTTTTTGCAGAATTGATAACTTAAAAAACTCTTACAAACTCCCAGATGAGGAAATTGTGTCTAAGTTAATTTCTTTGTTTACCAATGTTTCCCTAATGTGGTATGAATCTGTTCTCCAGGACAGAAATGACTACTCATGGGAAGATTGGAAAAAATTGATTAATGCACAATTTGGTGGCTCCAAGTTCAGAATGGCTCAACAAAGGCAGTATGAGGAAACTAGATATAGCTCTTCCACTTATAAACCTATTGAGTTCTTAATGAAAAATGTAAAAATCTTGAGGGCAATGTACCCAAATATGGAGTTTGAGTTATGGAAGGACAGGATCCTTTATAAATTTCCAATGTCTCTGAGAGACTTGATAGTGGCTAGGACTGAGTTCTCCAGAGAACCTTCTTCTTTCATTAATACTTGCAATGAGATCCTTCTAAATAACAAGTATGATTCCAGAAGATTCATTCCTAGGACCCCTTTGGAGAAATCCTCCACTTACCAACAGAAACCTCTGGAAAAGGTTGGTAAACCTTCTGCCCCTGTTGCACCAAAAAAAGTATGCAACAAACACTTGCTTCAAGTTCAAAAAGCCTTGGCAGAAAGGCCATGTTTGTGACAAGAGGATAAATCTTGTTGAAAAAACTGAGGAGAAGGCTGATGACACAATATAACTGGATGATACTTCAAGTGATTGTGCCAGTAATATTTCATATGAATCTCAACAAGAAATCTAGATTCTGCAAGAATATATTCATTATTTAAATACTATTGATATTGATAATAATGATTTATCTACAGTTGAGGATTCTGAGATCATAAGGAAAATTGAGGATAGCTCAATTGTAATTGCCCCTCTCAAAGCACAAGTCTTGATCAATGGAACCAGCATGGAAGTTGTTCTGGATTCTGGAGCTGGAGTAAGTGTACTATCTGAAAAAGCACTTGCTTCAGTGAATCAAGACTATAAATCAAAACTGAGGCCTATCACTTCTGAAAATTGGAGAGGTTATGGCTCTGTTTTGTCCCCCATTGGTAAATACAAAGCCATAGTATTTTTAAATATAACCATGGTTTTGTAAGAGCTATTTGTGATTTTGTTGTCATGAAAAATGATAATTTAAGCAGTTGGTTTATCATAGGAAATGACATTTTAACCAAATATGGCATAAAATTAGATCCTTCAAACCAATGCTTCACAATGGGGATAAATGGGAAAAGAAAATTTAAGTTTTCCTCCCCCAAAAAATTATTAAAACCAGAATTGAACTCATGTAATTCTGTGTTTCAATATAAAGGAAGATCTACAATAGAAATGCATGCCCTTATGTCTGAAATCGACAATTCCTCTTTTTGAGAACAACTTTCTGGTGAGGATAATGATTCCATCATTAACTTGATAAAGTCTTTTCCTATGGCCTTTGCTCATGGGTCACATGAACTGGGATTAGTTAAAGAAGAATTGAAACTTTCATTGTCTTGTCCATTAACTGATATACCACCTAGTTTAAAGAAGAAGCCTTATCCTGCTTCTCCCACAAAGAGAAAAGATATTGAAGACAATATCTCTACCCTTTTAAAAATGAATATTATTGAAAAGGTAGTTGAAACACCTAAATATTGTGTTATCTCACCTGTCATAATTTCTTATGAGAAAGATAAAGCCAAGTTATGTGGTGATTTTAGAGCACTGAATACTTATACTGTTGATGATATCTATCCTTTACCTAGAATTAGCTCTATACATGCTACCTTACAGGGTGCTAAATATATCAGCTGTTTGGATGGTAACAAGGGATATCACCAGGTACCTGTTGAGAAAAATTCTCAGAATTTTCTGATGATTGCTATTTATATGGGTATTTATAAGTATGTTAGGATGCCATTTGGCCCTAAAAATGCCCCTTCAGTTTTCCAAAAAGTTATGGATAACACATTCCATCAGGAGATAATTGAAGGATGGCTGATGGTTTATATTGATAATATCATTATATTTTCAAAAAAATTTGAGGACCATCTCAACCACCTGTGTAAAGTGTTCCAAAAAAATGGATGAGATAAATATGAAACTTGCTTTGAAGAAATGTAAATTTGGTTTCCATTCTTTAAAAGTTCTTGGTCATGTTGTTTCAGGCTTACAGATATGTGTTGACCAAAACAAAGTGGAAGCCATACAACAGGTGAAGGCTCCTACTATATTTAGAGAGCTGCAGAGTTTTTTGGGAATGTGTGGACACTATAAACAGTATATTAAAAATTACCAAGTCATAGCTTTACCCCTTACCCAATTAACTATAAAGGATGTTGCTTTTGTCTGGAATAGTGAAAGACAAAGAGCCTTTGACACTATGAAACACTGTTTGATATCAGCACCTATTCTTGCTATACCTGACTTTAATCAACCATTTGTTTTATATACTGATGCCAGTTTTATTGGTCTGGGTGCTTCCCTCCATCAAAAACAAGTGATGAATGATAAAGTTTCAGAAGTATTAATTTGTTATATTTCAAGAACCTTGAGAAATAGTGAATTGAAATATGGTGCCACTCAGCTTGAATGTTTATCCGTAGTGTGGGCTCTAGAAAAGCTACATTATTACCTAGATGACCAGAAATTTGAACTTGTCACTGACTGAAGTGCAGTTAAATACCTTTTAAACTTGAAAACACCTAACAGACATATGTTCAGATGGCAGTTAGCTGTTCAAGAATACAGAGGGAGAATGACAATTATTCATAGGGCTGGTATTGTTCACTCAAATTTGGATATGTTATCAAGGTTACCTTTACCAAATGATGACTGTAATCCTGCTTATGATCCTGAGGATGAAATTATTCATATTCATGGGATATATGTGGTTGATATGGAGGAAGAGCTATTACAGCTTATCCTTGATTTATATGATAAGTACACTGACTTAAAAAAGTTATGCACCATATTAAATTATCCAAAGAATGCTTCAATACAAGCATTAATTAAAACCCTTCCACCAAAGTACCAAAAAGCTTTGGAAAAAGGTAAATTTCCAATTGATGAAGGATATCTATATTATAGAAAAAGTTGAGTAATGTCAATTTTATTCCTCCTTCTATGAAAGAAACCATCTTGAAAATTTGTCATGATGATATATTAGCTGGACATTTTGATCTTGAAAAAACAATGATCAGAATTGAAAACACTGCTTGGTGAGTTAATATGTCTGAAGACACAAAATTATATGTTGAATCTTTTGATTCTTGCCAAAAATCAAAAATATTGACTGGTAAAAGAGCTGGATTAATGCAACATATTGAAACTCCTGATGCACCATGGCAGATAATAAACATGGATTTTGTAACAGGACTACCTATTGCTGGAAAAGACAGTTATAACTCTTGTTGGGTTATTGTGGACAGATTCACTAAAATGTGTAAATTTATCCCTACTCACAAGGATGTTTCCACTAAAGAATTAGCTTTCTTATGGTGGTTTCATATGGTTAATACTGCTGATTTTCCTAAAGCCATAATATCTGACAGAGATCCTAAATTTACTTCTGAATTTTGCATTTCTCTGATGGATGTTTGTGGTTGTGATCTGAAACTTTCTACTGCCCATCACCCTCAGACTGATGGTTTAGCTGAAAGAATGATTCAGACTCTAGAGGACATGATAAGAAGGTACTGTGCCTTTGGCCTTGAGGATAAAGATAATGACAGATTCACTCATGATTGGGTTATCTTACTTCCTGGGTTAGAATTTGCCTATAATAGCACTGTTAATTCTGTCACTCAAAGAAAGCCTTTTGAGCTCTGGCTTAGATATGTTCCAAATACTCCTTCCCAAATTCTCAATAACAAAATACCTAAATTGGATATACATCCTGGTGTAAAATCTTTTCTTCAAATGTAACAACTTTTCAGAAATCATACTCAAAAATGTATTGAAAAAGCATTTGAATATGAGAAGAAGAGATGGGACAAATCCCATAAGTAATACACTTTTAAAAAGGGTGATGAAGTGTTGATTTCTACAGTCCACTTCAATTTACAAGGAAATAACAAATTAAAAGACCCATTTGTTGGTCCATTTTTTGTCAGAAGAATGATTGGAAAAAATGCAGTTGAGGTTATTTTTTATTCTCCATATGGCAGAAAACATCCTGTTTTTCCAATATCTCTTCTGAAACCTTACACATCCAATAGTGATTTATTTCCAAAATGGAGGGGAAGACCAAAGAAAACCCCAAATGAAATCACTGAAACAGCAGAAATTGAAAAAATTCTGAATGACAGAATAGTCACTGCTGAAAAAGGTACAGAATACTTATTGAGATTCAAGAATAAATCATCTGAATATGATTCTTGGATACCTGGGAAGGAGATATCTAATCTCCCTACTCTACTAAAAAAGTATAAAAAGAAAAAATCATAGCATTTTTTTTATTGTTTTTTTTTAGAGTGAGGGAGTGTTAGCTGGGCTACTAGACTTACCTGTTAAAATAATTAATTATTTTACTAAGGTGAAGCCACACCTTTTTGAAAAATACTTATTAATATTTAATTATTTAACATTTACTTATATATTACTTACAACCAACTAAGCTAATTATATTAAGTAGTGTAAATAATTAATTTAAGTAAGTGTCCCATACATTTTTACTCCCTAACACCGTGCTCAATAGTACAGTTGATTGCAAATAAAAATTAATAATAAAATTATAATAAAAAAATCTTACAATTATTATATTACTTCATTGAGAGATCTGGAATTCTGTGAAATCAATATAATTAATTTAAATGTGTTGTAATTAATTGTGAAAGTCCAAGGGAACTCATACTTTATTACCAATAAAATTGATGCCCTTGTTGACATACCAATTAATTTATTTTTCCTATTTCATATATATACTCCTTTTAGTCATCTTCTTTCTCACATTCTTACAGTATATGGTGTAAATTATGTGTCTTTATTTCCCTCATGTTTTGCTTATAAAAGGCACTCACTTTTGTTCTTTTCAAAACATTCCTTACTTACTAATTTTATTATAGCTATATACAAGACTATTTATTATTATTTTAGTATTTACATTTAGCAGTAATTCTAAACTTTTAAATAAAATAGAATCTATCCCTTTACTTCTTTAAATTATTATTTGAACAAAAAAAATCTTTAAAAGATAAGAGAAATACGTACACATTTTGAATCCTTTGAAATCCACTGTTGCCGTCCTTGGAACTCCTTGAAAACTCTTCTAGACTTGAAGGACCACCCAATAAACACCCTCAACCTTGTGCATAGGCCATCCTGTGACACACTATTAGGTTCCCTAATAATCTCACCCTCTCACAGTAGTTCAAAATCTGTCTCTTTTCAATTGCCCTAGTTACCTCATATTACCTCAACTCTCTCTGTACTTAATCTATAGTTGCCTGCTTTTCCTTTCATGCCCTTGCTGGGTGAGATTGTATGAAATAAAATAAAAAAATAAAAATATGAATATGAATATGTGATGCAAAATGCATAAAAGATAATGTGAGGTCTGGTATCTTGTAAAATTTAGTTGTATTGATGTGATTTGGCATGAAAAATAGCTAATTTCCATTAGCTATTTGACTGATTTCATGTGAGGTAGGATTAATTCAATATCTTTTGCATAAGTATGAAAAAGATTCCCATGATTAGGGGGTTTCAGTTCTGGAAAATCCACACTTATCTTAAGTGCAGATTTCAAAGCAAATCAGCACTTAAATTTTGCAAAAAAGTCACTTATTTCAAAAATGGGTATCATTTATTACTTCAAATCAGCACTTTTCACAATTTTTTTTCACAACAGCATGTTGGCTACATAATCCCTTCCTTTCTCACCCCATCCCTGTCAAATGAGACATGCAGACCTCTATTCCCTCATCAATTCTTGGCACACACTCCTCACTGAGATTTGAAAAATTTTATTGCAGCATTTTAACCAGGCATGTTTTTTTCCTTCTTTTTTTTATTTTAATCTGTCAACCTCTTTTCTCATAACATGCCAGTTTCATAACGCCTCCCAGAAAATCCAACACCCAAAAGGCAACTCAAAAAAATGCTTCATCACAAATGTCTTCCTGTAATTCTATCCCCTCACCAGATAGATCAAAGTCTGGACAGCTAAAAAATGAAGATTATCTCATCATCATCAACTTCCTTAATATTAAATCAAATTATTATGTGTTTTTTGGATGTGAGAAGTCCACCCAAATTGGATGTCCACCCTCATCAAAGGTCAATGGCTTCTTGTTAATGGAAAATGAAGTAAAAAAGAAAACAAAAGGGAGAATTGACATCAATCCTATGCAAATGAAGGAGAGGCTCAAAAGTTATCAATCCAAATATAAAAATGCTCACTTTTTTTCCGCTTTCACTAGCTTTGGTATTAATGATGATGATTTGGAGATTGAAATTACTACTGTTTCAGAAAAGCTCAATTTCATGTGTTCTTTCTATAAGGAAATGGATAATCTTTTTGGTTCCCAAGTATATGTAAACCCTTGGTTTTTACACGATACTACTAAGGATATGCTCTCTGGATCTCAACAAGCCAATAATCCTCCCAAAACACTTGAAACTCAAGGACATAAATCCCATCCAGCTTCTAACCATAGTTCACCTTAAGATGATCCTGACTATCAAGAAGAACAATTATTTTGGAGTAGATCTGGGTCCTCAGAGCCCCAAAATTTTAATGTATTTTTACTTTCTCTTTTTTCTTCAATTCTTTTCAAAATTTCTCATTTTTTCTTTTCTAGTCTTTTCCTACTCAAACTCAAATTTCTAAAAATATTAACAATTCCAGAAATGACAATCCTGATTTACAAGCTGCTTTAGATGAACTTCCTGAACCCTCTAGCTCAAACTCCAAAATAAAGTGTCAGGCTTCAAGTTCAATGAACTTGAACCATCTTTTAAAACATGGTAATACTTCAACCACCTCTTTATCTTCCCTTGATGATTATTTTGAGAAGAAAGATTTAAGTAAGATTCAGTCACTGTATATCTTCTTCAATAACATATTATTTTTTTTTCTATTCAATTTTCTCAGCAAAATCCTCTATTGCAAAAAATGGACTTGACTTTGAGAAGATGAAATTTAATCGTATGCTCATGAAAGATGAACGGTCCTTAGATTTGGAGGAAATTTTTTTTTGCTTCAATCAAAATTTAAAAAGGCTAAATATGAGGAAGAGGAGATGGAAAGAGCTCACCTTTTCTTGGCAAAAACAAAAGACTGTGAATTCCAAAGAGAAATGGCCAGTTGTGGATTGGAAATACAAGAATGTTTTTAAATAAAGAATTCATTACAGAATGTATAAAAAATGACCAATCTTATGAGGAAATTAAAAAATTACTTGACTTATTTAATTGATTAATTGTTTTTTTGGTTAAATTAATTTAATTTTATTTCTTTTTGGTGATAATTTCATATGTGCTGAATTTTTGAAGGTCTTGATTCTAGTTGATTTTTTTTGAAAAAATTTGAAAAACTCATATATTTTTTCTTCTTTACATTCAAAACATTAAATTTGCTTTTCTAAATACAGCTAAGTCAAAAAAACTCTATATCTGTTTTAAAAATTTGGCAATACCCTCCCTTGCATTTTATTGAAGCATGGTGTGGGTATCACCAAAATTTTTCTAAGTCATCAATTTCACATGTCAGATTTTAAAATTTGGTAATACCCTTCCCTGCATTTTATTGAAGTAAAGGGTGAAAATAACCAAAATTTAATATAATTCCATAAATTAATAAATAAATAAACAAGATATCTCAAATTTACTGGTTTTAAAGTAATGACAATTCTTCAAGCCAAAATGTGGACCAAGTCTAAAAACTAAGTTTAGGATGTTCCACAGGTATAGGCAAGAGGAACCACATGAAACAATTTAATATTATCATGATTACCTTTTATAAAACACAAGGTCATTGGCTCATGAATTTAGTTTATTAAATTGAAATATCAGATTTATTTATTAAAAATTTATGAAAGAGTAAAAAATATTCAATGACTTTACAAATCCTCAAACTTTTTTTATCTACCTAAAGGTTTGTAAATTTATTAATTTTACCTTCTTTTTTTACCTTGTTGATTTTTTGGACTAACTTTTGACTGATCTGATAAGAGAATCAAAAATTAGTGAAGGGTTTGACATATGAAAATGGTAAAAAAAGAAAAAAAACACCTTGATGTAAGGGCAGAATAATAAGTAAAGATAAAGGTAGTTTGAGAAATCTGGAAGGATAAATTCATGATGTAAATGTTATGTTATGCATTATGAAAAAAATAAATGTGAAATTGGGGAAAAAGGGCTTACCTTTAAAGGTCAATATCTCAGCAACCACTGAGCCAAATTCTAATTGGTTTTCTGGAAATGAAATATAGGTTTCTGAAGTATCTTCAGCTAATAGGGCAGTATATTTGAATAAACCTAAACCTAATACTGACTCTTATTTTCAAAATTTAACAGAAACTTAAAAACTTAAGATTAAATTTCAAAAAGAGGGAGATAAAAGCCTAGATAACCATAGCAATCTGGAAGGATAAATGCATAATGTAAACTTTATGGTATGCATTATGAAATAAATAAAAGTGAAATTTGAAAAAAGTCTCATCTTTAAAGGTCAATATCTCAGCAACCAATGAAAAAAATTCAAAGTGGTTTGCTAAAAATGAATAATAGGCTTCAGATGTATCTTCAGCTAAAAGGACAGTTGATTCAAAAAAACCTAACCCTAATTCTGACTCTGCTTTTCTAAATTGCACAAAAACTTGAATAGTGATGATGAAAATTCAAAAAAGAGGGAGATAAAAGCCTAGATAATCATCAGATAAGAGTTTCAGAATCCTTATTCTTTAATTATGCAATATAAAAATGTGAAATAAGATAAGAGAAATTTGAAAAAAAGGCCCAACTTCAAAGTTCAAAATCTCAGCAAAAACTGAACCTAATTCAAACCTGTTTGTGTTAAGTTAAAGATACACTTTAGGAGAATCTTCAGTTAAAGGAAATTTGATTAAAATAAACCTAACCCTAATTTGTTATATAAAAAATGAAAGAAAAAATGTCAAATTGGGAAAAAAGGCTCAAATTTAAAGGTTAATATCTCAGCAACTACTTAACAGAATTCAAATCTGTTTATTGTAAATGAAAGATAGCCTTCAGAAGAATCTTCAGTTAAAAGAACATTAGATTTGAATAAACCTAACCCTAATTCAGAGTCTGATTTTCAAAATTTTACAAAAACTTGAGAATTGATAATAAAAATGACAACATGAGGAGTTATATAAGTCCAATGTTATCCAGATTTGAGTCCTACATATATTTAAGTATAAAATTTTCATAGAAAGAATGAGATATTCTAGAGACATGAAGAAAAGGAGATGAAATGTACCTTAATTGAAAGGTAGGAAAAATAGAGTGAGAAAGAGTGAAGTTGGAATTTGGTGGAAATTGAATATGGAGCAAGTTATATGCTTAAATAATGTGCAATGTTTGTGCTTCAATGACATGGAACCAAAAAAAAGTGAAATAGGAGAAAGGGGGAATGATACTAAGCCAAGGAGCAATGTAGAATAGTATGATAGAGCTAAAAAAAAAAGAAAGAAAAGAGGGAGAGAAGGAAAAGGTTTAATTTTACCTTTAAAATGAAAAAATAAAAAATTACTAAAAATTTTAGATACAAAAAATAAAAAAAATTAATCAGAAAATATATAAGTAAAAATGAAAAAATGACTTACCTGGAGAGATGAGTTGAGAAAAAAATTGACTTCAAATTATTTGAGGGTTGAAAGTGGAGAGGAGGAAATGGATATAAGTGATGAAAGAAAAAAAAGAATGACTGAAAAATTATTCAATTGCAGAAAGTATGGGGTTTCATGTTGAGATGATGAAGGAAAACAAAGAGACTTGAAAAAAAGAGACTATAACAGAAAATTCAAAATCAAAGTGAATATGCAAATAAGAATAAAAATTCTAAGGAAAAATTTCTGAGAAATCCTGAAAAACTGTCTAAAACTTTGTACAGATAGGTTAAGAAGTGTTTTGATGGTGTACTTGAGGCTTTTTTGGAGGAAGGTAATGTTTCCTGAACATTTTTGATAAAAAAATAAAATCTTCAAGATCAGAATCAGAATCACAATAAGAGTCCAAGAGGTGATCAAGAGCTATGAAAGTCATTTCTTGATGTAATTTATCATGATTTGAGAGTGAGAAAGGAATGACTCTTATAGGTTATAAAAATGTAAATGATGTATGATGTTTCGAGTTATAAAGTGCTATGCTGCAGAGTGCTGTGTATGAATGGGATGATGCTGACAAATCAATGAAATGGGATGTTATGGTGAAATCAGCACTTTTGGTTGATAATTGTGGATTTGAGTAAAATAAGTGACTTATTTCATTTTGAAATCCAACAGTGTTGGGGCTATTGTGTTTTGGAAATCCACACTTAAATAAGTGTGGATTTGGTCAAATTTAAGTGCAGATTTACCAGAACTGACACCCCCTATTGTGTGCACTGAAATATAATTTAATATGCTTTAATTTAAACTCCATTATGAGATGCAATACACATGAAGAGTAGATATTGCATGACAGTAGGCAAAAGAGCATGAGACATAACACCATGCACCAAGTAAGATATCCCTGATAGGGATATCCAGCACAAGTTAGGGATATTTTAGGGAGACACATAAGGTCAGAAAAATAAATGTAAGAAAAGTAAGTGCAAGAAAAATAAGTGTGAGAAAGGTAAATGTTAGAAAAATCATTTGCGACCATGAGAATTTTTTTTTGAAAAAAAAATTGTAAAAAAAAAGATAAAAAATGAAATAAATAATCATTTTTCTTGAAAAAAAATATAAATTTTTTTTCCCCCATGGCTGCAAGATATTTCTCTTACACTTATTTTTCTCACATATTTTTTTGCACACATTTTCCTTACACATATTTTTCTTGCACATATTTTTATATCCTTATGTCCCTCCCTACAATATCCCCAACTCGTGCTGGCTATCCTCATCAAGGATATGTTACCATGTGTGTAGTGCATGCAATAGCCTCATTGCTTTGAGTCATTAACAATCAGAAAGCCCTGCTTTCTTAATAACAATTCCACAAAAAATAATAATAATAAGAATTGACCAAAATTTTCATCATCTTGATTTCACATCACCAATGGGTAGATCTTACAGTCTAGTGAAAGTGGGCTTGAACAACCTTGAGCCTTTATTTTTTGTGGGAGGCAGTCAGATAAGGTTTTTTTCTGCGATTCATTTGAAGAATCCCATCCCATGGGCACAGCGATGAGCATTTCTTGACGATACATCTGAGGTAAGTTTGATAGTGATTTCATTCAGTGTTGATGAATCTAAATTTTGAAAAAGATGCAAAAAAGTTGAATGAGAATAGAAGGTGAAAGAGATGAAAGAGACGTATGAAATACATACCTATAGAAAGTCAAAGAGGTGATAAGCTAAGGAGTGAGATTTGAGGTAGGTATTGTGGGTATTGTGGGTGATGGTGGTAAGAGAGAAAATTGAAAAATGGGCAAAAAAAATTGGCCAGAAAACTTGTCTGGCCACTGTCCAGTGGGGTGACAAAAGGTTGAATCCGATATTGGAGGTTGTTTTGAACTTGCCCCATCTTCGCCAGTTTACTTCAGCACAACAATAATCTCCGCCACCATCATTTTTTTTGTATTTTAATTTTGCACCCTTCTTTCTTCAATTGTAAGTTTCTTTTTATTTGTTATCATACTTTTTTTTTTATTTTAAACTTCTCAAATGAATTTGTTTTTCTTTCTTGAAATTTGTTTAGATGGCGAGCGAGAAATCTGCAAAAAAGTACTATACAACTGAAGAAAAAGCTACAGTTGTCCAGTTAGTGAGCAAGGGAATCTCTACAAGAAATGTAGCATCCTTATTAGAAATGCCTCGAACATCTGTATCTTCCATTATGTCAAGATACTGTCAGAGGGGCACAGTCTGAACTCCAAAACCAAAGGGGCACCCCTTGAAAATGAGTGACAGAGATCTTTGGCAGTTTGCATGTGTTCTAAAAACTAATCCAAAAGCAACATTAGCTGAAATAACTGACTCACTGTCTGCTAATGTTTCTTGCCGAACTGCCCAAAGACATGCATATGAGCTTGGATTCCACTGCGGAGTTGCTGCTGAAAAACCATACTTAAACAAAACTCACAAGCAAAAGAGACTTGCATTATCTAAGGATTACTTAAGCTGGACTGTGGATGATTGGAGAAGGGTTATTTTCTCAGATGAATCAAGTTTTGAGATTGGAAAGAAGTCAAAAAAAACATTAGTGTGGCGAAAGAATGGTCAAAAATTTCAGGAGGAGATGATTCAACCAACTTTTAGAAGTGGACGCACATCAGTTATGGTCTGGGGTGCTTTTTTTAATACTATAAAAGCACCTCTCACATTTCTTCCTCAAAACCAACGGAAATCAACTGATTTTGTTCTGAATGTTTACATGGATACCCTTCTCCCTTTTCTTGCTAAGCATGATCCAACTTGCAAACTCATCTTAATGGAAGATAATTCTCCAATTCACACATCTCTTCATTGTAAAAACTATAGATCAAAAGAAAACATTCATAAAATGGAAAATTGGCCTTCTCAATCTCCGGATTTGAACCCTATAGAAAATGTATGGCATAAACTCAAAACTACCATTCAAGACTATTATCAGCCAAAAAATATCAACCAGATGAAGATTGCCCTCAAGATGGCTTTGGAGAGCTTTCCTGATAGTTTTCTAGAAAATTTAGTGGCATCAATGCCATCTCGAATGGAGTTTGTTGTCAAGGCACATGGTGGAACCACCCCATGGTGACTGAAAACAAAATATTTTTTTTCTCTGTGAGTTTTTATTATTTTCAAATTCTGTTTGGTGCAAATTTTCATTACTCTATCCAAAATAACTAATGGTATTTTTTTCATATTTTTTAGATGTTTCCTCACTAACTTGAAAAATTAAGCCACAAAAAAGCTGTAAATCTATATGGGGAAACTATTTATTTTCATTTTTTTGCTATTATATTCTTATTCTAGAGTCTCTATTCTAACATATATCAAAGTTATATAGAAGTTGAATAAAAGGTTTATGAGTAATAAATAAATGAATTCGGATTCAACCTTTTGTCGGGGTACTGTACATGCTCTAAGCATAGGCCCAAAGTTCACAATTTATCTCACCGTGCATCATTAACCACTATCTTTCTTCCCTGAAGACAATCAATCACTTTCAGGATATACATAAACCGTTAAATTCAATACATACGAACGATACATACCGACTGTAATAAAGACGAACTCTTAAAGAAAGATAAACAGAAAGCGAAGTCACAGTTTCCGTTGCTGATTGCAAGACAATAATTCAGTTAAAACAGAAATAATCAAATAAAAAAGTGAATTCCCGAATGGGCGAAGTGAAACATACTGCCAATATGAATCTGGAAAACGAAACGAAGGATGTTGATCCGATTGTGTTATCCCTCTTTGCTAATCGTTCGTCCATCATTTACTTAATTATTCAGACAATCTGTTACTGTTGTTTTATCATCAAAGTGTTCTCTCAACATTTTTAATGAGAGGTTTGAAAAGGGTATGCGCATACCAAAGGAATTTACTTCGGTAAATTTTCAATTGAGTTTGGCTAGTTAGTTATTGACTGGCAATAGCTTTAAAAATTGGATTCATTGGCAAATAATTAAGCCTTACAGAGCAACTATTACTTTTTTACTTTTTTATTTTATTTTAGATATCTTATATTTTGAATTACTAAAAATGATATGAACAATTGAATTAGACACACATTCTCTCCAGAAAATGCTGTTCAATTTTTTCTTATAAAAATATTAAATTTATAATGGTCTATTGACCCATAAAATACTGTTGTTTTTTTCCTTATCTCATAGGCTTCATGGCTATTGCTGAAGTATGACCGTTTATAATATCTTGATTGGGCGATTTCGATGCTGACTTATATTTTATGTGCATGCCTCATTTTTTGAAATTTTTGAAATTTTTATTTGTTTGCATGAATGTGCATTATCTGGATTGCAACTTAGGCTATGGGAAGGAGTCTTCAGCAAACATCAATATCTACAAACATCAAGTGAGCTCTTTTCCTAACATTTTATAAAAAAACTTTTTCTCTTGAAAATAGTAAATAGCGGAGATCCCAAAGCAACGAAAACTATTGGTTTGATGAAGACTGATGAATTTATTGACATGTGCCATTCATTCTTTGTTGATATTTTATTGACTTGAATGGTAACATTTACCAAAACTCTAAGGGAACGATTGGATTATTCATGTGCCATTTTTAGTCCTGATGGAGACCTAGTTGCAAACGTAGGTTTAGAGGCGAATCGTTCACAAATCAGAACCAAAATATGCTGACGGAAAGTTCTGTGTTGGCCGATGCTATTCGTATCACGGCGAATCAAACTATATTTGTTGATTTTTTATGATTTTCAGGCCCCTCATCTTCCTGTTCATTTGGGATCGATGTCTTTGTAAGTTTTTGGACGAAAAATTTATGTCATACTCTTCCTCCTCATTCCATGGCGCCTTTTAAGCTCGTTAGCTTGTATGCTCTAGGATACTAAAAATAAATTAAAGAATGAATAAATCGTTGAACTGATTGAAATTTGTTTACGTTTTCGCCACACTTTTACACCATCGTGTTCCATTGGACTTTGATGTTAAATATAAAAGTGCTGTAAAATATCAAATTGGGTTGCTAGGCGAGGACGGTATCAATCAAGGAGATGTGCTTTTGTCTAACCATCCTTGCGCTGGTGGAAGGTTAGTTTGTTTGAAATTCATTTTTCGTTGTTTCAACTTCAATAAGTTTAAGCAATTCTCACAAATGCTTGCAATTTTGGATGTTGCTGCCATAATAGCCATTTACCGGATATCACGGTAATATCTCCAGTCTTTAATGATTCTGGAGAGTTGATATTTTTTACAGGTTTGTGAATTTTTCGAGATTTCACTTGTATTAAATTTAATAGCGATCTGATAGTTTCTTTTTTGAAATTGGCACTTGCCTTATCGACTATTATCATGGTCGATAGCCAGTAGAGCCCATCACGCGGATATTGGTGGTATTTCTCCCGGATCGTCAGTTTTTAGAATCATCTTTTCTCCACATCTTTGAATATGGACTTGAAATTTAGTTGATTTCCTTACCTGGGTATATAAAAAATCCTGACCATCTTTGGATGGTTTGTTTTTTACAGAATGCCAAGTACATCAACTACTATTTTCCAAGAAGGCGCCCAAATAAGGTCCTTTAAGATTGTCGAAAATGGGATGTATCAGCGGGAAAAATTAATATTTCATTTGCTTGAAGAACCTGCTAAGTATGAGGGCTGTTCAGGCACTAGGTGTTTAAAAGATGTTGAGAGTGATTTAAAAGCTCAGATTGCTGCTAATAACAAAGGTGTGATACTCGTATCCTCTTTTTCTGATAGGCCTTTGAGTTATTTTAACTCTTCAGATTTTGATTTTATGGACCAGGTGTCAATTTGATCAATGCACTCATTGAAGAGTATGGTTTAAAGGTTGTTCAAGAGTACATGGGCCATGTAAGTTTGATCAGCGACATTTAATTTAAAATCAAAATAAATTATTTCAGGACAACGATTTTCACACAATATTTTCTGCTTTATCCAGATTCGAAACAATGCAGAACTATCTGTTAGAAATTTGCTAAAAGAAGTTGTGAAAAAGAAAGGAAGCAAAAAATTATGGGCTGTTGAGTATCTTGATGATGGCACGCCAATTGAGCTAACTGTGACGATAGATGAGTGCAGTGGAAGTGCAATTTTTGATTTCACTGGGACTGGGTACGAGAGTGTTGGTAAGATAATATATTCTTATTCAGTGATCTATTTGTTGAAAAATCATTTTTGATATGATAAAATTAAAAGAGGATGTACTTATTTTTATATATTGCAATTTGAACGATGTCGAAACTGGACGATAAAATGGGGTTTTCCATAGGTAATTTAAATACACCCATCAGTGTGACATATTCCGCCATTATCTACTGTCTGCGAGCGATGGTTGACTGTGCCGTGAGTAGAAAAGTTGGAACCATCCCGGCTTTTACTAATTTTTACGCTATAATAGACAAGACTAACTAGGTTTACCATGGATCTTATTTATACTATATTCTAAACCCAATAAAATAATGATGATCAATATAACAAGATTCCTTTAAACCAAGGTTGTCTTTATCCAATCGAAGTCAGGATTCCTAGTGGCTCTATCCTATCGCCTTCAAATACTGCAGCCGTTGTCGGTGGTAACGTTGAGACAAGTCAAGTGATAACAAGCGTCGTTTTGAAAGCCTTTGAAGCCTGCGCTTCTAGTCAGGGAACGTGTAATAATCTCACCTTTGGAATCGGAGGACATGACAGTGAAGGAGGATATATTCCTGGATGGGGATATGTAAGTACTGGTGTTTCTTAAGTGTGCCATTTATTTTTAGAAAACCAACTTGTAAATCACACCTTTGATGGATGTGTTGTTTCTGGCTCATTATGAGAGTGTAGTATGAGACAATCGCAGGAGGAAGTGGTGCCGGACCAACATGGGATGGAACAAGCGGGGTCCACACGCACATGACCAACACCCGTATCACGGTCAGTTTGATAATTCTTTTTTATTCTGGATGGACTTTTTGATACATCTCATATTTCTATTGTGGTTTTTTTCTCGATTGGATATTGTTTCCTTCTTTTCCTTTTTCGTCATGGATTTTGATCTGGGCTAGGATCCTGAAATTTTGGAACGTCGCTATCCAGTGATTCTTCACCAATTTTCTCTACGCGAGGGGTCTGGGGGAAAAGGCCAACACCCAGGAGGTGAAGGTGTAATCAGAGAGATTGAGTTCCTAGAGTCAGTTCTTCTTCACAATTTCGATAATTTAGATAAACGATTATAATTTATTAACTAAGTGATCGATTTTATCAATAATTATTGGAATGTATTTGTGTTGTCAAATTTAAAATTTTATTCAAAGCCCAATGGAAGTTTCGATTCTTTCTGAAAGAAGGGTTCAGCGTCCATACGGATTAAACGGGGGTCAACCTGGACAATGTGGTCAGAATCTATGGATCAAACAACAAGAAATAGGAAATTATGAGAATAATGAATTCCTACTTACTTCAGGGTTACTTTTTCATCATTGGTTTTTTGTCTTAGTATGTGGTATTGAAGACTGATTTGATTTAAATTAATTTTTCTTGATATTTTTATTCTCGGGCCACTGGGGTTACAAAACGTCAGATCGAAAGTTGAGGAGCTCAAACCAGCCAGAAGGATCAACTTAGGTAGCAAAAAATCGGTCAAAATGGCTCCATTCGATAGAATATTAATTTATACACCTGGAGGTGGGGGGTTCGGAACATCTACTGATAAACCCAACGATTGCCAAATCAAATCGGCTGCTCAAGGTCATGATATTGACCCAATTAAAAGTTTCAGATATGATGTTCGTGGTAGTTTAATGGATCGCCAAAGAATGGCTGAAAGTGCTTGAATTTGTTGTTTGATTTTAAAGAACGTACGAATTCCTTGTTATCATGACTATCAGCCTATGGCAAGGCTTTTTTGATAAAGTCAATCAAATCAAAAGATGGATTGATAATAATAAGCTCTTTACAGGAATTATAAAGCAATAACAAGTGAATTTCACTTACTTTTAAAGTTCAAATGAGCTTTAATGAAGTGTGTAATACTAGTTCCAAAGAATTCAATAGGGGGTATCAATGTTCAGGGATCCGCAATTAGGGATCAGGAATTTTTTTTCCCGGGATCAGACATTATTAATTGCGGAAGATTCTTATCCACTAGCCCCGGGGCTAGTGGATAAGGAATCCATCATAATGCATTATCCTGCCTCTTATACCTCAATTTCCGTTCCTACTTTCTGATCCCAAACTCATCACATCCATGATGGATTTTTAAGAAAGTCACATGACTTATAATTGCTGATGCCATCCTTAAGTCTCTCTTCACTCTATGCTACTTAATTTTGGTGGCGAACACTTAAGTTTTTTTTCTATCTACACACCCCAACTGCACATTTGGCAGTGAATTCCCACTTCCCACTCATCACCTAAACCTTCTACCAACACCTATACTACTGACAACAATGAAGCACCTCTCTACTAGACAGCTACTTCACTCCACTATGAATGCTACCACTTTACTTTTAGTTCTCTACTATAAATCTGACTCTAATTTGGAAGATGCTTTAGCCTATTTTTGTTTTCTTTCCAAAAAGCATTACCTCATTTCCAGGGGGCCAAATCTTTATCATGATCCCCAATATGATCTCCGCTCCATTCTCAACATTCCTCAACTAAACTTCACTCAGCTATTTAGAACTTCACCCAATTCTTTCTTCAAACTTTATCAACTCATCTCTGAACATCCTATCTTTCATAACACTTCCCATAACAAACAGCATAATCCTGCCATTCAACTTGCTGTTGCACTATGTTGCTTTGGCTCAAATGGAAATGGCGCAGCTGTAAGACGTTTGGATAATCTATTTAACATAGGATATGGTATGGTGATATTATACACCAAGCGCTGTATGATTGCTATCCTTTCCCTCAAGTCTCAAACACTTGCTTGGCCAACTCCAGAACAACAACTTGAATCCTCTCAAGTAATGCAAGCCAAAGGTTTCCCTGGCTGTGTAGGTTTTGTTGATGGCACAACTATACCTTTGAGTCAAAAGCCTGCTCATGATGGGAACCATTATTTTGATCACAAAAAAAGGGTTATTCAAAATCTTCTCCAGTTTCTCATCATTCATGAACTAACTTTTTATCTTCCTTCTAGATACTCTATTGCCATTCAACTTATATGTGATTTCAATAAAAAATTTATTGCTTTTCACAGTGGCTGCCCCAGATCATGTCATGACTCTTCCATCTTCCAAAGAATGAAGATTTCTCAAACCCCAGACTCATACTTTGAGGAATCTCAGTACCTCCTTGCAGACTCAGCTTATGCAAGTGAAAAGTACATCATACCTCCTTTCCATGGTGCAAGTTTAGAAAATGACCCCAAAACTAAATTTAATTATCACCTTGCCCAATCAAGAGTACATATTGAACACACTATAGGTATTTTAAAGGGACAATTTTCTAGTCTTCTAGAACTCAGAATCCAATTTTAAAAAAAATTGGAGATCAAAACTGCAAATCATTGGATCATGACTTGTGTTATACTCCACAATATCCTAGCTGATTTAAAGGATGAGTGGAATGATCTTTATGAAGAAGAGGTTTCTGAACCAGCACCGGCTCTCCCCTCCCTTGAATCACAAAACATTCAATCAACCGGCATACAATCCATTATAATGCCAATTAATCTCCAACAGTTCACTTCACAACTTTTAAAATTTTATTTTGGTGCTCTCCACATGTCCAAATTGTGTAATTTATTCACTTGGTTTGGTATTTTTGTTTGATGAAATTCATCTTTTTTTTTGAATTTATGGTGTGGTCTTCCAACATTGGCAGACACCTTTTTTGCTCTGTTTGGCATTGTTTTGGTATGTCTTAATTGGCATTGGTTGAATAATTGAGTGTTTTTCTAGTTTTATTCAGTGAATATTGGGACTACAGGTATGTGGGTAATACCATTGGATAGCCCCGGTGTTTCTCTATATTTGATGTCTTGATGATATTTTTCATATTCCAAGTTTTAAGGGGTCATTTACTCATTTTTCATTTCTAGAAGATAGCTGTTTATTTTTTTCATGTTTTATGGGCTAACCTTAAGTAGTAGGGTTAAGTTCTTAGTACCATTAAGTAGAGCTAATTTGGCTCTATATTTTATGTTTCAATTTTGTCATAGCTTAATTTTGTGATTTAAGGGTTTTAGTAGTTGTAGTGGATTTCTCTAAGTATTTTGGGCTATATTGGAGGTTTTTAGTGGTTTTCTGGCTTCAAGGTGTTCCAGCTGCCTCTAGAAAGGCCTCCTGATATTGGGCAGACCCCCCGCCTTGGTGCTAGCTTCTCTTTTTTTTTGGATGGCTCATTGGTTTTCTTTCACCAGCTCATCATGAAATCACATATTTTGTCAGTGTTTTTTTCATTCATCACTCATATCCTTTTATTACCTCTCCTCAAACATCAGTCAAATATTTTCAATTCCTCTATTTCATTCCTCTATTTCTCATCTCATCTCTCCAGGTAAGTCATTTTTTTTTCTTATTTTTGGTTTTTTTTTACTTGCTAATAATTTATTTTTTATCTTATTTTTTTTGTCCTTTTTTTTTATTTTTTTTTGTCCTGTAAGTGCTTTTTTTTTGTTTTCAAGGTTAGACTAATTTTGTTATTTTGTTTTGTCTTTTTTATCTTTTTTTCACCCTCCATCATTCCCCTTTCCCCCCTCCTTTCTCCCCTTCTTGGCCACCTCATGTCCCCCCCTTTACCCCCTCCTTGTCTTCCTCCATAACCCCCCTTTCTCCCCTTCTTGGCCACCTCAACTCCCCCCTTTAATCCCTCCTTGCCCACCCCAACCCTTTCTTTACCCCCTCCTTGCCCGCCCCTTCACCCCCCTTTACCCCCTCCTTGCCCGCCCCTTTACCCCCCTTCACCCCCTCCTTGCCTGCCCCTTCACCCCCCTTTACCCCCTCCTTGGCCCCCTCAAGCCCCCCATTTACCCCTTCCTTGGCCCCCTCAAGCCCCCCCTTTACCCCCTCCTTGGCCCCCTCAAGCCCCCCTTTACCCCCTCCTTGGCCCCCTCAAGCCCCCCCTTTACCCCCTCCTTGGCCCCCTCAAGCCCCCCCTTTACCTCCTCAAGCCCCCCTCAAAACCCTCCACCCCCCCCACCACCTACTTATTGAATCACTAATGATTTGATAAGATAGTGAACAATTGGTTATAATCATTCACTAGCTTATTGAATTGTTACCAATTTAATAAGTTAGGTGTGGGGGGGGGTTTGGAGGGGTTTGAGGGGGGGGGTTGAGGTGGGTCTGAGGGGGTAAAGGGGGGCTTAAGGGGGCCAAGGAAGGGGTAAAGGGGGGCTTGAGGGGGCCAAGGAGGGGGTAAAGGGGGGGTAAAGAGAGGGTAAAGAAGGGGTAAAGGGGGGGTTTGAGGTGGCTAAGGAGAGGTTAAAGGGGGGTAAAGGGGGTAAAGAAGGGGTAAAGGGGGGTAAAGGGGGGTAAAGGGAGGGTAAAGGGGGACTAAAGGGGGGTTTGAGGCAGGTAAGGAGGGGTTAAAGGGGGGGAAAGGGGGGGAAAGAAGGGGGAAAGAAGGGGTAAAGAAGCGGTAAAGGGGAACTAAAGGGGGGGTTTGAGGTGGGTAAAATGGGGTTAAAGGGGGGTTGAGGTGGGCAAGGAGGGCATTTTGAAGAAAAAAAAAGACTAATCTCTGCTTTTTAATTTTTTTTACAGAGTTTTTTTTTCTTTCCCTTAGTTTCTGGACATTTCCCCCTGTTTCCAAAATAAATCAGGTAATTTAATTTTTTTTATTTGTGTTTGTTTTTGCAAATAATTAATTATTCTGAAATTTACTGAAATCAATTTTTTTTAATTATATTTTAATAAATTGGATTGAATGATATCAAGAAGTATTTCCAATAGCAGGTAAGTAATTTTTATTTATTTATTTTTTTTGAAATTAAATTTACTGAATTTATTTAAAAAAAATTTTTTATTTACTCTTTTTTTTTGGGTGATTTTGCTTTACCTTGTATTTTAATTATAATTCAGGTTTTTATTTTGAAATTTTATTTTTTTCAAAATATTTTACTGATTTTTTTGCAACTAATTTTTTTTTGTTTTTTTTTACTGAAATTTTTTTCTTTTCAATTATTTTACTGATAATTTTTTATTGTTGGGGGTTTTTTTAATATATTTATTTTTTATTTTTTATTTTTTTTGTTTTATAAATTTTTTTTGTTCAGGAATTTACTATGGAAAATTTAACTCACACATCTTCATTATCATCAATTTCTTCTGAACCATCTTTATCCTCACTTTCTTCCTTGTCTTCAAATCTTGAAAGCTCCAAGAATAATCATCAAATATATTCAAATTCTTCTTCTTTATATTTACTTTCTTCTATCTCTTCAATGTCCTTCTACTCTATTCCTTCAATATATTCAAATTCTTCTTCTTTATCTTTACTTTCTTCTATCTCTTCAATGTCCTTCAATTCTATTCCTTCTCCCAATCAATCTGAGCTTTCCTTACCAGAAAATAAAAAGCAGAAAATCATGGAACTTGCTAAAGAATCAAGCAATTCAAAGACAAAATTTTATCAAAATAGAAAATTGATTAGGATGAAGATATTTTGCAAAACATTCTTGGTATATTTGGACAATCTCAAATTTTATAAGACTTCAATATCAAATGTTAAGAATTTTTTTTTTACAAAAACATCAAAAACCTTACAGAAGGTGGTATAGATCTCATTGTTGCAGTTGTCAAAATAGATACAAACCTCAATTCATCTTAGAAGTTCATTCATTTAATGGGAAAAAGGATGAAGTTTTTTGCCAGCTTTCTGATTTAATTTCTACTCTCTATCAAATGGCTTTGGTTCAACAATCCTTATCAAATAAAAATCTGATTTCTGGTGTGATGAAAGGTTTTGGTTGGTGACCAGGATATGATCAAGGATTTTCTTTTGGTATGTAAAAATTTTTTTATTATAAGTAATTTTTAATTTTGTCATATATTTCAGGAATTTATTCTTTATTGAAAAATTTGAAACCGGAGCAAATGGAAGAAGATCTGAAACAATGGAATTCTTTGGGATCATTTAATATTTTCTTGTCAAATCATTTTAAAAAATTATGTTTTCAAGCTTTTCAAAAAAACCATCAACTTGCTTTAGAATCTGGCTTACCAAATTGGTCTGATCCTGAATGGGAAGAAGCAATAAATGATTATGTTTTTTGTTCAAATGTTATCATCACTTATAATGGATTTTACAATCATTTTCATCTAGATAAACATGATATGAATTCTCTAACATTTGGAATTTTCTCTTATATTAATCCAGAGACTGGTGTTCCTATTCCATCACCCTCTTCTGATGAGAGATATGGCCTTTATTTTCCTGACCATAAATGTATTATTGATTTTGGCAGTGCCAATGGAATATTTGAGGCTATATGAAAATCTTCTCAACATTGGCATCAAACAACTAAAGCACCCCTAACTTTAGTTTCTTGTAAAGAATTTACCCATTTTGTCTCTTCATTCCAAACAAATGAAGGTCTTATTAATTGTATTAATAATCAAAAAAAATTAGATAAAAAATTTTTCTTAGTAGATCTTTCAAGTATTTCAAATAAAATATTATATTTTTTCTATCACTAAATATTTTCTTCCAAATTTTTTTTCCTATTTTTTTCTCTTTTATTAATTTTTTTATTTATTTTTATTTATTTTAATTATTTTTAATTATTTTAATTTTTTTTAAATTTCTCTTTTTATTTTCCTCTGTTTCAATTTTATTTATCCTTTTTAATTTTTTTCATTTAATTTTGGATTTGTCTCTTCCAATTATTTTTTAAAGCTACATCAAGATAGATTACTGTTTTTATATAATGGTTCATCTGGCCTTAGGTTGTTCTAATGGCTATTATATAAAATAGGAAAACTTGATTGTGACTGGTGAAATTAATTGGTTGTAGATATTTTCAATTTTAATTTTTTTTCTTTTAATTTTGGATTTGTCTCTTCCAATTATTTTTTAAATTTACATCAAGATAGATTACTGTTTTTATATAATGGTGCATCTGGCCTTAGGTCATTCTAATGGCTATTATACAAGATAGGAAAACTTGATTGGGACTGGTGAAATTAATTGGTTGTAGAAATTTTCAATTTGTCTCTTCCAATTATTTTTTAAAGTTACATCAAGATAGATTACTGTTTTTATATAATGGTGCATCTGGCCTTAGGTTGTTCTAATGACTATTATGTAAAATAGGAAAACTTGATTGGGACTGTTGAAATTAATTGATTGTAGAAATTTTCAATTTTAATTTTTTTTCTTTTAATTTTGGATTTGTCTCTTCCAATTATTTTTTAAAGTTACATCAAGATAGATTAATTTTTATATATAATGGCACATCTGGCTATTATATAAAATAGGAAAACTTGATTGGGACTTTTGAAAATAATTGGTTGTTGAAATTTTCAATTTTCAATTTTTTTTCCATTTGATTTCTTTGATTTAATAAATTGCATGGGGGGTATTGCAAAATTTTCATATCAGACTTTAAAAAAAAATTTGAATTGAAAATTTGATGATACCCTTTCCTCAATTCAATAAAATACAGGGGGGGGGTATTGCCAAATTTTCATATCAGACTTAAAAAAATTTTTGACTTAAAATTTTGGTGATAACCATCTGTTACTTCAATAAAATGTAGGGGATAGTATTGCCAAAATTTCATATAAGACTTGCAAAATTCTTTACTTGAAAGAATTTTAGTGATACCTGCTGTGTGAAAATTTAAACTAAAAAAGAATTTTAAACATTAAAAATTCTTCAAAATTTTATTTAAAAGAAAATTTATAACATTAAATATGAAAATTCAACTAATGATGGATAGAGTAAAAAAATACAGGAAATTAAGATAAAATTTTATGTACAAATTATGAACAGTTGAAGTGTGAGATAAATAAAACAAACTAGTCATCAAACAATTTCATTAAACATTCAATTTCCACAACAGATATATTAAATTTAACACTTTCTATCAAGAAATCTTTCTTTTTGGAATTTTCTTCACAATCAAGCTTATATTTCATCTGTTTCATGAGGTTTTGATGCTTGAGTGTTTTCTCCTCTTTCTTTGATTTTTCAATACTTAGAGATAACTTGAATTTCTTCTCCTCCAAGTCTTGTGCCCTATCATCCTTCCGTAAAGAAAGTTCATACTTCCTCTCCTCCAAGATTTGTGTCCTATCATCCTTCCATAAGGAAAGTTCGTACTTCCTCTCCTCCAAGATTTGTGTCCTATCATCCTTCCATGAAGAGAGTTTGAACTTCTTCTCTTCCAAATCATATACCCTGTCATCCCTCCTTAAAGAGAGCTCGTATTTTTGCTTTTCAAACTTTAGAGTCTCTTTAGCAACTTCCATTTGTTCTAGAGTGATAAGAAATATTAACAAAAAGTAGAAGAAAAGCAGTGTAAAGTATCAAGAGGTTTGGTATCACTTACCAGCATCACGTTTCTCCAAAAATTCTTTGATAAAAGAAAAAGGGGTTTGAGATGAAGTATCACTTTTTCTTCTTCTTGGAGAGTGGAAATTCAGACTACTTGAAACCCTTTGCTTTTTGTTCAAGGTCACATTTTCCTCCTCTTCATTTTTTCTGGCTTTTGACTCAGTTGATTGTGGCTCCTGCATTAGTTCTTCAGCCTATTTATAAATAAGAAAATGTAGATAAAAAAGAATTGGTAAGATAAAAGAAAAAAAACATACTTGAGTTAGATCAGGTTGGGTTATATTACCATAAGGATCTATTGAAAAGATATCTTGATTTGTAAAAGTTAAATGAGGGGAGGCTTGAGTAGAAGAAGAAGGAAAAAGATTTCTTTTGACATCATGTTCGGAGATAGCATCTTCACTATCCAACATGTTTGCAGGATTAAAATCAGCTTGCTCTCCAAAAATAGAATCCATCGCTTTAAAGTAATGACATAAAGAATCAAGTTTATCATCTATGGATTTGATGCCCTTACTGATATCAAGGTCAGTAATACCAAAACCAGTATAAGATGAAAGAGTCTTTGCCTTCTTGTACTTGGCTTAATAATGCTTGAAGCGTTCAGACATCTGTTTTGGTAAAAGATCTATCCTTCCCTTAGTCTTATTCCATAATTTGTTGGCCATTAGAAGATAACCATTAATTTTTGATGTGGGGGGCCATCCTACTTTAGTCACATATTCAGTACCAAAACAAGAATAATAGTTAGATTTAGTTTTTAGCAAGTTGATAAGAATGAGATGTTCATCTTTCTTTAGTTGAACAATTTTGGATTTCTAAGCAGAGTGGGGGAAAGAGGGAGTAGTGGTATTTGAAGAACAGCTGGGTGATGGCTGCCTTTGAGAAGATCTATGATGATGAAGCATGTTAAGATAATTAAAGATGAAAAGGAGCAGAAACAAGCAGATGAGATAGCTAGATGAAAAGGAGCAGAAACAAGCAGATGAGATAGCAAGATAAAAAGGAGCAGAAACAAGCAGATGAGATAGCAAGATGAAAAGGAGCAAAAACAAGCAGATGAGATAGCGAGATCACAAGGAGCAGAAACAAGCAGATGAGAGAGTGAGAAGAAAAGGAGAAGAATAAAATAGATGAAATGGGGAGAAATTCTGAGCAGATAGAATGAACAGGATGGGATGAGAATGGGAGTGTGCAGCAAGGTAGAAGGCATATCCAGAGAGTAGTCCAAGATGTGGTTATGGCAGAAAGTTGTGCAACATGAGGTTATGACAGAAAGTTGTCCAAGATGTGGTTATGAAAAATTGAGTAGAAAAATGTTGGATAAGAGGTGAAAATTGACACATAAAGTGTCTAATAACCCAACTATTAGCAAAAATAATGGGGAAGATAATTGGGGTATAAGGATTTCTATCCTCAATTAAATTAATTGCGGATCCCTGAGCATTGAAAACCCCTAATTTGAAGGTGACCAGCCAACTAGCTCAAAGTTAGGCTTTGCTAACAAATAAATTTTTTAAAGTTGAAATAATCTTGTTTTTAAATGATTCAACATCAAAAAAAAGGTCTGGAGTTAGAGCAAAAATACAAAGGCCATTTGATAATGAATATTTGTATGCTGCCAAGAAAAGAAGTGTGTGGATTAGTTATCTAATAATAGGAGGTATCAATGTTAGCAGATCTGCAATTAAATTAATTGTGGATAAAAATCTATATACCCCAATTATCTTCTGCAATTAATTTTAAAAATAATTGGGTTATTAGACATTATGTGTGTCTATGTTCAACTCTTATCTGACATTTTTATCCTCAATTTTTAATAACCATATCTTGGAAAACTTTCTTGAAGTGCCAGCCTCCCTGTAAAGACCTAAGAGGGTGGACTACTACTAATGCTAAGACTAGTCAAAGACAGGACTGACTATGATGATACAGCAGTGAGACTAACTAGGCTGACTATTTTGAGGCTGCCAACAGTGAGGGTTACAACAAGGGTAAATAAGAAGTAAGTGAATTACTAAGTAAGTTTTCCAATGAGAAGAACCCCACAGTACTTGTTCCTTAAGATACTTCTATGCAATTTCTCTCTTTCCTGCCTATTACAATGCATAGCACCCATAGCACTACTCATCCCCTCTCAGCCCAAATATTAACACTCCCTACCTTGCTGTGCACTACCATTCTGTCTATTTCTTCCATCCATTTGGATATATCCCCATCTCATCTGCTCATTTCTGCTCCTTTTCATCATCAAATATCTTAACATGCCTTGGAATCACATATCTTCTCAAAGGAAGCTTTCTTCCACTTGTTCTTCAAATCCAACTACTCCCTCATTCCCCAGCTCAGCAAAAAAATCAAAGATATGTCAACTAAAAAGGTAGTGTCAAACATTAGCATATATACCATTCAAGCATGTCCTAAAAAATTTATCAAGTAAATCATTTTAATTTGAAGTAAACCAATGAAGAAGGGGTATACTTTAAAAGTGTGTTTGTCCCTTAACATGCCATCTGTTGGGTACACCCAAGCCTTTCAAGTACTTTTTCCCCTTAACTTGATTAGTCAGCTTAGATACATACATGCTTAAAACTTTAAATTTTTCTTCACCTAATCCCTAGGGGCTTATTTATAGATACACATTACACTGTGCATCAAGTCTTAAGGCCTCCTGAACATCATACTCCAACCCTTAATTCCTCCCATCCTTTATTACTCCTGCCCTTTTTTTCTCCCTGTTATGATCTGGGTTGATAAATGAGGAGGAGGAGTTCCTTAGGTGCTCTCTATTGTAATAGGCTGAGGCAAGGGATATTGCGTGAAGGGGTTTTATGGGGCAAGTGCTGTGGGGTGCTCCTCATTGGACAACTTAAATAATAATCCAGTTACTTCTTAGTCTCACTGCTGTATTGGAAAAGTCAGTCCTGTCTCACTATTGGCAGTCCCAACATATTCAGTATAGTTGGTATCACTGCTCAAGTTGCATAGTCAGTCCCATCTTTGGCTAGCATCAGCACTATTACTAGCCCACCCTTTTAGGTCCTATAATTTTGTCCTATCTATAACTGGTGAAGTACAAAAGAATCATGAACCCCTCAAGTTAATCCAATGTAGTGCTCCTTGATGCAATCTAAGAGAAGAATTATAGACTCATGAAATTTCTAGCAGAGGAAAAACCCTCATATTGCAGCCCCACAGAGGCAGAGTTGGACACTGCTAAAGACAAAGAACAGGAAATTCCCTTCACACTAGCACCACCCATCAAAGTCCCAAAGATTGCAGTCCCAGAAATCTTCAATTGAAAACCAGGCCCCTGGTCAGATAAGTATGCATTGCAGGTAAACCTCTATGTCCTGCTCAATGGCCAGCAGTTCCCAGATGAGTGATAAAAATTTAGATTCACAATATCTTACCTCACAGACAAGGTGGAAAACTGGGTAAGACCATATACAAATGATCTACTTGAAGGTGCCAATTCATGGAAGCATTTGAGCTAGATTTTGGTGATCCTGATGTTGCCACAACCTTGGAACATTCATTAAACCAATTATGCCAAAAAAATTCAGTGGTGAAGTACATGTAAGAATTCTGGGGCCTCACCAGCTATGTCAAAACATGTGGGGAAGGGGTGCTCATGTTTTACTTCAGGAATGGGCTCTCATCAGGAAGAAGAAATATCCTAATAAGTCATCCTTTCCAAAATTCTCTCCAAGCACTCATGGAGCTGGATATCCAAATTGATAACAATTTAAAACATAAGTGAATGGATGTTTGGAATGGTGCTCTTCAGTGGCGCAACTATGCCTCACCAAGTGGGGCCAGTGCCAGGGACCCAAATGATATGGATATTGATGCAGTAAATGTATGTGGTGCTAGTGGGAGAATAAGGATATCTGATGAGGAATACCAGAGGTGTATGAACAAAGGGATTTTCCACCAATGGGGAAGTATTTGTCATCTGTAAAGGAAGTATAGGGGGAAAATAAGGGTTAGTGAAGTGGAGGATAGCATATGAAAGGTGCAGGTAAAATACAGCACTTGGGAGTGAAGGTTGTGTCCTTGTTGAACAGATTAAAGGAAAATAATAAGGAGAATTTATTAGAAGAAATATCAGCATGTAAGCCAATTGAATTTAATAATAATTTTATTATACTGAACTTGCCTTTATTAACCCTTGACTTTACAACAAATGTATGAGCCCTGCTGAATTCTGGGGCTACAGACTGTTTCATTTTGAAAAAAATTTAAAAAGAATAAAATAAGAAAAAAAAATTAGACAATACCAGGTGCTTAATTATGTTTGATGGATTTTCTGGTGGGGGAGAAGAAGTAAAAGAAATTTGTTTTTGGAGGCTCTGGTGTGACAGAAGGGAGTCTAAGTGAAAGGCATATGCAAAAAACCTGAAGGACCAGTATGACATGTCTGGACCAGTATAACACACAGATTGACTGGAAAGAAAAGAAGGTTCAGATGGGAAGGAGAGGGGAAGATGGCCCTAAAGTACTTCCCCCCTGGCCCCTTCAGGGGTCAGGGGCCTATCCTGGCGAGTCTTATGATTTTCTTACATCATCAGTTGACTTTCCACCAGAACTAATGCTATCTCTAGATTCTAAACAGAAGGCTGGGTATGGGTCACAATCATTGTGAACCAGAGAAAATTAGAGAGGGGATGAAGCACACCAAGAGGAGGAAAAGTCCCAACAGAGAAGGGGTGAGGCAGAGGATGAAAATGTGGAAGGTGCAGAGAAAGAATTTTCCCCCTGGCCCCTTCAGGGGTCAAGGGCCCCTCTTTTTAAGTCTCCTGGGGTTTTTTTATTATCAGTAGACTTTATTCAAGAGCTGAAACTTTCAATTGATTCTTAGTTTCAGGACTTGGAGGGGCACTAGAGGATGAGGAAGAACTGGAATGCAATGCAACAGCATGGAGCATATCCAAAAATATTAAAGCCAAGCGCCAGTCCTCAAATCCAACAAAAAGCCTCAAGGAAATGATCTCTGAATCCTATAGAGAATCCTTACCACTGTTTGAAGATGGAGGAGTCAAAAACCTGCCACCTTATTGACCATAAACATTTGCCATTGATCTGACACCAGTTTAAACTCCTCAATTTAGCCACATAATCCCATTTTCAATCTTGAAGTCAACAGCACTAAAAGAAATTATTGATGAAAATTTGAAGAATGGTTTCACCAGAGAATAAAAATCTTCCTGGGGGGCCCCTGTGATTTTTGCATGTAAAAAGGATGGTTCATTGAGACCTTGCATGGATTTTAGAAGATTAAATGCACTGACAGTTAATGTAAGCCTAGGTGTTCCTAGAACTGAGTATTTCTTTTGCTTAAAATAAGATGACCTTAATTGCATTAAAATTATATGTAAAAATTATGGTTATAATACTAATATATATGGTTATTATGCTTATATATATATTTATTACACTATTAAATGACTTATATAAGTTTAGATAGCTTATCCATAGCCCCATAATAATTATTAAGGTTCTAATAGATTCATAATATAATTATCTTAAATGGTATTAAGTAATTATAGACACACAAGAGCTTATATGTATGCATAAACCTCATATTCAGTGAAATATGTAGTTATATTATGTATATATAAGTCTATAAGTGGGTTTAAACCTCTAAATAGCCTATAATCTTTTTTCTGCTTATTTTAGGTTATATGGAAGTATTCAATGGACTCACAACACACACAAAAGCCTGTACAGCTTTTCCAGGAGCATATATCCAGTTTAGACAACTTAATCTGCTTACTTTGATGTGTTTTAACAGATTTATGGTTTGGGATATAATTACTGGGTTAATATGGATGATTGGGGATGCTACTGGGGGATTGGAAAGTTTATTTGGCTCCTTTATATTCTTTGGGTCTCATTCTATACTCTTTGGATGAGTTATTTTACCTTCTTCTTTATGGTATCTGCTTTATCTGTTTTCTCTATTTATGGTATGGGTTTATGATATCATTAATTGTGATTGGAGGGTCCTTAATGGAGGTCTGGGTGTTGAAACTTCTTGAAGTGGATTCAATGGGGAGGTGATGAGCCCTCACAGTGCTTTAATTTTTGGGGAGAGCAGTGACATCATATGGATTGAAGGTCTGTGCACTCCAGTGGATTTTGGTATAAGTAAGGGAGGATTTGAAAGGTTATTTGACATCACTTACTTACTAAAACTCAAAAAACATTATAACAAAATTATTATAATATAAAAATATATTTTAAAGCATTTATAAATTTATATTATCTTTATATAAGCTCAATCTATATTTTTTTAACATATTTTCTACCATTAGCCCACACCAATAAAAATATTGTGAGTTAATACTGAGCATAACTATTATTTAGTCTTCCCCTGAGTTTTAATCACTAAATAATTTACAAATAAGTAGTAGGAAAATTAATATTAAATATTAAATCATACTTAGATACTAGCATAAACTAACAGTTAAGAGCAGATACCCCCTTTCACTGACTAATGAGTTGATTGACAGTCTTCAGGGTTCAGAAATTTTAACATCCATAGATCTTATGGCAGTTTACCACAAAATATGTGTGAAAGAAGGAGAAAAACACAAACTGTCATTTTGCACTAAACTTGGTCATTTTGAATGGTCGGTAATGCCATTTGGTCCATTTAATGCACTTGGCACTTTACAACACTTCACCGATTGCATGTTTAGAGATAGAATAGGTATAGATGTGGTGGAGTATTTAGACAACATCTTGATTTACTCCAGATCAAGAGAGGAAAACCAGATACATGTGAAGGACTTATAACAGCACTTGAGAGATGTTCAAGTATGGTTAAGACCAAAAAAATGAGTCTTCTCTGTAAGTGAAATCCCCCACCTGGGTATGATAATTTCAAAAAATAGGGCTCAAATAGAAAATGAGAAAGTAAAGGCAGAAAAAGAATTGCCAACACAAGCATCAGTAGAGGAGCTCCAGTAATTTTTAGGATTTTCAAATTTTTATTGCCACTTTATTTAAAATTACTCTCACATTTTTCAACTGCTGTATGAACTCACAAAAAAGGAAGACAAATTCATTTGGACAAGTATGCAACAATATAAGATTGACTACCTGAAAAGACAATTTGTGAAAGCACCTATTCTTGTGATCCCAGACTTACTAAAGCCAGTTTTTCTGAAATGAAACTGCTCAGACTTTGCACTGTGTGCATTTTTATCCCAATATGATGCTGAAAATGTCTTACACCCAGTTACATATTTTTTCTCATACATTGTTAGGCACTGAATGGAACTACAAAATATATGATAAGGAGCTATTGGAATTAGTTGAAGCCATAGACACCTGGAGTCACTATTTCAAAGGAGGACCTCACCATTTACAAGTTATTTTTTACACAGATCATAAAAACTTGGAAACCTTCCTGACCACAAAAAAAGCTGACTCACTGGAAAGTGTTTTGGGCAGAAATTCTAAAAAGAATTATTTTTGTTGTTCAATTCAGACCAGGGAAGAAAAGAGAAGAACTTGATGTGATTTCACAACATCCCAGCTTGCACCCAGCTCCAAATCAGCTACATACTGTTAAAACAAGGCTATTAAGGGGTACCTTGAAGAGGGTGTAACCCACAATGAGGTGGGATTGACATATGAGGATTTTATGAAATGGGTAAGAATGGGGCAGGAAAAATATGTGGGAGTGAAGGAGTTAGTGAAGGTTCTTTTATAATAGGAGGTATTGGTAAGTAAAAGATAAGAGGGTTATCACCTGGAAGGGGAAGCACTGTATTGGAATGGGAGGATAGTGGTTCAAAATGATGAAGATCTAAAGAGGCAGGTGGTGAAATTAAGGAACAAATCCCCAATGGCAGGACACCTAGGACCACTGAAGATGGTGGAGCTGGTGAATTTCAACTTTTCCTGGAGGTCCATGAAGGCATACATCTAGTGCTATGTAGAAAAATGTGACTCTTTCCAGAAAAATAAGGTTAGTCCAACAACAACACCTTTGAACCTGTTAAGCATACCTAAGTAGCCATTGAAGGAACTCTCTTATGAATTTATAGTGGAGTTACCCAAGTCACAAGGAAAGAATTATATTCTCATGGTGATTGAATGCTTCACTAAGATGGAGTACTTTTTCCCCACTACTACAAAGGTTACATAAGATGGTGTTTCAGACTGAATGAAATTTCATTTCTGGAACCTACATGGATTATCTGACAGTATAGTATCAGACTGGGGAATTACTTTCAACTTTAAGTTGTTGAAGGCAATTTATGATCAACTGAACATTAAGCCCATTTTGTCAAAAGTGTGGCATCTTCAGACTGATGGGAAATCAGATATATTAAAAAAGGAAATTGAAAGATACCTGTGCCATTTCATTAACTATCAGCAAGATGATGTGGTGCAACTGCTAACCATTGGCTGAATTTTCATGAAAAAACTGGACACATGCAGCAAACAGAATTTCACCTTTCTATTACAACTAAGGATACCACCCAACATTCTCAATTTGTACCCCATCAACATTTCAAGTTCCAGAAGCTGAAGAACAAATTCAGGAAATACTGATTATACGGCAGGAACTAGAATCAGTGCTCAAGGTATCCCAACAGTCAATTAAGTGCCATCATGATCAAGGAAATTCTCAACATTTGGTGCTAAAGGTGGGTGAAAAGGTTTGGATAAGCTCAAAATATCTTTATACATTACACCAAAGCACCAAGCTAGATCACAGGAATTTGGGCCTTTTTTAGATCAAGCGTAGAATATCTGACTCAGCATATGAATTTGAACCACCAATTTCAATGAGACAAGCTCACCCAGTATTCAATATCTCCTTACTCACAAAGCACCAAAAAGACACAATACCAGGACGTCCAGTGGAGCCACTGGCACCAGTCTATGTTGTAAATGAAGAGGAGTTTTAGGTATAAAAGATTATTTCTAAGTGGGTGCACATAGGGAAGGTTCAGTACCTGGTGTACTGGAAAGGTTATGGAGTAGGAGATAGATCTTGGGAGATAGTAGGGACCTTAGATAATGCTATGGAGAAGGTGAAGGATTTTGAGAAGAAGTGAAGGGGGTAGGAGGGGTAAAAAGGGGGACAATACGGCGCAACGATATTTGAGGCGTAATCGTTTGCTCATTTTTCAGGGGGAGGTGTCTGGTAATTGGACTTTATTTTTATTATTATATTTTTTTTATTTTTCCTGGTAGACCATAATAGAGCAATAAGTGTTCTTAATCCCAGAGGTAATAAATTAATTATATTTTAATATTATTTATTATAATTTTTCAGCTGACATTTGTCCTGATTAATTTAATTGTTCAAGTTGAAAAATTTTCCTGACAATAATATTTTTAATTAATATATAATTAATATTTAATTACTTCAATTGACTTTGAGTCCTGGTAATTCAATAAATATTTTAATTAATAAAACTCACATTTAATTATTTCAGTTGACATTAAGTCCTGGTAATTAAGTGATCAAGCTTAATAAAATTTTAAAATAAAAATTTATATTTAATTACTTCAGTTGACATCAAGTCCTGGTAGTTAAGTTATCAGTTTAATAAAATTTTGTTAAATTAATAAAGTTTCATATTTGATTACTTAAGTTGACAATAAGTCCTGGTAATAAATTAGTTGATTTAAATCCTGAAAATAAATAATTAAAAATTATTAATAAAAATTCTAATTTATTTCTACAGTTGATTATATTATAATCCTGGTTTTAATTTTTTTTTATTAATAAATTAATTTTATTAAAGTTGATTTTTATCCTGAAAAAAGATTTTTTATTATTATTTATTTTATTTTTTTATATAAAAAATCAAAAATAAAAACTAATTAATCTTATTGTCTCTTTTCTTCATTTCAGTAAAATCTTAAAATGACTGACCAAAATGGTTCTGCTGCACGTGAAGAAGAACTAGACTTAATTGATTATGATGAGCCTACTTCAGTAAGTTCTCCTTTAACAAGAAGAATTTCTCAAACTAATAAATCCTTGCCCCAAACAGGATGTAGAGATGGAAGAAGTAGAAATACTAGTGGACACAACTCAGGATCAGAAGCCTATGATAAACCCACCAGAAGATTTTCCAAAAGGCTTCAGGATAAAAAAGATGCCATTGTCTCAGCAGGTAAAGAATCTTTCTACTCACATAAAGGAGTTAAGGACAGAAAGCTTGAGACTAAAGGTAAGGGTAGATGCTTTGGAAGAAAAGGTGAGAAGAACAGATACTTTTCTCCAAGAGAAGAAGAAATCTCTTCCTCCCAGGGATCAACAACAATTGGCTCCCCAGTCCCAAGAGAAGGTGGAAGTGTCCAAGTGGCAGTGGGACTGGCTAAACACTCAGTGGGACTACCTGGCTCAAATCCAGCATCAGTTACCTCAGGCAGGTCCATCAAGGCCCAATCAGGTCAACCCCACTCCTCCCCACCCTTATCAAGGAGGCAAAAGAAGAAGAAAGCCCAATATGATGATACCCAGAAAACCCTGGTATGTCCCTCTATTGATTCTCAAGTGCCTTTTCTTGTGGATGACTCTGTTCCTTCAGGTAAATCAGGAAGGGAGGATGAAACTTTGAGACCTATAGAGGCTGGGAGTAGTAGACAAATCACTTATGTATCAAATCCTTTACTTTTAATTGCTACCTCAATGATTAATCCTGATATAGCTGTGATTGATGAAACTCTTAACCCTGAGTTCTATGAGAGTCTGGAAAGTTACTCAGTTTCCTTATTGAGAAACACTCCAGATGTATCAAGAATTAATGATGAGCACTTGAGAGATATTATTGCCAAGAAAAATCATATAATGAACAATATGCAATTGACTCAGAGATATAATAGTTTGTTAACTGATCAGGGTTATCAAGCATTAAGAAGTGAATCACAGAGAGTCTCTGATGAATTGTCTCATTACAAAGCAACCCATGAAAAGAAAGTTGCTTTATGGCAAAATATAAAAAATGATTTGTCTAAACTAAAAGATACTGTATCTGCCTGTTGCCAGGAGGTAGAGATAGATAAGATAAATCTGAAAAGATTGAATGACCATTTGTCATCTTTTCAAAATAAAAATTAATTATCTTTTGCAACTATCAATGAGAGTTTATCTAGTCTTCCAAGAATGACAACAAGACTAAAAACCATTGAAGAAAAATTGAACTCATTGTTAAATGACCAAAAATATTCTGACATTTCTGTGAAGGAACATATAGTGCAGGATGCTCAAATAGTACCTGTGGCTAGTTCATCTAAAGTAAATATAGCTCCAGAGATACCTGTTGATAACACTGAGTTTCCATCAAAAACTGATGATGCACCAGGATCTGCAACAGAAGTATTAAACAATGCAATTTCAGCCCAATTAGAGAAATTACAGCTGCTTCTTACTCAGAAACAAGCTAGTACTAAGGAGACTCCTTCAAATAAAAAGAATTGGCCAAAATTTGACCAGTACCCAACATTTGATGGTGATTCTTCCTCTGATTGGCAACAATTCATTTGCAGAATTGATAACTTAAAAATTTTTTACAAACTCCCAGATGAGGAAATTGTGTCCAAGTTAATTTCTTTGTTCACTAATGTTGCCCTGATGTGGTATGAATCTGTTCTCCAGGATGGGAATGACTACTCATGGGAGGATTGGAAGAAATTAATTAAAGCACAATTTGGTGGCTCCAAGTTCAGAATGACTCAACAAAGGCAGTATGAGGAAACTAGATATAGCTCTTCTACTAATAAACCTATTTAGTTTTTAATGAAACTTGTAAAAATCTTAAGGGCAATGGACCCAAATATGGAGGTTGATTTATGGAAGGACAGGATCCTCTATAAATTACCAATGTCTCTGAGAGACTTGATAGTGGCTAGGACTGAGTTCTCCAAAGAGCCCTCTTCTTTCATTAATACTTGCAATGAAATACTTCTGAACAATAAGTATGATGCCAGAAGATTCATTCCTAGGACCCCTTTAGAGAAACCCTCCACTTACCAACAGAAACCTCTGGAAAAGGTTGGTAAACCTTCTGCCCCTGTTGCACCAAAGAAGTATGCAACAAACACTTGCTTCAAGTGCAACAAGCCTTGGCAGAAAGGCCATGTTTGTGACAAGAAGATAAATCTTGTAGAACAAACAGAGGAACATGCTGATGACACAGTGGTACTGGATGATACATCAAGTGATTGTGCCAGCAATATTTCATATGAATCTCAACAAGAAATCTTGATGCTGGAAGAGGATATCCATTATTTAAATACTATTGACATTGATAATAATGATTTATCAACAGTTGAAAATGCTGAGATCATAAAGAACATTGAGGATAGCTCAATTATTATTGCACCTCTTAAGGCACCAGTCTTGATCAATGGAACCAGCATTGAAGCTGTTCTGGATTCTGGAGCTGGAGGAAGTGTAGTATCTGAAAGAGCACTTGCTTCAGTAGATCAAGACTATAAATCTAAACTGATGCCTATCATTTCTGAAAATTGGAGAGGGTATGGCTCTGTTTTGTTCCCCATTGGGAAATACAAAGCCACAGTGTTTTTTAAATATAACCATGGTTTTGTAAGAGCTATTTGTGATTTTGTTGTCATGAAAAATGATAACTTGAGCAATTGGTTTATTGTAGGGAATGATATTTTAACCAAGTATGGCATAAAATTGGATCCTTCAAACCAATGTTTCACAATGGGGATGAATGGGAAGAGAAAATTTAAGATTTCCTCCCCTAAAAAATTAGTAAAACCAGAATTGAAAACATGTAATTCTGTGGTTCAATATAAAGGAAGATCTACAAAGGAAATGCATGCCCTTATTTCTGAAATTGACAATGCTTCTTTTTGAGAACAACTTTCTGGTGAGGATAAAGATTCCATCATTAACTTGATAAAATCTTTTCCTATGGCCTTTGCTCATGGGTCACATGAACTGGGATTAGTTAAAGAAGAAAATGAAACTTTCATTGTCTTGCCCATTAACTGATATACCACCTATTTTAAAGAAGAAGCCTTATCCTGCTTCTCCCACAAAGAGAAAAGATATTGAAGACAATATCTCTACCCTTTTAAAAATGAATATTATTGAAAAGGTAGTTGAAACACCTAAATATTGTGTTATCTCACCTGTCTTAATTTCTTATGAGAAAGATAAAGCCAGGTTATGTGGTGATTATAGAGCACTACACACTTATACTGTTGATGATATCTACCCTTTACCTAGAATCAGCTCTATACATGCTACTTTACAGGGTGCTAAATATATCAGCTGTTTGGATGGTAATAAAGGATATCACCAGGTACCTGTTGAGAAAAATTTTCAGAACTTTCTGATGATTTCCACTCATATGGGTATTTATAAGTATATTAGGATGCCATTTGGCCCTAAAAATGGCCCTTCAGTATTCCAAAAAGTAATGGATAACACATTCCATCAAGAGATAATTGAAGGATGGCTGATGGTTTATATTGATGATATCATTATATTCTCAAAAACATTTGAGGACCATCTTAAACACCTGTGTAAAGTATTCCAGAAAATGGATGAAATAAATATGACACTTGCTTTGAAGAAATGTAAATTTGGTTTCCATTCTTTAAAAGTTCTTGGTCATGTTGTTTCAGGCTTACAGATATGTGTTGACCAGAACAAAGTGGCAGCCATACAACAGGTGAAGGCTCCTACAACAGTGAGAGAGCTCCAAAGTTTTTTGGGAATGTGTGGATACTATAGACAGTATATTAAAAATTATCAAGTCATACCTTTACCCCTTACCCAATTAACTAGAAAGGATGTTGCTTTTGTCGGGAATAGTGAAAGACAAAGAGCCTTTGACATTATGAAACAATGTTTGATGTCAGCACCAATTCTTGCTTTACCTGACTTTAATCAACCATTTGTTTTGTACACTGATGCCAGTTTCATTGGTCTTGGTGCTGCCCTCCATCAAAAACAAGTGATAAATGATAAAGTTTCATAAATAGTAATTTGTTATATTTTAAGAACCTTGAGAAATAGTGAATTGAAATATGGTGCTACTCAATTAGAGTGTTTAGCTGTAGTATCACTACGCAATATAGGGGGTGGACTTGCTAGCAAGTCCTCAACCTGAACTGAGATGGAACTCAGATGGAACTCAGACTGAACTCATACTGAACCCAAACTGAACTCTACTTGAACACCCACCTAAAACTGTTCTGCTGAGTGGTGTTCATTCCTGATTGTATGGTTCCTTTATCAATAGCTCAATGTGTGTTCAATCTGTTGTGAGTTTGGGTCCAAGGTTGCGGACTCACTAGCAAGTCCGCCCCCCATATTGTGTGGTGTATGGGCTCTAGAAAAGCTTCATTATTACCTAGATGACCAGAAATTTGAACTTGTCACTGACTGCAGTGCAGTTAAATCCCTTTTAAACTTGAAAACACCAAACAAACATATGTTCAGATGGCAGCTGGTTGTTCAAGAGTACAGAGGGAGAATGACAATTATTCATAGGGCTGGTATTGTTCACTCAAATGTGGATATGTTATCTAGGTTACCTTTGCCAAATAATGACTCTAATCCTGTGTATGATCCTGAGGACAAAATTATTCATATACATGGGATATATGTGGTTGATATGGAGGAAGAGCTATTACAGCTTATTCTGGAATCATATGATAAGGACACTGACTTGAAAAAGTTATGCACCATATTAAATGATCCAACAAATGCTTCAATACAAGCATTAATTAAAACCCTTCCACCAAAGTACCAAAAAGCTTTGGAAAAAGGTAAATTTTCAATTGATGAAAGATATCTATATTATAGAAGAAAGTTGAGTAATGTTATTTTTATTCCTCCTTCTATGAAAGAAATCATCTTGAAAATTTGTCATGATGACATATTAGCTGGACATTTTGATCTTGACAAAACAATGATCAGAATTAAGAACACTGCTTGGTGGGATAATATGTCTGAAGAAACAAAATTATATGTTGAATCTTGTGATTCTTGCCAAAAATCAAAAAGATTAACTGGTAAAGGAGCAGGATTAATGCAACATATTGAACCTCCTGATGCTCCATGGCAAATATTAAACATGGATTTTGTAACAGGATTACCTATTGCTGGTAAAGACAGTTATAACTCTTGTTGGGTTATTGTGGACAGATTCACAAAAATGTGTAAATTTATCCCTACCCACAAGGATGTTTCCACTAAAGAATTAGCTTTCTTATGGTGGTCTCATATGTTTAATAGTGCTGGTTTTACTAAAGCCATAATCTCTGACAGAGACCCTAAATTTACTTCTGAATTTTAGATGTCTCTGATGGATGTTTGTTGTTGTGATCTGAAACTTTCTACTGCCCATCACCCTCAGAATGATGGTTTAGCTGAAAGAATGATTCAGACTTTAGAGGACATGATAAGAAGATATTGTGCCTTTGGCCTTGAGTATAAAGATAATGACAGATTCACTCATGATTGGGTTACCTTACTTCCTGGGTTAGAATTTTCTTAAAATAGCACTGTTCATTCTGTTACTCAAAGAAAGCCTTTTGAGCTCTGGCTTGGATATGTTCCCAATACTCCTGCCAAAATTCTCAATAACAAAATACCTAAATTGGATATACATCCTGGTGTAAAATCTTTTCTTCAAATGCAACAACTATGTAGAAATCATGCTAAAAAATGTATTGAAAAATCATTTGAATATGAGAAGAAAAGATGGGACAAATCCCATAAAGAATACACTTTTAAAAAGGGTGATGAAGTGTTGATTTCTACAGTCCACTTCAACTTACAAGGTAATAACAAATTGAAAAATCCATTTGTTGGTCCATTTGTTGTCAGAAGAATGGTTGGAGATAATGCAGTTGAAGTTATTCTGTATTCTCCATATGACAGAAAACATCCTGTTTTTCCAATATCTCTTTTGAAACCTTACACATCCAATAGTGATTTATTTCCAAAAAGGAGGGGTAGATCAAAGAAAACCCCAAATGAAATCACTGAAACAGCAGAAATTGAAAAAATTCTAAATGACAGAATAGTCACTGCTGAAAAAGGTACAGAATACTTATTGAGATTCAAGAATAAATCATCTGAATATGATTCTTGGATACCTGGGAAGGAGATATCTAATCTTCCTACTCTACTAAAAAAGTATAAAAAGAAAAAATCATAGCATTTTTTTTATTGTTTTTTTTTAGAGTGAGGGAGTTTCAGCCAGGCTACTAGACTTACCCAGTGAAATAATTAATTATTTACTGGATGAAGCTGCACCTTATCATTTTAATTATTTAATTATAAATTAGTTACATTAAAATTACTTATAATAAATTAACTAATCACAGAATGATAAAATTAAATGAATAATTAAAATTAAACATAAAATTTTCCCTTATATTTTTTCTCTAACACTGTGCTCATTTGACAGGTTGGAAGAAATAAAGATTTATATTAAAAAATAGATTTTAAATTAAAATAAGATTTTAATATTCAAATAATATTAAATATATACAAAAACTCAAATTTCTTATTTATAATTGACTTCTACAGTAAATATTAAATAAATTGATGTATTTCTGACATACTCTGTAAATACATCTTTTTGATGCCTTCTTTTTAGAACAACTTTATTATTTGAAAATACTCCTTCTGGAATATTCTTTTTCTCTCTCTCTCATACTACTGTTTTCAGAATTTTATTGCCGTGCTTTGTCCCTCCTTTGCCTATATAAGGCCTCTCTTTTGGTTGTTTTTTATTCATTCCTTTACCAACTTACTTTATTATTACTATTTACAACACAATACTTATTTTTATATCTTATCTCATTAGTAGTTACAAGAGCGTAATTCTAATCAATAACTTATAAAAATATTTTAACCCTACCTCTTATATTTGAGTAACAAATCACTTAGATTAAGAAATACGTACCAAATTTTTGAGAGTTTATTTTAAATCCTTAAAATACTCTTAGAAACTTCATACCAAATCTTATAGACCAAAAGCGTACCTTGACAGTATGGGTCTGTGGTATCATTGATTGTGATGGAGGGTCCTTACTGGAGGTATGTATGTTGATAATTATTGAAGTGTATTCCATGGGGAGGTGATGGGCCCTCACAGTGCTGTAATTACCGGGTATAGAAGTGACATCATCTGGATTGAAGGTCTGTGCACTCCAGTGGATTTTGGTATATGTAAGGGAGGATTTGACGGGTTATTAGACATCAATTACTTACTACACATCAAATAAACACTATAACACAATTATTATTATATATAAATATATTGTAAAGCATTTATAAATTGCTTTTACCTTTATAAAAGCTATAACTATATTTTATTTATCTATTTTCCATCACTAGCATGCATAAAAATCCAAGTATTGTGAGTTTATATTGAGAATAACTATTTTATTAGTCTTCCCCTGATGTTTAATCACTAAATAATTTAACAATAAGAAGTAGGAGCATTAATATTTTCTGTTAAGTCATACTTAGATACTAGCACACACTGACAATTGTGGGTCTTTCCTTAGTTATTACTTATTATTTAGTATAAGCCTTAGGATGTGACTTTTACTCTAGTATATCTCATACAAACCAGATATTTGGGTCTGCAGAGAATTAGTGGGTCATCATAACTCAATTATTGTGGAAAAGAGCCCTTATAATAATTGTACTAATTTTTTGTTATAAAAATTAGGTATTTACAGTAGTAACTGTACCCAATATAAACCCAATTTCAGTTGGTATTTGGTCACCAATATAACACCCAATTAAATTTGCAAATGTTTAAATCTTGATAAGATAATTATTAACCCTTATTAAAGTTGACATAAGCTTATTATTATATTTTTAACAGATTTTTTCAATTTTTTCTTATATTTTATTTAGATAAATAAAGATATAAATTCAGGGTAAGCTCCAGTGCTTTTATTAGTAATTATTGCTAATAATTTTTCTCTACAAAATGCCATACTGGTTTTTTCTTTTGTAGACATGAAGAATTTCTATCTAAAGTCATAATGAGTGCTCCTTAGGACAATGTAAGTGATAAACCTTCTTTTAACACCAGGTCTAAAGCTAAAAACACTGTTCCAGGACATAACTATGGAGGACCAATCCTACCCACAGCCAGAAGCAATGAGTGTAGAGGAAAAGGACACCTTATCAAAAAAGATAACTATAAAAAAGACTTCATCTCCTCTTAAGGATAAACTGTCCCATCTGGACAAGCAGGTTCTGAAACTAGAGGAGTCAAGATCTCCATACTAAAGGAGGTAGAACAACTGCAATACCAACTGCAATGTGGGATTAAAGCAAATGAACCAAACTTTGGCAGATTTAAAGGGAGGGCAGCTAAACCAAAAACCCCCTAACCAAGGAGGATCAAGTCAGTCCCAGGATAAGATCTTAGTATAGAAATAGAAGTGGGATTGGTTCCATCAGCAGTGGTCAAGCCACAATTGCAACAAGGATCCACCCCCTCATCAGACAACCTAAGCTCACCCCTACAGAGGGAAGCAAAGTGCCAAAAAGCAGGGCTTGCTCCTATCACTTGGTAAGTAGATTACCCTCTCATATTGAGCACAATACTAACGATTACAATTTGGGTAATTTTATTTATGTGAAATCTGTCCAGAAAATTGAGGAGGACGAAAGAAAATTATTTTTTGATGTAGATACAGCTGATTTATCTTTTATTAATAACAATAGTACTATTTACAATAATAATAGAGTTGAACCTCAGATGCCACCACTCATTAGTGAGATGAGAGATTCACAAAATAGTGAACAATGTGAGAAGGAAGATGTGGAGTATTTTAATATTAACCCAACTATTCATAGAATTGATTCAGCATTATGGAATAGAATGATTGAGTGTGAGGATCAAAAAATTAAGCTCACAAGTGAAACAATTTTATCATTGACATTGAATATTTCTCAACTGGAACAAAAAAATAAAGAATAAGAGAAAGAACACTTGGCTCTAACTCTTAAATATGATTCTTCAAGTAATAAATATAGTGACCTTTTAAAAAAATTCTGTGAGTTTGAAAAATTGTATGAGGCACATTTAGTAAAATATGAATCAAGAAAAAAGTTATCTTTTGCACAAACAAATCAGAGTGTTTCTGATCTGTTACAAAGATCAACTAAGGTTGAGATTGAAACTGCTAATCTACTAAATAATCAGAATAATCATAAGTATACTCAGTATAATAATAATCCTTTCATTGGAAATAATGAATCTCAATCATTTCCAATTCCATGACAAGTAAAAACATCTGGTGGAAGTGTCAAGTCTGATAAGAAAAATGTAAGTCACAAATCCGTACAAGAAGAAATACAAGACCATTTATCCAGCATGAATGAGTTAGTTAATTTACCTAAGATTAGTTAGACTAAATCCAATCAGAAGAACTGGCCAAAGATTGATCAGTACCCAACTTATGATGGCAAAGCCAGCTCTTATTGGCAGCATTTTATTCAAAGAATCCGTAATTTAAAACTCTCATATAATTTACCAGATAAAGAAATAACATCAAAACTAATTTCATTATTCAAGGATGTTGCTTTATTATGGTTTGAAGTTGTATTAAGTGAGGGTAAAGGCTACTCTTGGGCTGAATAGAAACACCTTATTTAAAAACAATTTGGAGGTTCTAAATTCAGACTTACTCAGCAAAGATTATATGAGAAAACTAGGTATAATCCGTTTAATGGTGACAAACCAATGGTATTTTTAATGAATTTAAATAAAATATTGAAAGCCATTGAGCCAAATATGGATTTTAACTTATGAAAGATAAAATAATATATTAAGAAATATATCTGTCAGAGACATTGTGGTAGCTAGAACAATAATGGTTAATGAATATTCTGAGTTTATTAATATTTTTAATGAAATATTATTGAACCATAAGTATGAAGCAAGGTACACCACTTATAAACAAAAAAATGAACCTGTGAAAAATCAGAATTCAAAATCACTGCAGGAATAGCAGAAAAAACCTTTTGCACCTGTAGTACCTAAAAAGTATGAGACCAGTACTTTTTATAAGTGTAATAAGCCTTAGGTTAAAGGTCACAAATGTGAGAAAAACATAAATATTGTTGAAAATGGGCAAGCATTTGAAAATGAAACAGAAAAACATAAAGATTCAAGTGATTATGACAGTAATATCTCATATAGGGATGAAAATGAAGTCTGTATGTTGGAAGATGATTTTTCAAGCTTTGAAAATCCAATATTAAGTATGGAATCAAATCAATCTTTAATAAATTTTGAGTATTCTGAAATCATTAAGGATATACAGGCTGATAACTTAAAAATGACACCTATCATGGTTCCAATTACAAAAATTTGATAGTGATTAAAAGTCAAAGCTTGAACTTCCTCAAAGTATAAATTGGAGATTTTTTGGATAAGTACTACAACCCATTTGTAGATAAAAAGCTTCTATTTTCTTTAAACATCAACATGGTTATGTTAGAGTAACTTTTGAATTTGTAGTAATGGAACATACTAATTGCAGTAACTTTTTTATCAATAGAAATGAAATTCTGACTTAGTTTGGTTTTAAATTAGACACTGCTAATAATAATTTTATAATTGGCATGAATGGTAAAAGATAATTTAAAAGAAATTCTTTTAACACAGTCTTAAAAATTCAGTCAGTAATAGATATTCCTTAAAAAGGTAGAGAATCCAATGAGATGGAACTTTTGGAAACAGAAATTTCAAAAGCATCATTTGGCACTCAGATAAGGGAAGCTGAGAAAATAAATATTTTTGACTTGATTAAAGCATTTACAATGGCTTTTGCACATGGGACCAATGAACTTGGCCTTTTAAAAGATCATGAGATGAAGATTAGTTTAACCTGTGATATGGATAATATTCCTGCTAGTCTTAAAAAAAGCCAGACCCTGCTTCACCAATGAAGAGGAAAGAAATGGAGGATATTATAAAGATGTACTTAAAGATGAACTTTATTAAAAAGGTTGAAACTACAACAAAATATTGTGTAATATCACCAGTTTTAATATCCTATGAACAAGATAAAGCAAGACTTTGTGGTGATTAAAGAGCATTAATTACATTTACAGTATATGATATTTACCCCTTTCCAAGGATTTCCTCTGTTTGTGCTACCCTTAAAGTGCTAAATACGTAAGCTTCCTAGATGGAAATAAAGGGTACCATCAAATTCCTGTTGAAAAAAAATTCACAGAAATTTTTGTTGATAAAAACACATATACAAGTATATAAGAATTTCAGGATGCCATTTGGACCAAAAAATTCTCCTTCAGTATTTCAGAAGTTAATGGATATAACATTCCATAATGAAATGATTGAGGGTGGTTAATGATATACATAGATGACATCATAGTGTTCTCTAAGACATATGATGAAAACTTAATCCATTTAAAGAATTTATTTTAGAAGATAGATGAAATAAAAATGACCCTTGCATTAAAAAAATTTAAATTTGGGTTTCAGTTGTTTAAAGTGCTTGGTCATATTGTATCTGGCTTACAAATATGTGTAGACCAAAATAAGGTGGCTGCAATCAAGAATATTGGAATTCCTCAAAATGTAAAGGATTTATAATCTTTTCTTTGTATGTGTAGTTATTATAGACAATATATAAAGAACTAACAATTAATTTCTGCACCATTGACAACACTGATAAAGAAGTCAGAAGCTTTTATTTGGAATAATGAAAGAAAACAGGATTTTGATAAGTTGGAAAAATGTTTGAAGAAAGCTCCTATCTTGGGATTACCAGATTTCCAATTACTTTTTGTATTTTATGCTGATTCAAATTTTATTGGTTTGCGTTATACCTTGCATCAAAACAAACTTACACTACGCAATATAGGGGGTGGACTCTCTAACAAGTACTCAACCTGAACTCAGATAAAACTCAGATAGAACTCAGACTCAACTCATACTGAACCAATACTGAACTCTACTTGAACACCCACCAAAAACTGTTCTATTGAGTGGTTTTCATCCCTGATTGTATGGCTCCTTTATCAATAGCTCAATGTGTGTTCAATCTGTGGTGAGTTTGGGTCAAAGGTTGTGGAATTTCTAGCAATTCTTCCCCCCATATTTTGTGGTGTTATTGAAGGGAAAATGTCAGAAGTAGCTATTGGCTATATTTCACGTACTCTAAGAATTAGTGAATTGAAATATGGTGATACTCAACTTGAATGCTTGGCAGTAGTATGGGATCTTGATAAGCTCCATTATTACCTTGACAACCAATTTTTTTTATTTGATAACTGAATTTAGTGCAGATAAGTCACTCTTAAACATGAAAACTCCTAATAGACATATGTTTAGATGGAAATTAACTGTACAAGAGTACAGAGGACGGATGACTATTACACATAGATCAGAGACTTTACACTCTAATTTAGACACCACACAATATGGGGGGCGGACTTGCTAGCAAGTCCGCAACCTTGGACCCAAACTCACCATAGATTGAACACACATTGAGCTATTGATAAAGGAGCCATACAATCAGGAATGAACACCACTCAGAAGAACAGTTTTAGGTGGGTGTTCAAGTAGAGTTCAGTATGGGTTCAGTATGAGTTCAGTCTGAGTTCCATCTGAGTTCCATCTGAGTTCAGGTTGAGGACTTGCTAGCAAGTCCACCCCCTATATTGCGTAGTGAGATCTGTTATCTAGCGTACATCTACCTAATAATGATGATAATCCTGCTTATGTTCCTGAAACAGAGATTATTAAAATTTATACCATTTATATTTTAGATCTTGAGGATGAATTTATGCAATCAATTCTTGATAATTATGCTTCAGATCATGACTTGAGTAGACATACTACAATATTAAATGATAAATCTAATGCTTCAATGAGTGTTTTACTAAAAAAATTACCACAAAAGTATAAGGAAGCTTTATAAAAGGAAAATTTTCCATTGAGGATGGTTTTATATATTACAGAAAGAAATTAGGCAATGCAATAGTTATTCCCCCTTCAATGAAGGAGTTAATGTTAAGTATATGTCATGATGATATATTAGCAGGTCATTTTAACTTCCATAAAACATTAGCCAGAATAAAAAATACAGCTTGGTGGATTAACATGCCTGATGATGTTCAAAAATATGTTAATACATGTGATTGTTGTCAAAAATATAAAAGGTTAACAGGCAAAAGAGCTGGTTTGTTACAGCAAATTGAGAAACCAAAATCTCCATGGGAAATAGTTAACATGGACTTTGTAACAGGTTTTCCAATAGCAGGGCATAAGAGTTAGAGCTCCTGCTGGGTAATTGTAGATAGATTGACAAAAATTTGTAAATTTATTCCTACCAAAAAAGAGGTTTCTGCAAAAACTTAGCTTTTTTATGGTGGAAAATAAATTTAAATATATCAGGATTCCCCATAGAAATAGTTTCAGACAGAAATTAAAAGTTTACTTCTGAGTTCTGGACATCACTTATGAATGTTTCAGGTTTTCAATAAAAGCTTTCTACAGCACACCATCCACAAACTGATGGGCTAGCAGAAAGAATGATTAGAACTTAGAAGATATGATAAGAAGATATTTTGCTTTTGTCTTGAATTTAAAGAAAATGAAAAATTCACTCATGAATGGTTATCCCAAATCCCAGGCTTAAAATTTGCATACAATAGTACAGTACATTCTGTTGCTGACAAAAAGACATTTGAGTTATGGTTGGGTTATGTAACTAATAGCCCTTCTAAAACTCTTAATAAACTACCCAGATTTGATATCCATCAAGTTACAAAATCTTTTCTTCAGATGCAACAATTATGTAGAAAGGATGCTCAAGAATGTATAAATAAGGCATTTGAGTATGAGAAGAAAATATGGGATAAAGCCCATAAAGAGAAAATGTTCAAAGAGGGTGATGAAGTCCTTATTTCTACACTACATTTCAATTTAAATGGTAATGTTAAATTGAAGGATCCATTCATTGGACCATTTGTAGTAAAAAACATGGTTTTTTACAACACTGTTGAAGTTATTCTATATGCACCATATGATAGAAAACATCCAGTATTTCCTATTTCTCTTAGAAAACCATACCATTCTAATGATACTGCTCTATTTCCAAGAAGATCAGGAAGGCATAAACAGCAACTTGAAGAAATAGTTGAAAAAAAAGAAATTGAAAAGATATTTAAAAAGAGAAACCTTACAAAAGAAAAGGGAGTTGAGTATCTATTAAGGTTTAAAAATAAATCAAATGAATATGACCAATGGATTCCAGAAAATGAATTCTCTGATCTTAAAAATCTCTTGAAAAAATTTAAATCCAAATAATAATGTAAAATTCACTATATGTATAATAGAAATTTTAAAAAATTATTTTTCTATCCACTCATTAATTATTAATTAAAATTTCTTAACGTTTTTTATTGTTTTTTTTGGGTAGGGAGTGTCAGCCTAGGTATCTCCAGGACTGAGTAATTCTTATGTTTAAAATAAGATAACCTTAATTACATTAAGCTCATAAGGTAAAATTAAGGTTATAATACTAATATATATGGTTATAATACTTATATATATAATTATTACACTATTCTATGAGTTATAGTAGTTTAAATAGCTTATAAATAGCCTTAAAATACTTATTAAGGTGTTAATGGAGTCATAATATAGTTATCTTAAGTGATTTTAAGTAATTATAGACATACATAAACTTATATGTATACATAAAACTCATATTCAGTGAAATATGTAGTTATATTATGTATATTTAGGTCTATAAGTGGGTTTTAACCTCTAAATAGCTTAAAACCTTTATTTTTCTGCTTATTTTAGTTCATATGGACATTTTCAGTGCATTCAAAATGCCTAAAAAAGCATATACACCTATTTCATGTGCATATATCCAGTTTGGATAAATTAATCTGCTTCCTTTGATGGATTTTCACAGATTTATAGGTTGGGTTATGATAAATGGGGTAATATGGATGGTTGGGAAGGTTATTGGGGGCTTGGAAATTTGATGTTGTTCCTTTTAATGCTTTGAATTTAATTATATACTCTTTGGATAAGTTATTTTACCTGTGTCTTTATTGTATCTGCTTTTATCTGTTTATTCTATTTATGGTATGGGTCAATGATATCATTAATTGTGATGGAGGGTCCTTACTGGAGGTCTGGATGTTAAAACTGCTTTAAGGCAACACCATAGGGAGGTGATGGACCCTCAAAGTTCTTTAATTTCCAGGGATAGGAGTGACATCATCTGGATTGAATGTCTGTGCACTCCAGTGGATTTTGGTATAAGTAAGGAAGGATTTGACAGGTTATTGGAAATCAATAACTTAATAAAACTCAAATAAACATTATAAAAAATTATTATCATATATATATATATGTTTCAAAGCATTTATAAATTAATATTATCTTTATATAATCTATAACTATATTTTATTTATCTATTTTTCACCACTAGCACACATAAAAATCTAAGTATTGTGAGTTAATATTAAGAATAACTATTTTATTAGTCTTCCCCTGAGGTTTAATCACTAAATCGTTTATCAATAAGTAGTAGGACCATTAATATTTACTATTAAATCATACTTAGATACTAGCATATACCGACAGAATCATTCTCATAAGAGATATTACTATCACAGTCACTTGAAGATTCATCAAGGTCAACTGTAGCATCTCCAGGATCTTCAGTTTTTTCAACAAGATGAATTTTTTTGTCACAAACATGTCCTTTTTTCCATTATTTTTTATATTTAAAACAAGTATTAGTTGCATATTTCTTTGGTGAAACTGGAGCAGAGGGTCTACTAGGTTTTTCTGGAAGTTTGGATGAAGGTTTTATTTGGTAATGGGAGGGCCTTAAAGGATAATTCCTTGGTTCATATCTGTGGTTGAGTAATACCTCATTAAAGATATTAATAAATGAAGAATTTTCCCTCAACTTCTCAGTCCTAGCTATAATTAAATCTCTCAGTGAGTTTTGCAATTTATAGAGTATTTTGTCTCTCCAAGTATCATAATCCATTTTTGGATCCATAGCTCCAAGAATTTTTGTTATTTTCATGAGGAGACTAATAGGTCTCTCAGAAGAAGAGGATGTATATTTAGAATTCTCAAATAATCTTTTTTGTGCCAATCTGAACTTTGAACCACCATATTGTTTCTCAATTAATGTTTTCCACTCAGCCCAAATATAGTGATGACTTTCTAGCAAGACAGACTCATACCACATCAGGGAAACATTGGAGAAAAAAGAAATCAGCTTAGAGACTATTTCTTCATGTGGAATTTTATAAGAATATTTTAAATTATCAATTCTTTTTATAAAATGCTGCTAGTCAGATTAAGAATCAGCATCAAAGGTGGGATATTGATCAAGTTTAGGCCAATTTTTATGGCTACTTTGCTGGTAAAATTTATAATCATTCACGGTAACTAATTCCTGAAGCCTGGACAGGTGTTCAGAAATTTCATGACTGACAGAAACAGTTGGCTCATGATGAGTATTGAAAAACTTTTTGTGGACCACAGAAGAAGAAATAGATAAATTTTCAGGCTGTTTAATGGACACATTTAAAGGATGGTGGGAACTACTTTTCTCAGGTTTTTTACCCTTATTCTTGATGAAATTATGAGAAGTAGTGTCAATTTGACTATCATTTTCATCAAGAATAAGAGGTAAGTTAGAGAAATTCCTCTTGAGATTAGACAAAGAATTTCTCAACCTAGGAATTTCAGATAGTTAATCATTCATTTTTGTAAGAGATAAAACATCTCTGTCCTCATAAATTGAGAATTTATTATTCAAAACTTGCAAATCCATTTTCAATTTTTTCAAATCCTTATGTAAGGATGAATTTTCATTTTTTAATGAAGCATTTTCATATACAAGGGGTTTTTAATCATGAATAATGTTATGTAAATTAGAAATATTATCAAAAAGCACCTTTTGATAATTCTTCAATTGTTTTTGATGAGCAAGAACAGTATTCAAGGTGTCTTTCAATTTAAAATAAGCAGTATCTTGAGCAGAAGAGCTCACTTTAAAATGTAAGTGCAAATTATTTAATCTGTCGTTCTCATGTTTCAACAAATCACTCAGTAGTTTATCTTTGATAATACCAAAATAAGTAGAATCCTGTAATATTTCCTCTAAAGTTTTGTCAAGCAAGACATAAACATCAGGGGCAACAGAATCATTTTTAATTGCAAGAGAAGGATTAATTAAAGAAGTTGAAGTTAAGTCCAAAGGTTCATAAAATGAAAATTTACTAGTTAAATCATTTGGGCTACTCATAACAGGAAGTTTTCTTTTAATAGGTTTAACAGTTCTTTAACCATGATCAACAATATAACCTGTAGAAGAATATTTATTATTATTAATACCAACATGTTTATCAGACAAATTACACACCATTGCAAGGGAGGAAATCTCCCCTGTGCTTACTTTTTTCTGCCTCCCTGATAAGGATGGGCCTGTTGATGGTAAGTATGTGTCCTGGATGTGCCTGGTTGATGAGCTTGTTGATGCTGTAAATTCTGCTGGTAGTAACTTATGAGATAGTCCTATTTCCACTGATCCACTTCCAGTGTTTTTTTATTTTGCTAGTAAAAGCTAGGGGCTTGGTTGGACTGTAGCTGAGTCTGGTTAATATGTAAGAGAGGAGGATGTGCCTGTATTTAAGTAAAGAGCTCCGGAATTTGGCCCCAGAGAGTGTTCACCTTTTCCTTGAAGGTCATATTGTCTGCTTTTAGTGCCTTTATGTGACCTGATAAATTGTTTACCTGCTGTGACAGTCAAATCTTTTTTATCTTTATTCCCTTTAAAGGTTTTTCATATTTATTAGAGGCTTGACTTCTTTCAGAGTTGATTGGGAGGGAGGTTTACCACTCCTCCTGAAATTTCCATGTCCTTAAGAATTTGATTTATATTTGTCAATAGAAGAATTTTTTTAAGTAAATTTAGAGGAACTTACAGAGTCAACTTCACATTCTACCTCAATTTCATCCACATTTAAGCTATCCATGATTTCAGTCAAGTTACTAGACATGATATCTAAAAAATCAATTTTGTCAACAAGAGTGAACTGAATTTATCAAAAGTGGTGTTCAATATTTTAAAACAATAAGGATATAAATATTAGTATATTACTTGAGTTAAAATAAAATTGATAATAATAAAAAATGTATTAAGATTATTATAAAAAATAACAATCAAAAAAAATATTATTGATCAATTAATGTGATTTTATTTTTAATATAAAATAATTAACACCAATTATTAAATTGGGACAAATACAAATGTATAAATTTCAACCAATAATAATTAGACCAAAATTAAATGGAAATAATTGGGACTAAGCACTGAGTACTATTATTTTCAACCAATATTATCAAAATTTAATGAATAATTAATTAAAAAATTTATTCAAAAAATAATGCTCTTCTAGGACTAAGAGGATTGCTCTATTACTGTAAAATAGGAAATAAATATATTTAAAAATTGATCACTTACACTAAGTGTCTCAGAAAAAAAGATAAGGCACTGTTATTGCAATAAAAATTTAATATTATAATTGTGAGGTTCAAAGTGAGGCTTACTAAAGTGATAGAAAAATCACCACAAACTACATGAATATTAGTACTATATAACACATATTAGGAAGACCCCGGTTTGTTTCACAGTCATGGAAAAAGTTGGTATGGCCTGTGCAAGGTGGTCCATGCATTAGTCATTCATCCAATTGTCAAATATTTTTGTCATTCAGAAAGGCCCTCAATTGTCAGCCAGTTGTCTAGAAGGAAGGAGAAGAGGAAGAAGAAGAAGAAGAAAAAGGAGGAGGAAAAGAAGAAGAAGACAAGAAGAAATAAAAGGGAACAACTAAGGGAAACAAATGGTTAATTAAGGGACTTGTATTGGGTGTAATATTATGTTAATTTTTTGTAGGTATTCTATTTCTCTTATTAATAAAAAAATTAGATAATACTAAAATAAATCTCTTAAATAAAGATTATAACTATATAGTACTGTTAATTCTTATAGAGGTAATTACTGCAATAAAATTATTAAGTATAATATAAGTTGTATTTATTAATTTAAAAATAAAGAGTAATGTATTAATGATAAAATAAGTGATGGAGCTACAGGGTGATTCCCAAGGCCCTTATATAGGCAAGGGGCCCTCTGAAGTGCTACAAAAAATATAATGAGAAAATAAATGATGAAACAGTAATTAAATAAGTGTAAAAAACACGTTGTAGGTAGACTCTTACAGTCGCCTTGCTGTAAGCAGAATCCGAAGGAGTTGGATAAACCGTTGTAGAGAGTTCTAAAGTACTAAGCAGTAGACACAATGCGAGATGGGTTGGTTCTTCCTTTTGATTTCTAAAAAGAAGCTCCTGCCCCTCTTATTTTTAAAGACAGCGCAATAATGTGTAACACCAATATGTGATTAGAAAGTTTATAAGTTGAGAACTGAGTTTTTAAAAGATCCAAAAAAAAACAAGTATTACTATCAAGATATTTCTATTCTTAACAAGCACTAATATCCACAGCTACTCCCTCTTGAAGTGCTCTCTTAGAATATGCCTTATTATAGCAATAAAATAACTCTAATAATAGTTAATCCTTTGAATCTATATACTCTCAAACAATTGATTGCAGAAGATTCTAATATCTTTGACTTCACAATTATTAACTACTTTTATGTTAACTAACTATTTGTCTAATTTTCCTCCCTCTATTACTAGATGTGATACCGTCTTTATATTTTTCCAGCGCTCTAAACACAATTCCCTAGTGGATCTCCAGTGCTGACTCTAGCGCTACATTAGTAAAACAGTGACTAATCTATTAGTAGACCACATACACCGCTTGTAACAGCTAAAGCGCCTAAAACATACCCTATCCTTACTAACACTAGTATTAACTTGTCTCACTCATGCTTGACACCTTGACATGCGCGCCCCTGAATCTACCTTTGTTTGTTTCAGCACTGCTTCCAAGTTTGACTCCTTCTAAAGCTGATACTAGTTGCTTTGATTTTCAACTAGTTAAGCTCCTATATCACCTATTTCAGTAAGTTACCACACTAGTCACAGTGCAGTATACTTCACACTTGAGCCTTTCCTTAAGCCATAATGCCTTCCTTAGTGCGTAATACACAATTATTGGAAAATAAAAGTCCATATTGCTCAGCGCTTGCAGTTCTAAATCAACAACACACAATTCCCCATTATGCAGCCCATCCTGCTTCAAAATCCGAGCACACAGACTCTGAACCCTCTTCCGCACTTCTATTTCCCTTTTTCCTTGAAGCACACAAACACTCATTATAGTTTAGAACTTCCTACTGTGCTATGAATCCCCTTTCTTCTTCCTGGACTAAGCGAGCTGATTGGTCCAAAATCAAACTACCTGCGAGGTGCGTACCACATCCTCCCTCTACTCGCTACTGTCCCCAGGAGCCTATAAATATCCTGCGTCTCGCAGCATCTTCTTCTTCCATCTTCCATCTTCTCTTATTTATTACAATCCTCTTTTCTTTGTAATTTTTTTTTAATGAATACTAGAAATAATACCGTTATTACCAAAAATACTGCCAACGTCGTGGACGCTTTCCGGCAGTTTGTGTGTACCCAGCCTGCTGCTGCTTTACCTGCGACACCAGTCACTATGCTGATGGGTGGGACAAGATGCACCCACTGCATCAAGAATGGCATAACTCCCTGTCATTTCTCAAAAGCCCGCTGTGGAAATGTTTTCTTTACTGTAAGTCTTTTTTCTTCTTTTCTTTTCCTTCCTTTCTCCTTATTACCAATCTTCTATTTTTTTCTTTCTTAGTCATGTGATTACTGTTAACAATGCAAGAAGAAATGTAGTTACAATGGGCCCCCCACTGTTGCGCACCTGGATCCCAACACTTCAACCTCTAATATGATGAGTCAGTTGGCCATCAAGGGCACTGTGCCTAAATCTTCAACTCCACCTAGCAAAAAACAAGCCAAGGTTAATCACCGGGCACCTACACCTAGTAGTGTTACCTCCGTTCCAAATTCTCTCTTTTCAGAGGAGAGTACAGTAAGTTCTCTTTTTTTTCTTAAAACGCTAACATAAGCTCTTTTCTCTCTTATAATGCGCCATCCATTTCTTACACTGCATTGCCTCCGCCGCCTAAAACTCCCCTTTTCCTTCCTGCCTTGGAAGAAGATTCCGTCTGGGATACCAATCCAATTCCTGAGTGCACTCCGCGCTCACCGACTCCTGACTGGACTACCCTTCAACCAGTCTTCGACGCTATCATCCCGGATGATTGGCCAGCCAAAGTCCCCCTTGACAATGTGGTCTTCCAACATTGGCAGGGGCTTTTGCTGTGTGATTTGGCACTGTTTGTGCATGTCTTAATTGACATCTTTTAAGGAATTGGGTATTTTTCTGGTTTTATTCCGTGGATATTGGGTCTGCGGGTATGTGGGTACTATCATTGGATAGCCCCGGTTTTTCTCTATATTTTATGTTGCATAGACATTTTTCATATTCTAAGTTTTAAGGGGTCATTTCCTCATTTTTCATTTATAAAAGATAGCTGTTTAATTTTTTTTCATGTTTTACAGGCTAACCTTAAGTCTTAGTGTTAAGTGCTTATCACCATTGGAGAAAGCTAATTTTTCTCTATATTTCATGTCTTGATGTTGTTATAGTGAAATTCTGTGTTTTAATGGTTTTAGTAGTTGTAGCTAATTTTTCTAAGTAGATTAGTTGTTTTTATTGGTTTTCTGGCTTCAGGGAGGCCGGGATGCTTCAGGCGGCACCTCCGACATCGGGAGGCCCGCCCGCCTCTGTTTTAGAAGTTTGGGGAGCGCTTCTGGAGGGTTTTTTATTCAATTTGGCGGGTACAGGCGCCAGATTTGTGGGTGTGCATGGGCTCTTAGATAGTGGTCTGGGTGTACATAAAAAAAAAGACAGTTTGCCGCAAGCTTAATTATCATACAACCATCCGGAGGTGATATCCTTGTTCCTCACTCAGTTTTCACTGTTTTCTGGCCACAATTTGGCTGTGTTTGTTGCAAGTGAGTTCTTCATTTAACTTAACTTTGGCAACTGTTTTCTCTGTTATAGTCTTGCAAGCTATAGCAAGTATTATTGCTGTCTCTGGTGTGGATTTGCAGCCTACATCAAGTATCTTTGCTGTCTCTAGTGTGGACATTGGTCTACATTTCAGTTCTTTGGTCTGGTAGTCTGTCTGGTGACTACTTTCTTGGCTCATAAAGCAGTCAAGTGTGTTGAAAAAGGGGTTTATCTAAACAGGAACCAACTTACTTTAGCAAGTAAATCTCACTCTATTTTTCTAAAGGGACAGGGGATTTTCTCTCTGGGTTTTCTCCAACTCCCTTGGTCAAGGCCTATAGCTAGTACTATAGGATTTTCTACAATGACAATGAAGAAGATGAAGAGCCCGCCATGGCTCAAACCTGGGAATTTTCAGAGCACGTTGCCTGTGCACCATACAATGCAACCATGCATTGTATAAACAATATGATAGTCGCTTTCAAAAAAATTTTCAAGGCAGTCCCGGTCTATACTCGAGCCAAGTATGACAAAAGAAAAAAGCTAGTAACCACCTTGCAGAAAAACATGCAAGAGGCTGTTTACAACTGGGCCTTCTGCGTCCCTATCTACAATGACGCAGAATACTAAAAATCTTTGTTATATATTCCTTAAAAAATTGTATATAGTTTTGTAAAAAATGTAATAATAATTTTTTTTCTCCTTAATTCTGCTTGACCCTAAGTACCTTGTGAGAACCCAACATCTGCAAGATGAGTTTCCCCCAGAAAGAAATATCATCCTTTTTCCAAACAGCACACCTTACTACTAAGTGCCAATGAAAAGTGAAACAAAAAACACAAAATAAATCTGAGATAAGCACTACTCCCTATAGAAGTAAATACATTCCCTGCATCATATATGCATGCGTTCCCTTGAAATCTTCAGATATTTGCAGCATATGAATTTCTCTTGACTGCAACGGATTCGACTTTGCTTAGGTCCCTCATTTTTTTTTCTTCCTTGATGAAGATTCTTCACATCCATCTTAGTAACCATTCAGCGCTCATGTCAGTTATTGCCCGACTGACGTCTCTTCCATAATTCCATTATTAAACTATAAATAGCCCATCTAATAACCTGGATTACCTTCATCCAAACATCATGACTCAATATCACACAATTCCCAAAGATCAAGCGTGCTCATTTTGTAAATGCTGCAATTTTCATTGTACATTTTCTAGACCTCTGGGGCATGCCTCCATTAGACCTGCCTGTCACAACTGCTTTAGATACCACAAAACTTGCAATATCTCTCTCAACCATAATACTCTGAAGCCTACTAGCTATATTTGATTTCCTCCTGGTTCCACCAGTAGTGCCCCCATAAATACGACTACTAGTCCTGCTAGACCCAATTTTTCCGCCAATAACAACATTCCTTATGAGTTGCCATCGCTTCCTACTTTTCCCAGGCGCAAAATATCTATCAAGCCTAGCACTGCGCCTTCTTCCACTCTGAGCTCTAATGCTTCCATGCACTCAGGCTCCACTAAAGCTGCTCCTGACGCAATTACCATTTCTTCGCCATCAGCGCACCCACAAAAATTATTAGCAAGTAAGTAACCTTTATTATACTTACTCTTCCTTTACCTGCTGTGGCATTCCAAGTCTGGGTAGGCTACTTAAGTGAAAATTTGATTGGAACTTGGTTGGAAGAAAATCATGGTGTTAGCAGGTGTTAATTTTGTTAAAGGGAGTTAACTGGATTTTTTTTGGGTGGATTTATGGTGATTTTTGGAGGATTTATAGTGATTTTTTGGAGTATTTATGGTGTTTTGAAATGGATATATGATGGTATTCCTATTGTTATTTGATGGTTTCATGGATTGGGGATTGGTTTTACTGGATTTTCTAGGGCTCTCTTGGTATTTTTGGTGGATGCAGTGTGCTCATGTAGTAGCCATTTTTTTTTCTGGTGCGCTCTGGTGCGCTCTGGTTTGCTCCAGTGATTTTCCAGTGCAAAAGCAAAGTCACTGCAGAAAAGTCTAGGCACTGTGGCAAAGTTTGGTCACTGCAGAAAAGTCTGATAAACAGTGAAAAGCTTGGTCACTGCAGAAAGTCTGGGAACTGTGGCGAAGTTTGGTCACTGTAGAAAAGTCTGATCACCATTGCAAAGTTTGGTCACTGTGAAAAAGTTTGGCTATTGTGGCAAAATTTGGTTAGAAAGTTATTATGCTTACTAGATCAATAGTTTATTGTAGATCATATGCATGTAGGGTATTGTTGGAAAGGTCTGGAGCAGGAGAATCATATGGGAAAGAGAGAATCTTAGTCTTCTACATGTTTTTTGTCTTTTAGCTTCGATAAAAAGGGTCTTTTTTGATAATTAAGAATATTTAACATATAACAACAATTATAATAAAAAATATCAACATATAGGGTACCATTGGATAGCTCTCATCCTTGGTGACTCAACTTTATTTCTTTTTTTATAAAATTTATAAAATAAAAATATAATAAAGAACACTCTTTAATTTTGGTGGGAAACCAGGTAAATCTGGGGCAGACCTTTAATAAGGCAACTTTGAAGAGATCATCCCAAGGGTAGTTTCTGGGGTACTTTACTGTACTTTTCAGTCTCTGGGGCAAGTGTTGCGGCTTGTTCTAAGTATTTTCTGTGACTTGTATCAGTGTAATCTGGTATTAGGTATTTTTTTGGGGGTGTAATCATTTATTGCACTTATTTTTTTTCCTATATTATAGGTTTCCAACACTTTCAAAGTCTTTCTCTCAGATTTTCAACTTATGCAACTCTTCAAGCAGATCTTCAAGCTTAGTTAATTGAATCTTACGTTTACTTAGAGGGACAGGGATTTCTTTTTGTTTTTCCAACTCCCTTGGATTCTTCCTGCAGCAAGGTAACTGTAGGAGTCTACTCTACATTTTTGGCGCCCAATGTGGGGTTCGAATTCTCTAGCTTCTGAAGAAACTTACTTGTTGGAATTCTGGATTTAGGTTTTCTGGTTGTTGGATTTTGATTGGTTGGTTATTTTGTGATTCTGGTAACTGGCTGAACCAGTACAGTATCTGTGGTAGTAGGGATCTAGGTATAGGGCTGAACCCTTTCTAGATCTGTTGTTTTTGTTTTTTTGGTTGTTTTATCCTAGTAAAGGGCTAAAACCTCTTAGGATATTTTCAGTTTTCTGGTAAAGGGCTGAACCCTTGCAGATTTTATTGGTTTCTGGTGCTATTTGGGATGTCTTCTCCATCTGGTGCTGGTGTTATTGCTGCTGCTGCTGATGGTTTCAGGCCTTCAGTAAGGATTCAAACTTGCGATGGGCCCAAGTTTGTTGGTGATGATGTAAAGTGGTTTTTGGGCAGATGTGAGGCTGCTTCTGGAATTGATGGGGCTTCTCATTTAGATATGGTGAAGCAGGTAATTATTTTCATTGGTGATAGGGAAGTTGAGAAGGAGATTACTGGTATTGAGGGTTATAAGACTAGGGATTGGAAAAGGCTTAGTATGGAAATGGTGGACAGATGGGGAGTCAGATGTTCAATGGTGGATTTAAATAAGGTTGTTGGAGATTGGCAAGTGCAGGGTGGAATAACCTCTTTGGTGAGTTATAGGAAATTCGTTGGTAGTTTTGAAACTGTGGTGGAATATCTGGTGGAGGTAGAGGAATTGGCTCATGAAAATGCAGTGAAAGATTTATTTTGGTCCACTTTTGGGAGGGATGTTAGGATGGATGTGTTAAAGGAGTTGTCTAGGAAGGGTTTGATGAAATCCTTACCTAATGGGGAGCAGAAGTTTCCTGCTCTTAAGATGGTTAAAGAATTGGTGGAGTCTCACCTCAGGCTTTTGGCTGTGGACAGTTATCAAGAAACCTGTACCCAGTATGTCAGAAAAATTAATGAAGTTTTGGCTTATAATAACAATATTATGAAGAAGGCTCAGGAGGCAAGAAAAGCTCAGTTGGGGAAACTGGTTCCTAAGGTGGATGAGAATGTGGATAAGGAGATGGTGGATCAATTGGCTGACTTAACGAAGCAATTGAAATTTTATGTTCAAGAAACTCAGAAGGCCAGCAGGGTTTCAGCTTCTTCTTCATCATCTTATTCAAGTAGAGGTTATGATAGGAGGAGTGGTGGTACTGTTGATGTTTGGATTAGTTCCTACTGTAACCGGAAGGGACATAAGTCTGATGATTTTTGGACTTTGAATAGGGATCAGGCTGCTGGTAGAGTAAAATTTGATGGAAAGGTATTTAGGTTTCCTGATGGATCTTTTATCAAGCCCAGTGAAGGTCAGGCTCCTTCAGATTTGGTGAGGAGGAATAGTATGGGTGAAAAGAGAGCTAGGTTTGAGTAATTGCCTACTGAGGCTTCTTCTGGTACTGGAAATAATTCTGGAGATAAGGGGAAGGAAAAAGAGGTTAGTAAGGCTACTTTTTCTTCTTCATATGGTAATTTGGAGTTAGTAAAGGTTGTTAAGGCGCATGGTGAGTGTATGGCTGGTGTATATGATGTGGAGGCTGCAAGGAGGGCAGCTGCTTCTAAAGCTAGAAGCAGTATTTCTAATCAGTTAAGTTCAAGAGGTGGAAAGGCAGATTCTAAGAAGGCTAAAGATCCCATAAGATTAATTAGCCAGAAGAGATTTTTCAGATGCAGAAGGGGATAGCTGATATGGGTCCCCCTAGTATTGGTGCTTTTGATCTTAATGGTGATCCTATGCCTTTGGATGATGGTTCAGATACAGAGGAGGATGTGCCTTTGGCTTCTTTGCCTAGGCCAAGTTCTAGTGGGCCAATGGAGGGAGTTAGAGCTACTGTTGATGGTTCTGGTTTGGACTCTGTGGATGGAAAGGTTCATGGGGAAAATTCTGATGTGGAGATGAGTGATGTTGGTAATGTGGGACCTCAGGAGTCTTCTAGGGCAAAGGTTGCTAGGAGTAAGGCTCATTATGAGAGGCCAGTGGTTTATGGTCAAGAGAATGCTATGGATGTTGCTTTGGGAAGGGTGAATCAGCTTCAGATTCCATTATCTTTGGGTAAATTTTTCACTATTAGTCCAGCCCTTTCTGAAAAGTAGAAGAAGCATTTGACTAGGAGAAGAGTGGCTACTGGTGAGCTGGAGTATATGTGTGAAAATGTGGAGTAGTTTGGTAATGAGGTGGAGACTCATTTTTCTGCTCCTTTGGGATATTTGGTGGTTTCTTTAAATAAAAAAGATGTGAAGGCATTGGTTGATTCAGGCTCACAAATAAATTTAATTTCATTGGATCAAGCAACTAGTCTGGATTTTCCAATTAAAGCTGGTGTTGGAGGAACTCTCAGGGGGATAGGTGGGCATGCTACTGAGTTGATTGGTACAGTGGAGCATATAAAGTTAGGTGTAGGTGGAGCTGTTGGAAAAGATCATTTTTATGTGGCTAGAGGAGCTGTGAAGACAGTTTTAGGAGGGCCATTTTTGATGGATTTTGAGGACAAGATTGGTTATCAGTCTGGTGTTGGGATTAGTTTGGAGATTACTGGGGAGGATATGAGACGGTTACATATGAGGTTGGCACCCCCAGGTGATGAAGGTTGGGAAACTAGGCCTGGTGTTTCTGCATCTTGTCTGTGTTGCACTTGCATTAGAAGAGAAAAGATTTGAAGTCCTCTTCTGGTGTATTTGAGGATAGTGGTGATCATTTTGTTGGTGACCCTTCTTTTTTAGGGTAGATAGGGCTAATCAGTCTAGTGCTGTAATCTCTCCTCAAGAAGAAATCCCGGATTGCAGTAGGTCAGCTCAAGTGGAGATATATCAAGTGGAAACTCAACTTTTTGTAGATAATATTACTTTATTATGTCAATTTTTATGAAATTATTTGTCTGGTTTCAGATTTTCTTCAATTTTTTCTCTCAAGTTTATTTCAAGTTCTGAAGATGTTTTAGGGAAACTTTTGTTGGAGCGGAAAAGTTTTGGAGTGGTGGAAAATGGGTGTAAAAGTAAGTCCTCCCAATTGTGCACCACTAGGGTTTCTTCTACACCTTTCATAAACATTACCATGGCCACACATGTGAGCATTGGGGACACCCCTGATTGTTTTTCTAGATATAGCAAGAAACCATTAGACAAAAATCAAGAAAAAAATCTCAAGATAACTGAAAATCAGCAAAAAAAATATTTATGTAAGGATGTTGTCAGTAGGGAGGAGCCTACTTGGTTTACTGGTGGCCTCCAGCATGAGTATGAACTGCACAATAATTCTCAACTAATGTCTCATTCTGATTTCTCTCAAGAAAAATTGAAAATTCAAAAAAATTGTCTGAATAACAAAAATCAAGAAAAGGTGTTTGTTGATTTGGGTTCTGTGATTTGTGGTGATGATTTGGTTGGTGGTTTTCTTGGCAACACTGGTGTGTCTGTGTCCATTTGCAGAAGAGATTTACTCCAGCATGAGGATAAAAGGCATGACTTTCTAGCTTCTGCTGGGATGGTCACTGCAGTGCAGGACCTATCTGAAGCTAACATGGACAGTATCTGTGATGAGAATCCTGAACCTAATGATGATGTTTATTGCCCTAGGGGTATTTTTGATTTGGTTGGTGATTTGGGTACTGGTGAAGTAGATGAGCAGAATTTGATACGGAAAAGATTTGGAGTGGTGGCAAATGGGTCTAAAAGTAAGTCCTCCCAATTGTGCACCACTAGGGTTTCTTCTACAACTTTCAAAAACATTTCCATAGCCACACATGTGAGCATTGGGGACACCCCCTGGTTGTTTTTCTAGGAATAGCAAGAAACAATTGGACAAAAATCAAGAAAAAAATCTCAAGTTAAATGAAAATCAACAAAAAATTATATATGTAAAAATATTGTCAATAGGGCTGAGCCTATTTGGCATGCTGGTAAACTCCTGCATGAGGATAGACTGCCAGATTTTCATACTTTTGATTATTCTTTTCTTATTTCTAAAAATAAAAATCAAATTAAAAATTGTCTGCATAATGAAAAACTAGATAACAATATTTTTGAAAATTCCAATAATTCTGTTTCTAAAAACTTTAATAATTCTTTTTCAAAAAATAAAAATAAAAATATTAATAAAACTGATAAAATTTCTTTATCTGATTCTAATAATTATTTTTGTAAAAATTCCGTTACTCTTAATTCTGATGAAGATGAAGATTCTGTTTATGAAAGGAGCTCAATTCCTCAAGTACATCTGGAAGTGGAAGCGGCAAAGTATAAGAAGGTTGCTGTGAAACTCAAACCAATCAATGAAGCAATGCCAACTGGATTGAATCCGCCATTGAAGAGACCATTTTTGTCAAGAGATCCATATGAAACTCCTTTAAGAAAGAATCTGCCTGAATTTTCTGAAACTTCAAGAATTACTTTTGATAGGATTGGTGTTATAAATTTTGGGCCAGAGGGTTTGTTATCTGGTGAGGAGATGAATTTGTTGTTGGATGTGATGGTGTTGAGGGAGAAGGCTATTGCATTTGTGGAAGAAGAGAGGGGTGTTTTAAAGAATTCTTATGGTGAACCTTACAATATTCCAGTTGTTTTTCATGAACCTTGGCAACTTAAGCCATATCCGATTCCTGCTGCTCTTAAAGATGATTATATTGAAGTTGTTAGGGAAAGGATTAGGACTGGACTTTATGAAAAATTGTCATAAAGTTATTCAAGTCCTGTTTTCTGTATCAAGAAGCCTAATGGAAAGCTTAGAGTGGTTCATGATATTAGGGAATTGAATAGGGTGACTATAAAAGATGCTGGTGTTCCTCCAAGTGCAGAGGAATTTGTTTAAGCTTTTTCTGGAAGGGTATGTTATGGTTTGGGTGATATTATGGGGGGCTATGGTGAAAGAGAATTACATCCAAATTCAAGACCTCTGACAACTTTATATACTCCTCTTGGACGGTGTGGCATTCAAAATCTGGGTAGGCTACTTAGGTGAAAATTTGATTGGACCTTGGTTGGAAGAAAATCATGGTGTTAGCGGGTGTTAATATGGTTGAAGGGAGTTAACTGGAGTTTTTTTTTTTTGGAGGATTAATGGTGATTTTTTTGGAGGATTTATGGTGTTTTGGAATGGATATATTTTGGTATTCCTATTGATATTTGATGGTTTTATGGATTGGGTATTGGTTTTACTGGATTTTCTAGGGCTCTCTTGGTATTTTTGGTGGATGCAGTGTGCTCATTAAGTAGCCATTTTTTTCCGGTGCGCTCCAATTTGCTCTGGTGATTTTCCAGTGCAAAAGCAAAGTTTACTGGAAAAATTCTGTCATGGTGGAAAAGTTTGGTTATGGTGAAAAGATTAACTCACTCTGGCCAAATTAGCTCATTATGGCAAAATTAGCTCATTGTGGAAAAATTTGCTCACAATGGGAAAGTCTGATCACCAGTGCAAAGTTTGGTCACTGCAGAAAAGTCTGGGCACTGTGGTAAAGTTTGGTCACTGTAGAAAAGTCTGATCACCAGTGCAAAGTTTGGTCACTGTGCCAAAGGTTAGGCTATTGTGGCAAAATTTGGTTAGAAAGTTATTATGCTTACTAGATCAATAGTTTATTGTATATCATATGCATGTAGGGTATTGTTGGAAAGGTCTGAAGCAGGAGAATCATATGGGGGGGAGAATCTTAGTCTTCTACATGTTTTTTTGTCTTTTAGTGTCGATAACAGGGTCTTTTTGATATTTAACAATATTTAACATATAACAACAATTATAATAAAAAATATCAACATATAGGGTACCATTGGATAGCTCTCATCCTTGGTGACTCAAATTTATTTTTCTTCTTATAAAATTTATAAAATAAAAATATAATAAAGAACACTCTTTAATTTTGGTGGGAAACTGGGTAAATCTGGGGCAGACCTTTAATAAGGCACCTTTGAACAGATCATCCCAAGGGTAGTTTCTGGGGTACTTTACTGTGCTTTTCAGTCTCTGGGGAAAGTTTTGCGGCTTGTTCTAAGTATTTGCTGTGACTTGTATCAGTGTAATCTGGTATAAGGTATTTGTTTTGGGGGTGTAATCATCTATTGCACTTATTTTTTTTCCTATATTATAGGTTTCCAACAATTTCAAAGTCTTTCTCTCAGATTTTCAACTTATCCAACTCTTCAAGCAGATCTTCAAGCTTAGTTAATTGAATCTTACGTTTACTTAGAGGGACAGAGATTTCTTTTTGTTTTTCCAACTCCCTTGGATTCTGCCTGCAGCAAGGTAACTGTAGGAGTCTACTCTACATTTTTGGCTCCCAACGTGGGTTTTGAATTCTCTAGCTTCTGAAGAAACTTACTTGTTGGACTTCTGGATTTTGGTTTTCTGGTTGTTGGATTTTGATTGGTTGGTTATTTGGTGATTCTGGTAACTGGATGAACCAGTACAGGATCTTTGGTAGTAGGGATCTAGGTATAGGGCCGAACCCTTGCTAGATCTGTCGTTTTTTGTTTTTGTTTGTTGTTTTATCCTAGTAAAGGGCTGAACCCTTGTAGGATATTGTCAGTTGTCTGGTAAAGGGCTGAACCCTTTCAGATTTTATTAGTTTCTGGTGCTATTTGGGATGTCTTCTCCATCTGTTGCTGGTGTTATTGCTGCTGCTGCTGATGGTGTCAGGCCTTCAGTAAGGATTAAAACTTGGGATGGGCCCAAGTTTGTTGGTGATGATGTAAAGTGGTTTTTGGGCAGATATGAGGCTGCTGCTGGAATTGATGGGGCTTCTAATTTAGATATGGTGAAGCAGGTAATCTTTTTAATTGGTGATAGGGAAGTTGAGAAGGAGATTACTGGTATGGAGGTTTATAAGACTAGGGATTGGAAAAGGCTTTGTAGTGAAATGGTGGACAGATGGGAAATCAGATATTCAATGGTGGATTTAAATAAGGTTGTTGGAGATTGGCAAGTGCAGGGTGGAATAACCTCTTTGGTGAGTTATAGGAAATTCGTTGGTAGTTTTGAAACTGTGGTGGAATATCTGGTGGAGGTAGAGGAATTGGCTCATGAAAATGCAGTCAAAGATTTATTTTGGTCTGCTTTTAGGAGGGATGTTAGGATGGATGTGTTAAAGGAGTTGTCTAGGAAGGGTTTGATGAAAACCTTACCTAATGGGGAGCAGAAGTTTCCTGCTCTTAAGGTGGTTAAAGAATTGGTGGAGTCTCACCTCAGGCTTTTGGCTGTGGACAGTTATCAAGAAACCTGTACCCAGTATGTCAGAAAAATTAATGAAGTTTTGGCTGATAATAACAATATTATGAAGAAGGCTCAGGAGGTAAGAAAAGCTCAGTTGGGGAAACTGGTTACTAAGGTGGATAAGAATGTGGATAAGGAGATGGTGGATCAATTGGCTGACTTAACAAAGCAATTGAAAATTTTTGTTCAAGAAACTCAGAAGGCCAGCAAGGTTTCAGCTTCTTCTTCATCATCTTATTCAAGTAGAGGTTATGATAGGAGGAATGGTGGTACTGTTGATGTTTGGATTTGTTCCTACTGTAACCAGAAGGGACATAAGTCTAATGATTGTTAGACTTTGAATAGGGATTAGGCTTCTGGTAGAGTGAAATTTGATGGAAAGGTATTTAGGTTTCCTGATGGATCTTTTATCAAGACCAGTGAAGGTCAGGCTCCTTCAGATTTGGTGAGGAGGAATAGTATGGGTGAAAAGAGAGCTAGGTTTGAGGAATTGCCTACTGAGGCTTCTTCTGGTACTTTAAATAATTCTGGAGATAAGGGGAAGAAAAAAGAGGTTAGTAAGGCTACTTTATCTACTTCATATGGTAATTTGGAGTTAGTAAAGGTTGTTAAGGCGGATAGTGAGTGAATGGCTGGTGTATATGATGTGGAGGCTGCAAGGAGGGCGGCTGCTTCTAAAGCTAGAAGCAGTATTTCTAATCAGTTAAGGTCAAGAGGTGGAAAGGTGGATTCAAAGAAGGCTGATGATCCCAAGAAGATTTATACGCCAGAAAATATTCATCAGATGCAGAAGGGGATAGCTGATATGGGTCCCCCTAGTTTTGGTGCTTTTGATCTTAATGGTGATCCTATGGCTTTGGATGATGGTTCAGATACAGAGGAGGATGTGTCTTTGGCTTCTTTGCCTAGGCCAAGCTCTAGTGGGCCAATGGAGGGAGTTAGAACTACTATTGATGGCTCTGGTATGGTCTCTGTGGATGGAAAGGTTCATGGGGATAATTCTGATGTGGAGATGCGTGATGTTGTTGGTAATGTGGTACCTCAGAAGTCTTCTAGGGCAAAGGTTGCTAGGAGTAAGGCTCATTATGAGAGGCCAGTGGTTTATGGTCAAGGGAATGCTATGGATGTTGTTTTGGGAAGTGTGAATCAGCTTCAGATTCCATTATCTTTGGGTGAATTGTTCACTATTAGTCCAGGCCTTGCTGAAAAGCAGAAGAAGCATTTGACTATGAGAAGAGTGGCTACTGGTGAGGTTGAGTATATGTGTGAAAATGTGGAGAAGTTTGGTAATGAGGTGAAGACTCATTTTTCTGCTCCTTTGGGATATTTGGTGGTTTCTTTAAATAAAAAAGATGTGAAGGCATTTGTTGATTCAGGCTCACAAATAAATTTAATTTCATTGGATCAAGCCACTAGTCTGGATTTTCCAATTAAAGCTGGTGTTGGAGGAAATCTCAGAGGGATAGGTGGGCATGCTACTGAGTTAATTGGTACAGTGGAGCATGTAAAGTTAGGTGTAGATGGAGCTGTTGGAAAAGATCATTTTTATGTGGCTAGAGGGGCTGTGAAGACAGTTTTAGGAGGGCCATTTTTGATGGATTTTGAGGCCAAGATTGGTTAACAGTCTGGTGTTGGGATTAGTTTGGAGATTACTGGGGAGGATATGAGGCGGTTACATATGAGGTTGGCACCCCCAGGTGATGAAGGTTGGGAAACTAGGCCTGGTGTTTCTGCATCTTGTCTGTGTTGCACTTGCATTAGAAGAGAAAAGATTTGAAGTCCTCTTCTGGTGTATTTGAGGATAGTGGTGATCATTTTGTTGGTGACCCTTCTTTTTTAGGGTAGATAGGGCTGATCGGTCTAGTGCTGTAATCTCTCCTCAAGAAGAAATCCCGGATTGAAGCAGGTCAGCTCATGTGGAGATATATAAAGTTGAATATCAACTTTTTGTAGATAATATTACTTTAACATGTCAATTTTTGTCAAATTATTTGTCTGGTTTCAGTTTTTCTTCAAGTTTTTCTCTCAAGTTTATTTCAATTTCTGAAGATGTTTTAGGGAAAATTTAGTTAAAGCGGAAAAGTTTTGGAGTGGTGGAAAATGGGTCTAAAAGTAAGTCCTCCCAATTGTGCACCACTAGGGTTTCTTCTACACCTTTCATAAACATTACCATGGCCACACATGTGAGCATTGGGGACACCCCTGGTTATTTTTCTAGGAATAGCAAGAAACAATTGGACGAAAATCAAGAAAAAAATCTCAAGATAACTTAAAATCAGCAAAAAAATATTTATGTAAAGATGTTGTCAGTAGGAAGGAGCCTGCTTGGTTTACTGGTAGCCTCCAGCATGAGTATAAACTGCACAATAATTCTCAACTAATGTCTCATTCTGATTTCTCTCAAGAAAAATTGAAAATGCAAACAAAATTGTCTGAATAACAAAAAGTAAGAAAAGTTGTTTGTTGATTTGTGTTCTGTGATGTGTGGTGATGATTTTGTTGGTGGTTTTGTTGGCAACACTGGTGTGTCTGTGTCCAGTTGCAGAACAGATTTACTCCTGCATGAGGATAGACAGCCAACTTTTCATACTTTTGATTATTCTTTTCTTATTTCTAAAAATAAAAATCAAATTAAAAATTGTCTGCATAATGAAAAACAAGATAACAATATTTTTGAAAATTCCAATAATTCTGTTTCTCAAAACTTTAATAATTCTTTTTTAAAAAATAAAAATAAAAATAATAATAAAACTGATAAAATTTCTTTATCTGATTCTAATAATTCTTTTTGTAAAAAATCTGCTACTCTTAATTCTGATGAAGATGAAGATTCTGTTGATGAAAGGAGCACAATTCCTCAAGTACATGTGGAAGTGGAAGCAGAAAAATATAAGAAGGTTGCTATGAAAGTTAAATCAATCAATGAAGCACCTCCAACTGGATTGAATCTGCCGTTGAAGAGACCACTTTTGTCAAGAAATCCATATGAAACTCCTTTAAGAAAGAATCCGCCTGAATTTTCTGAAACTTCAAGAATTAATTTTGATAGGATTGGTGTTGTAAATTTTGAGCCAGAGGGTTGGTTATCTGGTGAGGAGATGAGTTTGTTTTTGGATGTGATGGTGTTGAGGGAGAAGGCTATTGCATTTTTAGAAGAAGAGAGGGGTGTTTTAAAGCATTCTTATGGTGAACCTTACAAGATTCCAGTTGTTTGTCATGAACCTTGGCAACTCAAGCCAATTCCGATTCCTGCTGCTCTTAAAGATGATTATATTGAAGTTGTTAGGGAAAGGATTAGGACTGGACTTTATGAACAATCGTCATCAAGTTATTCAAGTCCAGTTTTTTGTATCAAGAAGCCTAATGGAAAGCTTAGAGTGGTTCATGATCTTAGGGAATTGAATAGGGTGACTATAAAAGATGCTGGTATTCCTCCAAGTGCCGAGGAATTTGTTGATGCTTTTTCTGGAAGGGTATGTTATGGTTTGGGTGATATTATGGGGGGTAAGATGAAATAGAATTACATCCAGATTCAAGAACTCTGACAACTTTTGATACTCCTCTTGGACAGTTACAGCTGACTAGATTACCTCAAGGTGCTACTAATTCTGTTGCTGTTTATTAAGCACAAATGGCTTGGATACTTCAAGATGAAATTCCACAGTATGCTGGTATATTTATTGATGATGGTGGAATTAAAGGTCCTTCAACTGATTATGATAATGAAGTGTTGGAGGAGAATCCAGGTATTAGGAGGTTTATTTGGGAGTATGCAGTAACTTTGGAAAGGATGTTGTTTAGGATTGAAGAAGCTGGTTTAACTATTTCCGGTTCTAAATTTTCTTGTTTTGTTCCAGCTTTAGAGATTCTTGGTCATGTGGTGTGTAGGGAAAGACGAATTATGTCAAAGAAGAAAGTCAACAAAATTCAATCTTGGCCGAGACCTAGAAACACTACTAAAGTTAGAGGATTTTTGGGAGTATGTGTTTATGTTAGGATGTTTATTAGGGATTTCTCATTATTGGCTGCTCCATTGAGAAGGTTAACTAGGAAGGATGCTGATTGGGATTGGGATGAAGCTTGTGAAGAAGATTTTCTTAAGTTGAAGAAGCTGGTTAGTGAAGATATTATTCTTCATAAGTTGGATTATGGTGAAGGAGTTGGTAGGATTTATTTACCTGTTGATTCTAGTCAGCTGGCTGCTGGTGCAGTGCTTTCTCAGATGGATAAGGGTGGTTATATTAGACTAGTTAGGTATGAATCTGTAGTTTTTACTGCGGTGCAATCAAGATATTCACAACCAAAGTTGGAACTCAGTGGTGAGGCAAAAATTTAAAATAAGCTTCAAAATATCTTTTGGGGTCAACATTTTGAACTTCAAGTGGATGCTAAATCTTTAATTCAGATGATTAATTCACCTAGTTTAGCTAATGCTACAATTACTAGGTGGGTAGCTTTTATTCAACATTTTTCATTTGATTTAGTGCACAGGCCTGGAAAATCTTTCACTATGCCGGATGGATTGTCAAGAAGACCACCTACAGTAGATGATTCCGATTCAGAAGAGTTTGATGAAGATATACCTATAATCAAGGCCAGTACCAAGGGTGCTGAGGACTTTCCATACCTCCCCCATGAGATTAAACTGGCTGGTTCTATTTTTGTTGAATTTGATGATGTTGATGATTTAGTTGATCCTGTGGTTTTTGTAGATGAGGATGGTCTGGTTGTTTGGGATAATTGGAAGTTGTTTAATGGTGTTTATGTTTGGGATCTGAAGGAGGATAGTGGTAGCATGGAAAAATGTTTGAATGAGGTGAATTATGTGAATTTCAGCAAACAGCCGAATTCTCAGAGAATGATTGCTCATTCACAAGTGGGAGATATTAGGGACAAGGTGGTTCCTTTGGATGTTATATTATTGGATTTTTCTGATGAAATTTGGGGCCAGACTGGGTTTTATTTTTCAATGGTGAAATATTTGTGGCCTCTGGGAAAACCAGAAGAATGTTATGAAGCTGAATGGGTGGCTATCAAAAAGAAGTCACCTGGTTTTTATTTGCCTGGTAGAAGGTTGATGAAAAGAAGACATCCGAATCCTCAAGTTGTTGTATCTCAAAGAAAAGGTCAAGAATTGGTGATGAAATCTCTTCATGAAGATTTAGGGTATAGGGGCTTTGGAGAAACTTATAAGCGGATTGCTGATCAATTTTGGTGGCCTGGAATGAAGATGGCTGTTAGATCTTGGGTTCAGTTATGTGAAGAATGTCAGAGAGGAAGTTATTTAAGGCCAAAAGAACCTGGAAATGCTACTGGTGAAAATACTATCTTTGGACGGGTTAGTTTGGATGCTGTTCATATCAAGGAAGGTAAATATAAGTACTTGATTGTGGAAAGGGATGATTTGTCTTGCTGGGTTGAGGCTGTCCCTCATATTAGTTTATCTGCTAAAAATGTAGCAGAATTTTCGGTGAAGGAATGGGTGTATACGTATGGTATTATGAAGTTGGTAACTGTTGACGGTGGCTCCGAGTTTGGTGCAGACTTCAAGGAAGCTGTTTCAAAAATTGGCTCAAAGGCTAGGGTGGCGACCCCATATTATCCTGAAGCAGAAGGAATGGTTGAGAGGGGGCATCAAGTTATTAAGGATGCTTTGGTTAAAATGTGTGGAAAAAGTGCTGAAAAGTGGAGGCATTATTTACCCCTTGTTTTATTTGCTGACAGGATTACCACCAAGAGGACAACTGTTTATTCTCCTTATGAATTAGTTTTTGGTCAGAAAGCTGTTTTACCGGTTGATCTTGAAGCTGAATCTTATCTTGGTGTTGATTGGGATGTAGTCAAAACTACTGAAGATTTGCTCTGTGCTAGAATGCAACAGTTAGAAAAGAAGGAGGAATATTTGGAGAAGGCATACGATAGGATGATCCAGATCAGGGATCAGTCTGTCAGGTATTGGTATCCAAGGTTGGCTCATAGACTCAGGAAGCCTTTGAGGCCTGGTGATATGGTGTTGGTGTATAATAGGAGTTTGGAAAGTCAGTGGGGGAAAATGTTTTCTGATAGATGGAATGGACCATATAGGATTAGAGAATAGGTTTCTGGTGGTTCATATGTTTTGGAAGAACTGGATGGTGTTGTCTTAAAGAAGAGGGTAGCTGCTGATCAAGTGAAGAATTTTTACCCTAGGGGCACAAAGAGTGCTGAAGTTTGACTCCAAAATGAGGATAAACTACAACATCAATCTTTTAGGAAATCTCACAGTCTTTTGAAAAATCAATCATTACTTCAATTTTAAAATTTTATTATGTGGTGAAAATATGAGGGGGAAACAAATTTTGTTAGGAGTGTTCACAGGGGAACCTTCTAGATTTTATATTGGCAAGTTTAGGGGTAATTGATGAGTTGGCAGCTCTATTCACAATTACCCCATAATGTTTCTTTCCAACCCTTCTCTGTTTCTAGTTGAATCCTGGCTTTGTTTTTTGTTATATAGGTAGTCCTCTATGACTATAAACTAGAGCCTTAAGTCAACACAGCACAATCTTTTGGAAATCTGGATTCAAGAATTTTGTTTTATTTCATTTTTTTGTTGTATTGGGGTGGATGATCACTTGTGGTCTCCAATCATTTTTAAAAATTGGAGGGAGCCCACCCAGTGATCATTAGTTTGTTTCCTTGATTTTCAATAAATTATCATTTTTCAAATCTTCAAATTTTCAAAATTCAATTTAAAAAAAGAAGAAAAAAAAATTCAAAATTTAATTTTTTAAAAAAAAATATTATTTTCAAAAATAATTTGTTTTCAAAAATTTCATTTTATGTTATATTTTTAATTTTTCTTTCCTGTGTATCCACAATCAAGGTGCACTTGGATGTGGGTATGATGTCAGGGGTTCGGCTTATCTAAATGGCTGGGGGACATCTTTTATTTTTTATTTATCTTTAATTTTATTTATCTTTTTCTTTTATTATATATTTATTTTATTTATTCTGCTAGTCCATCAAGACTTAAAACTGAAATTCTTTTCAAGATCATTTATGATTGGTCCTAAACTTCAAGACCATGGAAAACTGAAGATGTCAATAAAACTAGGAATTATAATGGTCAAGATTTGAGGAGTATTTCTTTTAGTTAGAAGTGTTCATTGGGGAACCCTCTAGATTTTATATTGGCAAGTTGGGGGTAATTGATGAGTTGGCAACTCTATACACAATTACCCCACAAAGTTTGTTTATATGCTTTATTGTTTATAGATTGATCTCTAGCATTGGTTTTGTGATGCAGGTGGAAGTCTTCTAAGAATATAAACTGGTAATTTTTGCGCTTGATGACTGAAGAAAATTCAAGTGGAGGTCGTTTTTCAAAACTGGAGGACCTCATGGTGATGTCCAGATCATTGCAGTTCTGGCTCAGTGGAGATGAAAGCACACTCTCTAAATTTTCTTTTCTGTAGTTGGTGATTTTGGAAATTGGAGGACCTCATGGCGGTGTTTAGATCATTGCAGTTCTAGCTCAGTAGGGGTTAAAGCCTAATCTTTCATAATAAGTGGATTGAAGCATCAAAAATCAAGTGGAGTCAACTTTAGAAGCACAATTTTTATTGAAATGATGGTTGAAAAGCTTTTTATGTGATTCAGAATGGAATAGGGACATTCCATATTGGAGGGAGAATGTGGCATTCCAAATCTGGGTAGGCTACTTAGGTGAAAATTTGATTGGACCTTGGTTGGAAGAAAATCATGTTGTTAGCGGGTGTTAATTTGGTTGAAGGGAGTTAACAGGAGTTTTTTTTTTGGAGGATTTATGGTGATTTTTTTGGAGGATTTATGGTGTTTTGGAATGGATATATGTTGGTATTCCTATTGTTATTTGATGATTTCATGGATTGGGTATTGGTTTTACTGGATTTTCTAGGGCTCTCTTGGTATTTTTGGTGGATGCAGTGTGCTCATGGAGTAGTCATTTTTTTTTCTGGTGCGCTCTTGTGCGCTCCGGTTCTGTCAAGGGGTTCTTTTGGTCTAGAAGATTGGTTCGAGGTTTTTACGAGTATTTTAAGGGTTTAATGGATTCTCAACAAAAGGGTACGTATTTTTAAATCAAATTGATTGGTTTTACTTAAATAAAAGAAGTAGTTTTAAAATATTAATATAAATTATAGATTAGAATTACGCTTTTGTAAATACTAAAGTTATAAAATATAGGAATAAGTGTTGTGTTGTAATTGTAATAGTAAAGTAAGTGATAAAAGAATGATTTGAAAAGCACAAAGTAAGAGGCCTTTTATAGGCAAAAAATGAGGGAATAAAATATACAGAATTTACACTATGTATTGTAAGAATGTGAGTTAAAGAGTGACTGAAAGGAGTACATATATGACATAAGAAATAAATAAATGATATGTCAACAAGGGCATCAAATTTCTTAGCAATAAAGTTTGAGTTCCTTGGACTGTCACAATTTATTACACAATAATTAATTAATTATATTACTTTCACGGGATTCCAGATCTCTCACTGAGGTAATATAATTAATTTAAAATTTTTTATTATAATTTTATTTTTAAATTCTATTCCCATTGACTTATACCATTGAGCATGGTGTTAGGGAGTAAAATTGTAAGGGACATTTTATTTACATTAATTAATTATACTACTTATTGTACTTTACTAGTTAATTGTAAGTAATGCTTAAGTAGGTAATTAATTATTAGTAAGAAGAAGGGGCGTGGCTTCAACTCAGTAAAATAATTAATTATTTTACTGGTTAAGTCTAGTAGCCTGGCTGACAGGTTCACTCCAGTGATTTTCCGGTGCAAAAGCAAAGTCACTGCAGAAAAGTCTGATAACCAGTGCAAAGTTTCGTCACTTCAGAAATGTCTGGGCACTGTGGCAAAGTTTGGTCACTGTAGAAAAGTCTGATCACCAGTGCAAAGTTTGGTCACTGTGCCAGAAGTTTGGCTAATGTGGCAAAATTTGGTTAGAAAGTTATTATGCTTACTAGATCAATAGTTTATTGTAGATCATATTCATGTAGGGTATTGTTGGAAAGGTCTGGAGTAAAAGAATCATATGGGAAAGAGAGAATCTTAATCTTCTACATTTTTTTGTCTTTTAGTTTCGATAATAAGGTTCTTTTTTAATAATTAAGAATATTTAACATATAACAACAATTATAATAAAAAATATCAACATATAGGGTACCATTGGATAGCTCTCATCCTTGGTGACTCAAATTTATTTATTTTCTTATGAAATTTATAAAATGAAAATATAATAAAGAACACTCTTTAATTTTGGTGGGAAACTGGGTAAATCTGGGGCAGACCTTTAATAAGGCACCTTTGAACAGATCATCCCAAGGGTAGTTTCTGGGGTACTTTACTGTACTTTTCAGTCTCTGGGGAAAGTGTTGCAGCTTGCTCTAAGTATTTTCTGTGACTTGTATCTGTGTAATCTGGTATAAGGTATTTGTTTTGGGGGTGTAATCATCTATTGCACTTATTTTTTATTTCTATATTATAGGTTTCCAACGCTTTCAAAGTCTTTCTCTCAGATTTTCAACTTATCCAACTCTTCAAGCAGATCTTCAAGCTTAGTTAATTGAATCTTACGTTTACTTTGAGGGACAGGGATTTATTTTCGTTTTTCCAACTCCCTTGGATTCTGCCTGCAGAAAGGTGACTGTAGGAGTCTACTCTACACCTCTGACTCTTTTTCAGGCTTCAATGAATCCATCTCTCTGGGATGGGTTCCTATTCCTTTACCTTTTTTTTCATTCCATGCGAATGTTTTCCAGACTTTGTCTTATATATGATGATATGTCTCTATCCTATTATAACACACCAGCATTTTTCTGGAGCTGAACTTGAAGCCCACTAAAACCATATAGAAATTATAGGTCAACTAATGAACAAAATCAGTTCATCAACTATTCTTGGATTCCCCGCCAATCCTCGTTGTTTTGTCAGTCCTGAAGACTGGAAAGGATATCCTAATAGCTTTCACCCCAATACTGAATAGTCCACTAGCACCCTCCACATGAGCCTTCTCTGTCCATTTTTCCTGTACATAGTCTTCATATATTTTTCACGCTATTCCTTTAAATAATCATTTCAGACATAGCACTATTTTACTACACCTGTCTTCCATACTACCTGTCTTCTAAATTTAGAGCGCCTAACTTTGATCCCTATACTTTCTTTAAAAGACTGTAAACCCTAAAAAATCATAAATAAACATTTTAAATCATATAGCTTTACTGCCTTTACTGCGATATACAAATACATGATGTAAATAAGAATCAAACTGTAGAGCACCCCATCTATAAGTCATTATTTCACTCCTGGTTAGTTAGCCCATTAGCTAAATTTCCAGTGTCTTTTGGGTTTACATGGTATGCACCTTTTTTAATCTGATTGCCTATCTTGTCATGTCCCCTTGAACAATGAAAATATAAGATTTCATTTTCCTCTGTGTCCTCATCTGAGCACTTATGCCAGTTGCCTTATCAGCCTTAGTGCACCTAACTTCCAGTTAGCGCCCCCTATCTGTCAGAACTGTGTCAAGCCTCCTATGAGTTCTCTTAGAAAAACAAAGCTTAACATAAATTGTTAGTTTAACCTATTCCCAGAGGTCATTCTGGTAGTTATTCCTCATTCCGGAGGTCATCTTGTATCACTGGAATACCCCTTGGTTAGAACCTTTTTATCTGATCTGCCTCCACAGGCTGCTTCCATTCAGTACCGTCTAGTTCCTCCAGTAAGTAAGACCCCCCAGTTATCTGCTTTCTGACCCTATAAGGACCGTTCCATCTGTAAGCAAACATCTTCCCCCATTGGCTTTCTAAACTCTTATTATAAACCAAAACCAAGACTCCTGGGTTCAATGGCTTCCTTAACCTATGCGCTAAACGCTCATCCCAATATTTAACTGACTTGTCACGGATCTGAATCATTCTATCATATGCCTTCTCCACAAACTTGTCCTTTCTTCAAGCTGCGCTATGGTAAGGTAAACTCTTACAGTCGCCTTGCTGTAAGCAGAATCCGGAGGAGATATGTGGATTTAGCTGAAAACCCCGTCCTTCCAATAAAAATAACAAAGTAGGTGTTCTAAATCACTAAGCTAACCAATCTACTTAGATCTGATTGATAAAAATAATGAAACTCTAAAATAATTAACGCTTATTGAGATTAAATGATCGTGGCTGTTGATAAAGAAATACTGATAACAACAATTAAGGTGTACCAGTGAAAGATCTGAAAAGATTGACTTTTATGTTTTTATAATATTTTAAATTTTTATGAGACAGCAATAATCAAGTCCCAGCGACGAAGACCTTTCTAAAGATACCCTGTATGAAGTGCGTTTTAAATTGTTGAGTAGTGTTTCTAAAATGTTATATATAAAATATAAAGTTATAAGGGTATTACAAGTTTATTTAATTTGTTGAGTAATAAAAAATGAGACTGTGGTAGTTAATGATTAAGCTGTATGATCTGTCCCCCCTCCCAATTTCGAGTTTGAGAGTCGCTTAAGTATTCCTAGTCACGTGCCTAAGTTTTCCCCTCCAGAGCTCTTCCAGAGTCAATCCGGAGCCCGTACGGAGTCCGTACGGAGCCGGAACGGAGTCCGTACGGAGTCCGTACGGAGTCAAAGCGGAGTCCGTACGGAGTCCGTACGGAGTCGAAACGGAGTCCGTCCGGACTTCCAGACTCAATTTAGAACCTTAAAACCATAATAAAAAATCTAGAAAAATTACACATAATAGAGCTACTTCCCCTTTACCTACCAAACTAATTTTCGTAGTCTGCGCAGCTCTAATTATCCCGTGAAAATTCATCAAAGTTAAGTAATTTTTGAAAAACGTAAATATTTCTATAAAACTTTAAAATTCATTTAAAAATATAAGAAAAATAGTAAAAATTCTGGGAAAATTTCCCAAGGTTCTTAAGTGACTCGACTTAATACTTATAAATTTTTCAGACCGTAAAAATAAGTTTTCTCCGCAAAATAAATTGTTTTCGTGTAGGCATTTGCTCGTGACCAATTTCTTCATATTTAAAACTCCAATAAATTAAATAAAACCCCTTTTTAAAAAAAATAATAACACCAATCTTGCATGCCGTGATAACTCCATTTACATATTTAGGTGCCGTACTAAACTTTAGGCTACCACATCCTCCCTCCAATCGAGAATGTCCCCATTCTTAAAACTTTGCATAAGTGGTTGAACACAATATTCATCTTTAACCTTCAACCACCATCTTCTTTAATCAACTAAAAAAATTCATCTTCATCAATATGTCTTCCAAAGAACTTGTCGCTCCATGTGAACTCTGCGCTCGATACCAGGTACCTTGTTTAATGTCCAATCCTAATCTTCCTGGCAGGACAGCTTGCGACTTATGCCGTGTAAAAAAAGTCAAATGCAACCGGCCAATAGTTCCTTCTAAAACAAACGTATATTTAGGACCAGCAGCTCTCCCTGATCCCTCAACTTCTAAAAAGCGATCCAAAATTCCTGTCTTCTTAAAACGAATAAGAACAAAAACAGCTTCAAAAGTTCAATCTTCATCAACGGATCCCGGCCTAATTTTGCCTTCACAAGATCCTAATCCTATAACGCCAGTACCCCCAACTAACTTTGCTGAGACTATGTTTCCTGGCTCTAAATGTAAGACCCTATTTATCTTACTAAAAAAACTTTTAATCAAAATTGACTAAACCTATGACTTAATAACATATTTGAACTTCTAGCTGTCGAAATAACCAACACTGATGATGTTGGTAGAGTGAAGACGGACTATATCAATCATTACCCAAACTTTCATCGCTATCTTTTTCTTGACTTTACTAATGAGTTGAAACGAAAAATGCTGGCCTATTTTCAAGAAACTCCAGCTAATAACCATGAAGACCTCATGAAAAGAAGAATTTTAATGCAAAGCTTTGATAATGATGTTGAACAATTTCAAAGAAATTATCTTTTCTAACAGTATAACTTGATAAAATTTTGTTTTTGCTTGGTCTTCTTAAACTTTCAACATAAATGATGTTTTCTTTCTTCTCTGGCTTGATATAACATAAAATAAAATAAAATAAATCTTGTGATGATTCCACTACTGAGAGCAAGGTTTGAATCCCTTCAGACTCCCATATACCAGTCTTCCTTCTTGTCACAGCATTGAGAGAGTGGATCTTCCTATGAGCCGAATACTCCTGATTCCAACCTCATAGGGCCTCCCACTGAGCCGAATTCTATGATTCCAATCTCGCCATAAGGTCCTCCAAGCTTCACACCAAAAAAAATGGCCTAACTATGAGGCACTAAAAAAAATCATTCCCTAAAATCCAACTACCATCCTAACTTCTGATTCCTTCATCACAATTTTCAAACTTTGCTATACAGCAAACCCATAAAATACTTTTGCCAGGCTTCCAATAATAATATTAACTTTAGACCATGTTAAAGCGCCACAAATTTCATCTAATTAACCATTATGCTTTCCAAGCATCATCACCACCTAAAATTTTAACCTCCTAAAGCTTATCAGCACCCAATTCCAGAAATAGTTGAATAACCAGTTTAGAGTCATAATGGACAGTGATAAATTAAAAGATTGAATTGAGTTATCCAAACAAGATTGACATTCCAATTTAAAGTCTTGGTAGACCAAACATATAATCGATTGCCAGTTTATGGTCTTGGTGGACCAAAGATCGTTTAGGTGCATAAATAACTTGAAATATTCCTAAGTAAGGCCTAGGCTTGACCAAAGATTGAATAAATTTGTTAATCCAGTTTAATGTCATAGTGGACCAAACATTTGATCGACAAGTAATCCAGTATAAGGCCATAGTGGTCCAATGAATGTTGAATTATCCTGCAGATATTAATTTTCCAGTTTAAAGTCATAGTGGACTAAACAATGAATGAACTACCAGTTTAAAGTCATGGTGGACCAAACATTTAATCGATAAAAAATCCAGTTTAAGGTCATGGTGGACCCAACAGCTTGATAACAGTCCAGTTTAAGGTCTTGGTGGACCTAACAAATCCAATAAAAAATTTTAACGATAGTCTTGAAAATTAGCCAGTTTAAAGTCTTGGAGGACTAACAGCTCCGAAATTCGTATTAAAAAAAACCCTTAAAGAACGTCTTGAAAAGTAGCCAGTTTAAAGTCTTGGAGGACTAATAGCTCCAAAATTCGTATAAAAAAACTTTAAGGAAAGTCTTGAACAGTAGCCAGTTTAAAGTCTTGGAGGACTAATAGCTCCAAAATTGGTATAAAAAAAACTTTAAGGAAAGTCTTTAACAGTAGCCAGTTTAAAGTCTTGGAGGACTAACAGACCCAAAATACGTGTAAAAAAAAACCTTAAAGAATGTCTTGAACAGTAGCCAGTTTAAAGTCTTGGAGGACTAACAGATGTCTTGAAGTAAAATCCCATTGGTATTGAGTTCTCCTAGACCCTGTTTCCTGTCTAAACTAAATGAATAAAACTAAAAAGAATGAAAACTAAAAAAAATAAAACTAAGAAATATAATAATGATTTTGATTTAATTAATAAATTTTAATTTTTTTTTTTTTTTTTTTTTTTATTATTATTATTATTATTATTATTATTTTTTTTTTATTTATTTTATTTTTATTTTATTTTTATTTTTATTTTTTTTTTATTTTATTTTATTTTTTATTTTTTTATTTTTTATTTTTTTTTTATTTTTATTTTATTTTTTTATTTTTTTTTTTAATTTTAATTTTTTTTTTATTTAAATTTAAAATAAAAGATTTTAGAAAAGATAGTTTTGAAATAAAAGTTAAAATTTAATTTTAAAGAAAGATAAATGAATGTGAAAAGAAAGATAAAAAAAGTACTAAAAAAAAATTTTTAAAATAAAATTTTAAAAGATGCCCCCCGGCCATTTGATGAGCCGTACCCTCGACATCATACCCACATCCAAGTGCAACTTGATGTGGTTACACAATTTTGAGAAATTGAAAAGAAAAGAAAATAAATGAAAGTTTTTAGAAGATAATTTTTATAATGATGATCACTGGGTGGGCTCCCTCCAATTTATAAAAATGATTAGAGACCACCAGTGAGCATCACCTTTACAATAATTCATAATATATATTAAAGAAAAGAAATCACAATTTTACATAAAAAAAATCAAAAACAAAATAAAAAAAATCTTGAATCCGGCGTTGAGAGCGGTGTCTCTTGATTCGTTCCAGTTTATAGTCTTAGTGGACTTCCTAAAATTAAAAGACAAAGCCAGGATTCAACTAGAAACAGGGAAAATTTTGGAAACGAACATTATGGGGTAATTGTGTATAGAGCAGCCAGCCCATCAATTACCCCCACACTTGCCAATATTTAATTAAGAAGGTTCCCCTGTGAACACTTCTTCCAATAAATTTTAAAATTTTTTCAACACTATCTTCACCCATATTTTAAGAATTTTAAATTTTGAAAATTTTCAATGAAGGTTTTCTCGTATTTCGTTATGTTTCATCACAGTTTCGTTGCCCATATGCAGTGTAACGATAGTAAAGTATTTTTGATAAAAATAAGAAGATAGTTTATACTCGTTGCGGAGGAATCCATAAAATTTCGTAGATATCATTAAAATTGTAGTTTATCCTCATTTCGGAGTTGATAAAATTTAAGAAATTTCATAGTTTATCCTCATTGCGGAGGAATCCATAAAGTTAAGAAGTTTCATAGTTTATCCTCATTGCGGAGGAATCCATAAAATTTGATAAATGTCATAGTTTATCCTCATTGCGGAGGAATTATATTTAATAAAAGTCATTAAAATTGTAGTTTATCCTCATTTCGGAGTTGATAAATTTTAAGAAATTTCATAGTTTATCCTCATTGCGGAGGAAGACTTCGGCACTCCTGGTGCCTCTAGGATAGAACCGTTTCACTTGATCGGCCGCTACCCTCTTCTTCAATACTACTCCATCCAACTCTTCTAGCACATATGAACCGCCGGAAACTTGCTCCTTGATTTTATACGGTCCATTCCACCTATCTGCAAACATTTTTCCCCACTGACTTTCCAGACTCCTATTATACACCAGGACCATATCACCTGGGTTCAAAGGTTTCCTTAATCGATGTGCCAACCGCTCATCCCAATATCTAACTGATTGATTTCGGATCTTCATCATCCGTGAATATGCCTTTTCTAAATATTCTTCTTTCTTTTCTAGCTGCATCATTCTTGCACACAATAATTCTTCAGTAGTTTTGACCGTGTCCCAGTCAACTCCAAGATATGATTCAGCTTCTAAATCAACCGGTAAAACTGCTTTCTGTCCAAAAACAAGTTCATAAGGTGAAAATCCGGTCGTCCTTTTGGCAGTGATTCGATCAGCAAATAAAACTAAAGGTAAATAGTGCCTCCACTTTTCGGCACTTGTCCCACACATTTTAACTAAAGCATCCTTAATAACTTGATGCCCTCTTTCAACCATACCTTCAGCTTCAGGATAATATGGGGTTGCTACCCTAACCTTTGATCCAACTTTCAATACAGCCTCTTTAAACTCTGTCCCAAATTCAGGACCTCCATCTACCGTCACCAACTTCATCACCCCATACCTATATACCCAATTATTCAAAAAGAATTCTGCCACATTTTTGGCAGTTAAATTAATAAGAGGCGCTGCCTCTACCCAACCAGATAAATCATCTCTGGCCACAATTAAATACTTATACCGTCCCTCTTTTATATGAACGGCATCTAAACTAACTCTTCCAAAGAGCGTATATTCACCGGTCGCGCGTCCAGGTTCTTTTGGCCTTAAATAACTTCGTCTTTGACATTCTTCGCATGACTGAACCCACTGTTTAACAGCCATCTTCATGCCAGGCCACCAAAATCGATCAGAAATTCTTCTAAATGTTTCTCCCACGCCTCTATGCCCGAGATCTTCATGCAGTGATTTCAAAACTAATTCTTGCCCCTTCTGTTGAGTTATAACTACTTGAGGATTTGGATACCTCCTCCTCATTAAACGTCGACCAGATAGGTAAAACGTAGATGACTTCCTCTTGATAGCCACCCATTCATCGTCTTCACAATCTTCTGGCCTCTCTAAAGTCAACAAATATTTGACTAACAAAAAATAAAAACCAGTCTGACCCCAGACTTCATCTTGAAAATCAATTAATATAACATCAATAGGGACTTCTCTATCACCAATATCACCTGCACATGAATGAGCCAATAATCGTTGACCCCTAAATAAATCTTTAATCGAGCTATGTCGACGTTTTTCTTCTGAACCTTTGGATCCTTCGAAAACCATATTCGAAAATACCTCTTTCTCTTTATCCACCTTTTTATTTAAATTCTCTAATTCTCCAACATATACACCATTCCTTAATTTACTACTATCCCACACTACCAAACCATCTTCCTCTACATACACCACATCTTCTTCTACCTCCTCTCTGCCGAATTTATCTACACCTTTTCCAACACCTTTATTAACATAAAAACTATTTTCCAGTTTATCCTCTTGGTGGAGGTCATCATCATCATAATCTAAACACAATAGTCCTGCCAGTTTAACCTCATGGGGGAGGTATGGGAAGTCTTCAGCTCCTTTAGTGCTGGCTTTGATAATAGGTATATCTTCATCGAACTCTTCTGAGTCTGAATCTTCTTCAGTGGGTGGTCTCCTTGATAAACCATCTGGCATAGTAAAAGTTTTGCCAGGCTTATGAACTAAATCAAATGAAAAATGTTGAATAAAAGCTACCCATCTCGTCATGGGTGCGTTCGGTAAACTTGGGGAATTAATCATCTGGATTAACGATTTCGCATCCACTTGCAACTCAAAATGTTGCCCCCACAAAATATGCTGAAGTTTCTTCAGTATTTTCGCCACACCACATAATTCCAATTTCGGTTGAGAATATCTTGATTCGACCTCAGTAAATACTACAGATTCATACCTAACTGGCCTGATGTAACCAGCTTTATCCATCTGAGACAAAACCGCCCCAGCTGCAACCTGACTTGAATCAACCGCTAAATAAATTCTACCAGCATCTTTTCCATAATCTAACTTGTGCAGGACTAAATCCTTCCCTACAACCTCCTTCAACTTCACAAACGCCTTCTCACACTCTTCATCCCACTCCCAGTCTGCATCCTTTCTCGTTAACCGTCTCAATGGAGCTGCCAATGAAGAAAAGTCCTTGATAAACATTCTAACATATACACAAACGCCTAAAAACCCTCTAACTTCGGTCGTATTCTTGGGTCTTGGCCAGGACTGAATTTTGTTAACTTTCTTCTTAGACATAATCCTACCCTCTCTACATACCACATGGCCTAATATTTCTAAGGCTGGCACACAACATGAAAATTTTGAACCTGAAATAGTTAAACCAGCCTCTTCAATTCGAAACAAGATTCTTTCTAAAGTAATTGCAAACTCCCAAATGAATTTGCGTATCCCGGGATTCTCTTCCAACACCTGGTTATCATAGTCGGTTGTTGGTCCCTTAATTCCTCCATCATCTATAAATATTCCAGCATATTGTGGAATTTCATCTTGAAGGATCCAAGCCATCTGAGCTTGATAAACTGCAACCGAATTTGTTGCTCCTTGAGGTAATCTTGTTAACTGTAAACGTCCAAGTGGTGTATCGAATGTAGTGAGAGGCCTTGAGTCCGGATGTAACTCTCTCTCATCATATCCACCCATAATATCTCCCAATCCATAGCACACTCTCCCTGCAAACGCTTCGACAAACTCCTCAGCACTAGGCGGTATCCCAGCATCCTTTATTGTAACCCTATTTAATTCCCTAAGATCATGAACAACTCTAAGCTTGCCATTCGGTTTCTTGATACAAAATACCGGACTAGAATAACTTGACGTTGATTGCTCATACAGTCCAGTGCGTATCCGTTCTCTGACAACTTCAATATAGGCTTCTTTTAATGCAGCCGGAATAGGAATCGGTTTCTGCTGCCACGGTTCATGACATACCACAGGAATCTTGTAAGGCTCCCCATAGGAATGCTTCAACACACCCCTCTCCTCTTCTTCAAAAGCAATGGCCTTCTCTCGCTTGACCATCACATCCAACAACAACTTCTTCTCTTCTCCAGACAACCAACCATCAGGTCCAAAATTAACAACACCCAGTCTCTCAAAAGTGATTCTTGACGTCTCAGAAAATTCAGGCGGATTCTTTACCAAGGGACTTTCATAAGGATCTCTTGATAACCTTGGTCTTCTCAAAGGTGGATTTAATTCAGCAGGTAGCGGCTCATTAATAGGTCGAACTTTATTTGCTACCTTCTTATATTTGGCTGCGTCCACATCTAAATAAACTTGAGGTAAAACATCGCCATTAAAACTTTCATCAAATAAATCTTCTTCATCGCCAGAATCGGAATAAGAAAAATTAGAAAAATATTTTATTTTATTTTTAAATTTTACCCTTTTCTCCTTTCCCTCGTCTAATTTATAAACAGATTTTCCAACACCTTTGCTTCCCTTATCCAGCAGTAAATCACCCGTAAAGAAAGTCGGCAGTTTAACCTCTTGCTGGAGGACCGGAATTGAATTTTCACAAAAATTATTTTTTTGAGTTTTAATTATACCGAGATTTTTTATTTGATTTTGATAAGATTTTCGCAGTTTACCCTCTTGCTGGAGGTCTGTAATAGAAGGAGATAATTGCAGTTTAACCTCTTGCTGGAGGTCCATAAACATACCCTTCCAATTTTTATTCAACCTAATTTGGCCCATTTTGCCTTTTTCACCGTTTTTAAATTTAATAGAAAAACAGGGTAAATCCAATAAACATATAGAAAAGTTTAAAACGTATTTGCACTCCAAAGTAATATTAACAGAAAATAATTGAGAATCCACTTGAATTATCTCCAAGTGAGCTGACCTATTGCAATCCGGGATCTCATCCTGAGGAGAGATTACAACATTAGAGCGATCAGCCCCTGCTACCCCAAAAAATGAGGGCATCCATAATAATTTGAATCCTAAATAAATTGAAGACATAACGATAAAAAAAATTTCAGCCGAGTTTAGGTAGTTTATCCTCATTTCGGAGGAATTAAATTCTTGATATCCCCTGGAGATAATCCAAAATTTTGCCCCAAGGGCTTATCCACTGATTCCATAAAACCCAAAAATAAATTCCCAGAATTTGTCCTATAAAAGGACACAAAAAATAAACAACAATTTTCCAAAATATGAGTGCATCCACTTTATGCACCCTATTGTCCAATGGCACTACACTCTCTATTAGTGCAGGAAAAACCATATCCTCCATAAAAATCTCTTCCTGAGATTGAAACAAATCCACCATACATATACCAGATTCATAAACCATATCCACATCTGAATTGCAGACAGTCTCCGCTTTTGAAGACAAAACCTGAGGTAAATATTCCTCTAAATCAAATTCCAATTTATCCAAAACAAAATTATCCCCAACATCCAAATTTTCTTCATCAGTGACAATAATATCTTCATCTTCAGAAACCTCTTCTTTCCAAACAGAAGAGTCAACAAAAATAATATCTTCAGGCTGGACAAAATCTTCAGGAATGGCTGAATCCGGAAATTCAACAGAAGCTAATTCTTCTAAACCGCCCTCTTCTATCTCTTGAGCAAGAAAACCCTCTTTTCCAGAGTCCAAATCAACAGAATTATGAGTATCCAGATGTTCTAAAATAGCCTTCTTTAGCACCTCCATACCAGGAATCCTAGTTTCTCCATCTGGGCAATCCTTCATTAAATTCGCATTAATAAGCACCATCAAAACATCTTTCTTAACCTTTTCCCCCATAGCATCCCAAAAAATATACTTTGATGCATTATCATGAAATAAAATTTCATACTCCAACAAATAATCCAGAACCACCTGAAATTCAACCATAAACTGATGATACTGATGCAGAGATGTTACACCACCTTTTGATTCCCATTTCCTAGCTATATCCTTTAGATCCTCCAATGAATAAACTTTTGGCCACCTTTTTTCCATTTCCATCTTGAGCTTTCTCCAATCTTGATCTTTATAACCATCCATAGAAATAACCTCCTTTTCCACCTCTCTGTCCAAAATAAAGAACCTAATCTGCTTCACCATATCCAAAGGTAAAGCACCATCAATCGCAGCTGCAGTTTCATACCTATTTAAAAATCCTTCTAAATCATCTCCAGAAAACTTGGGCCCAACCCAAGATACAATCCTTACTGATGCCCTAACAGGTACACCAGCAGCCAACACAGCAGTTCCACTAGTAGAAGACATCCCAAAACATAAGAAAAGCGTTAACAACCGTTAAAATAACAAGCCTCTTGCAGGCCAATAACAAAAATCCAATTAGTGTTCCAGAAAATAAGCCTCTTGCAGGCTAATAACGTTCTTGATCCAAGTAAGTCTTTTAAAGAAAGCTAGAGAAATCGAACCCCACGTTGGGCGCCAACTATGGTAAGGTAAACTCTTACAGTCGCCTTGCTGTAAGCAGAATCCGGAGGAGATATGTGGATTTAGCTGAAAACCCCGTCCTTCCAATAAAAATAACAAAGTAGGTGTTCTAAATCACTAAGCTAACCAATCTACTTAGATCTGATTGATAAAAATAATGAAACTCTAAAATAATTAACGCTTATTGAGATTAAATGATCGTGGCTGTTGATAAAGAAATACTGATAACAACAATTAAGGTGTACCAGTGAAAGATCTGAAAAGATTGACTTTTATGTTTTTATAATATTTTAAATTTTTATGAGACAGCAATAATCAAGTCCCAGCGACGAAGACCTTTCTAAAGATACCCTGTATGAAGTGCGTTTTAAATTGTTGAGTAGTATTTCTAAAATGTTATATATAAAATATAAAGTTATAAGGGTATTACAAGTTTATTTAATTTGTTGAGTAATAAAAAATGAGACTGTGGTAGTTAATGATTAAGCTGTATGATCTGTCCCCCCTCCCAATTTCGAGTTTGAGAGTCGCTTAAGTATTCCTAGTCACGTGCCTAAGTTTTCCCCTCCAGAGCTCTTCCAGAGTCAATCCGGAGCCCGTACGGAGTCCGTACGGAGCCGGAACGGAGTCCGTACGGAGTCCGTACGGAGTCAAAGCGGAGTCCGTACGGAGTCGAAACGGAGTCCGTCCGGACTTCCAGACTCAATTTAGAACCTTAAAACCATAATAAAAAATCTAGAAAAATTACACATAATAGAGCTACTTCCCCTTTACCTACCAAACTAATTTTCGTAGTCTGCGTAGCTCTAATTATCCCGTGAAAATTCATCAAAGTTAAGTAATTTTTGAAAAACGTAAATATTTCTATAAAACTTTAAAATTCATTTAAAAATATAAGAAAAATAGTAAAAATTCTGGGAAAATTTCCCAAGGTTCTTAAGTGACTCGACTTAATACTTATAAATTTTTCAGACCGTAAAAATAAGTTTTCTCCGCAAAATAAATTGTTTTCGTGTAGGCATTTGCTCGTGACCAATTTCTTCATATTTAAAACTCCAATAAATTAAATAAAACCCCTTTTTAAAAAAAATAATAACACCAATCTTGCATGCCGTGATAACTCCATTTACATATTTAGGTGCCGTACTAAACTTTAGGCTACCACAGCGCTACCCTCTCTAGAATTAAATCTTCAGTTGAGTGCACTTGATTACAGTCACATCCTAAAAAAGATCCAGCCTCTAGATCAATAGGCAATACTGCCCTCTGACCAAACATAAGTTCATACGGTGAAAACCCTGATGTCATTTTAACTGAAATCCTGTCTGCAAACAAAAATAATGGCAAGTAGTTCTTCCACTTTGCCCCATTATTCCTACATAATTTAACTATCACATCCTTTATAACTTGATGCCCTCTTTCTACCATCCCCCTGCTTCAGGATAATATGGTGTTGAAACTTGTAGCCTTGCGCCAATACCTTTTACTACCTCTCTGAATTCTCCAGAAAATTCAGTGCCACCATCTACAGTCACCATCTTCATTACCCCGTACCTATAAACCCATTTCTTTTTCAAGAACTCAGCTACATTACTTGCCTTAAGATTTACCAATGGTGCTGCTTCAACCCATCCTGATAGATCATCCCTGGCTACTACCAAGTATTTAAAGCATCCTTCTTTTATATGAACTGCGTCTAAACTAACCCTACCAAAAACAGTATCTTTGCCTGTCGCTCTACCTTTCTCTTTTGGCTTTCTGTAACTCTTGCGCTGACGTTCAGGACAAGATTTGACCCAATCTCTTACTTTATTCTTCATATTGGGCCACCAGAATCTCTCCCTAACTCTGTGATACGTCTTGTCTTGACCTCTATGTCCTAAATTCTCATGTAACTCCCAGAGTTTCCTAGTTTGAACAACTAACTGGGGAAACAAGGCTTGATCCTTCCATAACTTCCCATCTTTTATGAAATAGCCTTTAGTGCCCTTTCCAATATTGCACCAAACCTTTTTATCACAAAAATCTGGTCTACCACTACCTTACAGATATAGTCTTAACAAATCTACTCCCTCATCAGTAGATGCGTCATCTTCAGAATACTCCCCTTCTTCGGGATGAGTGCTACTATCTTGACTTCCCCTTGAATCTTCTTCATCATCTGACTCTTCTGTTGACTTGCCTAGCGCACTCCTTGTCGCTACTTTAGCTTCAACGTTCCCTAAATCCAGTTTCAGACTACCTTTTCAAACATCCTGTGCATCATCAACATCTAGCCTTATGTATTTACGGAAATTCCATGAAACTAGTTTATTGTCATTAGGGACAACCTTGCCTGCTAGTTTATTGTCATTGCAGACAACCTTGTCTGCTAGTTTATTTTAATCACGGACAACCTTGCCTGCTAATTTATTGTCATTGCCGACAACCTTGCCAAATTTTTCATAAAAATAATCTATGCCATTTACCCATCTCTTATCTTCTTCAAATTCTTTGGTGTCTGAGTCTTCTTCACAAAACGGTTGTCTAGATAATGAATCTGGCATAGTGAAAGTTTTTCCCGGCTTGTGGACCAAATCAAAATAAATTAAATTAATCTGCGCTACCCACCTCGTCATAGGCGCATCTGGTAAACGTGGGCTACTAATCATTTTCACCAATGATAGTGCATCAACCTACAGCTCAAAATGTTGCCCCCAAAGCATCCATTGCAGATTCTTAAGGATCTTCTCTACTCCACATAACTCCAGCTTAGACTGGGAGTACCTAGACTCTACTCTAGTAAAAGTCTTAGATTCATAAAGGACCGGTCTATCATTACCTTCCTCATCCTCCTGCATCAAAACTGGGCCCACTGCTAACACACTAGAATCCACCACTAGAGTAATTTTTTCAGCGCCTGGTCCATACTCCAATTTATTCAAAAGAATATCTTTTCCTACAATCCTTTTCAAAAACTCAAATGACTCCTCGCATTCCTCCATCCAATCCGATACAACATCTTTTCTTGTTAAGCGCCTTAAAATAGAAGATATCATAGCAAAATCTCAAATAAAGATTCTTACATATGTACAAATGCCTAAAAATCCTCTAACTTCCGTAGTATTTCTTGGCCTTGGCCATGTAAGCACCTTATTCTTCTGTTTTTCCGTAATGATCCTCCCTTCCTTGCATACCACATGTCCCACTATATCTAGCGCTGGAACACAACAAGCAAATTTGGATCCAGAGATCGTAAATCCTGTCTCTTCTATCCTGAATAGCACTCTTTCCAGAGTAATGGCATATTCCCAAACAAAACTTCTAATATATGTATTCTCCTCTAAAACTTCCCCATTGTAATCGCTGGCTGGTCCTTTTATACTGCCATCATCAATGAAAATTTCCACATGATCTGAAATTTTATCCTGCAATATCCACATCATCTGTGCTTGGTATACCTCCACAGAATTTTTTGTGCCCTGCGGTAACCTTGTCAACCTGAAGTGCTCCAGTGGGGTTTCAAACGTTGTCAATGGTCTGGATTATTTGTCTGATTTGCGCTCATTGTATCCTTCCATAATATCACCTAATCTGCAACATGCACGTCCCTTAAAAGAATCCACAAACTCCTACGGCATTGCCGGCATTCCTGCGTCCTTTACTGTAACCATGTTCATCCCCCTAAGATCATGAACAACCCTTAATTTACCATTATGTTTAACAACATGAAACACTCGACTTGAATAACTAGACATAGACTGTTTATACAAGCCAGACCTTAACCTTCCCCTAATTAATTCCGTATATTCTTCTCTTATAGCCGCTGGTATTGGAAAAGACTTCATTTGTCACAGCACATGAGGTATAACTGGAACAATATAAGGGTTACCATAAGAGTGTTTCAACAAACCTCTTTCCTCTTCAGAAAACGCAATAGCATTTTTTCTGAGAACCATAACTTGTAACAGTAACTTCTTTTCTTCCTGTGACAACCAATCCTCTGGTCCAAAATTAACCATCTGAAGCCTCTCCATTGTGATTTTACTATTAGGTGCAAATTCAGGTGGAAAATTTGTTAAAGGAGTATCATAAGGATTCCTAGACAGTTCTGGCCTCTGAAAGGGAGGATTCAAATTTGGCATTGGTACATTTACTAGTTGAAACTTGACAGCCACTGGTTTATACTTGGATGCTAAACAGTGCTTTCTGCTTCCTTCATTACTTAAAATCAACCCCTTTCTAATATAACTACGGGTTACACCTAAATCCTGTTTTTGTCTTTCATTTTTAATATAAGTATAACAAAATCAATAATCATAAATATTAAAAAGCTTAGGTATAATACATTCTACTGTAGTATTCCCAAGACCCCTATGAAGTACCACTTTACGTATCCCTTCTTGTTGGACTGACTGGTCACTATCCAGGTTCCTCTCATCCTGGGAGATAGTAACATCTAAAATGCCAGTCCCTAATGAAAATGTTGGTGCCTTCCTGGCAGTTGCCCTATCTCATCATCTGAGACTTCCTCATAAAACTCTCTTTCTATTTCTAATTGCACAGCTCCAGAGTACTTAGTTTCCCAGCCACCATCCTTAGGCACTACTAGGACTGCTGTTACTGGAACACCAACCTCACCCATAATCCATATTCCAATAGTCTTATTTAAAACATAATCGATAGTTGCAGAATAATCCATTAAAAATGGCATGCCTAAAACTGGTTTAACTACACCCATTGGAACATACAAACATATATACCTCTTTACTCCCACAAACCTAGTGCGTACGCACTCAGCTACACCTATAAAAGGTAACCTACCTCCACCAATTCCTGCAACAGTACCCTCACCATCTTTAACAGGAAGACCTAACTCCACTGCATCATCTACTGACACCACATTTATTTGTGAACCTGTATCTGCTAATGCTCTAATTTGCTTACCATTTACAGTGATCATTAAATAACCTAAGGGTCTTGCATAATGTGATGCCCTAGTTAATCTAAAAACTTGCTTAAATGACTGCTCTCCAAAATCAAACTCAGCGCAATTAGCAACCCTTTGCTCCCTGCACTAATCCACAATTCCGTTGTAGAGAGTTCTAAAGTACTAAGCAGTAGACACAATGTGAGATGGGTTGGTTCTCCTTTTTAATTTCTAAAAAGAAGAACCTGTCACTCTTCTTTTTAAAGACAGCGCAATAATGTGAAACACAAACATCTGATTAGAAAGTTTATAAGTTGAGAGATAAGTAAAAGATCAGGAAAAACAAATATTACTATCTGGATATTTCTATTCTTAAAAAGTGCTAATATCCACAGCTACTCCCTCTTGAAGCTCTCTCTTTTAATATGCCTTATTATAGCAATAAAATAACTCTAATAATAGTCAATCCTACTGAATCTATATATTCTCTCTATGCTGCGTTTTTCCACTGTACTATATGAAATACACACACAGATGCACGAATGACAAAGACTCAGAAATATCTCTAATATTATTCTCAAACAAATAACCACAGAAAAATTAATATTTTATACTTGACCTCACAATTATTAACTAATCGTATGTTAACTAATTATTTGTCATTTGTTATTATTTTTCCTACTTGATGTCCTTCTTTTATGCTATAGTCCTCCTTTATATTTTTCCAGCGCTCAAGACACAGTTCCCTTGTGGATCTCCAGCTCTGGATCTAGCGCCACATTAGTAAAACAATAACTATTTTATTATTAAACTACGTACATTGCTTGTAGCAACTACAGCACCTAATTGCACCCTATGCTTACTAACACTAGTTTTTAACTTGTTTCACTCATACTCCATATACACGCTCTTGACTATACCTTCGTTTTGTTTCAGCGCTACTTACAGGTTTGACCCATTCTAATGCTGATCCTAGTTGCCTTGACTCTTGGGTAGTTTTCTTTTGTGATTGAGTCCCCATGCTCCTCCCCTCATTACTAGTCAATAGTCCTGGTAATTTACTTGACTAGTTAGACTCTGCAACTTACGTTACTTGTCTCAATAATTATAGCACTTGCCGCGGTGCAGTATATTATGCACTTGAGTCCTCCTTAAGCCATAACTCCTTCCTTAATGTGTAACACACAATTATTGGAAAGCCCAAATCCATATTGTTTAGCGCTTGCAATCCTAAATTGATAACACACAATTCACAATTGTGCAGCACATCCCGCTGTAAAATCCAAGCGCACAGACCCTAAATACTTTTTTGCGCTTCTATTTTCCTTTCTTGAAACACACAAATACATATTAGGGGGTATCAAAGTTAAAAATTTGTAAATATTTAAAAGGCATTTTACAGCACAAAAAGAAAGACACAAATTTGACCTTAATTCACGGTAGAAAGGTGTTTTGGGGTCACAATATTGCATATGTTAAAAAAATAATCATGGTTGATTTGGTGGAAAAAGGAGGTATTTTGAAATGGAAGATTTCTAACTTTGATACCCCCTATTATATTTTAATACTATCTATGGCGCTAACTCCCCTTTTGTTCTTCCTGGACTACACGCATTGATTTGTCCAAAAAAACTCTTCCTGCGAGGCACGTACCACATCCTCCCTCTACTTGCGACTGTCCCCAGGAGCCTATAAGTACCCTGCGTCTTGCAGCTTTTTCTTCCTCCATCTTCTATCTTCTTCTCTTATTTATTATAATCATCTTCTTTTCCTCTTTTTATTTATTTATTTATTTTTATTTTTATTTTTTTTCATATCTTTCAATGACTACTAGAAGAACCCCTCCTAACACTGAAAATACCACCAATGTCGTGGACACAATTCCACAGTTTGTGCACACTCAGCTCCCTAATGCTCCCCCAACGACTCCAATAACTACATAGATGGGTGGGAAAAGATGCACCTTCTGCATTGAGAAAGGCATAACTCCATGTCATTTCTCAAAAGCCTGCCGTGGAAATAATTTCTTTAGTGTAAGTTATCTTCACTTTCCTTTCTTTCTTTATTATTACTAACTTTTCATTTCTTCCTTATCCAGTCGTGCGATTACTGAAAGAAACGCAAAAAGAAGTGTAGTTATGGGCCGCCCACTGTTGCGCGCCTGGACCCCAACGCATCTACAACCAGTATGATGAGCCAAATGAACATCAAGCGTCCGGCGCCTGCTCCTACCACCCCACCTGGAAACAAACGAGCCAAGGTTGGTTACCGCAAACCTACACCCAGTAGTGTTGCTTCCGTCCCAAGATATCTCTTCTCAGAGGAGAGCACAGCAAGTCTCATTTTCCTTCTTCTCCCTCTTCTAACACTAACATTTTCTCTTTTCCTCTTTAGAATGCGCCAGGAACACCTTATGCTGAAACTCCTCCACCTCCTAATGTACCTCTATTCCTTCCAGCCTTGGAAGAAGATCCTGTCTGGGATACCAAACTTACTCCCAAGTGTACTCCTTGAATACCCACACCTGACTGGACAACTATGCAGCTGGTCTTTGATGCCATCATCCTGAATAATGGCCCACAAAAACTTTCTCGGGTGTCAATGATGAAGAGCCCGCCATGGCTCAAAACTGGGAATTCACAGAGCAAATTGCCTGCGCTCCATACAATACAACCATGCATCATATGAACAACATGCTAACTGCCGTCAAAGAATTACTCAAGGCGGTCCTGGTTTATACTCGGGCTGAGTATAATAAACAAAAACAACTATTAACCACCTTGCAACAAAACATTCAAGAGGCTGTCAATGACTGGGCTTTCTGCGTCCCTATCCTTGATGACACAGAATACCAAAAAAAATATCTTTGTTTGTATTTATTCCTTTTAATGTGTATATAGATTGTAAAAAAATGTAATATATTTATTTTTATTTTCACTTAAATGTGAGAATTCTACAACTGCGAGATGAGTTGCCCCCCCAAAAAAAATATCATCCTTTTTCTAAGCAGAGAACCCTTCTATTAAGTGCCTATGAAAGATGAAACAACAATAATAATAATAAAAAATAACAACTTGAGATTTTTGCTACTTTCTATAGCAGCAAATACTTCCCCTGCATCATATATGCATGCGCTCTCTTGAAATCTTCAGATCTTCGCAATATATGACTTTCCCTTGACTGAGACAGTTTTGCCTTTCCTTGGGTCCTTCATTATGACAAAAATCTTTCAGTTTCTTCTTAGAAACCATCAAGCGCTCAAGCCAGACATGGCCCAACTGGTGACTCCTCTATAATGCCATTGTTATCTTATAAATAGCTCAACTAATATCCTAGATCTCCTTCATCCAAATATAATGACTCAATACCCTACTGTTCCCAAAGATCAAGCGTGTTTGTTTTGTAAATGCCGCAAATTTCATTGTACATTTGCTAAACCTTGGGGGTATGCCTCCTTTAGACCGGCCTGTGACAATTGCTTTAGATACCACAAAACTTGCAATATCTCTCTAAAAAAGAATACTCCTCTGCCTACTGGTTATATTTGCTTTCCACCTAGCTCTACTAGTAGCGCTCCCATAATTACAACCACTAGTCCCACTATTTCTACTAATAATAATGTTCCTTATGAATCACCATCGCTTCCTAGTTTTCCCAGGCACAAAATTTCTATACAGCCAAGCGCTACACCTTCTTCCACTCCGAGCTCTAATGCTTTGATGCACTCAGGCTCCACTACAGCTGCTCCTGACGCGGTTACCAATACTTTGCCATCAGCGTGCCCACAAAACTTATTAGCAAGTAAGTATCCTTCATTATACTTACGTTCTCCTTTCCCACTGACTCCTTGTTAGGCTTCAATGAATTCATCTCCCTGGGATGGATTCCTATTCCTTTACTCTTTGTTCATTCCATGCAAATGTTTTCCAGACTTAGTCTTATATATGACACTATGTCTCTATCCTATTATAACGCACCAGCTTTTTCTGACACTGAGCTTGAAGCTTGCTATACCCATATAGAAATGATAGGTCAACTAATGAACAAAATCAGCTCATCAAATATTCTTGGATTCCCGCCAATCCTTGTGGTTTTGTCATTCCTGAAGACTGGAAAGGATATCCTAATAGCTTTCACCCCAATACTGAATAGTCCACTAGCGCTCTCCTTATGGACCTCCTCTGTCCATTCTCCCTGTACATAGTCTTCATATATTTTTCACGCTATGCCTTTAAATAATCATTTTATACATGGCCCTATTTACCACACCTGTCTTCCATACTACTTTTCTTCTAAATTTAGAGTGCCTAACTTTTCTCCCTCTACTTTCTTTAAAAGACTGTAAACCCTAAAATATCATAAATAAACCTTATAAATCATAAAACTTCACCGCCTTTACTGCGATACAGAAATATGAAATGTAAAATTGAACTGTAGAGAGCCCCATCTATAAATTGTTATTCCACTCCTGGTTAGTTAACTCATTAGCTAAATTCCCAGCATTTTTTGCGTTTACATGGTATGCATCTCCTTTAATCCAATTTCCTATCTTTTCATGTCACCTCAAACAATGAAAATATAAGATTTCATTTTCCTTGACACCCTCATCTGAGCTCTTATGCCAGTTGCCTGTTCAGCCATAGTCCGCCTAACTTCCAGTTAGCTAACTCTATCCGTCACAACTGTGTCAAGCCTTCTGTGAGTCTTCTTAGAAAAAAAAATCTTAAGATAACTTTTTAGTTTAACCTCTTCCCGGAGGTATTATTCTGGTAGTTTTTTCTCATTCCGGAGGTATTATTGTATCACTGGAGCCCCCCTTGGGTAGAATCTTTTGATCTGATCTGCAGCCACACGTATCTTCCACTCAGTACCATCCAGTTCCTCCAGTAAGTAAGACCCTCCAGTTATCTTCTTTCTTATACTTTAAGGACCATTCAATCTGTCAGAAAAAATCTTCCACCATTGGCTTTGTAAACTTCCATTATAAACCAAAACCAAATCTCCTGGGTTCAATGGCTTTCTCAACCTATGCGCTAAATGCTCATCCCAATATTTAACTGACTTGTCACAGATCTGCATCATTCTATCATATGCCTTCTCCACAAACTTGTCTTTCCTTTCAAGCTGTGCTACCCTTGGTAGAATTAAATCTTCAGTTGAGCGCACTTCATCCCAGTCACATCCTAGAAAAGATCCAGCCTCCAGATCAATAGGTAATACTGCCCTTTGACCAAACATAAGTTCATACGGTGAAAACCCTGTTGTCCTTTTAACTGAAATCCTGTCCGCAAACAAAACTTATGTCAAGTAGTTCTTCCACTTTGCCCCATTATTCCCACATAATTTAAATAACACATCCTTTATAACTTGATTCCCTCTTTCTACAGTTCACTCTGCTTCAGGATAATATGATGTTGCAACTCGTAACTTTGAGCCAATACCTTTTACTACCTCTTGGAATTCTCCAGAAAATCCAGCACCACCATATACGCTTACCATCTTCATTACCCCATACCTATAAACCCATTCTTTCTTCAAAAATTCAGCTACATTACTCGCCTTAAGATTTACCGATGGTGCTGCTTCAACCCATCCTGATAGATCATCCCTGGCTATTACCAGGTATTTAAAGCATCCTTCTTTTATATGAACTGCATCTAAACTGACCCTACCAAAACAGTATCTTTGCCTGTTGCTCTACCTTTCTCTTTTGGCTTTCTGTAACTCTTGCGCTGACATTCAGGACAAGATTTGACCCTATCTCTGACTTCATTCTTCATATTGGGCCACCAGAATCTTTCCCTAACTCTGCAATACCTCTCATCTTGACCTCTATGTCCTAAATTCTCATGTAACTCCCTGAGTATCTTCTCCTTCCCTTCCCTAGTTTGAAAAACTAACTGAGGAGACAAAGCTTGATTCTTCCATAACTTTCCATTTTTAATAAATTAACCTTTAGCGCACTTCTAAATATTGCGCCAAACCTTTTTATCACAATAATCTGGTTGACTATTACCTTCCAAATATAACCTTAAAAACTCTACTCACTCATCAGTAGATGCATTGTATTCAGAATACTCCCCCTCTTTGAGATGAGTACTACTGTCTTGACTTCCCCTTGAATAATCTTCATCATCTGACTCTTCCACTACCTTGCCTAGTGCACTACTTGTTGCTATGTTAGCTTCAGTGTCCCTTAAATCCAGTTTTAGACTACCCTTGCTACAAACATCCTTTTCATTGTCAATATCTAGTTTTATGTCTTTACGGACATTCCACGTTACTAGTTTATTGTCATCGTGGACAATCCTGCCTGCTAGTTTATTGTCATTGCGGAAGTTCCTGCCAAATCTTTCATAACAATAATCTATCCCGTTTACCCATCTCTTATCTTCTTCAAATTCTTTGGATTCCAAGTCTTCTTCACACAACGGTCTTCTAGATAATGAATCCGGCTTATGGACTAAATTAAAAGAAAACAAATTAATCTGCGCTACCCACCTTGTCATGGGCGCATCTGGTAAACTAAGGCTACTAATCATTTGCACCAACAATAGCGCATCAACCTGCAGCTCAAAATGTTGCCCCAAAAGCATCCATTGTATCCTCTTAAGAATTTTCTCTACTCCGCATAACTCCAGCTTCGACTGAGAGTACCTGGACTCCACTTTGGTAAAAGTCTTAGATTCATAAAGGACAGGTCTATCATTACCTTCCTCATCCTCCTGCATCAAAACTGCGCCCACTGCGGACACACTAGAATTCACCTCTAGAGTAATTTTCCCAGTGCCTGGTCCATACTCCAACTTCTTCAAAAGAATATCTTTCCCTACAATCCTTTTTAATAACTTGAATGACTCCTCACATTCCTCCATCCAATCCCATACAACATCTTTTCTCATTAAGTGCCGTAAAGGTGAAGACAACAAAGCGAAATCTTGAATAAACATTCTTACATATGTACAAATACCTAAAAACCCTCTAACTTCCGTAGTATTTCTTGGTCTTGGCCATGTAAGTACCTTATTCCTCTGTTTTTCAGCAATGATTCTCCCTTCTTTGCATACCACATGTCCCACTATATCTATTGCTAGAACACAACAAGAAAATTTTGACCCAGAGATCTTTAATCCTACCTCCTCTATCCTAAATAGCACTCTTTCCAGGGTAATCACATATTCCCAAACAAACCTTCTAATATACGGATTCTCTTCTAACACCTCCCCATCATAATCACTGGCTGGTCCTTTTATACTGCCATCATCAATGAAAATTCCCACATGTTCTGGAATTTACTCCTGCAATATCCACATCATCTGTGCTTGATATACCGTCACAGATTTTTTTGCACCTTGCAGTAAACTTGTAAACCTGAAGCACCCCAGTGGTGTTTCAAATGTTGTCATGGGTCTGGATGATTCGTACAATTCGGGCTCAACGTATCCTTCCATAATATCACCTAATGCATAACATGCATGTCCCGCAAAAGAATCCATAAACTCTTCTGGTGTTGGTGGCATCCCTGCATCTTTTACTGTAACCTTGTTCATCTCCCTTAGATCATGAACAACCCTTAATTTACCATAAAGTTTAACAACACAAAACACTGGACTTGAATAGCTAGACATAGACTGTTCATACAAGCCAGACTTTCACCTTCCCCTAATTAATTTGGTATAATCCTCTCTTATAGCCGCTGGTATTAGGAAAGCCTTCTACTGCCACGGCACATGAGGTATAACTGGAAAAATATAAGGTTTACCATAAGATTGTTTCAACAAACCTCTTTCCTCTTCTGAAAACGCAATAGAATTTTCCTTAAGAACCATAATATGCAGCAATAACTTCTTTTCTTCCTGAGACAACCAATCCTCTGGTCCAAAATTAACCATCTGAAGCCTTTCCATTGTAATCTTACTAGTAGGCGCAAAATCAGGCGGAAACTTCTTAAAAGGAGAATCATAAGGATTTCTAGACAGCCCCGGAATCTGCAAAGGAGGATCCAAATTGGGCATTGCTACATTCACTGGTTTAACCTTAAAAGCTACTGATTTATACTTTGATGCAAAATAGCTCTTTCTGCTTCCTTTATTAATTAAAATCAAACCCTTTCTAATATAACTACGGGTTGCACCTAAATCCTGTTTTTGTCTTTTCTTTATAATATAAGTATAAAAATATCCATAATCAAAGAAATTAAAAAGCTTAGGTATAATACATTCTACAGTAGTATTCCCAGGACACCTATGAAGTACTGCTTTATGTATCCCTTCTTGTTGGACTGACTGGTCACTATCCAGGTTCCTCTCATCCTGGGAGATAGTAACACCTAAAATGCCAGTCCCTAATGAAAATATTGGTGCCTTCCTGGCCGTCGCCCTATCTCATCATCTGAGACTTCCTCATAAAACTCTCTTTCTTTCTCTAACCATGCAGCTCCAGAGTACTTAGTTTCCCAGCCACCATCCTTGTGCGCTACTAAGACTGCTGTTACTGGAACACCAACCACACCCATAATCCTTATTCAAATAGTCTTATTCAAACAGTAATAAATAGTTGCAGAAAAATCCATTAAAAATGGCATGCCTAAAACAGGTTTAAATACACCCGTTGGGACATAAAAATGTATATCTCTCGTTGCTTCCGCAACTCTAGTGCGTAAATACTCTGCTACACCTATAACAGGCAACCTACCTCCACCAATTCCTGCAAAAGTATCCGCACCATCTTTAACAGGAAGACCTAACTCCACCACATCATCCACTGACACCACGTTGGTTTGTGAACATGTATCCACTAACGCTTTAATTTTCTTACTATTTACAGTAATTGTTAAATACCCTCAGGGTCCTGCATAATGTGGCGCCCTAGGTAATCCAACAACCGGCTGAAATGAATGCTCTCCAACATTAAACTCAGCCCAACAAGCAACCCTTTGCTTCCTGCACTTATTCACAATTCCATTTGCTATATCCTGCACTACTGCTGTCAGCATCCCCAATGGAACAGAAACTGTAGTCTTCAAACAATGCGCAACTAAATCCTCAGCCACCTTAGGAAAATCAGAATGAACCGGGCGCTTCATTCTCCATTTTGGTTGAGTTGCCTTCGCACCAACTTTTGCTCTTCCAGGTGGGTTCTTTGGAGTATTATGCCTTTTTCCCAGCATTCCTTCAGCCGGTACGGCTCTTTGCTGTACTACCTCTGGCTCCTCCATCATCGCAGGTTGTTCTTCTTCCTGATGTTCCATACCATAACCAATTGATTCCATACCATCCATTTCGACATCCTTGATAGGAGCAGGTGTATTCTCTCTAGTAGTATACCCTACTTCCTCCATATCCTCTGGATTTGCATACCTAGCGCCAGCCCTTCTTGGCCTAGTAATTGTAGGTGGAGCCATTTTCTTGTGCTTTGCACCAAACATCTCCAAACGTGCTGCGGTAAGTGGTTCTGCAACAGCTCCTTCTTTTACTTTAAAATCCAACACTGCGCAAGTAACTGAAAATTTTACTGACTTCGCATCCTTTCCTTTCTCTTTAATTTCAGGCTCTTTTCCCTTACTCAACCTGCCTTCCATAGACTTTTTATTAATATGATTGATGACCATGGCTCACATCCCTTGATCCTTGTCTTTAACAAGCTTAGTACCATCTTCCAACAAAAGCGTAGTCCCATCCACGTAAACTACCCTTTCCTCTTTATCCTTTTGAAGTGAATTACACCTCATCCTAGTATGCCCCTCCTTATTACAATAATAGCACACCATAGCAGCAAAATGTGAATGTTGAGGAGAACTCTTGGGTCTAAACAATTCTTTTGCCTTTGCTGCTTCAATTATTTTTTTCTCCAACTCATCAATCCTTTCCATAACTGAATCTGGCTCCTTAGTGAAAACTTTAACTTTAGGAGATGACATCTGAGGAGGCAATCGTATGCCAGCCGCATCTTTGTCCATTTCCCCGTTATCCAAAAAAATTCTAGCTGTGTGAAGCTCAACTCGGCGCAGCTTCATTTCCGCTTCCACTGCCATTTCTACTTCTTCTAATCAAGGGTACTTATAATTACCGTCCCTTTTCTTGACTAGCTTTTCCTAATTACCCAAGCGCCTCTATGCCCAGTCTTTGACTTCTCGCACTAATGCTTCAAAAAACCAAGGTAAAGACACATTAGCATCACTAAAATCTTCATTACTAACTAAATATTCCACTTCTTGATTGAAGTCTTCCCTAAAACTTTTAAATTCCTTTGGGTCTCGAACACCCCCTTTAGCTTTGACCCTTTTTACCAAGATATCCAGGTCATTCATCGTATACTTAGTTTCCTCGGTAACCTTTGGCCATCTTTTGAGCATCTATTCTTTCAGTGCTGACCAATTGTGCTCTTCATGCCCCTTTAAATCCTCTAAATAGTCTTTGCACTCATTAGCTACAAAGAATAGTACTGGGCGCACCATATACTTCAGCTGCTTTTTCAAACCTGCGTAAAAACTTCTTGGTATTAATGCCTGCAAAACGCAAGCATTCATCTTTACACCTAATGATAGTAGTTACCGTCTGTGGCAAAAATTCCAAAGAATTTGGCAATTTATCCCTCTCCTGACATCCCTTAGATGTAGTCGCAGTAGGCTCCATTCCCGAAATATAAAATCAAAACAAAGATCACAAAACACACACTTGGTAATTAAACCTGACTTTATTCATGATACAGCCCTAAGCTATTCTCTGATAAAGTCTATTGATCCACTTTTTGTAGACCCTACGACTCTTCCGCTGAAGTGCTGGTTTGATCATTTCTTCTTGATGAAACCCTGAAAACCAAACAATCTAATCAAAAACACTAGTTACAATTATGCCACTGTTGGGACACCAATTGTAGAGAGTTCTAAAGTACTAAGCAGTAGACACAATGCGAGATGGGTTGGTTCTCGTTTTTAATTTTCTAAAAAGAAGCGCCTTCCACTCTTATTTTTAAAGATAGCGCAATAATGTGTAACACAAATATCTGATTAGAAAGTTTATAAATTGAGAGATCAGAAAAAGATCAGGAAAAACAAATATTACTATCTGGATATTTTTATTCTTAAAAAGTGCTAATATCCACAACTACTCCCTCTTGAAGCTCTCTCTTTGAATATGCCTTATTATAGCAATAAAATAACTCTAATAATAGTCAATCCTACTGAATCTATATATTCTCTCTATGCTGCATTTTTCCACTGTACTATATGAAATACACACACAGATGCATGAATGACAAAGACTCAGAAATATCTCTAATGTTATTCTCAAACAAATGACCACAGAAAAATTAATATCTTATACTTGAATTCACAATTATTAACTAATTGTATGTTAAGTAATTATTTGTCAATTTTTTTTATTTTTCCTACTCAATGTCCTTCTTTTACCTTATAGTCCTCCTTTATATTTTTTCAGCGCTCAAAAAACAGTTCCCTAGTGGATCTCCAGCTCTGGCTCTAGCCCCACATTAGTAAAACAATAAATATTCTATTGGTAAACTATGAACATTGCTTGTAGAAACTACAGAACGTAATCGCACCCTCTGCTTACTAACACTAGTTTTTAACTTGTTTCACTCATACTCCATATACACGCTCTTGACTATACCTTCGTTTTGTTTCAGCGCTACTTACAGGTTTGACCCATTCTAATGCTGATCCTAGTTTCCTTGACTCTTGGGTAGTTTACTTTTGTGATCAAGTCCCCATGCTCCTCACCTCATTACTAGTTGATAGTCCTGGTAATTTACTTGACTAGTTAGACTCTGCAACTTATGTTATTTGTCTCAATAATTATAGCACTTGCCGCGGTGCAGTACATTATGCACTTGAGTCCTCCTTAAACCATAACTCCTTCCTTAATGCGTGACACACCATTATTGGAAAACCCAAACCCATATTGTTTAGCACTTGTGGTCCTAAATTGATAACACACAATTCCCCATTGTGCGGCACATCCCGCTGCAAAATCCGAGCGCAAAGACCCTAAATACTTTTTTGCGCTTCTATTTCCCTTTCTTGAAACACACAAATACATATTATATTTTAATACTATCTATGGTGCTAAATCCCCTTTTGTTCTTCCTGAAACACACGCCTTGATTGGTCCAAAACCACACTTCCTGTGAGGCGCGTACCACATCGTTCGCTACATCTGGCGCTACTGCTGTCAGCACCCCCAATGGAACAGAAAATGTAGTCTTCAAACATTGCGCAACTAAATCCTCAGCTTCCTTAGGAAAATCAGAGTGAACCAGGCGCTCCATGCTCCATTTAAGTTGAGTCGTCTTTGCACCAGCCTTTTCTCTTCCAGGTGGATTCTTTGGAGTATTGCGCCTTGCCTCTGGAATTCCTTCAACAGGTACCACTCTTTGCTGAACTACCTCTGAATCCTCCATCAACATTGTTTGATCTTCTACCTGATGATCCACACCATAACCAACTAGTTCCATACCATCCATTTCAACATCCTCGATAGGCTCAGGTGTATTCTCCCTAGTAGTATACCCTACTTCCTCCATATCCTCTGGATTCGCATACCTAGTGCCAGCTCTTATCGGCCTACTAATTGTAGGTGGGGCCATTTTATTGTGCTTTGCTGAAAACATCTCCAAACGTGCTGCAGTAAGTGGCACTGAAACAGCTCCTTTTCTTACTTTAAAATCCAATACTGCACAAGTAACTGAAAAATTGACTGACTTCGCATCCTTGCCTTTCTCTTTTGCTTCAGGCTCCTTGCCCTTACTCAACCTACCCTCCATAGACTTTTTATTAATATTATTGATGACCATGGCTTGCATCCTTCAATCCTTGTCTTTGACAAGCTTAGTCCCATCTTCCAACATTATCATAGTTCCATCCTCATAAACTACCCTCTCTTCCTTATCTTTTTGAAGCGCATTACACCTCATCCTAGTATGTCCCTCTTTATTACAATAGTAACATACCATAGTAGTAAAGCATGATGGTTGAGGAGAGCTCTTGGGTCTAAACAATTCTTTAATTTTGCTGCTTCATTTATTTTCTTCTCCAGCTTGTCAATCCTCGCCATAACTGAATCCGGCTCCTTAGTGAAAACTTTTACTTTAGGAGACAACATCCGAGGAGACGATTGCACCCAGACGCATCTTCGTCCATTTCCTCGTTATCCAAAGCAACTCTAGCTGCAGGATACTCAACTAGGCACAGCTTCATTTCCTCTTCCACTTACATTTCTACTTCTTCTAATCCAGGGTACTTATAATTACCGTCCCTCTTCTTGACTAGATTTCCTTCATTATCTAAGCACCTCTTTGCCCAGTCTTCCACTTCTGGGGCTAGCGCTTCACAAAACCAAAGTAAAGACACATTAGCATCTTCTTTACTGACTAAATATTCCACCATTTGATAAAAATCCCCTTTAAAACTTTTAAATTCCCTAGGGTCTTAAACACCCCCTTTAGCTTTTACCCCTTTTACCAAGACATCCAGATCCTTTATTGTATACTTAGTTTCCTTAGTAACTTTTAACCATCTCTTGAGCATTTGTTCTTTTAGCGCTGACCAATTGCGCTCTTCATTCCCCTTTAAATCCTCTAGATTGTCTTTGAACTCATTAGAGACAAAAAGAGCACTTGATGCACCTTATTATACTTGGTCTCTCCATGCACTTCCGCCGCTTGTTCAAACCTTCGTAAGAACTACTTGGTATTATTACCCATAAAACACAAACTTTCATCTTTACATCTAATTAATGTAGTTACCATTTGTGGAAAAGACACCATTGAATTAGGTGTTTTAACCTTCTCCTGACATCCCTTAGATGTAGTCACAGTTGGATCCATTTCCAAAATATGAAATCGTAACAGAGATCACAATATAATAATAAACACACTTGGTTATTAAACACGACTGTATTCACGATACAGCCCTATGCTATCCTCTGATAACAGCTATTGATCCACTCGTTGTAGACCCTATGACTCTTCCACTGAAGGGCCGGCTTGATCTTGTCCTCTTGAAAAAACCCTGAAAACTAAACGATCTAATCAAAATACTAGTTACAATTAGGCCACTGTTGTGACACCAATTGTAGAGAGCTCTAAAGTACTAAGCAGTAGACACAATGCAAGATGGGTTGATTCTTTCTTTCGAATTCTAAAAAGAAGCGCCTGTCACTCTTATTTTTAAAGACAGCGCAATAATGTGTAACACCAATATGTGATTAGAAAGTTTATAAGTTGAGAACTGAGTTTTTAAAAGATCCAAAAAAAAACAAGTATTACTATCCAGATATTTCAATTCTTAACAAGCGCTAATATCCACAGCTACTCCCTCTTGAAGCTCTCTCTTTGAATATGCCTTATTATAGCAATAAAATAACTCTAATAATAGTTAATCCTTTGAATCTATATACTCTCAAACAATTGATTGCAGAAAACTCTAATATATTTTACTTCACAATTTTTAACTACTTCTATGTTAACTAACTATTTGTCCAATCGTCCTCCCTCTATTACTAGATGTGATACCTTCTTTATATTTTTCCAGTGCTCTAAACACAGCTCCCTAGTGGATCTCAAGCACTGAATCTAGCGCTACATTAGTAAAACAGTAACTAATCTATTAGTAGACCACGTACACCGCTTGTAACAACTACAGCCCCTAAAACATACCCTATCCTTACTAACACTAGTATAAACTTGTCTCACTAATGCTTAACACCTTGATGCGTGCCGCTGAATGTACCTTTGTTTGTTTCAGCGCTACTTCCAAGTTTGACTCCTTCTAACGTTGATCCTAGTTGCTTTGATTTTCAACTTGTTAACCTCCTATATCACCTGTTTCAGTAAGTTAACACACTAGCCGCAGTGCAGTATACTTCACACTTGAGCCTTTCCTTAAGCCATAATGCCTTCCTTAGTGCGTAATACACGATTATTGGAAAATACAAGTACATATTGTTTAGCCCTTGCAGTCCTAAATCAATAACACACAATTCCCCATTATGCGGCGCATCCTGATTCAAAATCTGAGCACACAGACCCTGAATCCTCTTCCCACTTCTATTTACCTTTGTCCTTGAAACACACAAACACTTATTATAGTTTAGCACTTCCTACTGTGCTATGAATCCCCTTTGTTCTTCCTGGACTAAGCAAGCTGATTGGTCCAAAATCAAACTACCTGCGAGGCGCGTACCACACCTTAGAAAACCCTGTCCTTTTAAGTAAAATAAGGGTTGCTCAAATAGTTAAGCTTACTAGTTTACTTGAATTGATTTAAAATATAGATGAAATTCTGATTTTATGAATTCTTATTGAGATTTAGAAGTAGCAGCTGTTGGAAAAGAAATAATGATGACAACAATTAAGGTGTATCAGTGAAAGATCTGAAAAGATTGACTTATATATTTTTATAAAGATTTTATTTTAATGAGTTAACAATAAAACAAGTCTCTGAGATGGTGACCTTCCCAATGATACCCTATATGTGATGAAAATATAATTGTTGTATTTTATTTCAAAAGTGTTATGAAAAATATAAATGTTATAAGGGTATTATAATTTTATTTAATTTTGTTGAGTAATGAAAAATATGAAGGTCGTTGTTAATTATCCAAAAAGACTCTCCATATCAAAACTAAAAGACAAAAAACATTTAGCCAACTAAGATTCTCCCCTCTATCTTATTCTCCTACTCCAGACCTTTCCAACAATACCCTACATGCATAGGATCTACAATAAACTATTGATCTAACAAGCATAATAAATTTTAACCAAATTTTGCCACAATAGCCAAACTTTTCTGCAGTGACCAAACTTTACCACAGTGACCAGACTTTTCTGCAGTGACAAAACTTTGCACTGGTGATCAGAATTTTCTATTGTGAGCAAATTTTGCCACAATGAGCTCTTTTTGCCATAATGAGCTAATTTTTCCATAGTGAGCTAAACTTGTCACCATGACCAAACTTTGCCACAATGACAGAATTTTTCCAGTACACTTCTCTTTTGCACTGGAAAATCACCAGAGCAAACCCAAGCGCACCAGAGCGCACCGGAGCACTGGAGCACAGTGGCCATTCCATCAGCACACCATATCCACCAAAAATACTATAAGTCACTAAATCAAGTAAAACACTAAGAAAACAGTAAAATATGATAAAAAATCATCAAGACATAAAAGATAGAGAAAAATATGGGCTATCCAATGATAATAATCATTTTCCGAAATTCCAAATATCCAGCCTTATAATCTGGAAAATTGCTACTAATCTTCAAAAGTAAACCTAAGTGGCATACCCAGATGTGGAATGCCACAATGTAACGGAAAATATAAAACAAGTAGCTGAAAACCATGGATAAGAGCCCATTTAACCACCAAGTTAAACCCAAACATTTTATTAAAACTGGATGGAACATTAAAGTGGTCTGAAACATAAGATTGAAGCTTTCAGGGCAAAAATGTTTTATAATATATTCAAAATAGTAAACAATTTACGTGAAACATCACAAATTATACTACTTTAGAAGTATGGTTAATTTAGTTAGTATAAAACATAAATAAATAATTGTTTTAAACTAATTCAGTATTGTAATAACTATTTTGAGTCAAATAATTAATTAATTTAATAAAATTACTAAGTTAAAAAAAATTTAATATTTTTTAATAAGTAAGTGTTTTAACTTAATCAATTTTCTGACACAATTAAGGGTGAAAAAAGCGCCCAATATTTAAAGATTATTAGATATGTATAAGATTTATAATTTTAAATTTATAAATTATAATTATGATAAAATATTATATTAATTAATTAATAATTTTTAATTATTGAATACATTAAAAAGTGCTCATATTTTATAGAAATAATGTATTATTTATTTATTTAATTTTATTTACAATTTATATAGTAATAAAATTTATATAACTCTTATCTTAATTTATTATTGTCAGCCAGGCTATACCAGGAGCCCAGTAAATATGTATGTTAATCTATGGGATCTTAATGAGAGCAAAAAACTATGCATTTTATGTATATAAATTAATATTATATTGCATAATAAAATTATATAACAATTGTATTATAATATAAATAAAATAAGGGTTATATTAAATTTATTATTAAATAAATTATAGATACAATTAAAATTCATAAAATACTTTCTATTATATAAACTTTTGGCGCATTTTTCATGTATTTAATACTTATAAATTATTAATTAATTTATTAAATATATTATAGTTAAAAAAATAAAAATATTAACTTATAATATACAAAAATAAATTAATTAAATTAAAGTATTAAAATAAAACTTTTATATCATATGAATTATGAATATTGAGCGCTTTTTTGACTCATAATTATGTCATTAAGGTATTAAATTAGTTAAAACATTTTTTTAATTAATTACTAAGGTTGTCAGCCAGGCTGTCCCAGGAGCCAAGTAATAAACATACAATTTTATTGGAGTAAATAAATGACATAATAATTGCAGATTATGTATATATATTAAATTTATATTACATAATAAATTATATTAAAGTATTATTTTATAATTAAAATAAATTTTATACTAATTTTATTATCATATAAATTAAGTATACATTAAAATAATTATTATATTCCATATAAAGAGGTGTTATGTGTATTTAATGAATAATTAATTAATTACATGTTGATAATATAATTATATATTATTAAATTTTCTTATATTGTAATTACATTAATTTTTAAATTTAAATATATAATTTAACCCTTTTCATATTCAAAATTATCCATAATTATTGACATTGTTTTTTGACCCTTATTTGTGCTGAATATTAAATGCATTATAATAATTATAATTAATTTAAAATTCTAAATTTGGTTCAGTAGAAAAATTAATTACTAGTTTCAACTAGTTATGACATAGTCAAAAAAATTTATTAATTTTCTACAGACTAATACAAAAATTAATTACAATATTTTGTTGTGTCAAAACATTCCATTTGCTTCACTTAAAAAATCTATAAAAAATATTGTTATACTTGATTGGATTACTTTTTCACATGGTCCTCATGTCTCAGATATTGTTTAATCACTCACTATATTACTTAAATTATTTGGGAAATGGTTGCGTGAAAATTGTGTTCTTAATTGGGATTTTAATTACTTGTTTCATCTTTTTCTCTCCATTGTTATGTTTCAATTATTTTCTTTTATCTTTTGTTTCATCCTATTATTATTTTGTATATACTCAGTGATAGCGCCTCATTGGTCCCTTTGCCTATAAAAGGCCTTGTGTTATCTCATTTATCCTCATCACTCACTACTTAAACAAATTTTAATTAAACTACAAAATACATTTTATTTACTACTATTTAAATTGCGCTTCTGACTATTTAAGTAATACAATAAAATATTAAAAGGTTGTAATAAGAATATTTTAGTATTAATAGTTGATAATTGAACAGAGAGAATAAAACCATACTTACTTTATTAACCACCTTGATCCCCGTCCATCTTTATTAAACGTCTTTAAGTTTTTTTATATAGTTCTTTATTTCAGTTACCTTTTATTTCCCCTTCTACCTTCTTTTTTCATCTTCTTCTAGACAACCGGCCGACAAATGTTGTATTCTAAAATTTAGTAATAATATTAAATTAATAAATTGTTTTAACCTAATTTAATTCTTACACTAATAAATTAGCTTATATTAATTAATATCTTATGTTCCAGACTTAATTAATTTATTACACTAATTATTTTATTAAAATAGTTTAATTTTTATGTTTCAATTAAAATAGGCTATTATCAAACGTGTTATAAATTGAATTAGTTAATACTTCAAGTGTTTCAATCTTATTTAATTACTCACTTATTTTAAAGATTTTTTGGGGTTAAATTGGTGGATTTTTTGGGCTCTTACTTATTTTTTAATTAATTGTTTTATATTTTTCCCTTACATATTTGGTACACTTAATTTTAACTATTTATTTTTTTTATCTTATCTTTTATAAAATATAATTTCTTGTGGCGCTTCAGAGGGCCCCTTATCTATATAAGGGCCTTGAGAAACCACCTGTAGCTCTATCACTTATTATACACTCAATTCAAATACAATTTTAAATATTTTACGTTTATTTTATTTTTTACTAGCATTATAAGTCTATATTTAAAAGTAAATAAATTATCTAAGATTGCTATAAGTCTATTAATAATTATAATTGAGAAAAACACACTGCCATATAACTTACAAGATTTAAAAATTATAAATTGAACCTCACTGTTTTGTCACTGCTCAAATATTGTTGTAGCATTTCTTTAAATTTTCTCTCTTACTTTCTTAAGCTACCAATTTTTATAAAAACAAATTTTATTATTTTTTCTATTCCTTTCCTCCTTTTCCCTCCTTCTTCTAGATGAACGGCCGATAATTATTATAATTTAGTTATGTAATTTTATTGCTCAATATAATTTTAATTTAAATACCTAAATAAAACAAAATTTTGAAAATTTTGAAGTTCAATAAAATATTGTAACTTTTAACTGGACTCCTGGTACAGCCTATCGGGGGACTCCTTTTGGTATAGAAGATTTTCAATGGCAATTTACCATATTGGCCAATGGATTTGGAATTCTCAAGTCAAGTACGTATAATTTATCTTATGATTTTACATTTACTCAATAGAAAAGGTAAGAATAAAAATATTATTATAATTTATAATTTAGAATCACAATATTGTAAATAATAAAAGACAAATAATAGTAATGCTTTACTTTAAAGTGTTTTAATAAAATAGTAAAGTTAAGGAATGAATCAAACAGCACAAAAGAGGAGGCCCTTTATAGGCGAAAAACGAGAGAGAAAATACATGGTGTTAACAAGTATCAATAAGGGAGTGTGAGAGAAAACCATTACAAAAATAAGAATGTGCAAGTAACAAAAGTGTGACAAATGATGCATCAATAAAAGATATTTCATTATTTGATATAGTTTAGAGTTCACTTTATATGTCACACTTAGTACAAATTAATTTGAATTTAAAATAGAATTTCAAATATTTTAAATAAAGTAATTTGAATTTTTAAGATTTAGTATTAATATTTTAATTTCTCTTTCAACCTGTTATTGAGCATGGTGTTAGGGAGTAAAAATATAAGGGACATTTAATTTTATATAATTACTAAATTTACTTATTTTACTTAGTTAGTTTATTGTAAGTAATACATTAGTAAATATAAAACAATTAATTAATAATATGATTTAAAAAGGCATGGCTTCATCTCAGTAAAATAAATAATTATTTTACTGGATAAGTCTAGTAGCTTGGCTAACACTCCCTCACTCGAAAAAAAACAATAAAAAAAATGTTATGATTTTTTTCTTATTATATTTCTTTAGAAAGATAGAAAGATTAGATATCTCCTTCCCAGGTATCCAAGAAACATATTCAGAAGATTTATTCTTGAATCTCAATAAGTATTCTGTACCTTTTTGAGCAGTAACTATTCTGACATTCAGAATCTTATCAATTTCTGCTGTCTCAGTGATTTAATTAGGAGTTTTCTTTAGTCTTCCCCTCCTTTTGGGAAATAAATCACTATTGGATGTGTAAGGTTTTAAAAGAGATATTGGAAAAACAAGATGTTTTCTGTCATATGTAGAATATAAGATAACTTCAAATGCATTATCACCAACCATTCTTCTGAAAACAAATGGACCTCAAAATGGGTCTTTTAATTTTTTATTACCTTGTATATTGAAGTGGACTGTTGAAATCAGTACTTCATCACCCTTTTTGAAAGTGTATTCTTTATGGGATTTGTGCCATCTCTTCTTCTCATATTTAAAGGATTTTTCGATAAATTTTTGAGAATGACTTCTGAAAATTTGTTGCATTTGAAGAAAAGATTTTACACTAGGATGTAAATCCAACTTAGGTATTTTATTATTGAGAACTTGGGGAAGGTTATTTGGAACATATCCAAGCCAGAGCTCAATAGGCTTTTTCTGAGTAATAGAATAAACAATGCTATTATAAGAGAATTCCAAACCAGGAAGTAAGGTAAACAAATCATGAGTAAATCTGTCATTTTCTTTGTACTCAAGGCCAAAGGCACAATAACTTCTTATCATGTCCTCTAAAGTCTGAATCATTCTTTCAGCTAATCCATCAGTTTGGGGGTGATGGGCAGTAGAAAGTTTCAGATCACAGCCACAAACATCCATCAAAGACATCCAGAAATCAGAAATATATTTAGGGCCTCTATCAGAGATTATGGCTTTAGGAAATCCAGCAGTATTTAAAATATGAGACCACCACAAAAAATCTAAGTCTTCAGTAGAAACATCCTTGTGAGTATGGATAAATTTACACATTTTTGTGAATCTTTCCACAATAACCCAACAAGTGTAATAAATGTCTTTCCCAGCAATGGGCAATCCTGTTACAAAGTCCATGTTTATTATCTGCCATGGTGCATCAGGAGGTTCAATATGTTGCATTAATCCAGCTCTTTTACCAGTCAATCTTTATGATTTTTGTCAAGAATCACAGGATTTAAAATATAATTTGGTGTCTTCAGACATATTCACCCACCAAGCAGTATTTTTTATTGTGACCATTGTTTTTTCAAGATCAAAATATCCAGCTAATATTTCATCACAACAAATTTTCAAGATAACTCTTTCATAGTAGGAAGAATAACAATAACTTCACTCAACTCTCTTCTATAATATAGATATCCTTCATCAATTGAAAATTTACCTTTTTCAAAAGCCTTCTGGTTCTTTGTTGGAAGGGTTTTAATTAATTCTTGTATTGTAGCATTCTTTAAATCATTTAATATGGTACATAACTTTTTTAAGTCAGTGTCCTTATAATATGAATCCAGAATAAGATGTAATAGCTCTTCCTCAATATCAACCACATATATTCCATGAATATGAACTATCTCAACTTTAGGAACATATGCAGGATTTGAGTCATCATTTGGCAAAGTTATTCTTGATAACATATCTACATTTGAGTGAACAATACCAGCCCTATGAATTATGGTCATTCTCCCCCTGTATTCTTGAACAGCTAGCTGCAAACTGAACATATGTATGTTAGGTGTTTTCAAGTTTAAGAGGGATTTAACTGCACTGCAGTCAGTGAAAAGTTCAAATTTCTGGTCATCCAGATAATAAGGTAGCTTCTCTAGAGCACACACTACTTCCAAACACTCAAGTTGAGTGGCAACATATTTCAATTCACTATTTATCAAGGTTCTTGAAATATAACAAATTACTTTTTCTGATACTTTATCATTCATCACTTGTTTCTGATGGAGGGAAGCACCAAGACCAATAAAACTGGCATCAGTGTGTAAAAAAAATGGTTGATCAAAGTCAGGTAAAGAAAGAATTGGTGCTGACATCAAAAAATGTTTTATTGTGTCAAAAGCTCTTTGTCTTTCACTATTCCAGACAAAAGAAACATCTTTACTTGTCAATTGGGTAAGGGGTAATTCTATGACTTGGTAATTTTCAATTTACTTTCTATAGTACCCACACATTCCCAAAAAACTTTGCAGCTCTTCAACTGTGGTAGGAGCCTTCACCAGTTGTATGGCTGCCACTTTCTTTGGGTCAACACATATCTGTAAACCTGAGACAACATGACCAACCAATTTTAAGGAATGAAAACCAAATTTGCATTTCTTAAAAGCAAGTGTCATATTTATCTCATCCATCTCATAGAACACTTTGCACAGATGGTTATAATGTTCCTCAAATCTTTTTGAGAATATGATGATATCATCAATGTAAACCATCAGCCATCCTTCAATTATTTTGTGATGGAATGTGTTATCCATAACTTTTTAAAAAACTGAAGGGGCATTTTTAGGGCCAAATGGCATCCTAACATACTTATAAATACCCATATGAGTAGCAATCATCAGAAAATTCTGGGAATTCTTCTCAACAGGTACCTGGTGAAATCCCTTGTTACCATCCAGACAGCTGATATATTTAGCACCTTGTAAGGTAGCATGTATAGAGCTAATTCTGGGTAAAGGATAGATATCATCAACAGTATAAGTATTAAATGCTCTATAATAACCACAAAACCTGGCTTTATCATTCTTATAAGAAATTAGGACGGATGAGATGACACAATATTTAGGTGTTTCAACTACCTTTTCAATTATATTCATTTTTAAAAGGGTAGAGATATTGTCTTCAATATCTTTTCTCTTTGTTGGAGAGGCAAGATGAGGCTTCTACTTTAAACTAGGTGATATTTCATTTAATGGGAAAGATAATGAAAGCTTCATTTTTCTTTTACCAATCCTAATTCATGTGACCCATGAGCAAAGGCCATAGGAATAGATTTTATCAATTTAATGATGGAATATTTTTCTTCACCAGAAAGTTGTTCCCCAAAAGAAGCATTGACAATTTCAGATCTAAGGACAGGCATTTCTTTTGTAGATCTTCCTTTATATTGAACTACAGAATTACATGTGTTTAATCCTGTTTTTAATAATTTCTTGGGGGGAGGAAATTTTAAATTTTTTCCTCTCATTGAGCCCCAATGTGAAACATTGATTTGAAGGATCTAATTTTATGCCATATTTGGTTAAAATGTCATTTCCCACAATGAACCAACTACTCAAGTTATCATTTTTCATGACAACAAAATCACATATAGCTCTTACAAAACTATGGTTATATTTGAAAAATACTGTGGCTTTTTATTTACCAATGGGGGACAAAACAGAGCAATAACCTCTCCGATTCTCAGAAAAGATAGGCATAAGTTTTGATTTATAATTTTAGTCCACTGAAGCAAGCGCTTTTTCAGATACTACACTTCCTCCAGCGCCAGAATCTAAGAGAACCTCAATGTTTTTTCCATTGATCAAGTCTGGCGCCTTGAGAGGGGCAACAATAATTGAACTGTCCTTAACTTTTTTTATGATCTCAGCATCCTCTACTGTAGATGAATCATTATTCCCAATATTAATGTTATTCAAATAATGGATATCCTCCTCTAGCATCAAATTTTCCTGATGAGATTCATATGAAATATTGCTGGCACAATCACTTGAAGTATCATCCAGTGCTATTGTGTCATCAGCGTGCTCCTCTGTCTAATCAAAAAGATTTATCTTCTTGTAACAAACATGGCCTTTCTTCAAAGGCTTTCTGCATTAGAATAAAGTGTTTTTTGCATACGTTTTGGGTGCAACAGTGTCAGGAGGTTTACCAACCTTTTCCAGAGGTTTCTGTTGGCAATTGGGGGGTTTCTCTAATTTAGTTCTAGGATTGAATTTTCTAGCATCATACTTCTTTTTTAGAAGGGTCTCATTAAAATTTTTAATGAAAGAAGAAGGTTCCCTTGAGAAATCAGTCCTAGCAACTATTAAGTCTCTAAAATTCATAGGTAATTTATAAAGAATCCTGTCCTTCCATAATTCAAACTCCATATTTGGGTCCATTGCCCTCAAGATTTTCACAAGCTCCATCAGGAACTCAATGGGTTTTTCAGTAGAAGAGCTGTATTTAGTCTCTTCATACTGCTTTTGTTGAGCTATCCTAAACTCAGAACCACCAAATTGTGCTTTAATTAATCTTTTCCAATCTTCCCATGAGTAGTCATTTTAATCCAAGAAAACAGATTCATACCACATTAGGGCCAAATTGGTAAATAAAGAAATTAATTTTGACACAATTTCATTATCTGGGAGTTTGTAAGAATTTTTTAAAATTATCAATCCTGCAAATGAACTGCTGCCAATCAGACGAAGAGTCACCATCAAATTTTGGATATTGGTAAAGTTTTGGCCAATTCTTTTGATTTGAAGTAGTCTCCTTATTAAAAGCTTTTTTTTGAGTGAGAAGAAGCTGTAACTTCTCAAATTGGGCAGTAATTTCATTGTTTAATCCTTCTGTGGATGATACAGGTACATCATCAATTTTTGATGGAAACTCAGTGATATCAACAGGTATTTCTGGAACTAATTTTACTTTGGGTGAACTAGGAAAAGGTATAAGTGGGGTATCCTGCACCACATCTTATTTCAAAGGAATTTCAGAAAACTTTTGATCATGTAACAATGAATTTAATTTCTCTTCAATGGTTGTTAGCCTAGTCTTCACTCTTGGAATACTAGATAAACTCTCATTGATGGTTGAAAAAGATAACTGGTTCTTATTTTGAAAAGATGAATAATGATCTCTCAATCTTTTTAAGTTCAACTTATGTCTTTCTAGCTCCTAGAAACAGATGGACACATCATGTTTTAATTTAGAGAAATCATTCTTGATATTTTGCCATAAAGCAACTTTCTTTTCATGAGTTACTTTGTAATGAAACAAATAATCGGAAACTCTCTGTAATTCACTCCTCAATGCTTGATAAACCTGTTCAGTTAACAAACTATTAAATTTAGGAGTTAATTTCATGTTGTTAATTATATGATTTTGTTTAGAAATAATATCCCTCAAATATTCATCATTAATATTAGCTACATCTGGAGTATTTCTTAATAGGGATACAGAATTACTTTTCAAATTCTCATAAAACTCAGGTTCAATTGTCTCATCAATAATAGCCATATCAGGATTTATCATTGAAGTGGAAATCAAAACCATAGGATTAGATACATTAGAACATTGAGCAATTTGTCTACTACCCTCAGCCTCTACTGGTCTCACAGTCTCATCTCTTCTTCCAGAGCTACCTGAAGGAACTGAATCAGCAACAAGAAAAGGTACTTGAGATTCAATAGAGGGACTTACCATGGTTTAGGAAAGAGTTTAATGTGATTGTTTTTCCTCTTTCTTCCTCCTTGATAAGGATGAGGAGGTCTAGGGTTGAACTGATTGGTTCTTGAAGGACCTGCCTGAGGTACTTGTTGCTGTTGTTGTTTTTGGGACAGATAATCCCACTGGGTGTTTAACCAATCCCACTTCAACTTTGAGACTTCCACTTTTTCTTGTTTCTGGGGAGCCAATCGTGGAAGGGCTTTTGGGGGATGGGGAGGTTTTTTTTCTCTTGAAGAAAGGTTTCTATTTTTCTTACCTTGTCTTCTAGAGAGTCTGTTCTTGAACTCAACCTGAGATTTTCTGACCTCAATTACTTGATATGGGTGGAGAGATTGCTGAATTTTTGATTCAAGGGCATCTTTTTTAATATGAAGCCTTTTTGGAAGCTCTTCTGGGGGGTTGCTTTAAGCCTTTTGTTCTTGAGCAGTTGTCTCCACTAATATCTCTATCTATTGCATCTCCATATCCTTATTGGTGCAGTAATTGATTAATTTGTGCCAGTTTTGTAGTAAAAGGAGAACTTACAGGAGAAGCTTCATCATAATCAATTAAATCTAGTTCCTCATCACGGCCAGCAGAAGCACCTTTGTAAGTCATAGTTGTATTTAACCTGAACTGAGAAAAAGAAATATTTAATCAGTTATTATTTTAACTTTATTTTTAAAAAAATAAGGGAAAAAATTAATATATAAGTAATTATCAGGATTTTTTAATCTACTGGAATAATTAGAATACAATGTTTTTCAGGACAAAGAATCAACTGAAATAATAATCAAAATTTTATTAATTAATTCAGAGTAATTTTATAACCAGGATTAAAATAAATCAACTGAAATAATAAAAAAATTTAGTAATTAGTAATGAAAAGTTGTTAATTATCAGGACTATAGTCAACTGAAGAATATAATTACCAGGACTTAATTTCAACTGAAAATAATTTTAATTACCAGGACTTAATTTCAACTGAAATAACTAAATTACCAAGTCTTATTGTTAACTGAAATAATTTTAATATAATCAATTCAATTATTTTTAAATATTATTATTTCACTGCCAGGACAGCTTGTCAACTTAAGCAATAATATAATTTTCTTAATTATCAGGACAGAGGTCAACTGAAATAATTAAAAAAAATATAAAAAAATTAATTTAATTTTTTATTACTTCTAGGACTAAGAACAATACAGTTCTATCTTGGTCAACTTGGAAAAAAAATATTTTATTTACCAGGAACCTCCCCCTGTAAAATGAGCAAGTTAATGCCACTTACAGAGTACAGAGTAAAAAGATATACATAGACAATGTTTAATAAAATAGTTAAGTTAAGGAATGAATCAAACAGCACAAAAGAGGAGCCGCTTTATAGGAAAAAAGGATAGAGAAAATACACAGATTTAACAAGTATCCATTAGGGAGTGTGAGAAAAAACTATTACAAAAATAAGAATGTGCAAGTAACAAGAGTGAGCTAAAATGATGTTTCAATAAAAGATAACACATTATTTGATATAGTTTAGAGTTCATTTTAGATGTCACACTTAGTACAAATAAATTTGAATTTAAAATAGAATTTCAAACATTAAAAAAAATTTAATTTGAGTTTTTAAGATTTAGTATTAATGTTTTTATTTCTCTTTCAACCTGTTATTGAGCACAGTTTTAGGGAGTAAAAATATAAGGGACATTTAATTTTATATAATTACTAAATTTACTTATTGTACTTAGTTATTTTATTGTAAGTAATACATTAGTAAATATAAAATAATTAATTAATAATAGGATTTAAAAAGGCGTGGATTCATCTCAGTAAAGTAAAAATTATTTTACTGGATAAGTCTAGTAGCCTGGCTGACACAGCCTGTCTGACATAATATCTCTAAAGTTATTCTTGATGTTTTAGAAAATTTCAGTGGATTCTTGATTAATGGAAAGTCATATGAAACTCTTGATAAATATGATCTTTTCAAAGGTGGGTTCCATTCAGCTGGAGGTGGTTCATTAATTGGACTGACCTTATTTGCTACTATTTTGTATTTTGCAGCATTGACATCCAATTTGACTTGAGGAATAAGATCTCTTCTAGAACCAACTTTAAATAATTTTTATTCAGAATATTCTTCATTATCAGAATAATAATAATTTGAAATATAATTTTTATTTATAATATTTTCATATCCACCCCCTTTTACTTTGTCTAATTTAACATCAGATTTTCCAACACCATTAGTACCATTTTCATCCATAAATTCACTATTAAATAAAGTTTGCAGTTTAAAATCTTTCTGGAGGACTGAAATAGAAATTTATCTTCACAAATATCATTTTTTTGTGAATTGATTAATCCATGATTCTTTTCTTTATTTTTTTGAGATGATTTCAGTTTACCCTCTTGCTTGAGGCCATAAAGTAATACACAACATATATCACAACTATTTCCTGAATTCTATCTTTAAGTTTGAACCAACACAATAAATCCCATCTTTCCCTTTAAACCATTTTTAAACTTTATGAAATATTTTGATAAAGATAACAAAAATATAGAAAAATCCATCACATAATGACATTCTGATGAAATATTAACAGAAAATAATTGAGAATCCACTTGAATTATCTCCAAGTGAGCTAACATATTGAAATAGAGGATCTCTTCTTGAGAAGAGTTTTAAAAATTATAGCAATCATCCCTAACTATCCCAAAAAATGGGGGTCTCCAAAACCATAATTTTTAATTAGTTCACCAGAAGCTGACCTTTTTATCTGTCTCTTCTTGGTGTATACACAACACAGGCACACTGTGGTGAGACCAGGTCTAGTTTCACATCAATAATCTCCAGGAGGTTCCAACCAAATGTGAAGGCTTCACATATTATAACCAGTAATCTGTAAACTAATACTCATACCATTCTGATAACCTATTCTTGCTTCAAAACTCGTCAAAAATGGCCCACCAAGAAACTTTTTCACAGCTACTATATCCACATAAAAGTAAACTCTACCAATAGATCCACCAACACATAATTTTAAATGCTCTGCCATTCCAATAAGTTTGGTTGCAGTCCCACAAATGCCTCTTAAGTTACCACCTGTACCACTTTTAATTGGAAAGCCTATTGTAGTATCTTTCTTTAATGAAATTAAATTAATTTGAGACCCAGAATCTACCCGGGCCATAACCTCTTTACCATTAAAGGTAAACATCAAAAAACCTAGAGGAGAAAAATAATGATTTTCCACCTCCTCACCAAACGTTTCCACATTTTCACAAATATATTCCACCTCTACAGCTGATACCCTTCTCCTTTTCAGATGCTTCTTTTGATTTTCTTCAAGTGCTGTTGTCAGCTTATGCTAGTATCTAACTATTAATTAATAGTAAATATTAATGGTCCTACTACTTATTGATAATTGATTTAGTGATTAAATCTCAGGGGAAGACTATTAAAATAGTTATTCTCAATATAAACTCACAATACTTGGATTTTTATGTGTGCTAGTGGTGGGAAATAGATAAATAAAATATAGTTATAGATTATATAAAGATAATATCAATTTAAAAATGCTTTATAATATATATATAGATGATAATAATTGTGTTATAATATTTTTTTGAATTGTAGTAAGTAAGTGATGTCCAATAACCTTTCAAATCCTCTCTTACATATACCAAAATCCACTGGAGTGCACAGACCTTTAATCCAGATAATGTCACTACTATCCCCGGAAATTACAGCATTGTGAGGGCCCATCAACTCCCCATGGCTTCCACTTCAAGAAATTTTAACAACCAGACCTCCAGTGAGGACCCTCCATCACAATTACTGATATAACAGACCCATACCATAAATAAAATAAACAGATAAAATAGGATACCATCAAGAAACAGGTACAATAACTCATCCAAAGAGTATCTAATGAAACCCAAAGCATATAAACAAACCAAATTGACTTTCCAAGTCCCCAATGACATTCCCAATATCCATATTAACCCAGTAATCACCCAGTAATCTTATCCCAACCCATAAATCTGTTGTAGTCTTCCAACATTGGAAGAGGCCTTTGTTGGTCTATTTGGAAGTGTTTTTGTATGATTTAATTGACATTGGTTGAAGAATTAGGTGTTATTTTGGTTTTTATTCATAGAATATTTAGAATATGGATATGTAGGTACTACCATTGGATATCCCTGGAATTTCTCTATATTTGATGTCTTTATGATATTTTTCATATTCCAAGTTTTAAGGGGTCATTTACTCACTTTTCATTTCTAAAAGATAGCTGTTTAATTCTGTTTTTTTATGTTTTATGGGTTAACCTTAAGTCTTAGGGTTAAGTGCTTAGTACAAATAAGTAGAGCTAATTTGGCTCTATATTTTATGTCACAATGTTGTCATAGCTTAATTTTGTGTTTTAGGGGTTTTAGTAGTTGTGGTGGATTTTCTAAGTATTTTGGGCTTTACTGGAGGTTTTTGGTGGTTTTCTGGCTTCAGGGAGGTCAGCCTGTCTTGGTTAAAGAAGGCTGGGGAGCATTTCTTGAGGTGTTTCATTCAATTCGGCTTTCAAAAGTGCCAAATTCATTTCCTTGCATAGATTTTTAGGTGGTGGTCTGTGTGTACATACTGAATCAAAAAGGACAGTTTGTGGAAACTTTAATTATCATACAACCATCTGGTAATTATATCATTTTTTCTCACTCATTTTCACTTTTTTTTGGCCACAATCGGCTGTGTTTTTTGCAAGGTTAGCTCTTCATTTAACTCACTTTTTGAAACTGGTTTCTCAGGTGTAGCTTTAAAACCTGCATCAAGTATTATTGCTGTTTTCTGTAAAAAAAATGCAGAGTGTTTTGGTTTTCTTTTGTGGATCTTTCTGCATTTCAAATTCTCTTTGGTCTATGGTCTATCAAGGCAAATTTCTTGACTTGTTAAGCAATCAAGAAGTGTGTTTGAAGGGGTATTGTAACAGTCTATAATTTTCTGTAGAAAATAAATCTCACCTGGTATTTCTTAAAGGGACAGGGGTTTTTCTCTCCAGTTTTACTCCAGCTCCCTTGGTCAATGCCTATATCTAGTACTATAGGATTTTCTACATTTCTGGTGCCCAACATGGGGTGAGGATTTATTAGCTTTTTGGATTTTCTGTTACTTTTGGACTCTCTTCTGTGGTTAGAAATTGGTTTTCTTGAATCTATTGAACCATGGCTTTTGGACCCTCTTTCTCTAGTGGTGGTAGTGGCACTGTTTGTGATGCTGAGGATGGTAATCCTTATTTTTCTGTTAGGCCTTCTGTAAGGATCAAGTCCTGGAAGGGGCCTATGTTTATGGGGGAGGATGTGAAGTTTTTTCTGGAGCTGTTTGAGGCTGCTGGGAATGTGGATGGATCTTCTCACTTTGAAATGGTGAAGCAAGTCTTCTTCTACATTGGTGACAGGGCTCTGGTGAAGGAGGTTGCTGCTATGGAGGGTTATAGGAGGAAAGATTGGAAAAATTTGTGTCTGCAGATGAAGGACAGGTGGGAATCCAGATATTCAATGTCAGATCTTAATATGACTTCAAGTGAATTGAAATCTTATGGAGGTGTGGACAACCTCCATACTTATAGGAAGTTTCTGGCTCAGTTGGAGCCAGTGGTGGATTATTTGGAGGATATGCAGTAGTTGGAGAGTAATGACTCTGCAAGGGATATTTTCTGGTCTTCTCTGGCCATCAATGTCAGAATTCATGTGCTGAAGGATTTGGCAAGGAAGAATAAGATGAATATTCTTCCTAATGGGAATCAGAAATTGCCTGCTCTTTCTGTGGTGAAGGAATTTTTGAAGGGTCATCTGAAACTTTTGGAAGTGGATTTTTGCCAAGAAGCTAGCACCAAGTATGTAAGCAAGGTCAGTAAAGCTTTTTCTGAAGATGTGGAGGAATCTAGGAAGAAGGAAAGTGTGAAAAAGGGAAAGGCTCCTGAGAAGCATAAAGAGGTCAATCCAGTAGTGGAGAAGCTGGCTGATCTGACAAAACAGCTACATATTTTTGTTCAGGAGGCTCAGAATGCCAATAAGGCTCCTTTTCAGGCTAGAGATTTTGAAAGGAGGGCTGGTAGGAGTGATCCTTGGGTCTTCTCTTATTGCAGCAGGAAGGGCCACAGATCCAATGATTGTTGGGCACTGAATAGGCATGTGTCTGAAGAGAAGGTGCGATTTCATGGGAAAGTGTTCAAGTTCCCAGATGGTTCTTTTGTGAAGCCTAATGATGGTCAGGCTGCAGTGGACTTGGTGAGGAGGAGACATAATGTCAACTCAAGGAGGCCAAGGTTTGAAGAGTTTCCTAATGAGGCTTCTTCTTCTGGTAAAGGTAGAGATGATGGCAAGGGAAAGGGAAAGGAGGCTAAAAGAGTCTCACTTAAATCTTCTTTTGGTTGTTTGGAGTTGTACTCTTGTGGATGAAAGTCAAGTGGGGAATGCTTGGCTGGTGTTTATGATGTGGAAGCAGGAAAGGTGGAAAGTCCTAAGAGAAGTTCTAAGGACCAACCAAAGCCTAAGGCTTCAAAGGTAGATCCTAAGCTGAGTGCAGCTAGGAAGAATTACACCAAAGAGGAGCTGTACAAGATGCAGAAGGGTATGGCTGACATGGGTACCCCTAGTTTTGGATCATTGGACATGAATGGTGAGCCAATGCCTATGGATGTTGATTCTGACTCTGAGAAGGATGTCCCTTTGGCTTCATTGCCAAAACCTTCTGTATTTTGAGGTTCTGGTGAGGTATCTGGTTTGCTTCCTGTTGATGGTAAATCTGTTGGTGGTTCTGGTCCTCAAGAATCTTCTTGGACCAAGGTAGTAAAGAAAAGAGCACATTTTGAGAGGCCAGTGGTTTCTGAGCAAGTTAATGTTATGGACTCTGTCCTGGAAAGGATGAATCAGGGTCATTTTTCCTTGACTTATGGGGAGTTTTATGCTATCAGTCTTGGGTTGGCTGATAGGCAGAAAAATTTGTTGACCAGGAGAAGGGTTTCTTCTGGGGAGGTAGAATACATTTGTGATTCTGCTGAAATATTTGGTGAGGGGTCAGATACTCATTTTTCTGCACCTCTGTGTTATGTCATTGTCACTCTGAATGGCAGGGAGGCTAGGGAATTGGTGGATTCAGGCTCTTAGATTAACCTGATTTCTTTATTTGAGGCAAATCATCTGGGCCTCCTCATCAGAACAGGTATTGGTGGAAGTTTGAGAGGGATTGGTGGCCATTTCACTGAATTGATTGGAAAATCTGAGTTTGTGAAGTTGGATGTTGGTGGAGCCTCAGATAAGTTTCATTTTAATATTTCAAAAGGAACAGTATAAGCTGTTTTGCATGCGCCATTCTCAATGGATTTTCAAGTAAGAATTGGCTATCAATTAGATTTGGGAATCAATTTGGAGTTGACTGGTGAAGATGAAAGGAGACTTCACATGAGGTTATCATCCCCTGGAGATGATGGTTGGGAGACCAGGCCTGGTTTGTCTTCAATGTGCCAGTTCATGGACTGTTGTAGGAGATGAAGAGGGGTGGGTTCTGCCTCAAGTTTTTTGGAGTTTGGCTCAGGCTCTAGTGGGAGTCTGTCTTTTTTAGAGTGATGAGGTTTGATCACCCTAGTGCTAAGCCTCTCCCCAAGATGAGGAAATCTGAAGTTGTAGTAGGTCAGCTCCCTTGGAGATATACCAAGTGGATTTTCAACTTTCTCTTTTTAATGTTTCTCTTCTCTGCAGGTATTCTTCTAGTTTTTTATCAAGTATCTGTTCTATCTCAAAATTCTCAAATATTTTTAATCCAAGCTCAAATAAGAAGATTGGTTATATATCTTTATTGAAAGATATGCAGAAAAGCTGTGGAGTGGTGAGATTAAGTTCTAAAGTTAAGTCCTTTCAATTTCGCACCTCTAGGGTTGCTTCTACACCTTTGAAAATATTACCTTGGCCACACATGTGAGCTATGGGGAAACCCTTGGTTTTTGTTGCAGGTCTGGTGGTGAAGATCTCCTGAAGATCACTCAAGTTGAAGGTGGAGCTACAAAATATAAGAAGGTAGCTTAGAAGATTAGGCCTGTCAATGAGCCTATGCCTGTAGGTTTGAATCCTCCTTTGTCAAGAGATCCATACTGTACTCCTCTGGTGAAGAACCCTCCTTATTTTATAGAAACTGATAGAGTGACTGTGGAAAGGTTTAAAGTTGTTAATTTTGGTCCTTATGGGTGGTTTTCTGATAAGGAAAAGAAGTTGTTGTTTCACATTATTGTGCTGAGGGAGAAAGCTGTGACATTTGTTGAAGAGGAAAGGTATATTTTGAAACACTCTTATGTGGAACCTTACTTTATTCCTGTGGTTTGTCATGTACCTTGGAAAATTAAACCTATTCCAATTCCAGCTGCTATCAGGGATAATTTTGTAGAGATTTTTCAGGAAAGAGTCAGGACTGGTTTATACAAACAATCAACATCTAGTTACTCAAGTCCGGTTTTTGGTTTAAAGAAGCTGAATGGGAAGCTGAGGGTGGTTCATGATCTTAGAGCCTTGAATAGAGTCACTATTAAAGATTCTGGGATGCCACCAAGTGTAGAGGACTTTGTAGAAGCTTTTGCTGGACGGTTGTGTTATGGGTTTGGTGATATTATGGGTGGTTATGATGAAAGGGAACTTCATATGGATTCTAGGCCACTTAAAACTTTTGAGACTCCTTTGGGAAGGTTTCAGCTCACTATATTGCCTAAAGGAAAGACTAATTTAGTAGCAGTATATCAAGCACAAATGAATTGAATTTTTCAGGATGAGGTTCCTACTCATACTGGTATTTTTATAGATGATGGTGGAATAAAAGGAACATCCACTGATTATTGAAATGAGGTGCTAAAGGAGAACCCAGGTATAAGAAGGTTTGTTTGGGAATATGAAATTACTCTAGAGAGAGTATTGTTTAGGATTGAAAAGGCCAGTTTGACCATTTCTGGGTCAAAGTTTTGTTGCTGTGTTCCTTCTCTGGAAATTCTGGGTCATGTGGTATGTAAATAGGGAAGGATTATGGCAAAGAAAAAAGTTAATAAAATTCAGTAATGGCCAAGGCCTTAAAATACCACTGAATTCAGGTTATTTTTGGGGGTTTGTGTGTATGTCAGAATTTTTATTAAATATTTTTCTTTGTTGGCTTCACCTTTAAGGAGGTTGACTAGGAAAGATGTAGAGTGGGTATGGAATGAAGATTGTGGTGTTAGGTGAAGATATTACTCTTCACAAATTGAATTATGGTGTGGGAGCTGGAAAAATATATCTGGCAGTGGACTCAAGCTATATTGCTGCTGGTGCTGTTTTGTCTCAGGAAGATAAAACGGGGAAGGTCAGGCCAGTAAGGTATGAGTCTGTGGTATTTAATGAGGTTTAATTTGGATATACTCAACCTAAGTTGGAATTGAGTGGTGTAGCAAAAATTTTGAAGAATTTGAAAACTGTTTTGCGGGGGCAGCATTTTGAGCTGAAGGTGGATGCAAAATCTCTGGTTCAAATGATCAACACACCTAGTCTTCCAAATGCTCCTATGACTAGGTGGGTGGCATTTATTCAGCAATTTTTTTTTTGACCTGGTACACAAACCTGGTGAAACTTCTACAATGCCTGATGATTTATCAAGGAGACCACCCACAGATGAATGTTCTGATTCTGAAGAATTCAATGAAGATGTCCCATTGGTTAGAGCCAGCACAAAGGGTGCTGAAGATTTTTCTCTCTCCCCCATTAGGCTAAACTTAAAGATTGTTCTCTCCTCTCCCAAGAGGTTAAACTTTCTGGTTCTGATCTTGATTCTGGTGATCAGAATGTTTTTGTTGATGAAGGTGGGTCTGTTATTTGGAATGTCTCAAAATTAGAAAAATGGTGTTTTTCTTATTGAACTGGATTCTCTTATGATTCAGTGGAAGAAAAAGGATGTTTTAAAATTTAGGGATTGTTGTCCTGCTTGTTCGGGTCAAGTGGCTCATGTGTACACCAGAGATCATGATGACAGGGTGGTACCCTTGGATTTTGTTTTTCTGGGCTTTGAAGATGAGACCTGGGGTCAGTCTGGTTTTTATTTTAGTATGGTTGAATATTTTTTAACCTTGGAGATTCCAGATAGTTGTGATGATGATATTTGGGTGGTAATCAAAAAGAAGAGTCCTGGCTTCTATGTGTCAGGAAGGAGGTTTATGGGGAGGAGAAATTCAAATCCTGAAGTAGTGGTGACTCAAAAGAAGGGTAAAGAGTTGTTGTTGAAGTCTTTGCATGAAGAACTTGGTCACAGAGGCTTTGGGGAGACTAATAGGAGAGTAGCAGATAGATATTGGTGGCCAGGTATGAAGTTGGCTGTACAGGGTTGGGTTCAATCTTGTGAAAAATGTCAAAGAAGAAGTCACTTGACACCTAAAGAGAATGGCTGTGCTACTGGTGAATCAACTGTGTTTGGAATAGTCAGTCTGGATGCTGTCCATATTAAAGAGGGCAGGTATAAAAAATTGATTGTTTCCAGGGATGATTTGTCTTTTTGGGTTGAGGAAGTGCCTCTGATCAATTTGACTGCCAAAAATGTGGAAGAATCTTTGAAGAAGGAATGGGTGTTTAGATATGGGTTAATGAATTTGGCGACTGTTGATGGTGGGCCAGAGTTTGGTTCTGAATTTAAAGAAGCTGTGGCAAGTATTGGCTCTAAAGTTAGAGTGGCTACACCTTCTTATCCTGAAGCTGAAGGCATGGTTGAAAGAGGCCATCAAGTTATCAAGAATGCTTTGGTGAAGAAGTGTATAGATGGTGCTGACAAGTGGAGACAATATTTACCCTTGGTGTTATTTGCTGATAGAGTCACTGTGAAAAGGACAACTGGCTATTCTCCTTATGAATTAATTTTTGGGCAGAAAGCTTTTCTACCAGTAGATTTGGAAGTTGTCTCTTATCTTGGAATTGATTGGGATGATGTGTGCTCAACAGAATATTTGCTCTGTTCCAGGATGCAACAGTTGGAATGTAGACAGGAATTTAAAGAGAAGGCATACTCTAGAATGATGAAGATAAGAAATCAATCAGTTAGATACTGGGAAAAGAAGTTGGCTCATACACTCAGAAATCCCTTGAAAACTTGTTTTTTGGTTTTGGTGTATAATAGAAGTTTGGAGAGTCAGTGGGGAAAAATGTTTTCTGATAGATGGAATGGGCCTTAAAGAGTCAGATCTCAGGTGTCTGGATTTTCTTATTTTTTGGAGAAGTTAGATGGTGCAGCCTTAAATATGAGAGTGGCTTCTGATCAGTTGAAGAGATTTTATGCAAGAGGCACTAGAAGTGAAGAGGATTGACTCTTCAATGAGGATGAACTATGGACCATTCTTTAATCTTGGATTTTGGTGATGCTGTGCATCTGTTTTGTTGAGAACTTTGTTATTTTAGAAGGTACCCATGCGTGAGGCTTCTAGATTTGATCTTGGCAAGTGTAGATGTAACTGGTGGACTGGCTTCTCTGTAGAAAATTTACCGCAGATTTTTTGTTTCCAACCCGTTCTATTAATATGGTTGAACCCTAGTATTGGTTTCTCTTCACAGGTTTTAGTCCTCTATGACTTTAAACTGGAAATTCTTTTGGTCTTCAAGTAGTGGACTCTTCACGCTTATTGGTTTTGGTTTATTGTGTTGGATGTTGTTTTTTGTTAGAAGGTGCCCAGGGGGGGGCTTCTAGATTTTATTTTGGAAAGTGTGGATGTAACTGATGAGCTGGCTGCTCTGTAGAAAAGTTACACCATAATTTGTGTTTTAAGTACTTTGTTTGTCATAGTTGAATCCTAGTTCTGGTTTCTGTTATTCAGGTTTCAAGTGCACTATGACTTTAAACTGCCTTGGGACTGGCTTCTTTGGTCTATCTGGATTGATGGTGGATTACCAGTCGTCTCCTATCATTTTTATTTATTGGAGGGAGCCCACCCAGTGATAATTAACTTGGACTGGATCTTCTATGAAGCCAGACTTTTTATTTTTCTTTCTTTGATTTTGTGGCTATGGTTGTGTTAGATATGAGTTTTAGATTTTTTTCTTTTTTTCTTTTTTTTCTTTTAATCTTATATGGGTGTTATTAGGATATAAAGAGGGAAAAAGCACAAAGTTATATTATATAGTGTCACCACATCAGGGTCACCCGAATGTGGGCAAGCATTGGTGGGGAAAGGCTCATCAATTGGCTGGGAAATGCTATTTTCTTTTTTATCCCTATCTCATATTTTTATTATTTACTTTAATTTTTATTCATTTCATCTCATCTTTATCAATATTATTTTTCTTAATTTATTTTTATCTCAATTCATTTAAAAATTATTTAATGGTGTATCCACATCAAAGTGCACCTTGAGAGGGGTAAGGTATCAGGGGATCAACTCATCAATTGGCTGGGGGATACCATTTGTAATTATTACTTATTTCATCTTATTATTAATCATTTCATTTCAATTTCTCAGCTATCATATTTTTTGGGCAATATTGTTTAATTCTTTTCAAGTTTTTTTTAGTTAGATAGTGGTTTAAAAAAATAAAATTAAAATTAAATAAAATTAAATTAAAAAATTAAAAAATTAAAAAATAAAATAAAATAAAATAAAAATAAAAATAAATATATAAAATAAAATAAAATAAATTTTTTATTATTTCTAATTATTATAGTTTTCTCTATTTAGTAATTTATTAAATTCTTTTTTCTATAATTAATGTCTTTAAGAAGAATCTATTGTAAGTTGGTCTGGATTATGTTGGCTATTTGTTTTTTTTTTGTAATTGGAGGAAGAACTGTTTTCCTTGTGGTGTAGTTGGCTGGAGAGAGTGTATGGACTTAAATGGTCAGGAACTGGATTGGAAAGTAATTTTTGAGTGTAATTAGAAGAGGCTGGGATGGAGTGTTGGAAAGTGTGCTTAATTATCCTAGACATCTTCCAGTGGTCATCAAGAAGTTTTTTTCTCAGATTCTTCTCAAATTCATTCAATGGCCCATGAAGAGAAAAGGCCTTAAGAATGTTTGAACACATCATACTTAGGTGTTGCTTCATATTGGTATGATCCAGTGTCAATGTGGTTTCCAGATGTTTGCAAATCTCAATAGTAGTTTCAGGAGGCAGGGTGCCAACTAAACCAAAGAACTGGATCAGTATTTGTTTTCTGTTGAAGAAAATGGATGAATTAATTTGGTACTTAAATATTGAAAGCTCATCAAATTTTTAAGCATCTGGAATTTGGATTGTTGAATGATTTTAAAAGGAGGTAGTAGGAGGATCAAACAGGTGGAGATATGAATTTTCATGCTCATCCTCTAAAGAGTGTTGAGAATATGAACTATGATGAGGACGTTCCTATCAGTGTGTGCTAGTATCTAAGTATGATTTAATAGTAAATATTAATGGTCCTACTACTTATTTTTAAATTATTTAGTGATTAAAACTCAGGGGAAGACTAATAAAATAGTTATTCTAAATATAAACTCACAATACTTAGATTTTATGCATGCTAGTGGTGGAAAATAGATCAATAAAATATAGTTATAGCTTATATAAAGATAATATCAATTTATAAATGCTTTATAATGATAATAATTGTTTTTTAATGTTTGTTTAATGTGTAGTAAAAAAGTGATTGGTTGATATCCAATAACCCGTCAAAATCCTCCCTTAATTATATCAAAATCCACTGGAGTGCACAGACCTTCAATCCAGATGGTGTCACTGCTATCCTGTGAGATTACAGCACTGTGAGAGCCCATCACCTCCCCATGGTGTCCACTTCAAGACATTTCAACACCCAGACCTCCTGTCAGCCAGGCTATTCCAGGAGTCCAGTAAATGATATATAAATTATAAAACCTTAAAGAGTGAGTAAGACTTGTATTTAATGAATATAACTTAATATTTTATTACATAATGAAATTATATAAGAATTTTATTATATACAAATGTTACATTAAATTTATTGGTTATATATATTTTTATATACAATTAAATTGAGCATAATATAATATATTCTACAAATAATGGCGCATTTTTATGTATTTAATAATTATAAATTTATATTTAATTAATTAAAAAACATATATTATAATTACAAGTGTAAATTTGATTTATAATATATTTAAATTAATTACTTAAATTTATATATTAACTAATACCTCTCATATGATACTAAACAATTATTAAGGACGCTTCTTTTGACCCTTAATTGTGTTAGAAAAAAACAAATAAATTAATTTGGACTAAATTGAGATTAATTGCTTGTTTTGTTGCGTCAAATTATTTTTTGTTTCACTTAAAATGTCCTCTAATCAGAATGTACCATCTGTTGGGAATTATATTTCTCATAGTTCCTATGTTTCCAATCTTGTTTAGTTATTTACTATTGTCACTTACTGATTTGAGGATTAATGGCGGGGAAATTGGATTCTTAATTGGGCTTTTAATTATTTGTTTCATGTTTTTCTCTATATTGTTATGTTTCATTTACTCTTTTGATATATTTGTTTTATTCCTTTCTAATCATTGTATTTACTGATATAGTAGCGCTTCAGAGGACCCATTGCCTATAAAAGGGCCTTGGATAATCCCCTGTAGCCTTATCACTTATTATACACTCAACAATTTAAATACAATTTTTATATTACGTTTATATTCTTTTTATTAGTAATAAAATTCTAATTAAAATTTTATATAACAATTTAAAGGTTGCTTTAAGTCTGATAGTAATTATATTGGTTGCCGTGCAGAACTCTTACTCAAAAAATAATAATATTTATAAAACCAATTTGTTGTCTCTTCTCAGCTCACTCAACGTTGTTTTCTCTCAATAAATTAAATAATTTTATTAAATTTTATTTCTTTTATTACCCATACTCCTTTCCTCCTTCTCCTCCTCTCATTCCTTCTTCTATTTTTCTCCTTCTTCTAGATGACCGGCCGACAACTGAGGGCCTTTCCAAACGACGACGACGATCGAAGCCTGGCGACGAACGACAAAACGCACGGACCACCTAGCAAAACGAAACTTTTGCCGCGACTGTGTTTCGAACTTGGGTTCGACATCTTAGGTTTATATAATATAATTTTTATATTATTTTGAAGTGATTTTTCGATCACTATAGTAAGTTCACCTTTGCGCCTCTCACTCATATTACTATATTTTTATTGCAATAACAGTGATTGTGGCTTAATTACTGATTCACTGAGTGTAAGTGTTCAATTTTTTAAAAATTTTTTTTTCCTAGTTGACCATTATAGAGTGTTAAATCCTCTTAGTCCTAGAAGAATTGACATTATTATTAATACAAATTGAATTATTAATTTAATTTTTTTTTATTATAAATTATTGTTAATTTTGGTTGACTTAAAAGTACATTGTGCTTAGTCCCAATATATTGCCATATTTAATATTGGTAATTAATTGGTTGAATTAACTAACTTGTTATTCCCAATTTAAACTTGCAATCCATTTTTTTTAAAAAAAATTAATTTTTTAATTATTACTTTATATTGAAAGTTATTTTTTCTATAATTTAATTAATTAAAAAATTTTTTTTTATATTATTTGGAGCAATTATTGACTAACTTTGATTATTTTTTTTTATAAAGTACAAAGTAAAATATTAATCTTCCCACTAGTATGTCCAACAATTTGACAGAAAAAATGGATAACATGCAAGTGGATGAAATAGAAATTGACTATGATGCTGACACTGTAAGTTCTTCTAAAGTTGGTCATAAAAAATCTTATGTTAACACAAAGAATTCACATACTGCAGGATGTGGAAATGACAGGAAATGCAAACAAACCAAACCCCCTTCCCCCAGTACCACAGAAGGAAGTAAAGCCTCTAGTGCCTCAAGAAGGTCTTCCAAAAGGCTTCAAAATAAAAAAGCTTCCTCTGCCACAACAAATCAGCAACCTATCCAGTCATATAAAAGAGTTGAAGACAGAAAATATGACGTACAAAGCAAAGGTAGACACATTGTGGGATCAGGTCCAAGAACTCAGGAACCAGATTCAGGCCCAGGCCCCTCCTCAATTGCCTCCCAATCAGCTTCAATTTCAGGCTCAACCTTCACAGCCACCCAGCTCAACCATCCAAAATCCAAATACTATGGAAGTAGAGCAATGGAAATGGGATTATCTAATGAGTCACTACCAACAGAATGTGCAACACCCTCCTCATCATCAGCCTGGCCCATCCAGAACACCCAATTTCCATCCACCTCCTCATCCCTACCAACAAAGCAGGAGAAAGAAGGCCCAAGCACAATCCCAAACCCAGTCCCAGGGGAAGTTTCCTCCTCTGCCATGGTAAGTAATTTGGTTGATAGTCACTTGGGTATGTTTTCTAATAAATCTTCTTCTGCAGGTAATATTATTGAACATGGTGAAAGAACAGTTAAACCTGTTAAAAGACAGCTTCCTGTAACTAGTAGCCCTATTGATGTAATTAGCAAATTGTCATTTGATGAACCTTTACATTTAACTTCTACATCTTTAATTAATCCTTCTCTTGCAATTAAAAATGATTCTGTTCCCCCTGAAATCTATAATTTAATTGAAAAAACTTCTGAGGAAATATTGAAAGATACCCTTGATTTTAATATTGTGAAAGACAAACATGTGAGAGATGTGTTAATCCATGAAAATGATAGATTAAATAATTTACACTTGCAATGTAAAGTGAGTTCTTCTGTACAAGATACAGCTTATTTAAAAATCAAAGAAACCTTGAATATTGTTCTTAGTCAACAAAAACAAATAAGAAGTGACCATAGAGCTATCTCAGATAGAAATATCAGTCTGCATAAGACATTGAGTGAATTGAAACCCCTTATTGAGGAAAATTATTCATTCAAAAATGAAATAAAATCTCTACAAAATGAGTTGAAAAAACTAAAAAATGACTTCCATGCACTAAGTACCAAACACTCAGTTTCTGTGGACAGAAATGTTCTATCTCTTGCAAAAGTGAATGACCAGATGGCTGAAATTCCAAGAATAAGAAACTATGTGTCTGACCTACAGGAAAAGTTCTCAACCTTAACCATCAATAATGAATTAAATGAGATTTCTGCCAGTAAGCTGCATAAAAATAAAGGGAAAAACCCTGAACAAAGTTCATCCTTTCTTCCTCATATTTCAACCATTAAACAAACTGACAATGAGTCTGTAAAATCTTTTGCTACTAGCAAAAAATCTTGTGATGGTCATGCACCAGCTGTTTCTGTAAATAATGAAATTTCTGAACACCTGGCTAAACTTCAGGAATTATTACTAATGAATAATTCAAACCAAAAAGTGGACCATCCCAGTAGTCAGAAAAATTGGCCTAAGTTAGACCAATATCCTACCTTTGATGGTGATTCTTCCTCTGATTGGCAACACTTTATCCAGAGAATTGATAATTTAAAGAGATCTTATAAACTACCTGATGAGGAGATTGTTTCTAAGCTAATTTCTTTATTTTCCAATGTAGCCTTGATGTGGTATGAATCTGTCCTCTTAGATAACAATCATTATACATGGAATGATTGGAAATCCTTGATTGAGAATCAATTTGGTGGTTCAAAATTCAGGTTAGCTCAGCAAAGACTGTATGAGAATACTAGATATGTATCCTCCTCTGTTGAAAAGCCCATTGTTTTTCTGATGAAAATAACTAAAATCCTTAGAGCAATTGATCCAAAGATGGATTATGATATTGGGAGAGATAAAATCTTGTATAAATTACCAAATTCTCTTAGGGATTTGATTGTTGCTAGAACTGAGCATGTAAGGGAAAATTCTTCTTTCATTAATATCTGTAATGAGGTACTACTCAACCATAGATATGAACCAAAGAATTACCTTAGTAAATCTTATAATGATCAGAATAAACCTTCTATAAAGCTACCAGAAAAATCTGGTAAACCCTCTGCCCCAGTTGCACCTAAAAAATATGCAACAAATACTTGTTATAAATGTAACAAACCGTGGCAGAAGGGTCATGTTTGTGAAAAGAAAATTCATCTTGTTGAACAAAATGAAGACACTGATGAAATTGAACTTGATGTCAATAATTCTTCCAGTGACTGTGAAAGTAATATCTCCTATGACAATGAATCTGTTAAAGATGTTTTAATGTTGGAACATGATGTCCATTATTTAAATAATATATCTGAAGATTGTGTATTGAATTTATCTTCAGTAGAAAATGCTGAGATAATTAAAGATATTACTAACAATTCTATTCCTATATCCCCTTTAAAGGCACCTGTTATCATTAATGGTAAAAATGTTGATGTAGTTCTTGATTCTGGTGCTGGAGGAAGTGTAGTATCTGAAAAAGCTTTGGCTTCAGTGGATAAGGAATATTTGAGTAAATTATTGCCTATAACTTCTGAAAAATGGAGAGGGTATGGTTCTACCTTATTTCCTATTGGCAAATACAAAACCTCTGTATTCTTCAAATATAATGGTGGTTTTGTCAGAGCTATTTGTGAGTTTGTTGTCATGAAAAATGATAATTTGAGCAATTGGTTTATTATGGGAAATGATATTTTAACCATGTTTGGTGTGAAACTAGACCCAGCAAATAATTGCTTTACCTTAGGAATGAATGGGAAAAGAAAATTCAAAATTTCTTCTCCTAAACCTTCTGGGCATTTGTTGAAATCTTGTAACTCACTGACCCAATGTAAAGGTAGAACAACAACTGAAATGGATGATTTATTACATGAAATAAATACCGCTTCTTTTGGTGATCATTTGACTAATGAACAAAAGGATTCTATTGTTGCCTCTATTACCTCTTTCCCTATGGCTTTTGCTCATGGTTCTCATGTCTTGGGAATTGTTCAGGAAGAGATGAAAATTACCTTATCCTGTAATTTGAGTGATATTCCTCCTTCCCTTAAGAAAAAACCATATCCTGCTTCTCCATCAAAAAGAAAAGATATTGAAGATAATATTGAAACATTATTGAAAATGAATATCATTGAGAAAGTGGATGTCTCCCCCAAATATTGTGTCATCTCCCCAGTCTTAATTTCTTATGAAAAAGATAAAGCTAGATTATGTGGAGATTACAGAGCTTTAAATACTTATACTGTTGATGATATTTATCCTTTACCCAGAATTAATTCAATACATGCTACCTTGCAAGGTGCAAAATTTATTAGTTGTCTGGATGGTAATAAAGGTTATCATCAAGTTCCAGTTGAGAAAAATTCTCAAAATTTTTTGCTTATTGCTACTCATATGGGAATATATAAGTATGTTAGGATGCCATTTGGCCCTAAAAATGCTCCTTCAGTTTTCCAAAAAGTCATGGATAACACTTTCCATCAAGAAATTATTGAAGGTTGGCTCATGGTTTATATTGATGATATTATTGTTTTTTCTAAAACTTTTGATGAACATATGATTCACTTAAATAGAGTTTTCCAAAAAATGGATGAAATCAATATGACCTTATCTTTAAAAAAGTGTAAATTTGGTTTTCAATCTTTGAAAGTCCTTGGCCATGTTGTGTCAGGCTTACAAATTTGTGTAGACCATAATAAAGTTGCTGCCATTCAAAATGTGAAAGCACCAACTTCTGTAAGAGAAATCCAAAGTTTTTTAGGTATGTGTGGCTATTATAGACAATATATTAAAAATTATCAGGTCATAGCCTTGCCTCTTACAAAACTAACCAGAAAAGATGTTGCTTTTCTCTGGAATGATGACTGTCAAAAAGCTTTTAATACATTGAAAAATTGCTTAATGACAGCCCCTATATTGGCTCTCCCAGATTTTAACAAGCCATTTGTACTTTATACAGATGCTAGCTTTATTGGTCTGGGTGCTGCCCTTCACCAAAAGCAAATTATTAATGATAAAGCCTCAGAGGTTGTAATTTGTTATATTTCAAGAACCTTAAGAAATAGTGAATTGAAATATGGTGCCACTCAATTGGAGTGCTTAGCAGTTGTTTGGGCTCTTGAGAAACTTCATTACTACTTGGATGACCAGAAATTTGAGTTGGTAACTGACTGTAGTGCTGTGAAATCTCTCTTAAACCTCAAAACACCTAACAGACATATGTTCAGGTGGCAACTTGCTGTTCAGGAATACAGAGGAAGGATGACTATTATCCACAGAGCTGGAAATGTTCACTCTAATGTTGATATGCTCTCCAGATTGCCTCTGCCAAATAATGACTCAAATCCTGCTTATGTACCTGAGGATAACACTGTTCATATACATGGTATATTTGTAGTTGATATGGAAGAAGAGTTATTACAGTTAATACTGGATTCATATGATAAAGATTCTGACTTAAATAAATTAGTTACTATTTTGAATGATCCTAAGAATGCTTCAATTCAAGCATTAATAAAAACTCTTCCTGCAAAATACCAAAATGCTTTAAATAAAGGAAAGTTTTCTATTGAAGATGGTTATATTTATTATAGAAGGAAGCTTACCAATGTAATTGTTATTCCTCCTTCAATGAAAGAAACTATCCTCAAACTTTGTCATGATGACATATTAGCTGGTCATTTTGATCTTGAAAAAACTTTGATTAGAATCAAAAACACTGCATGGTGGGCTAATATGTCTGAAGACACAAAATTATATGTTGAATCTTGTGATTCCTGCCAAAAATCTAAAAGGTTAACAGGTAAGAGAGCAGGGTTATTACAACATATTGAGGCACCTAGTGCTCCCTGGCAAATCATTAATATGGATTTTGTCACTGGTCTTCCTGTTGCAGGTAAAGACAGCTTTAACTCTTGTTGGGTAATAGTTGATAGATTCACAAAAATGTGCAAATTTATTCCAACCCACAAAGATGTATCCACCAAAGAATTAGCTTTCTTATGGTGGTCTTACATGTTTAATATTATTGGTTTTCCAAAAGCCATTATCTCTGATAGAGATCCAAAATTCACTTCTGAGTTTTGGACCTCTTTGATGGATATTTGTGGCTGTGAGTTAAAATTGTCTACAGCTCATCATCCTCAAACTGATGGTCTAGCTGAAAGAATGATTCAAACTCTGGAAGATATGATTAGAAGGTATTGTGCCTTTGGTTTAGAATATAAAGATAATGACAGATTTACTCATGATTGGGTCACTCTTTTGCCTGGTCTTGAATTTGCATATAATAGCACTGTTCATTCTGTCACTGAGAAAAAGCCTTTTGAACTTTGGTTAGGTTATGTCCCAAACACTCCTGCTCAAATTCTCAATAATAAATTACCTAAGTTGGAACTGCACCCTGGTGTAAAATCTTTTATGCAAATGCAACAGCTATGTAGAAAACATGCTCAGAATTGTATTGATAAAGCATTTGAATATGAAAAGAAAAGATGGGATAAATCCCATAAAGAATACACATTTAACAAGGGTGATGAAGTGTTGATCTCTACTGTCCATTTCAATTTACAAGGTAACCACAAATTAAAAGATCCTTTTGTAGGACCATTTGTTGTTAAAAGAATGGTTGGTGATAATGCAGTAGAAGTTGTATTGTATTCTCCATATGATAGGAAACATCCTGTCTTTCCCATTTCTTTGCTTAAGCCTTATACTTCCAACAGTGACTTATTTCCAAAAAGAAGAGGAAGACCTAAGAAAAACCCTCAGGAAGTCACAGAAACAGCAGAAATTGATAAAATTCTCAATGATAGAATTATCACTTCTGAAAGAGGTACTGAATATTTATTGAGATATAAGAACAAATCATCTGAACATGATGCATGGATACCTGGCAAAGAAATTTCAAATCTGCCTGCTCTGTTGAAAAAATACAAAAAGAAAAAATCTTAGCATTTTTTTATTGTTTTTTTTAGAGTGAGGGAGTGTCAGCCAGGCTATTCCAGGAGTCCAGTAAATGATATATAAATTATAAAACCTTAAAGAGTGAGTAAGACTTGTATTTAATGAATATAACTTAATATTTTATTACATAATGAAATTATATAAGAATTTTATTATATACAAATGTTACATTAAATTTATTGGTTATATATATTTTTATATACAATTAAATTGAGCATAATATAATATATTCTACAAATAATGGCGCATTTTTATGTATTTAATAATTATAAATTTATATTTAATTAATTAAAAAACATATATTATAATTACAAGTGTAAATTTGATTTATAATATATTTAAATTAATTACTTAAATTTATATATTAACTAATACCTCTCATATGATACTAAACAATTATTAAGGACGCTTCTTTTGACCCTTAATTGTGTTAGAAAAAAACAAATAAATTAATTTGGACTAAATTGAGATTAATTGCTTGTTTTGTTGCGTCAAATTATTTTTTGTTTCACTTAAAATGTCCTCTAATCAGAATGTACCATCTGTTGGGAATTATATTTCTCATAGTTCCTATGTTTCCAATCTTGTTTAGTTATTTACTATTGTCACTTACTGATTTGAGGATTAATGGCGGGGAAATTGGATTCTTAATTGGGCTTTTAATTATTTGTTTCATGTTTTTCTCTATATTGTTATGTTTCATTTACTCTTTTGATATATTTGTTTTATTCCTTTCTAATCATTGTATTTACTGATATAGTAGCGCTTCAGAGGACCCATTGCCTATAAAAGGGCCTTGGATAATCCCCTGTAGCCTTATCACTTATTATACACTCAACAATTTAAATACAATTTTTATATTACGTTTATATTCTTTTTATTAGTAATAAAATTCTAATTAAAATTTTATATAACAATTTAAAGGTTGCTTTAAGTCTGATAGTAATTATATTGGTTGCCGCGCAGAACTCTTACTCAAAAAATAATAATATTTATAAAACCAATTTGTTGTCTCTTCTCAGCTCACTCATCGTTGTTTTCTCTCAATAAATTAAATAATTTTATTAAATTTTATTTCTTTTATTACCCATACTCCTTTCCTCCTTCTCCTCCTCTCATTCCTTCTTCTATTTTTCTCCTTCTTCTAGACGACCGGCCGACACCTCCAGTAAGGACCCTACATCACAATCAATGATACCACAAACCCATACCATAAATAGAATAAACATCTAAAAGCGGATACCATAAAGAAACAGGTAAAAAACTCATCTAAAGAGTATATAATGAAACCCAAAACATATAAAGGAATCAAATTTAATGGCCAAGCCCCCAATAACATCCCCGAGCATCCATATCAACTCATTAATCATATCCCAAATCATAAATCTGTGAAAATCCATCCAATGAAGCATATTAAGTTGACCAAACATTAACTGTCCAAGCCCCCAATAACATCCCCAAGCATCCATATTAAGCCATTAATCATATCCCAACTCATAAATCTGTGAAAATCCATCCAATGAAGCAGATTAAGTTGACCAAACTGGATATATGCACCTGAAATAGGTGTATATGCTTGTTTAGGCGTTGTGAGTCCACTGATGGTAGAGGAGTTTGGAGGACCTCATGGTGGTGTTTAGATCATTGCAGTTCTAGCTCAGTAGGGTTTAAAGCCTACTCTTTCATACTCAGCAGATTGAAGCATCAAAAATCAAGTGGAGTCAACTTTAGAAGCAAAATTTTTATTGAAATGATGGTGGAAAAGCTTTTTATGTGATTCAGAATGGAATGGGGACATTCCATATTGGAGGGAGAATGTAGCATTCCAAATCTGGGTAGGCTACTTAGGTGAAAATTTGATTGGACCTTGGTTGGAAGAAAATCATGGTGATAGCAGGTGTTAATTTGGTTGAAGGGAGTTAACTGGATATTTTTTGGGTGGATTTATGGTGATTTTTGGTGGATTTTTGGTGATTTTTGGTGGATTTATGGTGGTTTTTGGAGGATTTATGGTTATTTTTTTTGGAGGATTTATGGTGTTTTGGAATGGATATATGTTGGTATTCCATTGTTATTTGATGGTTTCATGGATTGGGTATTGGTTTTACTGGATTTTCTAGGGCTCTCTTGGTATTTTTAATGGATGCAGTGTGCTCATGGAGTAGCCATTTTTTTCAGGTGCGCTCCGGTGATTTTCCGGTGCAAAAGCGAAGTGTACTGGAAAAATTCTGCCATTGTGGAAAAGTTTGGTTATGGTGAAAAGATTAACTCACTCTGGCAAAATTTGCTCACAATGGGAAAGTCTGATCACCAGTGCAAAGTTTAGTCACTGCAGAAAAGTCTGGGCACTGTGGTAAAGTTTGGTCAATTTAAAAAATTCTGATCACCAGTGAAAAGTTTGGTCACTGCAGAAAAATTTGGCTATTGTGTCAAAATTTGGTTAGAATTTATCATGCTTGTTAGATCAATAGTTTATTGTAGATCCTATGCATGTAGGGTATTGTTGGAAAGGTCTGGAGGAGGAGAATCAGATAGAGAGGGAGAATCTTAGTCTTCTACATGTCTTTTGTCTTTTAGTTTCTATAACAAGGGTCTTTTTTGATAATTAACAATATTTAACTTATAACAACAATTATAATAAAAAATATCAACATATAGGGTACCATTGGATAGCTCTCATCCTTGGTGACTCAAATTTATTTCTTTTCTTATAAAATTTATAAAATAAAAATATAATAAAGAACACTCTTTAATTTTGGTGGGAAACTGGGTAAATTTGGGGCAGACCTTTAATAAGGCACCTTTGAACAGATCATCCCAAGGGTAGTTTCTGGGGTGCTTTACTGTACTTTTCAGTCTCTGGGGCAAGTGTTGCGGCTTGTTCTAAGTATTTTCTATGACTAGTATCAGTGTAATCTGGTATTATGTATTTGTTTTGGGGTGTAATCATTTATTGCACTTATTTTTTTCTATATTATAGGTTTCCAACACTTTCAAAGTCTTTCTCTCAGATTTTCAACTTATCCAACTCTTCAAGCAGATCTTCAAGCTTATTTAATTGAATCTTACGTTTACTTAGAGGGATAGGGATTTCTTTTTGTTTTTCCAACTCCCTTGGATTCTGCCTGCAGAAAGGTGACTGTAGGAGTCTACTCTACAATGTTAAATCATTGTTGGATTTAGGTGTTGTTAAGATTTAGGAGAATGAAGTTTAGGTGTTAATGATGCTAAGAAGGCATAATGGTTTTATCAGGTGAAACTTGTGGCACTTTAACATGGTCTAAAAGATTAAAATTAAATATTGGAAGCCTGGCTAAAATATTTGTTAAAGGTTGCTAAATAGCAAATGGATGAAAATTGTGATGAAGTAATTAGAAGTCAGGGTGGTAGTTTGATTTATTATTGATTTTTTAGAGACTCAGTGTTAGTCTATTTGGTGTGAAGCTTGGAGGACCTTATGGCGAGATTGGAATCATAGAATTTGGCTCAGTGGGGGGACCTATGAGAATGGAATCAAGAGTATTCAGCTCATTAGGGAGATCCACTCTCTCATTCTGTGACATAGATGGAAGACTGATATATGGGAGTCTGAAGGGATTCAAAAATTGCTCTCAGTAGTGAAATCATCACAAAATTATTTTTATGATTATTATTTTATTATTATGATTTATATCAAGAGCCAGAGAAGAAGACAAAAAAGTTAAATTTATAGAAGACCAGCGAAAGGACAATGATTGAAAATCACCAATAGTAAAATTTCAAAAAAGATGTTTCTTGGATCTCTTTCCACATCATTATCAAAGACAATCAACAAATAGGTGAAAACAAATTTATATCAATTAAAAATTGAATACAAATGAAGACATTCCTAATTGGAGGGAGGATGTGGCATTCCACATCTGGGTATGCCACTTAGGTTTATTTTTGAAGATTAGTAGCAATTTTCTGGACTATAAAGCTGGATATTTGGAATTTTAGAAAATGATTATTATCATTGGATAGCCCAGATTTTTCTCTATATGTTATGTTTTGATGATTTTTTATCATATTTTACTTTTTTCTAAGTGTTTTATTTGATTTAGTGACTTATATTATTTTTGGTTGATATGGTGTGCTGATGGAATGGCCACTGAGCTCCAGTGCTCTGGTGCACTCCCGTTTGCTCTGGTGATTTTCTGGTGCAAAAACAAAGTGTACTGGAAAAATTCTGTCATTGTGGCCAAGTTTGGTCATGGTAACAAGATTAACTCACTGTGGCAAATTTAGCTCACTCTGGCCAAATTAGTTCATTATGGCAAAATTAACTCATTATGGAAAAAAGAGCTTATTGTGGCAAAACTTTCTCCCAATGGGAAAGTCTGATCACCAGTGCAAAGTTTGATCACTGTAGAAAAGTCTGATCACCAGTGCAAAGTTTGGTCACTGCAGAAAAGTCTGGGCACTGTGGTAAAGTTTGGTCACTGTAGAAAAGTATGATCACCAGTGAAAAGTTTGGTCACTGTAGAAAAGTCTGATCACCAGTGCAAAGTTTGGTCACTGCAGAAAAGTTTGGCTATTGTGGCAAAATTTGGTTAGAATTTATTATGCTTGTTAGATCAATAGTTTATTGTAGATCCTATGCATGTAGGGTATTGTTGGAAAGGTCTGGAATAGGAGAATCAGATTGAAGGGAGAGAATCTTAGTCTGCTACATTTTTTTGGTCTATTAGTTTTGATATTGAGAGTCTTTTTGGATTATTAACAACAATTATTCATATTTTTCTTTTGTCAACAAAATAATTAATCATTTATAATACCCTTATAAAATAACAATTTTACATAAAACTTTAAATATTTTACTCAACAACTCTTAAACATTCAAATATTGGGTATCATTAGAAAGTTCTCAACTCCAGGGACTCATTTATAGTATCTGTTTTCAAAAATGATTAAAATCTAAAAACATTAAAACTTCTTTCTTTTAAAATATTGTTTCTGGTGTAACTTTATTGTTGCATTTCAGTTGTTTTGCACAGAAGAACTGCTCAATCATCCTAACAAGCATTAATTAGACAGGGTTTCATTCTTTATTATTATCAAGTAGACTTTTAAGCTTATTGATCTAAAAAACTCATAAATTCATTTAGAGGGTCAGGGTTTTCTCTGATTATCCAACTCCCTCGGATTCTGCTTACAGCAAGGCCACTTTAAGAGTCTACCTACACCGGTTGAGATTAATATGAGATATTGCTGGAACAATCACTTGAAGTATCATCCAGTTCAATTGTGTCATCAGCATGTTCCTCTTTCTGTTAAACAAGATTTATTTTCTTGTCACAAACATGGCCTTTCATCCAAGGCTTGCTGCATTTCAAGAAAGTGTTTTTTGCATAATTTTTAGGAGCAACAGGGGCAGAAGGTTTACCAAACCTTTCCAGAGGTTTCTGTTGTTAATTGGAGGCTTTCTCCAATGAAGCTCTAGGAATGACTCCTCTAGAATCATACTTAATGTTTAGAAGGATCTCATTACAAGTATTAATGAAAGAAGAAGGTTCTCTTAAGAACTCAGTCCTAGAAACTTTTAAATCACTCAGAGACATAAGCAATTTATAGAGGATCCTGTCCTTCCATAATTTAAACTCCATATCTGGGTCCATTGTCCTCAAGTTTTTTACAAATTTCATCAGGAACTCATTAGTTTTTTCAGCAGAAGAGCTATATCTAGTTTCTTTATACTGCCTTTGTTGTGCTAACCTAAACTTGGAACCACCAAATTTGGCCCTAATTAATTTCTTCCAATCTTCCCATGAGTAGTCATTTTTATCCAAGAGAACAGATTCATACCACATTTGGGCTACATTGGTAAATAAAGAAATTAATTTTGACACAATTTCCTCATCTGGGAGTTTGTAAGGATTTTTATAGATTATCAATCATGCAAATGAACTGCTTCCAATGAGAGGAAGTATCACCATAAAATTTTGGATATTGGCCAAGTTTTGGCCAATGAACTTTTTGTGCAGGATACCCCGATTGTACCTGCTCCTAGTTCATGTAAAGTAAAAATAGTGCCAGTAATGCCTGAAGATGTCACTGAGTTTTCAGCAAAACTTGATGATGTACCTGGATCATCTACAGAAGCAGTAAACAATGAGATTGCTGCCAAATTGGAGAAGTTACAGCTCCTTATCACTCAGAAACAAGCTTGTAATAAGGAGGATACTTCAAATCAAAAGAATTGGCCAAACCTTGACCAATACCCAACATGTGACGGTGATTCTTCCTCTGATTGGCAGCAGTTCATTTGCAGGATTGATAATATAAAGAATTCTTATAATCTCCCAGATGAGGAAATTGTGTCAAAATTAACTACTTTATTTACCAATGTAGTCCTAATGTAGTATGAATCTTTTCTCTTGGATAAAAATGACTACTCATGGGAAGATTGGAAGAAATTAATTAGAGCACAATTTGGTGGTTCCAAGTTTAGGATAGCTCAACAAATGTAGTGTGAAGAAACTACATATAGCTCTTCTACTGAAAACCCTATTGAGTTTCTGATGAAACTTGTGAAAATCATGAGGGAAATGGACCCAAATATGGTGTTTGAGTTATGGAAGGACAGGATCCCCTATAATTTACCTATGTCTCTAAGAAACTTAATAGTTTCTAGGACTGAGTTATCAAGAGAACCTTCACCACGCAATATAGGGGGAGGACTTGCTAGCAAGTCCGCAACTTGAAGTCATATGGAAATCAGATGGAACTCAGACTGAAGTAATACTGAACTTTCACTTGAAGTATCACACAAATAACAATGGATCTATATTGAAAACATAGTGAAAGTGTGAGGATAACCGAATGGAAGCCAGAAAAAATCATTCCATGAGTCTACTCAATGCAAAGTATTTTTTGAAACAGCTTATTAAAATAATACTTTATTAAATTAATTTGATCAATAAAAATTGATTGACAATATTGCAATTCTTAAATACAATAATTTTATTAAAAAATTTCAGATTACATATAAAAAAAATCAGTGACTTTTTCTATTACTTACAACTGTTTTTACAGAATTGAAAACTATGTTTCAGCTAATATTTTATGGAAGTGAACTCTGTTCTTCGCCCGAAGAACAGAGTTCATCCTCCTATTTTCACACTCTGTTTGCAGCAATCTCCATCCCTTTCAATTCTATCAACACATGCTTGTCTTCCCTTCCCATGCCTTTCGCTATCCTCCCAGCCCCATTGTATTCCATCCTTTTTTGATCCCCATTTCACCCCTCTCAACCTCTCCCAGACCCTTTTCTTCATTTAAAATGCCTCGGAACCCTTAATCTTCCCTTCCAACTCTTTCCCAACCTTTTCGCTACCCCATACACCCTTCCTCACCCCTCTCTCCAGCCTTTCCAGCCCTTGTAGCCCCATTTGTGTTCACATGAGCTTCAAGGTGTGTTCAAAGTAAATTCAATACTTCTTCATGATGGTTTCATCACTTCCTCAATGTGTGCTCAAAAAGATATGAATTAGGGTTCAAGGTTGCGGACTTGCTAGCAAGTCCGCCCCCCATATTGCGTGGTGCTTATTCTTTCATTTATACTGTTAATAAGATCCTTTTGAGCAACAAGTATTATACTAGAAGATTCATTTCTAGAACTTCATTGGTGAAAACCTCCAATTAAAAAATAAAACATCTGAAAAATGTTGGTAAACCTGCTGCCCCTTTTTCACCCAAAAAGTATGCGACAAACACTTCCTTCAAATGAAGCAAGCCTTGGAAAAAAGGCCATGTTTGTGAAAAGAGGATAAATCTTTTTGAACAAACAGAGAAACATGCTGATGACACACTAGCACTGGATGATACTTCAAGTGATTGTGCCAGCAATATTTCATATGAATCTCAACAGTACATTTTGATTCTGGAAGAGGTTATTTATTATTTAAATAATATTGATTTTGAGAATAATGATTTATCTAAAGTAGAAGATTCTGAGATCATAAGAAATCTTGAGGACAGCTTAATTATTATTCCCCCTCTCAAGGCACCAGTCTTGATCAATGATAACCACATTGAGGTTGTCTTAGATTCTGGAGCTGGAGGAAGTGTAGTATCTGAAAAAGCACTTGCTTCAGTGGACCAAGACTATAAATTAAAACTTATGAGTATCATTTCTGATAATTGGAGAGGTTATGGCTCTGTTTTGTTTGCTATTGGTAAATACAAAGCCCCAGTATTTTTCAAATATAACCATGGTTTTGTAAGAGCTATATGTGATTTTTTTGTCATGAAAAATGATAACTTGAGCAGTTGGTTCATTGTGGGAAATGATATTTTAACCAAGTATGGCATAAAGTTGGAACCTTCAAACCAATGCTTTACAATGGGGATAAATGGGAAGAGAAAATTTAAAATTTCCTCCCCAAAAAAAATTATTAACACCAGGATTGAACACATGTCATTCTTTAGTTCAATATAAAGGAGGATCTAAAAAAGAAATGCCTGGCCTTGTGTCTGAAATTGAAAATGCTTCTTTAGGAGAATAAATTTCTGGTGAGGATAAAGATTTCATCATTAAATTGATAAAATATTTTCTTATGGCCTTTGTTCATGGGTCACATTAATTAGGATTGGTAACAGAAGAAATGAAGCTTTTATTATCCTACTCATTGACAGAAATACCACCTAGTTTAAAGAAGAAGCATTGTCCTGCTTCTCCCACAAAGAGAAAATATATTGAAGAAAATATCTCTACCCTTTTAAAAATGAATATTATTGAAAAAGTAGTTGAAACACCTAAATATTGTGTTATCTCACCTGTCCTAATTTCTTATGAGATAGATAAAGACAAGTTTTGTGGTGATTATAGAGCATTGAACACTTATAAAGTTGATGATAACTATTCTTTACCCAGAATTAGCTCTATACATGCTACCCTGAAAGGTGCTAAATAAATCAGCTGTTTGAATGGTAATAAGGGATATCACCAGGAGCCTGTTGAGAATAAATCTCAAAATTTTCTGATTATTGCTACTCATATGGGTATTTATAAGTATATTAGGAAGCCATTTGGTCCTTAAAATGCCCCTTCAGTTTTTCAAAAAGTTATGGATAACACATTCAATCAAGAGATAATTGAAGGATGCCTGATGGTATATATTGATGATATCATTATATTCTCTAAAATATTTGAGGACCATCTTAACCACCTGTGTAAAGTGCTCCATAAGATGAATGATATAAATATGACACTTTCTTTGAAGAAATGCAAATTTGTTTTTTATTCCTTAAAATTGCTTGGCCATGTTTTCTCAGGGTTACAAATATGTGTTGACAAAAACAAAGCTTCAGCCATACAACATGTGAAGGCTCCTACTACAGTTAGAGAGCTCCAGAGTTTTTTGGGAATGGGTGGATACTATTGACAGTATATTAAAAATTATCAAGTCATAGCATTACCCCTTACCCAATTGACTAGGAAAGATGTTGCTTTTGTCTGAAATAGTAAATTTAAAATAGCTTTTGACACTATGAAACATTGTCTAATTTCAGCACCAATTCTTGCTTTACCTGACTTTAATCAATCAATTGTATTATACACTGATGCCATTTTTGTTGGTATTGGTGCTGCCTTCCATCAAAAACAAGATATGAATGATAAAATATCAGAAGTAGTAATTGGTTATATTTCAAGAACCTTGATAAATAGTGAATTGAAAAATGATGCCACTCAAATAGACTGTTAATAAGTAGTGTGGGCTCTAGAGAAGTTACATTATTACCTGGATGACCAGAAATTTGAACTTGTCACTGACTGCAGTGCAACTAAATCCCTATGAAACTTGAAAACACCTAACAGACATATTTTCAGATGGCAGCTGGCTGTTCAAGAATACAGAGGGAGAATGACAATAATTCATAGGGCTAATATTGTTTACTCAAACGTGGGTATGTTATCAAGGTTACCTTTGCCAAATGATGACTCAAATCCTGCATATGATCCTGAAGATGAAATTATTCATATTCATGGGATATATGTGGTTGATATGGAGGATGAGCTATTACAGCTTATTCTGGACTCATATGATAAGGACACTGATTTAAAAAAGTTATGTACCATATTAAATGATCCAAAGAATTCTTCAACAGAAGAATTAATTAAACCCCTTCCACCAAAGTACCTGAAGGCTTTGGAAAAAGTTAAATTTTCAATTGATTTAGGATATCTATATTATAGAAGAAAGTTGTGTAATGTTATTGTTATTACCCCTTCTATAAATGAGATCATCTTGAAAATTTTTCATGATGACATATTGACTGGACATTTTGATCTTGAAAAAACAATGATGTGGCATTCCAAATATGGGTAGGATACTTAGGTGAAAATTTGATTGGACCTTGGTTGGAAGAAAATCATGGTGATAGCAGGTGTTAATTTGGTTGAAGGGAGTTAACTGGATTTTTTTTGGGTGGATTTATGGTGATTTTTGGTGGATTTTTGGTGATTTTTGGAGGAATTATGGTGATTTTTGGAGGATTTATGGTGATTTTTTGGAGGATTTATGGTGTTTTGGAATGGATATGTGTTGGTATTCCTATTTTTATTTGATGTTTTCATGGATTGGGTATTGGTTTTACTGGATTTTCTAGGGCTCTCTTGGTATTTTTGGTTGATCCAGTGTGCTCATGGAGTAGCCATTTTTTTCTGGTGCACTCCGGTTCGCTCCGGTTTTCTCTGGTTATTTTCCAGTGCAAAAGCAAAGTCACTGTGGAAAAGTTGGTCATTGGTTCAAAAAGTCTGGGCACTGTGGCAAAGTTTGGTCACTGCAGAAAAGTCTGGGCACTGTGTCAAAGTTTGGTCACTGTAGAAAAGTCTGATCACCAGTGCAAAGTTTGATCACTGCAGAAAAGTCTGGACACTGTGGCAAAGTTTGGTCACTGTAGTAAAGTCTGATCACCAGTGCAAAGTTTGGCCACTGTGCCAAGAGTTTGGCTATTGTGGAAAAATTCGGTTATAAAGTTATTATGCTTACTAGATCAATAGTTTATTGTAGATAATATGCATGTAGGGTATTTTTGGAAAGGTCTGGAGCATGAGAATCATATGGGAGGGGAGAATCTTAGTCTTCTACATGTTTTTTGTCTTTTAGTTTCGATAATAAGGGTCTTTTTTGATAATTAACAATATTTAACATATAACAACAATTATAATAAAAAATATCAACATATAGGGTACCATTGGATAGCTCTCATCCTTGGTGACTCAAATTAATTTATTTTCTTATAAAATTTATAAAATAAAAATATAATAAAGAACACTCTTTAATTTTGGTGGGAAACTGGGTAAATCTGGGGCAGACCTTTAATAAGGCACCTTTGAACAGATCATCCCAAGGGTAGTTTCTGGGGTACTTTACTGTACTTTTCAGTCTCTAGGGCAAGTGTTGCGGCTTGTTCTAAGTATTTGCTGTGACTTGTATCAGTGTAATCTGGTATTAGGTTTCCAACACTATCAAAGTCTTTCTCTCAGATTTTCAACTTATCCAACTCTTCAAGCAGATCTTCAAGCTTAGTTAATTGAATCTTACATTTACTTAGAGGGACAGGTATTTCTTTTTGTTTTTCCAACTCCCTTGTATTCTGCCTGCAGAAAGGTGACTGTAGGAGTCTACTTTACATTTTTGGCGCCCAACGTGGGTTTTGAATTCTCTAGCTTCTGAAGAAACTTACTTGTTGGACTTCTGGATTTTGGTTTTCTGGTTGTTGGATTTTGATTGGTTGGTTATTTGGTGATTCTGGTAACTGGATGAACCAGTACAGGATCTTTGGTAGTAGGGATCTAGGTATAGGGCCGAACCCTTGCTAGATCTGTTGTTTTTTGTTTTTGTTTGTTGTTTTATCCTAGTAAAGGGCTGAACCCTTGTAGGATATTGTCGGTTGTCTGGTAAAGGGCTGAACCCTTGCAGATTTTATTGGTTTCTGGTGCTATTTGGGATGTCTTCTCAATCTGGTTCTGGTGTTATTGCTGTTGCTGCTGATGGTGTCAGGCCTTCAGTAAGGATTCAAACTTGGGATGGGCCAAAGTTTGTTGGTGATGATGTAAAGTGATTTTTGGTCAGATATGAGGCTGCTGCTGGAATTGATGGGGCTTCACATTTAGATATGGTAAAGCAGGTAATCTTTTTCATTGGTGATAGGGAAGTTGAGAAGGAGATTACTGGTATGGAGGGTTATAAGACTAGGGATTGGAAAAGGCTTAGTAGGGAAATGGTGGACAGATGGGGAGTCAGATCTTCAATGGTGGATTTAAATAAGGTTGTTGGAGAATGGTAAGTGCAGGGTGGAATAACTTCTTTGGTGAGTTATAGGAAATTTTTTGGTAGTTTTGAAACTGTGGTGGAATATCTGGTGGAGGTAGAGGAATTGGCTCAGGAAAATGCAGTCAAAGATTTGTTTTGGTCCGCTTTTTGGGAGGGATGTTAGTATGGATGTGTTAAAGGAGTTGTCTAGGAAGGGTTTGATGAAAACCTTACCTAATGGGGAGCAGAAGTTTCCTGCTCTTAAGGTGGTTAAAGCATCGGTGGAGTCTCACCTCAAGCTTTTGGCTGTGGACAGTTATCAAGAAACCTGTACACAGTATGTCAGAAAAATTAATGAAGTTTTGGCTGATAATAACAATATTATGAAGAAGGCTCAGGAGGCAAGAAAAGCTCAGTTGTGGAAAACAGTTCCTAGGGTGGATGAGAATGTGGATAACGAGATGGTGGATCAATTGGCTGACTTAATGAAGCAATGGAAAATTTTTGTTCAAGAAACTCAGAAAGACAGCAGGATTTTTGCTAGTTCTTTATCTTCATATTTAAGTATAGGTTATGATAGGAGGAATGGTGGTACTGTTGATGTTTGAATTTGTTCCTAATTTAACTGTAAGGGACATAAGTCTAATGATTCTTGGACTTTGAATAGGGATCTGGCTTCTGGTAGAGTAAAATTTGGTAGAAAGGTATTTAGGCTTCCTGATGGATCTTTTATCAAGGCCAGTGAGGGTCAGGCTCCTTTGCATTTGGTGAGGAGGAATAGTATGGGTGAAAAGAGAGCTAGGGTTGAGGAATTTCCTACTGAGGATTCTTCTGATACTGGAAATAGTTCTGGAGATAAGGGGAAGGAAAAAGAGGTTAGTAAGGCTACTTTTTCTACTTCATATGGTAATTTGGAGTTAGTAAAGGTTTTTAAGGCGGATGGTGAGTGTATGGCTGGTGTATATGATGTGTAGGCTGCTAGGAGGGTGGCTGCTTCTAAATCTAGAAGCAGTATTTCTAATCAGGTAAGGTCAAGAGGTGGGAAGGCGGATTCTAAGAAGGCTGAAGATCCCAAGAAGATTTATACACCTTAAGAGATTCGTCAGATGCAGAAGGGGATAGCTGATATGGGTCCCCCTAGTTTTGGTGCTTTTGATCTTAATGGTGATCCTATGCCTTTGGATGATGGTTCAGATACAGAGGAGGATGTACCTTTGGCTTCTTTGCCTAGGCCAAGTTCTAGTGGGCCAACAGAGGGAGTTAGAGCTACTTTTGATGGTTCTGGTTTGGTCTCTGTGGATGGAAAGGTTCATGGGGATAATTCTGATGTGGAGATGCGTGATGTTGGTAATGTGGGACCTCAGGAGTCTTCTAGGGCAAAGGTTGCTAGGAGTAAGGCTTATTATGAGAGGCCAGTGGTTTCTGGTCAAGAGAATTCTATGGATGTTGTTTTGGGAAGGGTGAATCAGCTTCAGATTCCATTATCTTGGGGTGAATTGTTCACTATTAGTCCAGCCCTTGCTGTAAAGCAGAAGCAGCATTTGACTAGGAGAAGAGTGGCTACTGGTGAGGTGGAGTATATGTGTGAAAATGTGGAGACTCATTTTTCTGCTCCTTTGGGATATTTGGTGGTTTCTTTAAATGGCATGGATGTGAAGGCATTGGTTGATTCAGGCTCACAAATGAATTTAATTTCATTGGATCAAGCAACTAGTCTGGATTTGCCAATTAAAGCTGGTGTTGGAGGAAATCTCAGAGGGATAGGTGGGCATGCTACTATGTTGATTGGTAAAACGGAGCATGTAAAGTTAGGTGTAGGTGGAGCTGTTGGAAAAGTTCATTTTTATGCGGCTAGAGGAGCTGTGAAGAAAGTTTTAGGAGGGCCATTTTTGATGGATTTTGAGGCCAAGATTGGTTATCAGTCTGGTGTTGGGATTAGTTTGGAGATTACTGGGGAGGATATGAGGCGGTTACATATGAGGTTGGAACCCCCAGGTGATGAAGGTTGGTAAACTAGGCCTGGTTTTTCTGCATTTTGTCAGTGTTGCACTTGCACTAGGAAGAGAAAAGATTTGAAGTCCTCTTCTGGTGTATTTGAGGATAGTGGTGATCATTTTGTTGGTGACCCTTATTTTTTAGGGTAGATAGGGCTGATCAGTCTAGTGCTGTAATCTCTCCTCAAGAAGAAATCCCGGATTGAAGTAGGTCAGCTCATGTGGAGATATATCAAGTGGAATCTCAACTTTTGGTAGATAATATTATTTTATTATGTCAATTTTTGTCAAATTATTTGTCTGGTTTCAGTTTTTCTTCAAGTTTTTCTCTCAAGTTTATTTCAAGCTCTGAAGATGTTTTAGGGAAAATTTTGTTGGAGCGGAAAAGTTTTGGAGTGGTGGCAAATGGGTCTAAAAGTAAGTCCTCCCAATTGTGCACTGCTAGGGTTTCTTCTACACCTTTCAAAAACATTACCATGGCCACACATGTGAGCATTGGGGAGACCCCTGGTTGTTTTTCTAGGAATAGCAAGAACCAATTTGACAAAAATCAAGAGAAAAATCTAAAGATAAATGAAAATCAACAAAAAAATTATTTATGTAAAGATATTGTCAATAGGGCTGAGCCTACTTGGCATGCTGGTAACCTCCTGCATGAGGATAGACTGCCAACTTTTCATACTTTTGATTATTCTTTTCTTATTTCTAAAAATAAAAATAAAATTAAAAATTGTCTGCATAATGAAAAACTAGATAACAATATTTTTGGAAATTCCAATAATTCTGTTTCTAAAAACTTTAATAATTCTTTTTCAAAAAATAAAAATAAAAATAAAACTGATAAAATTTCTTTATCTGATTCTAATAATTCTTTTTGTAAAAATTCTGTTACTCTTAATTCTGATGAAGATGAAGATTCTGTTGATGAAAGGAGCTCAATTCCTCAAGTACATGTGGAAGTGGAAGCGGCAAATTATAAAAAGGTTGCTGTGAAAGTTAAACCAATCAATGAAGCGCTGCCGACTGGATTGAATCCGCTGTTGAAGAGACCACTTTTGTCAAGAGATCCATATGAAACTCCTTTAAGAAAGAATCCGCCTGAATTTTCTGAAACGTCAAGAATTTCTTTTGATAGGATTGGTGTTGTAAATTTTGGGCCAGAGGGTTGGTTATCTGGTGAGGAGATGAATTTGTTGTTGGATGTGATGGTGTTGAGGGAGAAGGCTATTGCATTTGTGGAAGAAGAGAGGGGTGTTTTTAAGAATTCTTATGGTGAACCTTACAAGATTCCAGTTGTTTGTCATGAACCTTGGCAACTCAAGCCAATTCCAATTCCTGCTGCTCTTAAAGATGATTATATTGAAGTTGTTAGGGAAAGGATTAGGACTGGACTTTATGAACAATTGTCATCAAGTTATTCAAGTCCAGTTTTCTGTATCAAGAAGCCTAATGGAAAGCTTAGAGTGGTTCATGATCTTAGGGAATTGAATAGGGTGACTATAAAGATGCTGGTATTCCTCCAAGTGCAGAGGAATTTGTTGATGCCTTTTCTGGAAGGGTATGTTATAGTTTGGGTGATATTATGGGGGGCTATGATGAAAGAGAATTACATCCGGATTCAAGACCTCTGACAACTTTTGATACTCCTCTTGGACGGTTACAGCTGACTAGATTACCTCAAGGTGCTACTAATTCTGTTGCTGTTTATCAAACACAAATGGCTTGGATTCTTCAAGATGAAATTCCACAGTATGCTGGTATATTTATTGATGATGGTGGAATTAAAGGTCCTTCAATTGATTATGATAATGAAGTGTTGGAGGAGAATCCAGGTATTAGGAGGTTTATTTGGGAGTATGCAGTAACTTTGGAAAGGATGTTGTTTAGGATTGAATAAGCTGGTTTAACTATTTCCGGTTCTAAATTTTCTTGTTGTGTTCCAGCTTTAGAGATTCTTGGTCATGTGGTGTGTAGGGAAGGCCGAATTATGTCAAAGAAGAAAGTCAACAAAATTCAATCTTGGCCAAGACCTAGAAACACTACTGAAGTTAGAGGATTTTTGGGAGTATGTGTTTATGTTAGGATGTTTATTAGGGATTTCTCATCATTGGCTGCTCCATTGAGAAGGTTAACTAGGAAGGATGCTGATTGGGATTGGGATGAAGCTTGTGAAGAAGATTTTGCTAATTTGAATAAGGTGGTTGGTGAAGATATTATTCTTCATAAGTTGGATTATGGTGAAGGAACTGGTAGGATTTATTTAGCAGTTGATTCTAATCAGCTGGCGACTGGTGCAGTGCTTTCTCAGATGGATAAGGATGGTTATATTAGACCAGTTAGGTATGAATCTGTAGTTTTTACTGAGGTGGAATCAAGATATTCACAACCAAAGTTGGAACTCTGTGGTGTGGCAAAAATTTTAAAGAAACTTCAAAATATCTTTTGGGGTCAACATTTTGAACTTCAAGTGGATGCTAAATCTTTAATTCAGATGATTAATTCACCTAGTTTACCTAATGCTCCAATGACTAGGTGGGTAGCTTTTATTCAACATTTTTCATTCGATTTAGTGCACAGGCCTGGAAAATCTTTCACTATTCCTGATGGATTGTCAAGAAGACCACCTACAGTAGATGATTCCTATTCAGAAGAGTTTGATGAAGATATACCTATAATCAAGACCAGTACCAAGGGTGCTGAGGACTTTCCATACCTCCCCCATGAGGTTAAACTGGCTGGTTCTATTTTTGTTGAAGTTGATGAAGTTGATGATCTAGTTGATCATGAGGTTTTTGTAAATGAGGATGGTGTGGTTGTTTGGGATAATTGGAAGTTGGTTAATGGTGTTTATGTTTGGGATCTGAAGGAGGATAGTGGTAGCATGGAGAAATGTTTGAATGAGGTGGATTATGTGAATTTCAGCAAACAGCCGAATGCTCAGAGAATGATTGCTCATTCACAAGTGGGAGATATTGGGACAGGGAGGCTCCTTTGGATGTTATATTATTGGATTTTTCTGATGAATTTGGGGCCAGACTTGGTTTTATTTTTTAATGGTGAAATATTTGTTGTCTCTGGGAACACCAGAAGAATGTGATGAAGCTGAATGGGTGGCTATCAAAAAGAAGTCAATTTGTTTTCATTTGTCTGGTAGAAGGTTGATGAAAAGAAGACATCCAAATCCTCAAGTTGTTGTATCTCAAAGAAAAGGTCAAGAATTGGTGATGAAATCTCTTCATGAAGATTTAGGTCATAGGGGCTTTGGAGAAACTTATAAGTGGATTGTTGATAGATTTTGGTGGCCTGGAATGAAGATGGCTGTTAGATCTTGGGTTCAGTCATGTGAAGAATGTCAGAGAGGAAGTTATTTAAGGCCAAAAGAACCTGGAAATGCTACTGGTGAAAATACTATCTTTGGACAGGTTAGTTTGGATGCTGTTCATATCAAGGAAGGTAAATATAAGTACTTGATTGTGGAAAGGGATGATTTGTCTGGTTGGGTTGAGGCTGTCCCTCTTATTAGTCTATCTGCTAAAAATGTAGCAGAATTTTTGATGAAGGAATGGGTGTATAGGTATGGTGTTATGAAGTTGGTAACTGTTGAAGGCGGCTCCGAGTTTGGTGCAGACTTCAAGCAAGCTGTTTCAAAAATTGGCTCAAAGGCTAGGGTGGCGACCCCATATTATCCTGAAGCAGAAGGAATGGTTGAAAGGGGGCATCAAGTTATTCAGGATGCTTTGGTTAAAATGTGTGGAAAAAGGCTGAAAAGTGGAGGCATTATTTACCCCTTGTTTTATTTGCTGACAGAATTACCACCAAGAGGACAACAGGTTATTCTCCTTATTAATTATTTTTTGGTCAGAAAGCTGTTTTACCGGTTGATCTTGAAGCTGAATCTTATCTTGGTGTTAATTGGGATGTAGTCAAAACTACTGAAGATTTGCTCTGTGCTAGAATGCAACAGTTAGAAAAGAAGGAGGAATATTTGGAGAAGGCATATGATAGGATGATCAAGATCAGGGATTAGTCTGTCAGGTATTGGGATCAAAGGTTGGCTCATAAACTCAGGAAGCCTTTGAGGCCTGGTGATATGGTGTAGGTGTATAATAGGAGTTTGGAAAGTCAGTGGGGGAAAATGTTTTCTGATAGATGGAATGGACCATATAGGATTAGAGAACAGGTTTCTGGTGGTTCATATGTTTTGGAAGAACTGGATGGTGTTTTCTTAAAGAAGAGGGTAGCTGCTGATCAAGTGAAGAAGTTTTACCCTAGGGGCACAAAGAGTGCTGAAGTTTGACTCTGAAATGAGGATAAACTACAACATCAATCTTTTAGGAAATCTCACAGTCTTTCGAAAAGTCAATCATTACTTCAATTTTAAAATTTTTTTATGTGGTGAAAATATGAGGGGGAAACAAATTTTGTTAGAAGTGTTCACAGGGGAACCTTCTAGATTTTATATTGGCAAGTTTGGGGGTAATTGATTAGTTGGCAGCTCTATTCACAATTATCCCATAATGTTTGTTTCCAACCCTTCTCTGTTTCTAGTTGAATCCTGGCTTTTTTTTTGTTATATAGGCAGTCCTCTATGACTATAAACTGGAACCTTACTAAGACACAGCACAATCTTTTGGAAGTCTGGATTCAAGAATTTTGTTTTGTTTCATTTTTTTTGTTGTATTGGGGTGGATGATCACTTGCGGTCTCCAATCATTTTTACTTATTGGAGGGAGCCCACCCAGTGATCATTAGTTTGTTTCCTTGATTTTCATTAAATTATCATTTTTCAAATCTTCAAATTTTCAAAATTTAATTTTAAAAAAAAAAAAATTATTTTCAAAATTTAATTTTCAAAAAAAAAAAAATTATTATTTTCAAAAATAATTTGTTTTCAAAAATTTCATTTTATGTTATATTTTTAATTTTCCTTTCCTGTGTATCCACAATCAAGGTGCACTTGGATGTGGGTATGATGTCAGGGGTTCAGCTCATCCAAATGGCTGGGGGACATCTTTTATTTTTTTTATTTATCTTTAATTTTATTTCTCTTTTTCTTTTATTATATATTTATTTTATTTATTCTGCTAGTCCATCAAGACTTAAAACTGAAATTCTTTTCAAGATCATTTATGATTGGTCCTAAACTTAAAGACCGTGGAAAACTGAAGATGTCAATAAAACTAGGAATTATAATGGTCAAGATTTGAGGAGTATTTCTTTTAGTTAGAAGTGTTCATTGGGGAACCTTCTAGATTTTATATTGGCAAATTTGGAGGTAATTGATAAGTTGGCAACTCTATACACAATTACCCCACAAAGTTTGTTTATATGCTTTATTGTTTATAGATTGATCTCTAGCATTGGTTTTGTGACGCAGGTGGAAGTCCTCTAAGACTATAAACTGGTGATTTTTGTGCTTGATGACTCATGAAAATTCAAGTGGAGGTCGTTTTTGGAAATTGAAGGACCTCATGGAGAAGTCCTGATCATTGCACTTCTGGCTCAGTGGAGATGAAAGCCCACTCTTTAAATTTACTTTTATGTAGTTGGTGATTTTGGAAACTGGAGGACCTCATGGAAATGTCCAGATCATTGCAGTTCTGGCTCAGTGGAGATGAAAGCCCACTCTCTTAATTTTCTTTTTTTTGTTGGAGGTGAATGGTAGAGGAGTTTGGAGGACCTCATGGCGGTGTCTAGATCATTGCAGTTCTAGCTCAGTAGGCTTTAAAGCCTACTCTTTCATACTCAGTGGATTGAAGCATCAAAAATCAAGTGGAGTCAACTTTAGAAGCAAAATTTTTATTGAAATGATGGTGCAAAAGTTTTTTATGTGATTCAGAATGGAATGGGGACATTCCATATTGGAGGGAGGATGTAGCATTCCAAATCTGGGTAGGCTACTTAGGTGAAAATCTGATTGGACCTTGATTGGGAGAAAATCATGGTGATAGCAGGTGTTAATTTGGTTGAAGGGAGTTAACTGGATTTTTTTTGGGTGGATTTATGGTGATTTTTGGTGGATTTACGGTGATTTTTGGTGGATCTATGGTGATTTTTGGAGGAATTATGGTGATTTTTGGAGGATTTATGGTGATTTTTTGGAGGATTTATGGTGTTTTGGAATGGATATATGTTGGTATTCCTATTTTTATTTGATGGTTTCATGGATTGGGTATTGGTTTTACTGGATTTTCTAGGGCTCTCTTGGTATTTTTGGTGGATGCAGTGTGCTCATGGAGTAGCCATTTTTTTCCGATGCGCTCTGGTTTGCTCTGGTTTGCTCTGGTTATTTTCCGGTGAAAAAAGCAAAGTCACTGTGGCAAAGTTGGTCATTGGTTCAAAAAGTCTGGGCACTGTGGCAAAGTTTGGTCACTGCAGAAAAGTCTGGGAACTGTGTCAAAGTTTGGTCACTGTAGAAAAGTCTGATCACCAGTGCAAAGTTTGATCACTGCAGAAAAGTCTGGACACTGTGGCAAAGTTTGGTCACTGTAGTAAAGTCTGATCACCAGTGCAAAGTTTGGTCACTGTGCCAAGTGTTTGGCTATTGTGGCAAAATTTGGTTAGAAAGTTATTATGCTTACTAGATCAATAGTTTATTGTAGATAATATGCATGTAGGGTATTTTTGGAAAGGTCTGGAGCATGAGAATCATATGGGAGGGGAGAATCTTAGTCTTCTACATGTTTTTTGTCTTTTAGTTTTGATAATAAGGGTCTTTTTTGATAGTTAACAATATTTAACATATAACAACAATTATAATAAAAAATATCAACATATAGGGTACAATTGGATAGCTCTCATCCTTGGTGACTAAAATTTATTTCTTTTCTTATAAAATTTATAAAATAAAAATATAATAAAGAACACTCTTTATTTTTGGTGGGAAACTGGGTAAATCTGAGGCAGACCTTTAATAAGGCACCTTTAATAGATAATCCTAAGGGTAGTTTCTGGGGTACTCTACTGTACTTTTCAGTCTCTGGGGCAATTGTTGAGGCTTGTTCTAAGTATTTGCTGTGACTAGTATCAGTGTAATCTGGTATTAGGTATTTGTTTTGAGGGTTTAATCATTTATTGCACTTATTTTTTTCTATATTATAGGTTTCCAACACTTTCAAAGTCTTTCTCTCAGATTTTCAACTTATCCAACTCTTCAAGCAGATCTTCAAGCTTAGTTAATTGAATCTTACGTTTACTTAGAGGGGCAGGGATTTCTTTTTGTTTTTCAAATTCTCTTAGATTCTGCCTGCAGCAAGGTGACTGTAGGAGTCTACTCTACAAGGGCCAGAATAAAAAATACTGCTTGGTGGGTAAATATGTCTGAAGACACCAAACTATATGTTGAATCCTGTGATTCATGCCAAAATCAAAAGATTGACTGGTAAAAGAGCTTTATTAATGCAAAATATTGAACCTCCTGATGCACCATGGCAGATAATAACCACGGAATTTGTACCAGGATTTCCCATTTCTGGGAAAGACAGTTATAACTCTTATTGGGTTATTGTAGACAGATTCACAAAAATATGTAAATTTATCCCTACCCACAAGGATGTTTCCACTAAAGAATTAGCTTTCTTGTGGTGGTCTCATATATTTAATACTGAAAATTACTTCTGAATTTTAAATGTCTCTGATGGATGTTTGTGGTTGTGATCTGAAACTTTCTACTGCCCATCACCCCCAAACTGATGGATTAGCTGAAAGTATGATTCAGACCTTAGAGGGCATGATAAGATTTATTGTGCCTTTTGCCTTGAGTGCAAAGACAATGAAAGTATTACTCATGATTGGGTTACCCTACTTCCTGGTTTGGAATTTCTTATCATAGCACTGTCCATTCTGTTAATCAATGAAAGCATTTTGAGCTCTGGCTTTGATATGTTCCAAAGACTCCAGCTCATATTGTCAATAACAAGATACCAAAATTGGATTTATATCCTCGTGTAAAAATTTTTCTTCAAACACAAAAACTTTGCAGAAGTCATGCTCAAAAACATATGGAAAAATCCTTTGAATATGAGAGGAAGAGATGAGATAAATCCCTTAGATAATACACATCTAAAAAGGTTGATGAAGTATTGACTTCTACAGTCCACTTCAATTTACAAGGTAATAACAAATTAAAAGACCCATTTGTAGGTCCTTTTGTGGTCAGAAGAATGGTTGTTGATAATGCAGTTGAAGTTATTTTGTATTCTCCATATGACAGAAAACATCCTGTTTTTCCAATATCTCTTTTAAAACCTTACACATCCAATAGTGATTTATTTCCTAAAAGAAGGGGAAGACCAAAAAAATACCCCTAATGAAATCACTGAGACATCAGAAGTTGATAAGATTAAAAATGTCAGAATAGTTACTGCTGAAACAGGTTCTGAATACTTATTGATATTCAAGAATAAATCTTCAGAATATGATTCTTGGATACCTGGGAAAGTGATATCTAATCTTCCTACTCTTCTAAAGAAATATAAAAAGAAAAAATCAAAGCATTTTTTTATTGTTTTTTTAGTGTGAGGGAGTGTCAGCCAGGCTGCTAGACTCACCCAGTAAAATAATTAATTATTTCCTTGGATGAAGCCCCGCCTTTTTTTTTTCTATTTATTAATTTTATTTAATTTAATTTAAAGCTACTTGTAATAAATTAACTAATTACAAAGAAGTAAAATTGGTAAATAATTAAAATTTATATTATTTGTCCCTTACATTTTATTTCCCAACACCTTTCTCAATGACAGGTTGAGAGAAATAAGTATTTTTCAGCCAGGCTATACCATGATCCCAGTAAATGTTATGTTAATTTACTGTAACCAAAAGAGGGCTTAATAATATACATATTATGTATATAAATTCATATTATATTGCATAATGAAATTATATAAGTATTGTAAGTCAGGCTATCTCAGGAGTCCAGTAATTTATACAATAAATTACTGTAATCATATAGAGGAATAACTTTATGTAATTACAAAAAATTATTTAAATAAAATTATAAATATTTTATGAATAAATAAAATAATTATTCTAATTAATTTTATTATTAAATAAATTGTATTACATAAACAAATATAATATTCTATAATATCATGGCGTAATTTGTATGTATAAATAAATTATTTAAAATTATATTATAAGTGTAAATTTAACTTACACTGTAATAACATTTTAATAATAATATTTATATAAACTAAGTACAACTCATCATATAATAATATCCTTAAATAATTGGCGCTTCATTGACCCTAAATTGTATCACTAAAATTACTAACTTAATTAAAAATTCTTATTTAATATGATTAGATTAAATTTCTCATGTTAAAAAAGTTCTTTATTAAATAAATTAATTGGTTCAATTAATTTAATCATTAATTTAATAGAAATAGTTAGAATAATTAAATTACCTTTATTTATACTGAATGAAGATTATTTAAAACTGTAAAAATAATTCCTTTTATTTTAATTATACTTTTTAGTTATTTTTATTCCCTCTTTAGAATTCTTTCTCATAGTTCTCATTTTTCATGTTCACGTAGTTATTTTCTATATTATTTCTATTCTTTTTTTAGGAGTTTTGATGGGAAAAAGGTAATTGTTTTATCACAGGTTTATTTTTTATTGTTTTTAATTTAATTCTTTTAATTATTTCTTTCACTTTATTTTACCTTTTTATAATTACATTTGGAACGCTCTAGAAGGTCCTCTTGCCTATAATAGGGCTTTAGAAACCTCTCTGGTGGATCATCACTTACTATACACTCACTTAAAATATTTTAAATACATCTCTTTTATTTATTATTTTTATTAGTTCAATATATCTAATTTAAATGCTACATAAATAACTATAGGTTGCTTTAAGATTTATAATACCATCTTTGACTGTTGCGCATTGAACATTAACTATTAATTTTAATATATTACAATTTAAATAAATTTTTACAATTTTGTCAACTCTCTCAAACTCTCTTGTAGTCCTCTCTTCTCAACTACTAATATCTTATTTTTACTACACTTAATTATAATATTTTATAGTTTCCCTTACTTCTATCCTTTTTCCTCTTCACTTCTTCCATCCTTCTAGACGTCCGGCCGATAAGTATCTTATTAAATATAACTAAAATAAGTCTTATATTAATTTTATTGTTATATAATATATATATACATTTAAATTAAGCATAATAAATTTTATATTCTATAAATTATGGCTCTTTTTTATGTATTTAATAATTATAAATTAATAATTAATAAATTATAAACATATATTATAATTATTAGTATAAAATTGGCTTATAATGTAATTAAATTAATCAATTTAATTTATATATTAAATAATACCTTTAATATCTTATTAAACATAAATATTGAGCGCTTTTTTGATCTGTAATTCTGTCATCAAAGTATTAAACAAGTTAAAACACTTTATTAAATAAATTATTAATGTTTTATTCTAAAATTTAGTAATTTTGTTAGAATAAGTATTTGTTTTAACTTAAAATAATTATTATACTAATAAAAGTGGTTAAAATAATTAATTACTCATGTTTTATACTAAATTAATTAATCACACTATTTTTATGTGTTAAAATAGTTGATTTTTATGTTTCACTTAAAATTGGTTTTAAAATATAGGTTATCAGACATGTTTTAATTTAAATTAGTTGTTTTTATGTGTCGCAAACTTATTTAATTACTCCCTAATTTTATTTTAAATTTTTGGGATTAAATTAGTGGATTTCAGGCTCTTACTCATGTGTCTTAGTTAATTGTATCATGGGTTTCCCCTTACACTTACTCAAAATTGGTTACATATTATTTTTATTTTATCTTACTTGATATATAAATTAATGTGGGGCTTCAGAGGGCCCCTTTTCTATATAAAGGCCTTGGGTAATCCCCTGTAGCCTCACCACTTATTACTTACTCTATCTTATTATTATTATTATTTATATAAAATGTTATGTTTACATTAGTTTTACTTATGGTGCTTTCTTGCCTTTGAAATCTAGTATAAATTATACATATAAAGGTTGCTTTAAGATTATTTAATATTAGTATTTGTTACTTAAGTAGAGAGAATAAAAGACTTACTATATATCCTCCCCTAAATATCTCGTTATAAGCTTTGTAACTCCCAGACCAAGTTTTGACGAATCAATGTTGTTATTGTTTTTTCCCTTTACTCTTTTCCTTCTTCTTCTTCTTCTTCTTCTCTTTTTCTCCTTCTTCTAGATGACCGGCCAACAGTATTAATATCAAAATAAAAATTAATATTAAAATAAAAATTTAATGTAAAAATTAATTATATACAAGAAATTCAAATTACCAATTTAAAAATGACACTTACAGTACTTTTTAAATAAACTAATTTATTTTTGATGTATATAGTAAATACATATTTTTAAACGTTTTCTTTCTAGAACAACTTCATTATTTGAATTATAATTCTGGAATATTCTTCTTCTTTCATACTCCTGTATATATTTCTCCTGTGCTTTGTCTCTCTTTTGCCTATATAAGTCCTCCCTTTTCTGGTTGTTTTGACTCATTCCTGACTTACTTACTTATTTTATTAAATTATTTAAATCAAACAATTTATTAATATTATTTATTATTTCAGTACTTAAAACATAATAGTTATAAATTATAAATTATAATAATAATTATAATAATTCTACCTCTTTAAATTTGAGTAAACAAAATAAAAGAAAACATATGTACCTTTGACTTTGAAAACCAGAAAATCAACCTATCACTGACATTGGACCTCCGTTAAAAATCTTCTAGACCATCATGACCCTTCGACAATAGTTATATTATGGTCAACTAGGAAAAAAAAATTATTTACCAGGCACCTCCCCCTGTAAGTTAAGCAAGTTAATGCCACTTACAGAGTGCTGAGTAAAAAAGATATACATAGACTATGAAATGTGCAAAGTGACCCACAAATAGTAATTACTATAATTACCACAATTATATATTACAATTGTCAATATATTAAACTAAAATTTGGAGTGTGGTTTGATTTGGGCTTGTAGAAAAAAATAAGTCATGTGGTTGATGACATTTGTTGTTTTTGTTGTCCCCCCGTTGTAGACAATCCTATAGTACTAGCTATAGGCCTTGAGCAAGGGAGTTGGAGAAGAACCAGAAAGAATAACCCCTGTCAATTTTGAAAAACAAGTGAGATTTACCTGTTGCAGCAAATTGGAGATCTGTTTGCTAGACCCTCTAATTAAACACTCTTGACCTCTTTAAAAGTTAAAGATAATAGTCTCAGACAGACTGCCAGAAAGAGTTGAAATGAACAGTAATATATTCCAACAAAAAAACAGCCAATGAGACAATGAAGAACAGAGAGGTGATGAGTAAAGAGATAAGATGATTCCCTAAAAATCTTCCCCCACACGCATCATACAGCCAGTGCACAGACCACCCTGACCTAATCCCTGCCTAAAATAAAGCCCTCCCACCTTTCTACATGCATAAAAAATCCCTATAAAGGCTTCCATATACACAGCCAGGCAGGCCGCCTGATGTAGGGATGGCCGCTCAGAGGTAGGCGGGCTGCCCGTCGTAGGGACACCCCCTCAGAGTCAGGCGGGCCGCCCGACATAGGGACAGCTGCTTAGAGGTGGGTGAGCCATCCGACCTAGGGATGGCTGCTTAGAGGCAGGCAGGCCGCCCGACGTAGGGACGGCTGCTTTCAGTCCCTTAAACTCCCAAAAACACCCAAAATCCCCCTCTAAAACAACAAAACAACAGTAACAACATGTAGAAACATAAAAACACCAATAAAAAAAATACCATAACCCCAACTATACCCTACATTCCAAATACCTAAAAATATGCACTCTAAAGTCCTACCCAGGTTTGAATCACCACACTGTCCCTACCGGTTCCTTGATGGGGATGGTCCCTTGGTTACCAGCTTCAAGATATTGATGGGCTGTCAACTATTTGGAAAGGGCCTCAAGTGTTAGAGATTCCTTTTGGTGTAGAATATTTCTATGGAGGTATAACAGTGTAGGTAGGTGAAATTTTAAGATTTCAAGGGCAAAGGGGTACGTATGGATTATCTTTTATTTTATTTACTCAACAAAAAGAGGTAAAAATGTTTTATAATTATTATTATAATTTAAAATTTAGAATTACAGTGTTGTAAGTACTAAGTAATAAATAATATTAATAAAAATTTGATTTAATAAATGATTTAATACAATTGTGAGTCAGTAAAGTATCCTAAAAACAACCAGAAGGGGAGGCCTTATATAGGCAAAAGAGAGACAAAGCTTGGAGTTTAAATCCTATATAAATGAGTATGAGAGAAGGAAAAAAGAATTCCAGAAAATTATTTCAAATTATAAGATTGTTCTAGAAAGAATGTGTTTAAAATATTTATTTATTGAATATGTCAAAATAAATTCATTTTTTTAAATTTACTGTAATTTTCATTTTTAAATAAGTAATTTGATTTTTTTGAATATATTTGTTTTTATTTAATTTTTTATTTCAATATTAAATTTTATTTTAATATTAAAGTTTATTTTAATATAAATTTTTATTTCTTTTAACCTGTCTTTGAGCACGGTGTTAGAAAATAAAATATATAAGGAACATTTAATATCAATTTTAATTATTTACTAAATTTAATTTTTTGTAACTAGTTAATTTATTACAAGTAAATTTAAAGTAAATATATTAGAATTAATAATATATAAGAAATAAAAAGGTGTGGCTTCATCCCAGTAAATAATTAATTATTTTACTGGGTAAGTCTAGCAGTCTGGCTGACAAGACTTGTAATGTCAAAGAAAAATATTAATAAAGTATTTAAATTATTATAAGTAATGTTACGTTAGCAATGACTTCCAAAGAGGAGTTCTAAGGCCTTTTATAGGCAAGGAGACCTCTGAAGCGCCTCAATAATGTATATAAAAAAGTAGTAGTAATGTGAAACAAGAAATTAAAAGAATTTAATTAAAACATAAAAATTAAGAGAAAAAAAATGAATAAATAAATATCTTCCCACCATAAAGTCCCAAAACAATTAATAAATATAATGAGTAAATAAATGAGTATGAATCATGAGAATTGTGAGAAAAAAATCCTAAACAGGTATTACAGTAAGATGTAAAGGATTTAATTAAAATAAATAAAATATTTTCATGCCAAAATTTATGGAATCAATTTAACCCAGTATAAAGAAAATTAATTAATTGTTCTAACTATTTTAGTAATTTGATAACTAGCTTAATTGAAACAAATAATTAATTTAATTATGTTACTAATTTAAGGTGAGAATTTAAATATTATTTTATTAAATGAGTGTTTTAATTTATTTAATAATTTTACTGACTCAATTAAGGGTCAAAAGAGCCCCCAATATTTATGGATAATAATATATGACAGGTTGTATTTAATATATAAATTTTATTAATTAAATTGAAATTACATTATAAGTTAAATTTATTATTACACTTATAATATAATTTTATAAATAATTAATTTATTAATTTATAAATATAAAAATGCGCCATAATTCTATAGAATATAATATATTTTTATCTAATAAAAAATTTACTTAATAATAAAATAAATACAATAATTATTTTATTTATTTATAAAATATTTATATAATTTTATTATTCAATAAAACATTTTATTGTAAATACATCAAATACATAATGTTATTCCCTTACATGATTCCAATAAATTATTATAAAATTTTACTGGGCTCCTGAGATAGCCTGGCTGATATTTACAATGGTACCATATAAGTGTATGTAAATGTGTTGTGTAATAATATTGATAAAGTGTTATATAAAAGTTTTTTATTATAAGGGTATTACAAATTTTAAATGTTATGTAAATATATCATTTTGTTGTGGATGATAAATCTCTGATATGAAAGTATCTCTAATCTAATTTGAGTCTATAGCCTTATATGCATGGTTAGGTCATGGGCCATATTTTCTCTTCCCAGAGCATCCCTAAATATTTCTGGAGTATCCTTGAGTTTGTAAGGAGCTTTTAGGTACTTCTGGACTAAATTAGAACCTTAAAAACTTCATAAAAATTTTGAAAAATTAAAGATAATAGAGCTACTTCTCCTCTATGTTCCCAAATAATTCTTGTATTCTGTGCAGCCCTGTTCATTTAATTAAAAATTAACAAAGTTAAGTATATTATGAAAAATTTAAAATAATAAAAAATACTTTATAAAATTATTAAAAATAGACAAAAAATATTTAAAATTCCCCAAAAATTTCAAATGGTTTTCGAGTTGCCTAAATTTTATTCCCATACACACTTAAGCCTATACTTGAATTTCTTGTCTGTTAAATAATTGTTAATTGTTGACTTGTAGAATTATCACACTTAAACCACTTATAACATCCTTTCTTTCAAAATAAAAATTATAAAAGTTATTTAAAATTAGATTGTAGTTTCCAATATTTACAAAATTCTGCCAATATTCCCCTTTAGTAAACCTTAGTGACTTACTAATCTTTAGGCTACCACAGTGGCCATTGTTTTTCTTCTTATTTTTTAGCAGTAAGATAATCCAATTTCATGTAGATTGTGGCACTATCAGTTGAAATAATTTTGTCAATTGATATGACAGCTAAATCCTGTTACAGGGAATGTCTAAAAGAGGGGACAGGTGAGCCAATATGGCATGGTAACTAATGCTAGGATGTGAGAGATAGGCATAGGAGGGCCAAAAATGGAGCAAAGGAGAGTGATACAATAAAAAAAAGGATCAGGAACCCAAAAATGATAATTAAAAGAGGGATGCTTTAAGGGTCCGCCTTTTTGAGCAGCAACAGAGACCACCTTCCTATTTTTAATATTTTTCCCTAGTTAGGGGGTATTCAAGCTAGAAATATGTAATTATATAAAAGTTATTTCACAAAACAAACCAAAGCCAAAAAATGACATTAATTCTCAGTAAAAAAAAGTGTTTTTTGGGCACAATATGGCATATTTAAAAAAATCATCTTGGTTGATTTAGTGGAAAAAAGATGTATTTTGAAATGGAAGATTTCTAAATTTGATACCCCCTATTAAGTTAGCATTATATCTAGCTTATGGCTTCCCTCCACTGATTTTAGTGCTGTATTACCATTTCTTCTTCCTTCTATAAAGTTTCACTACGCAATATAGGGGGTGGACTTGCTAGCAAGTCCCCAACCTGAACTCAGACTGAACTCAGATGGAACTCAGACTGAACTCATACTGAACTCATACTGAACTCTACTTGAAGACCCACAAAAACTGTTATGCTGAGTGGTGTTCATCCCTGATTGTATGGTTCCTTTGTCAATAGCTCAATGTGTGTTCAATCTGTGGTGAATTTGAGTCCAAGGTTGCGGACTTGCTAACAAGTCCACCCCCCGTATTGCGCGGTGTTTAGTGTTAGATTTATATTATTATTTCATTCTATAGAGGGGATAGAATTAGATTAACATTAATTTTACTCATTCTTGAAGTTAGAATTATTGCTCTGGTAACTGGTTAAGGCAAAAATAGCCAAGTAACACTAAAAATAGAAAGGTTGTCAGCCAGGCTATTCCAGGAGTCCAGTAAATAATATATAAATTGTAAAACCCTAAAAAGTGGGTAAGACTTGTATTTAATGAATATAACTTAATATTTTATTGCATAATGAAATTATATAATAATTTTATTATATACAAGTGTTACATTAAATTTATTGGTTATATATATTTTTATATATACAATTAAATTGAGCATAATATAATATATTCTACAAATAATGGCGCATTTTTATGTATTTAATAATTATAAAATTATATTTAATTAATTAAAAAACATATATTATAATTACAAGTGTAAATTTGATTTATAATATATTTAAATTAATTACTTAAATTTATATATTAAATAATACCTCTCATATGATACTAAACAATAATTAAGGACGCTTCTTTTGACCCTTAATTGTGTTAGAAAAACAAATAAATTAATTTGGGCTAAATTGAGATTAATTGCTTGTTTTGTTGCGTCAAATTATTTTTTGTTTCACTTAAAATGTCCTCTAATCAGAATGTACCATCTGTTGGGAATTATATTTCTCATAGTTCCTATGTTTCCAATCTTGTTTAGTTATTCACTATTGTCACTTACTGATTTGGGAATTAATGGCGGGGAAATTGGATTCTTAATTGGGCTTTTAATTATTTGTTTCATGTTTTTCTCTATATTGTTATGTTTCATTTACTCTTTTGATATGTTTGTTTTATTCCATTCTAATCATTGTATTTACAAATATAGTAGCGCTTCAGAGGACCCATTGCCTATAAAAGGGCCTTGGATAATCCCCTGTAGCCTGATCACTTATTATACACTCAACAAATTAAATACTATTTTACTATGTTTATATTTTTTTATTAGTAATACAATTCTAATTAAAAGTCTATATAAAAAATTAAAGGTTGCTTTAAGTCTGATAGTAATTAAAAGTGTTTGCTGCGCAGAACCCTTACATTGAATAACATTATTATTATAAATTCTAAGTTTTTGTCACCTCTCAAAGTTGCTCACTGTTGTTTCCCTCTCAAATAAATTAAATATATATTATTGTAATTTATTTCTTTTATTTTCCCTTGTCCTCCTCCTTCTCTCCTCCTTTTCTCCTATTTTTCTTACCTTCTTCTAGACGACTGACCGACAACTGAGGGCCTTTCCAAACGATGACGACAATCGAGCCTGGCGACGAACGACAAAACGCACGGACCACCTAGCAAAACGAAACTTTTGCCGTGACTGTGTTTCGAACTTGGGTTCGACATCTTAGGTTTATATAATATTAATTTTTACATTATTTTGAAGTGATTTTTCGATCACTATAGTAAGTTCACCTTTGCGCCTCTCACTCATATTACTATATTTTTATTGCAATAACAGTGATTGTGGCTTAATTGCTGATTCACTGAGTGTAAGTGTTCAATTTTTAAAAAAAAATTTCCTAGTCGACCATTATAGAGTGTTAAATCCTCTTAGTCCTAGAAGAATTGACATTATTATTAATACAAATTGAATTATTAATTTAATTTTTTTTTATTATTAATTATTGTTAATTTTGGTTGACTTAAAAGTACATTGTGCTTAGTCCAAATATATTGCCATATTTAATATTGGTAATTAATTGGTTGAATTAACTTACTTGTTATTCCCAATTTAACCTTGCAATCCATTTTTTTTTTTAAAAAAATTAATTTTTTAATTATTACTTTATATTGAAAATTATTTTTTCTATAATTTAATTAATTAAAAATTTTTTTTTTATTATTTGGAGCAATTATTGACTAACTTTGATTATTTTTTTTTATAAAGTACAAAGTAAAATATAAATCTTCCCACTAGTATGTCCAACAATTTGGCAGAAAAAATGGATAACATGCAAGTGGATGAGATAGAAATTGACTATGATGCTGACACTGTAAGTTCTTCTAAAGTTGGTCATAAAAAATCTTATGTTAACACAAAGAATTCACATACTGCAGGATGTGGAAATGACAGGAAATGCAAACAAACCAAACCCCCTTCCCCCAGTACCACAGAAGGAAGTAAAGCCTCTAGTGCCTCAAGAAGGTCTTCCAAAAGGCTTCAAAATAAAAAAGCTTCCTCTGCCACAACAAATCAGCAACATATCCAGTCATATAAAAGAGTTGAAGACAGAAAATATGACGTACAAAGCAAAGGTAGACACATTGTGGGATCAGGTCCAAGAACTCAGGAACCAGATTCAGGCCCAGGCCCCTCCTCAATTGCCTCCCAATCAGCTTCAATTTCAGGCTCAACCTTCACAGCCACCCAGCTCAACCATCCAAAATCCAAATACTATGGAAGTAGAGCAATGGAAATGGGATTATCTAATGAGTCACTACCAACAGAATGTGCAACACCCTCCTCATCATCAGCCTGGCCCATCCAGAACACCCAATTTCCATCCACCTCCTCATCCCTACCAACAAAGCAGGAGAAAGAAGGCCCAAGCACAATCCCAAACCCAGTCCCAGGGGAAGTTTCCTCCTCTGCCATGGTAAGTAATTTGGTTGATAGTCACTTGGGTATGTTTTCTAATAAATCTTCTTCTGCAGGTAATATTATTGAACATGGTGAAAGAACAGTTAAACCTGTTAAAATACAGCTTCTTGTAACTAGTAGCCCTATTGATGTAATTAGCAAATTGTCATTTGATGAACCTTTACATTTAACTTCTACATCTTTAATTAATCCTTCTCTTGCAATTAAAAATGATTCTGTTCCCCCTGAAATCTATACCTTAATTGAAAAAACTTCTGAGGAAATATTGAAAGATACCCTTGATTTTAATATTGTGAAAGACAAACATGTGAGAGACGTGTTAATCCATGAAAATGATAGATTAAATAATTTACACTTGCAATGTAAAGTGAGTTCTTCTGTACAAGATACAGCTTATTTAAAAATCAAAGAAACCTTAAATATTATTCTTAGTCAACAAAAACAAATAAGAAGTGACCATAGAGCTATCTCAGATAGAAATATCAGTCTACATAAGACATTGAGTGAATTGAAACCCCTTATTGAGGAAAATTATTCATTCAAAAATGAAATAAAATCTCTACAAAATGAGTTTAAAAAGCTAAAAAATGACTTCCATGCACTAAGTACCAAACACTCAGTTTCTGAGGACAGAAATGTTCTATCTCTTGCAAAAGTAAATGACCAGATGTCTGAAATTCCAAGAATAAGAAACTATGTGTCTGACCTACAGGAAAAGTTCTCAACCTTAACCATCAATAATGAATTAAATGAGATTTCTGCAAATAAGCTGCATAAAAATAAAGGGAAAAAACCTGAACAAAGTTCATCCTTTCTTCCTCATATTTCAACCATTAAACAAACTGACAATGAGTCTGTAAAATCTTTTGCTACTAGCAAAAAATCTTGTGATGGTCATGCACCAGCTGTTTCTGTAAATAATGAAATTTCTGAACACCTGGCTAAACTTCAGGAATTATTACTAATGAATAATTCAAACCAAAAAGTGGACCATCCCAGTAGTCAGAAAAATTGGCCTAAGTTAGACCAATATCCTACCTTTGATGGTGATTCTTCCTCTGATTGGCAACACTTTATCCAGAGAATTGATAATTTAAAGAGATCTTATAAACTACCTGATGAGGAAATTGTTTCTAAGTTAATTTCTTTATTTTCCAATGTAGCCTTGATGTGGTATGAATCTGTCCTCTTAGATAACAATCATTATACATGGAATGATTGGAAATCCTTGATTGAGAATCAGTTTGGTGGTTCAAAATTCAGGTTAGCTCAGCAAAGACTGTATGAGAATACTAGATATGTATCCTCCTCTGTTGAAAAGCCCATTGTTTTTCTGATGAAAATAACTAAAATCCTTAGAGCAATTGATCCAAAGATGGATTATGATATTTGGAGAGATAAAATCTTGTATAAATTACCAAATTCTCTTAGGGATTTGATTGTTGCTAGAACTGAGCATGTAAGGGAAAATTCTTCTTTCATTAATATCTGTAATGAAGTACTACTCAACCATAGATATGAACCAAAGAATTACCTTAGTAAATCTTATAATGATCAAAATAAACCTTCTATAAAGCTCCCAGAAAAATCTGGTAAACCCTCTGCCCCAGTTGCACCTAAAAAATATGCAACAAATACTTGTTATAAGTGTAACAAACCGTGGCAGAAGGGTCATGTTTGTGACAAGAAAATTCATCTTGTTGAACAAAATGAAGACACTGATGAAATTGAACTTGATGTCAATAATTCTTCCAGTGACTGTGAAAGTAATATCTCCTATGACAATGAATCTGTTAAAGATGTTTTAATGTTGGAACATGATGTCCATTATTTAAATAATATATCTGAAGATTGTGTATTGAATTTATCTTCAGTAGAAAATGCTGAGATAATTAAAGATATTACTAACAATTCTATTCCTATATCCCCTTTAAAGGCACCTGTTATCATTAATGGTAAAAATGTTGATGTAGTTCTTGATTCTGGTGCTGGAGGAAGTGTAGTATCTGAAAAAGCTTTGGCTTCAGTGGATAAGGAATATTTGAGTAAATTATTGCCTTTAACTTCTGAAAAATGGAGAGGGTATGGTTCTACCTTATTTCCTATTGGCAAATACAAAACCCCTGTATTCTTCAAATATAATGGTGGTTTTGTCAGAGCTATTTGTGAGTTTGTTGTCATGAAAAATGATAATTTGAGCAATTGGTTTATTATGGGAAATGATATTTTAACCATGTTTGGTGTGAAACTGGACCCAGCAAATAATTGCTTTACCTTAGGAATGAATGGGAAAAGAAAATTCAAAATTTCTTCTCCTAAACCTTCTGGGCATTTGTTGAAATCTTGTAACTCACTGACCCAATGTAAAGGTAGAACAACAACTGAAATGGATGATTTATTACATGAAATAAATACCGCTTCTTTTAGTGATCATTTGACTAATGAACAAAAGGATTCTATTGTTGCCTCTATTACCTCTTTCCCTATGGCTTTTGCTCATGGTTCTCATGTCTTGGGAATTGTTCAGGAAGAAATGAAAATTACCTTATCCTGTAATTTGAGTGATATTCCTCCTTCCCTTAAGAAAAAACCATATCCTGCTTCTCCATCAAAAAGAAAAGATATTGAAGATAATATTGAAACATTATTGAAAATGAATATCATTGAGAAAGTGAATGTCACCCCCAAATATTGTGTCATCTCCCCAGTCTTGATTTCATATGAAAAAGATAAAGCTAGATTATGTGGAGATTACAGAGCTTTAAATACTTATACTGTTGATGATATTTATCCTTTACCCAGAATTAATTCAATACATGCTACCTTGCAAGGTGCAAAATTTATTAGTTGTCTGGATGGTAATAAAGGTTATCATCAAGTTCCAGTTGAGAAAAATTCTCAAAATTTTTTGCTTATTGCTACTCATATGGGAATATATAAGTATTTTAGGATGCCATTTGGCCCTAAAAATGCTCCTTCAGTTTTCCAGAAAGTTATGGATAACACTTTCCATCAAGAAATTATTGAAGGTTGGCTCATGGTTTATATTGATGATATTATTGTTTTTTCTAAAACTTTTGATGAACATATGATTCACTTGAATAGAGTTTTCCAAAAAATGGATGAAATCAATATGACCTTATCTTTAAAAAAGTGTAAATTTGGTTTTCAATCTTTGAAAGTCCTTGGCCATGTTGTGTCAGGCTTACAAATTTGTGTAGACCATAATAAAGTTGCTGCCATTCAAAATGTTAAAGCACCAACTTCTGTAAGAGAAATCCAAAGTTTTTTGGGTATGTGTGGCTATTATAGACAATATATTAAAAATTATCAGGTCATAGCCTTGCCTCTTACAAAACTAACCAGAAAAGATGTTGCTTTTCTCTGGAATGATGACTGTCAGAAAGCTTTTAATACATTGAAAAGTTGCTTAATGACAGCCCCTATATTGGCTCTCCCAGATTTTAACAAGCCATTTGTACTTTATACAGATGCTAGCTTTATTGGTCTGGGTGCTGCCCTTCACCAAAAGCAAATTATTAATGATAAATCCTCAGAGGTTGTAATTTGTTATATTTCAAGAACCTTAAGGAATAGTGAATTGAAATATGGTGCCACTCAATTGGAGTGCTTAGCAGTTGTTTGGGCTCTTGAGAAACTTCATTACTACTTGGATGACCAAAAATTTGAGTTGGTAACTGACTGTAGTGCTGTGAAATCTCTCTTAAACCTCAAAACACCTAACAGACATATGTTCAGGTGGCAACTTGCTGTTCAGGAATACAGAGGAAGGATGACTATTATCCACAGAGCTGGAAATGTTCACTCTAATGTTGATATGCTCTCCAGATTGCCTCTGCCAAATAATGACTCCAATCCTGCTTATGTACCTGAGGATGACACTGTTCATATACATGGTATATTTATAGTTGATATGGAAGAAGAGTTATTACAGTTAATACTGGATTCATATGATAAAGATTCTGACTTAAATAAATTAGTTACTATTTTTAATGATCCTAAGAATGCTTCAATTCAAGCATTAATAAAAACTCTTCCTGCAAAATACCAAAATGCTTTAAATAAAGAAAGTTTTCTATTGAAGATGGTTATATATATTATAGAAGGAAGCTTACCAATGTAATTGTTATTCCTCCTTCAATGAAAGAAACTATCCTCAAACTTTGTCATTATGACATATTAGCTGGTCATTTTGATCTTGAAAAAACATTGATTAGAATCAAAAACACTGCATGGTGGGCTAATATGTCTGAAGACACAAAATTATATGTTGAATCTTGTGATTCCTGCCAAAAATCTAAAAGGTTAACAGGTAAGAGAGCAGGGTTATTACAACATATTGAAGCACCTAGTGCTCCCTGGCAAATCATTAATATGGATTTTGTCACTGGTCTTCCTGTTGCAGGTAAAGACAGCTTTAACTCTTGTTGGGTAATAGTTGATAGATTCACAAAAATGTGCAAATTTATTCCAACCCACAAAGATGTATCCACCAAAGAATTAGCTTTCTTATGGTGGTCTTACATGTTTAATATTATTGGTTTTCCAAAAGCCATTATCTCTGATAGGGATCCAAAATTCACTTCTGAGTTTTGGACCTCTTTGATGGATATTTGTGGCTGTGAGTTAAAATTGTCTACAGCTCATCATCCTCAGACTGATGGTCTAGCTGAAAGAATGATTCAAACTCTGGAAGATATGATTAGAAGGTATTGTGCCTTTGGTTTAGAATATAAAGACAATGACAGATTTACTCATGATTGGGTCACTCTTTTGCCTGGTCTTGAATTTGCATATAATAGCACTGTTCATTCTGTCACTGAGAAAAAGCCTTTTGAGCTCTGGTTAGGTTATGTCCCAAACACTCCTGCTCAAATTCTCAATAATAAATTACCTAAGTTGGAACTGCACCCTGGTGTAAAATCTTTTATGCAAATGCAACAGCTCTGCAGAAAACATGATCAGAGTTGTATTGATAAAGCATTTGAATATGAAAAGAAAAGATGGGATAAATCCCATAAAGAATACACATTTAACAAGGGTGATGAAGTGTTGATCTCTACTGTCCATTTCAATTTACAAGGTAACCACAAATTAAAAGATCCTTTTGTAGGACCATTTGTTGTTAAAAGAATGGTTGGTGATAATGCAGTAGAAGTTGTATTGTATTCTCCATATGATAGGAAACATCCTGTTTTTCCCATTTCTTTACTTAAACCTTATACTTCCAACAGTGACTTATTTCCAAAAAGAAGAGGAAGACCTAAGAAGAACCCTCAGGAAGTCACAGAAACAGCAGAAATTGATAAAATTCTCAATGATAGAATTATCACTTCTGAAAGAGGTACTGAATATTTATTGAGATATAAGAACAAATCATCTGAACATGATGCATGGATACCTGGCAAGGAAATTTCAAATCTGCCTGCTCTGTTGAAAAAATACAAAAAGAAAAAATCTTAGCATTTTTTTTTATTGTTTTTTTTAGAGTGAGGGAGTGTCAGCCAGGCTATTCCAGGAGTCCAGTAAATAATATATAAATTATAAAACCCTAAAAAGTGGGTAAGACTTGTATTTAATGAATATAACTTAATATTTTATTGCATAATGAAATTATATAATAATTTTATTATATACAAGTGTTACATTAAATTTATTGGTTATATATATTTTTATATATACAATTAAATTGAGCATAATATAATATATTCTACAAATAATGGCGCATTTTTATGTATTTAATAATTATAAAATTATATTTAATTAATTAAAAAACATATATTATAATTACAAGTGTAAATTTGATTTATAATATATTTAAATTAATTACTTAAATTTATATATTAAATAATACCTCTCATATGATACCAAACAATAATTAAGGACGCTTCTTTTGACCCTTAATTGTGTTAGAAAAACAAATAAATTAATTTGGGCTAAATTGAGATTAATTGCTTGTTTTGTTGCGTCAAATTATTTTTTGTTTCACTTAAAATGTCCTCTAATCAGAATGTACCATCTGTTGGGAATTATATTTCTCATAGTTCCTATGTTTCCAATCTTGTTTAGTTATTCACTATTGTCACTTACTGATTTGGGAATTAATGGCGGGGAAATTGGATTCTTAATTGGGCTTTTAATTATTTGTTTCATGTTTTTCTCTATATTGTTATGTTTCATTTACTCTTTTGATATGTTTGTTTTATTCCATTCTAATCATTGTATTTACAAATATAGTAGCGCTTCAGAGGACCCATTGCCTATAAAAGGGCCTTGGATAATCCCCTGTAGCCTGATCACTTATTATACACTCAACAAATTAAATACTATTTTACTATGTTTATATTTTTTTATTAGTAATACAATTCTAATTAAAAGTCTATATAAAAAATTAAAGGTTGCTTTAAGTCTGATAGTAATTAAAAGTGTTTGCCGTGCAGAACCCTTACATTGAATAATATTATTATTATAAATTCTAAGTTTTTGTCACCTCTCAAAGTTGCTCACCGTTGTTTCCCTCTCAAATAAATTAAATATATATTATTGTAATTTATTTCTTTTATTTTCCCTTGTCCTCCTCCTTCTCTCCTCCTTTTCTCCTATTTTTCTTACCTTCTTCTAGACGACTGACCGACAAAGGTGGTCTCTGAAGAAGAAAGAAATGTGGTCCCTTTAAGGCCTCCTGTAAGTGAGGCTATTCCAGGATTCCAGTAAATCTTATTTTAAATTATTTGGACATAAATGAGAGAAAAAATGTATGCAAATTAAATATACAAATTAATATTATATTGAAAAATAAAATTATACAACAATATTATAATAGTGTAATTAAAGTGAGTGTTATGTATATTTTATTATGATATAAAATGTATATACATTTAAAGAAGCATATAATACATTATATTCTATTTCATATGGGCACTTTTTTATGTACTTAATATTTTTAAACTAATAAATAAATAATTACATATTTATATTTTAATTATAGGCAATAAAATAAAATTACAATGTAATTAATTAGTAAATTAAATATATACATTAAGTAAATACACCTCAATTCTTAAAACCAGTGATTATTTGATGCTTTTTTGACTCACAATTGTGTCTCAAAAGTTACTAAACAAGTTGGAACACTTTATTTAATAAAATATTAATGTTTTACTCTAAAACTCCATGATTTCATTAAAATATTTACTTGTTTGATTTAAAATAAATATTATACTCTTCAATTAGTGTAATCTAGTTAATTACTCATGTTTTACACTAAATTACTTAATTAAACTCATTCTTTGTGTCAAAATGATATAATATCTATTTTTTACTTAAACTGATTAACATTTAAATAAATATGAAACCAGTTTTAAAATTAAAATAATTACATCCTTCTGTTTCATACTAATTTAAATGTCCCACATAACTTTATTATGTTTTTTGAGGTTTTAATGGGTGGATACATTTGGCTCTTACTCCTGTTATAGTCACTTGTTTCATTTCAATCTCATATTCTTGTTACACTTATCTTTATTTTGTTATATGTTGTTTTTATATTGTAATTACAGATTGATGGCGCTTCAGAGGGCCCTTTGCCTGTATAAATTCATTGTTTATTACCTTGTAGCCCCATCACTTACATTATATTACCTTATTACACAACTACTATAGTTACAACATATATATTTTATTGGTTTTTATTGTGGTTTTATTCCATCTAGAAATTTAAAATACAAATTTTTTAAGGTTGAATTAAGAGTGGTTTGATATTAATAATTATTTTTATTAGCAGAGAGATATAAATTGCTTTCTTGATTCAAGAAAATAATCCTTAGTCCAAGTGCTGCCTACAAGCTCAAATCTTCATTCTCAGTCCTTGTTGTTATCCATTTATTTTTCTTCCCTATATTATTTTCTATCTTCTCTTTTCCCTTCTTCTTCTTATTCTTCTTCTTCTCCTTCCTCTTTTCTTTCTTCTTCTAGACAACCAGTTGATACCTCCCTAAAAAGATTAAAAAAACTTACCAATGAGCATGTATGGGAAAGTGAAAAAACAAAATGACTGAAGTTTTTGGGGAAGGATCAAAATCAGATTGAGAGTCTGTGAATTTAAAAACAATGATTTGAGGGTTTAATAATCTTTGTGTATGGTTTATTGAGGAGGGATGATAATTTTTCTTTCTGTGAAACTGGTACACATGTTTCATTGCACTATTTGCCTATAAAGTAACCCTCCTTTTTCTTCCTCCTCCAATATTCTTTACTTATATCTATTACTTCTACATAGTACTGAATCAGTTACTTACATAAATTACCTTTCAGAAATATTAGCCTCCATTTCACTAACTCCACTTATTTTTTTAGTATTCTGTTATCCTCACTCAAAATCACATGTTTTTACCCCTTTTCCAATTACACCCCCTCCAAACCATGTTTTAAAGGTTCTAGGAATTCTCCTTTTTTCTCATAAAGTTAAATTTATTATTGTAAAAATTAACCCAGCTTGAGGGCACATTCCATCTGTGCTAGTTAGTTTTTCTTTCTACTGAAATCTCTTTTAATAAATATAATTGTAGAAGAGAGAAGAGGTGGAATGGGGTTGTAAATGATAAAAGAGGGAATGTGTGAAATAAAATACTAAATAATGGAAGAGAGAAGGGGTGGAATGGAATAGTGAAAAATATAAGAGAAAAGTTATGAAATTCAATACTGAATGGTAGAAGAGAAAAGGGGTGGAATGGGATTGTATATGATACAATAGGGATGGTGTGAAATAGAATAATGAAAAATATAAGAGGGAAAGGGTTGAGTGGGGTGGTGAGCAATGGAATAGAATTCACTTTCAACTCAGATGATTAAAAGTGGAAAAACTACAGAGAAATATCCACAATTTTTACAAAATAAAATTTTAGATGTCAAAAAAATAGTTTAGCCCAATTTTTACATTATTAATAAATTTTTGAGAATTTTTATTGTTGTCTCAACGTCTATGGGTTCAACCATTGCCATTTCAATGAACCTTTGTGAGTGTTTGAGACTTCAAGTTCAAATATTGGAAAAGTATCTTTAAAAGTGGAAGATACTTGTTCCACTCTTAACATACAGGTGTTCTTGGCAAGGTTGTTTCCAAACACAAAAATTTTTACAGTTTCTTGAAAGAAACATTGACATTTGAAGAAAAATTGGCTTTCTTGAACTAAAAACATGCCAAGTTTGTTGTCTTATGTCAACCATTATGTCAAATATTTTCAAAAATTTTGTAATCAGAAGACAACTTTTATGAAAAAAAGCTTTAAAACTTTGTCCCATGTGCAAAATAAAAAATATTGAAGCTAGGAAATGTATATGTCACTTCTGTAGATACCTATTTCAAATTTGCAAAAAATTACCATATCTATACAGCTGTATTTTGAAAGGCTATCTTCTATTTAAAAAAAATTTTAAATTATTTGACAGAATGGTGATCATATGACAGAAAACTTGGCATATTTTTAGTTCAAGAAGGCTTATGTTTCTGTCATATTTCAATTATTGTGTTCAAAAACCGCAAATATTTTAGCATTTTGAAACAAACTTTCCAAGAACACCTATATTTCACAAGTGGGACAAGTATCTGCTGTTTCTGGGGATACCTGTCCAAAATTTGACCTTGAATTTTCACACATTCATCTAATTTCATTGAAATACCTACAGTGAAACCCATTAACATTGAGACAACAATGAAAAAAATCAAAAATTTATTGGCAATCTAGAAATTGAGATTCAATTTTTTTTGACATCTACCATTCATTTTGTGGAAATTTTTTATTTTTTTTATAATTTCATAAAATCTCACCCATCTAGGGGCATAAAGTAAATATATAACATTAGAGAATCAGGTGCACATTTACTAAGCTAACTAGGTAATTAAGGTAAATTAGGGCAATTATTAAAAGAAAAAGTAGTACATTATGTAGAAAGTGGCAGATTAGTAGGTAATCTTTGAGTGCTAATTAAAAAAAGTGTGACATTTGATATGATTGGAGATGGAGATAGTAAAACAGTAGTAGTGAAAGATATCTTGTGTTTTTTTGCTGAAAGGAAAAAAGCATTGTGTGGGAAAGAATGAACTTGACATAAAAGTAGAACATGTTCAGGTGTATCAAGAGAGTTTGAAGTGCATAGAGTGAAATAAGGAGATTCAGCCACTTGAAGTGGAATATATAATGTCTTAGAGGAGAGTGTCCAAAAAGGCACTGTATGAAGGCAGTTGCTTGTGTTCTGAGAAGACTATTGAGGGCATTGAATGTGAGTAGGGGGTTAAGTTTCCCTCACAAATTTTTCAATTAGTTACTATTGGGGGGATATTGCGGAAATTTTGTTTATTTCTCTGTAGTTTTTCTGCTCTTCATCATATGAGTTTAAAATGAAGTCAGCCTAATTGTCATAAAATGAATTGATGATGCTCAAAATTACCACAGCTCAAATTTTGGGCTTTCAATAAATTTTCAAAAAAAATTCATTTTTGTCTCAGTGCTTATGGTTTTTATTGTACTAATTTTTTTAAATCTCAAGATTTTACTGTTGCAGGACTAGAGCTTGGCTTCTAGTTGGATGTTTTTTTATTACAGCAAAATCTGAGAAGCATGCAGGTTTCTTGTCTCTTATCCACCACCAAAAAGAAGAGTTTAAGTTACTTTTGTCAGGGAATTAGTGGGAAGAACACTGAAAGATTTTCCAGTAATCATTATAATAATGTATTCTTTCACTATATACATGGCTTTATAGTTGCTGTAGAACACATTAGAGTGACCTATAAGATTTTACTTATATGATGAATCACATCCAGGTAAATATTAGCTTAATAGAGAAAAGGGAGCAAGAGATACTTCTAAATTAACCGAGTAAATGAGCAAGAGATACTTCTAACTTAATAGAGCAAAAAAAGGAAGAGAAACTGTTAAATTGATAGAGGGAAAACACTATGTTACTGCAAGATAAAGAAAAATTACTAAAAGTGGGTGATGGTCAAATGATGGCCAATTACTGGCCAAATTCTGGTAAAATGCAGGTTGAATGCAGTGCAAAGAAAAACCCTAGTTGTAGACTTGCATGCAAGTCCCCCCCCCCTGATTTTTTCTGGTGATGGATGTTTTGAAAAAAGTGGCACAAGGATTTGTGACTTACGGAAGCAGGTTGTATTGACTCCAGTTACTTTTCTCATTTGAATGAATGACCACAGAGAAATTTAGTTACTGGAGTCTGATTGAGCAACAAATGAGGAATAAGTTAATAAAATATGCATACCAAAAAAGTTTACCAACATGGCTGGAGATGTTCTTACACTACACAAGAAAGTGGTGTCACAGGTTTTCCTGAAACAACCAATTGCAAGCCATAAAATGACCTTCAAAATCACAATGTGCTGCTACAGCTACTTGTGTCCTGTAAGCTGCACACCCCTTTTTTGTTTGCTTCTCATTTTACAAGCCCAAAATCTCATTTTCTGGTGTTGACTGCTTATTTTCTCAACATGCTACATTTCTATAATCTGAACATATTTTTACAGCTGGAATATCTGCAATGTCTAAGATTGTCCCTTGTTTTATCATTTATCTCCTTTCCCCTTTCATGACAGGAGGATGTGGTGGTGGTGCAAGAGATGGTGGGGAGACAGAGGTGGGGGTGGTGATGATGGTGGTGCAAAGAGTAGTGATGGTAATGGTGGTGGTGGTGGTGGAGGGAAAAAATCAGGAAACAAAGAAAATAAGAAAACAGAATCTGGCAAAGTCACATACATATTAGGGGGTATCAATGTTCAGGGATCCGCAATTAGGGATCAGGAATTTTTTTCCCAGGATCAGACATTATTAATTGTGGAAGATTCTTATCCATTAGCCCCAGGGCTAGTGGATAAGGAATCCACAATCATGCATTATCCTGCCTCTTATACCCCAATTTCCATTCCTAATTCCTGATCCCAAACTCATCACATCCATGAGGCATATCCAGAGAGTAGTCCAAGATGTGGTTATGGCAGAAAGTTGTGCAACATGTGGCTATGACAGAAAGTTGTCCAAGATGTGGTTATGAATAATTGAGTAGAAAAATGTCAGATAAGAGGTGAACATTGACACATAAAGTATCTAATAACCCAATTATTAGAAAAAATAATTTCGGAAGATAATTGGGGTATTAGGATTTTTATCCGCAATTAATTTAATTGCAGATCCCTGAAAATTGATACCCCCTATTAGGGGGTATCAATGTTATAAATTTGTAATTATTTAAAAGGTATTTCACAACACAAAAAGAAAGCCACAAACTTAACATTAATACTCAGTAAAAAGGTTTTTTGGGGACATAATATGGTATATTTTAAAAAATAATCATGGTTGATTTGGTGAAAAAAAGAGGTATTTTGAAATGGAAGATTTCTAACTTTGATACCCCCTATTTTTTTTCTGTTTTTTTTATTTGCATCCGGTGGTTGAGTTGGAGGAGGAGGTGGAAGAGGCAGTGACAGTGATGGTGGTGGTAAGGGAGATGATCATATTGGAGGTGGGGTGGCAGTTGTGGTGGAGGTGGTTAGAGGTGGTTAGAGGTGGTAGTCGAGGAGTTGGGGTGGGGGGTGAGGTGAGTCAGGGTGGGTCAGGGTGTCAATCGTGGTGGTGGTGGAGTTGGTTCACAAAGGTTGGGGTGGATGCAGTGGTGGTTTATCTAGCCTACTTGTCTATCGTACCTTTATGCCACTAGCTGAGTGAGATCGAAAGAAATAAAAGATAATAAAAACAAAAAAAAAGGAAGAAAGGGTTGTGCAGCAACATTGTCGCAGGCCACAAATAAATGTCTTCCACTATTTTGATTCTTCAAAGTTGCAAGGCCTCTGGTTGTCGCAGGACAGTGTGCGACGCAATTTTCAAGGTAGTTTTACAGCTTAGTCATAAAAGCTTGCGGAATTTTTGACGAAAAAATAAAAGTTGTTCTCAACAAAAAATGATTTGCCTATACAAAAGGGTTGGGGATAGGGAGGGGGTACTTCCTTTTGAATAGGCAAATCATTTTTTCGTGGCCGAAACTTTTATTTCTTCGTCGACAATTCCGAAAGATTTAGTGACTTGGCTGTAGAAAGTCGACATCGAAAATTGTTCTCAATTTTGTTGGAGATCCGACGTCGAATCTCATATAAAGCTCTAACGTTGATACGTAGAAGCTAATCCTGGAAAGCTTGCGGTTATGTTGCCTCTCATACCCAGCCAAAAGCATAGGCCAGCTGACCTAAATTCATGATTTTGGCAGGGGATGGGATGCAAAACAACCGCAAGCTTTTCAGGATGAGCTGTAATTTTGGCGGGAGATAGAATGGAAGATAACTGCAAGCTTTCCAGGATTAGCTGTAACCTCTAATTAGATCCTGCGCCAGAAAGACCGAGGTGCTTATAATTTTTTGTGTGCCCAGAACTCTAGCTCCAGGTTCTGAAAATCACTTAACCAATGAATCATGCAAGGCTGTTTTTTCCATTTTTCCTCAACTTAGCAATTCTGGATTGGTTTGTCTAGATTTCTTTTGTGCCCCTGCGCAACTTTATACCACCACTGCCAAGATTTTATTATATTGAGATAAGTTCTCAAGAACATGCAACGAGACCCTGTGCATCAAAAACTTAAAGTCTAATAGGTAAGCTTGGCTCTCGTGATTCCGATCATATACAGCTATTTGGGAAAAGCTTGCTGTGTTTTTGCCTTCCACTCCCCACCAAAAACATTAGTTTAAGCCGCCTTTGGCGGGGGATGAGGGGCAAAATAAGAGCAAGGTCTTCCCAAATAGCTGTATATTTCATTAAACAACCAGTTGTGTATTCAAAATCAAAGAGCCAGACTGTAAACTTCTCTTTAATTATATCGAATGTTGAGACGAGCAGGAACTTGAGAATGATCATATGCAAAAGACCCAGCAACGGCTCTTACACCTACCATAATTAAGAGCTATTCGTAAGATAATTCTTCAATTTGAACCATTTTTCACGATTATACTTAAACAGGAACATATGTAATAATGTAATGCACAGGCTCCTAGAATGTGCTGTGAGATGAAAAGGGCAGGGGTGATTGAGGACGCTTTTAAGATGATTTCAGCATTCTAAAGTAAAAAAATGAGAAAACGAGATTTGAAACGCAATGTCTCTATCCAGAAATTCCTAACTGCAATACGTTCAATGTGTGGGGTGGCTCACGTAAACATTTTGTTTAGGGGGTGCGTGGTTATTCATTCTAATTCACGTTGAAGTTGTCAAGGTAAAACTGTAGACACGACATCAGACTACACTACGTACCAAGAAAGATATCCCCGATGGTGATATCCATGCGCGAGTTGGGGATATTTTAGGGAGGGGCATAAGGTCAGAAAAATAAATGTCACAAAAGTAAGTGCAATAAAAGTAAGTGTAAGAAAAATTGTTTTCAACCATTAGATTTTTTTCTCAAAAAAAAATTATAAAAAAATAAGAAAAAATTAAATAAAAAAATCATTTTTTGAGCAAAAATAAAAATAAAAAAACAAAATTTCCTCTGGTTGCAAGTTATTTTTCTTACACTTATTTTTATCGCACATATATTTTTGCACATATTTTTCTTTCACTTATTTTTGTCGCACATATTTTTCTGTCTTTATGTCACTCTCTACAATATCCCCAACTCGCGCATGAATATACCCATCAGGTATATCTTACTTGGTGCGTAGTGCTTAGTCCCGGAATAACCACTTAATTACCTAAATATTTGTGCTTACCTGTAGGCACGGCATCAGACTTAGTCCCGGAATAACTGGAGAAAATGCCCATCAGGTTTATATACATGTTACCTAAGCACATAACATTAGGAACCTAACAAAAACAGTTATGAAATAAATTAATAGGTAGATATACTGTTGGTTTAAGCTCCGTGAGAGCCGCGACGGGTGTCATTTTGTATCTAGTCTGTGGGCTTGAGATTCTACCTCTTCATGAAAAGTAGAATCGCAGGGAAAAAACTATTCTTGGTCTGCAGGTGCGATAAATCAGTGATAATAATAACTATTTCCAGCGCGGGGAGAAACCTTACCATTTGTAGCTGAAGTTATGAGTCTGCAGGGACTGCAATGATAGCGGTGTTCCTTCTTCTTTTGGCCAGCGACAGAAGATAGATATTGAGCCTTTTAGTCCTTCAATATTTGACTTTTAAAATTCTGAACGATCCAAGATGGCTCTTGATTCGGCCGAACAGCGGCTGATCCGATTTATTCAACTTCTTCCGCGCGATGCCAACCCTTATCTTCAGGTTGCTCAATACTTAGATACGGCAGTCGGTGTGCGTTTTTTATTTTGTGTTGTTTTGATTTGGGTATCTCAAGTGAGGGTAGTATCTTTTTTGAGCAGCCTGCTGAAGAGCCCCAGCCCGTTCGGATTGTGATGCGCATTATCCTGGCCGGTTATGTAGTGTAAATAACCTTTTATCTAGGATTAAGTTAATCATCATATTGCGCCGCGCATTCATCTAGCGCTTGTAACTTGATATGTAAACAGTTTACTCCTGCAAACGACCTGGCTTCTCTGCGTAAGAATTTCATCAAGATCATTTCGCGGATGTCATGTTACACGATGTAAGCTCCGGATCCCAATCTCAATAAATTTGGTACTAATTTGGATGAAATACATTCGGTTTGTGTATGGCAGTAGGAATAATTCGTATTGATGCACCTGATTTTACTGCGGTCGCCTACTTTTTATTCTCTATTTGTAACAAATATTTTTCAGTCTTTGTTTCTCCTTAAATGGGAGTTAACAATTTTGTTTTTAAAGTATCAATTATAGATTTGTCCGTTCAAGAGGCCATAATAGCCGAACGGATTGATATGAATGTCAAAATTCCATTATACGGGATTAAGGTTAGTCTGCAGTAGCGAAGCTTTTTTTCGTAGAATGATATATAACTTATTAGCTTTTGATGAAAAAATTAATTGCAGTTTCTGTTACCTACCTTTTGCTCTTGGTAAGTGAAATCACCTTCATATTTTTTTCGTGGAGTCTTCTACTGCTCCCTTTTCAGCCGTGCTTTTACTTAGGACACTAAACACAATCCTTATTTTTTTAAATAAAATAAACAAAAATAGGGCTTTTATGTGGATATGTGCATGGTTTTGCTTTGTCAGATAGTCTAAAGTCTTTAAAATAACACGTAAAACAACATCGATAGGTGCATGTCAGTGCGCAACTCAAATATGGGATGCTCACTGGAATGAAGCCGATAAAAATACGAAGATTGGTATGCCTGCAATGACGCGCTGGCTTATGAACGCTTGTTTTTTCGTTGTACCCATTACTTTGTTCAGTGAGCCAAATTTTGATTTTTTTTTTTTCATTAAATTTTGCACTAATAAGCAGTCCTGGTCTTTAGCTTCAATCAGTTCATTGTTCTTTATGGCTAATACTGATTACATACATACTCGAGACATCAAGAACAGAATAACAAGTCAACTACGAGATTTGGCCCCATCTTATGATCCGAAAACTTTTGATCAAATCGAGTTTCTTACAAGCCTCATCCCTGCTAGAGAAATGCCGCATCACCTGGTACTCTCTAGCTGGTTGAATGTTTACCAGTGAGATGTATATGTTGAAGTAACTTCTTTTAATTGCTATAGCATCGATTAGCTTTCCATTGCCGATCTGCGATCGCCACATACCTAGTGGTACTTTGCGCTTTGAGTTTAGTACGCTTCAAATTTTTCAAAAAGGATGGTCTCGCCTTTGATTGAATTCAGTTAATCTTCCGCCAGCTATACGTGCCTTTACTAACTTTTGCTCTGCGAGGACTATTTGCCAAAACCAAAGATCTTGAGCAAATTAGCATTAGAAGGACTTCTGATGCGTGTACTATTTCTCCTAAGAGGAAATGCAGAACTCAGCATCGCTCTCTTGTATCTCATGCTATGGCAACATATGGCACTACTTTATTTGTTATTCCTATCCTAATATGGCAGGTGATTATCTCCTTTTTCAATAGAATATATATATATATATATGATTTATTCAGTTTTTTTTTCGACTAGCTGACGTGGAACGAGGATAATTTCTTGAATAACAAAGTATGGTGGAACGTATCACAAGTGGTAAATATCCTGATTTTTTTGAAACCTCTTTTAATTGAAAACCCAACAAATTTCTTCCTCATAGGGATTACACGGATATCTTGTTATTTGCGTCAATATGTAATTTTTTCTCTTTTCTTTTTTTCTCTCGTTTAATTTTTTCTTTTCTTTTCACTTCTTTTCTTTTCTTTTCTTTTCTTTTCTTTTCTTTTCTTTTCTTTTCTTTTTTTTTTTTTTTTGAAAAAAAGTCCAATGATTTAATGCTAAAAATAACTTGTTTAGTATCGTTGGAATTTTCAATTTTGAAGTGCTCTACCCTAGTCAAATATTTGTGTGGTCTTCAAGCGGTTCGAAGGAATCTAAACCGAATTCCAATCACTCAAATCATCCTTCAATTTATTTGGATAAATTTCAGTCTTCCACAGACTGCGAAGGGATGGCATCCCCTCGTTCCGAAGCTCCATTATCGGAAACCGGTACTTGCACACCCAAGAAATTCACGAATTTAGAAAACAAGATACAGTCTGGGTTAAAAAAGGAATCCTAGTATTAATAAAGAGATAAAAACAAACAAGAAAATCTGATTAGAAAGATTCAGGTGAAACAGGTAGCAATGTGAAGAAGAAGAAGAAAAAAAGTGTGTAAGTTGTCCATAGCTTAGAAGAAGACACTATGGGGAAAGGTTGTCGATTTTAAGTTTAGCTGTTGTGATTGGTGGTAAATGATTGAATGGCATAGCTATATGATAGGACTTGAAGCTTAAGCCTTTTCCTCTTCTCATTGCTCTTGTTGTTCAAGTTATGTTATCCTCTTCTCATTGCTCTTGTTGTTCAAGTTGTGTTATAATTTGTTCAAGATAAACATCCGTAAGAAGTAACTAAGTCAATACACTCATTACTCTCGTTGTTTAGAGCATCTCCCCTCGTTGTAGTGACTTTTCATTGGTTATATGCATGTTACTTGCATCATTGTCTACCGATATTCAATATTCATTCATACTATGCAGTAAATTTGCCTACTTGCAACATCTACACAATAGTGGGTATCAGTTAGAACTTTTTCCGAAATTCCATGTCGGATTTTTCAAGAAATTTTTGACCATAAATCCAATATGTAATTTTGAAGAACTGTGGTTGTTTGCATCACATGTATCAAAGTTGATCTGAAGGTCACACAATTCCAATTGTTGTATGTACAGTGGTCTCTAACAAGTCTGCGACTGGTATTTTTTTTACAGTACTCTCTCAATAAATATCAAAAAAAAAAAAAAGTATTCTGGTGTAAAAGAATGTTTCAAGTGGATATAACATACTATAAATACAAAAAAATAATAGTAAGATAAAAAAAAGACTTGAAGCCAAAAAAGCAAATTTTTCAGCTGCCAGAAATAATTTTTTTACCCAGATGAAATACTTACCATTAGATAGCTGAGACATTATAGAATGTCTCCCTGAAAGGAATTTAAAACAAATTGAAAAAATAAATGAAAAACAGTTCCCCTCCCCCATGCCCACTAATATTTACCAATGAGTTGATCCTCATGATTATCAATAACCATTCGGATTCTTGCAGGCATTGAATCAATGAGTTTTTCCAATTCAGAAGTCGGGTAGTCTTCCCAAGATAGGAGCAATGCTTCTTGCATCTCTTTGATATTTTTTTTGCATTTTACACTTGAGGGATTTCCAAACATTTTTAATAGAGTTAAGGCCAGGAGATTGAGGTGGCCAATCAAGTTTCTTGATATTATTTTCTAATCAAAATAAATTTGTAATGTGAGCTTTATTGACAAGTGCATTGTCCTCCATTATTGTTAATGTGTGGTTGGTGTCTTATTTTCAAGGTAAGGTGTAAGACACTTTTTGTAGACATTTTCAATGAAGTTGGCTGCTTTTTGCTATTTAGGAGGAAGAAAAACTAGTGGTAGTTTTGTAGTGTTGAAAAATGCTCCACAGATCATTGAAGAAGTTCGCCCACTCTTGAATGTGGGTTGAAGGCAATTATCTACATACTTTTCATATTTGGTGCGCCAAACTAATGTGGCTGATGTCTTCTTTCCTATTTTGAAAGAAGATTCATCAGACCAAATTATCTTCTTCCAGTCCTTAGAAGTCCACAAAGCACGATGCTGAGAAAATTGAAGTCATTCTGCCATATGGATTTCATTAAGATACAGTTTTTTTGCTGCAACACATTTGTGATACCCAACATTAGGGTGTGTCAGTTCTGGAAAATCAGCACTTAAATTTCGCAAAAAAGTCACTTATTTTAAAAATGGGTCTCATTCATGACCTCAAATCAAACTTTTTTCCCAATTTTTTTTTACAACCACATGTTGGCCACATCATCCCTTCCTTGCTCACCCCATCCCTGTCACATGTGACACCCAGACCTCCATCCTCTCATCAATCTTCAGCACACCCCTCACTGAGATTTGAAACATTTGATTGCAAAATTTTTAACAGGCATGTTTTTATCCATGGTTTTTTATATTTTCAACCTCTTAATCTCTTTTCTTGTAACATACCAGTTTCATAATGCCTCCCAGAAAATCCAACACTCAAAAGGCAACTCAAAAAAAAATTCTTCATTGCAAAGGTCTTCCCTAATCCAACCCCCTCACCTGAGAAATCAAAGTTTGGCAGCTAAAAAAAGAATGATTAACTAATCATTATCAACTTACTCAAAATTAAATCAAATTAGGGTGCATTTTTTGTATGTGAGAAGTCCACCCAAATTAGACGTTGTGGTGCACATCTTGCAGTAATGCAGCAAGTGGAAAAAGGGAGTTACTATGAAGGATGGTTACAAAAGCGCAACAGAGGGGTCTTCAAAAGCACAGAAAAAGTAGACTCTAAACACACAGTTTTTTAGTGCAGTATGGATATACAAGCCACAGCAAGTGAAAGTTGCAGGAAAGTGCATACTGGAATATAGGACAAGAGCATGGTATGTACTTGAGGAAATCATGGCTAGTACTAGAAATATAGTATAGATTTAGGAAGAAGCATCAAGTGATGGTATAGGTTTCACACTTAGATAAGTGTGTTAACACTTAGATATAAGTCTACAGATACCCATTGCTGATACAAACCTGTAAGGAGGATCAAACACAGCACTAGAAATTTTACACTTAATAAACAAGCCAAATATGCAGCACTTGATGATAAGAAAATAAAGGTAATACTCTAGATAAGGAAGGGTAGTTACTCAGCACTGAAGGTTTCACAATTATTGGATACTCACAAGGCAAGCGCATGCTCCCATAATAAGTACCAAAGGTGGTAAAGTACTTATTATGAAGCCGAGGATCTCAGGAAGCATAGGGTATGTGTAGTGTAAGCTGCTAATAGTTGATTTTGAAAAAAATGTTTTAGATGCTATTAGAATATACTTATTCTAGTGCTTTACTTAGATTACTGAGATAATAAGTTTACCATTTGACACAAATATATTAGCACTAAACTTATGTAATAAAACCAGTAAGGGGAAAGAGCATAGGGGAACGGCGCTAAACATACAGTGTATATAAAAGAGAACTCACTCTTTAATAAAAGGAGATATAGGAATATATAGAGAAGAAGTAGTAAATTTTGTAGAGATTTCTTAAAAGATGATATAAAGTATTAGATTAGAGATGAAGAAAAACATAGATATATATATTTGCATATTTTGTGCATAATGGGTGAACATAGCCAGAAGTAGCATTGTAGAATTATATTATTGCTACAGTAAGGATAGTATTAGCAAGAGCACTTCAAAGAGAAAGTGACTGAAAATACTAACACTTACTGAGAATAGATCTAGCCAGAAGTAGTATTACTTATATTTAAAATATATGACTTTCTTCCTCTAATTCTCTTGTAGAAAACTCTTTTCAACGCTTATTCTCTTCCACCACACTTTAATTCTTTGTTTATCATAGTCTTTGTAAATTAGAGTGGCAGGTGCTTGTTTTTAAAAAAAAAATTTAGAAAGGAGAACCAACACATCTTGTATTGTTTCTATAGCTTAGTATTATAGAACTTTCCTAGATAGAATTGGTGTCTCAACAGTGGCAGCCAGATTGTAAGTGTTAAAGGGTCCTTACTGTCTAGAAGATTTTAAACAGAGGTCCAATCGGTGGAGATAGGTGGATTTTGAGGTTTTCAAAGTCAAAGGTACATATGTTTCTTTTATTTTGTTTACTCAATTTTAAAGAGGTAGAATTATTATAATTATTATTATAACTTATAATTTAGAACTACTATGTTGTAATTACTGAAATAATAAATAATATTAATAAATATTTTCATTTAAGTGATCTAATTAAATAAGTAAGTAAGTAATTAATGACCCAAAACAACCATAAAAGGGAGGCCTTATATAGGCAAAAGAGAGAAAAAGCATGGAGAAAAAATATCATAAATACAGGAGTATGAAAGAAAAAGAATATACCAGAAATATATTTCAAATACTATGGTTGTTCTAGAAATAAGGTGTTAAAAATATGTATCTACTATATATGTCAGAAATAAATTAGTTTATTTAAAAAGTACGGTAAGTGTCAATTTTAAATAGGTAATTTGAATTTCTTGTATATGATTATTTTAATTTTTATATTAAATTTTATTTTAATATTTAATTTAATTTTAATATTAATATTTATTTCTCTCATCCTGTCATCGAGCACAGTGTTAGGAAATAAAATATAAGGGACAAAAAATATTATTTTTAATTATTTACTAATTTTACTTCTTTGTAATTAGTTAATTTATTACAAGTAAATTTAAAGTAAATAAAATAAAATTAATAAATAGAAAATAAAAAAGGTGTGGCTTCATCCCAGGAAATAATTAATTATTTTACTGGGTGAGTCTAGCAGCCTGGCTGACACTCACTCACTCTAAAAAAACAATTAAAAAATGCTATGATTTTTTGTTTTACATTTCTTTAGCAGAGTAGCAAGATTAGATATCTCTTTCCCAGGTATCCAAGAATCATATTCAGAAGATTTGGTCTTAAATATCAACAAGTATTTTGTACATCTTTCAGTAGTAACTATTCTATCATTTAGAATCTTGTCAATTTCTGCTGTCTTAGTGATCTCATTAGGGGTCTTTTTTGGTCTTCACCTCCTTTTGGGAAATAAATCACTATTGGATTTGTGAGGCTTCAAAAGAGATATTGGAAGAGCAGGATATTTTCTGTCATACAGAGCATATATAATAACTTCAACTGAATTATCACCAACCATTCTTCTGACAACAAAAGGACCTAAAAAGGGGTCTTTTAATTTGTTATTACCTTGTAAATTGAAGTGGACTGTAGAAGTCAATACTTCATCACCCTTTTCAAAAGTGCATTCTTTAAGGGATTTATTCCATCTCTTCTTTGCATATTCAAAGGATTTTTCCATATGTTTTTGAGCATGACTTCTGCAAAGTTTTTGCGTTTGAAGAAAAGATTTTACACCAGGATATAAATCCAATTTTGGTATCTTGTTATTGAGAATCTGTGCTGGAGTCTTTGGAACATATCCCAGCAAGAGCTCAAAAATCTTTTTCTGAGTAACAGAATGAACAGTGCTATTATATGCAAATTCAAACCCAGGAAGTAGGGTAACCCAATCATGAGTAAATCTGTAATTATCTTTGTACTCAAGGCAAAAGGCAGACTACCTTCTTATCAGGTCCTCTGAGGTCTGAATAATCCTTTCAGCTAATTCATCTGTTTGGGGGTGATGGGCAGTAGAAAGCTTTAGATCACAACCTCAAACATCCATCAGAGACATCCGAAATTCAAAAGTAAATTTAGGATCCCTTTCAGAGATTATGGCCTTAGGAAAACCAGCATTATTAAACATATGAGACCACCACAAGAAGGCTAATTATTTGGTGGAAACATCCTTGCGGGTGGGATAGATTTACACATTTTTGTGAATCTGTCCAAAATAACCAAACAAGAGTTATAACTGTCTTTTGCCACAATGGGTAATCCTGTTGCAAAGTCCATGTTTATTATCTGCCATGGTGCATCAGGAGGTTCAATATGTTGCATTAATCCAGCTCTTTTTCAAGTCAATCTTTATGATTTTTTGGCAAGAATCACTGGATTAAACATATAGTTTGGTGTCTTCAGACATATTAACCCACCAAGAAGTGTTTTTAATTCTGATCATTGTTTTTTCAAGATCAAAATGTCCAGCTAATATGTCATAATGAAAAATTCTCAAGATGATCTCTTTCATAGAAGGAGGAATAAAAATAAAATTACTCAACTTTCTTCTATAATATATATATCCTTCATCAAAAGAAAATTTACCAGTTTCTAAAGCCTTCTGGTACTTTGGTTGAAGGGCCATAACTAATTCTTGTATTGAAGAATTATTTGGATCATTGAATATGGTACAAAACTTTTTTAAGTCAGTTTCCTTATCATATGAGTCCAGAATAAGCTGTAATAGCTCTTCCTCTATATAACCCACATATATCTCATGAATATGAATAATTTCATCTTCAGGATCATATGCAGGATTTGAGTCATCATTTAGAAAAGGTAACCTTGATAAAATATCCACATTTGAGTGAAAAATACCAGCCTTATGAATTATTGTCATTCTCCCTCTGTATTCTTGAACAGCCAGCTGCCATCTGAACATATGTATGTTAGGTGTTTTCAAGTTTAATAGTGATTTAACTGCACTGCATTCAGTGACACTTTAAATTTCTAGTCATCCAGGTAATAATGTAGCTTCTATGGAGCCCACACTACTGATTAACAGTCTAGTTGAGTGGCACCATATTTCAATTCACTATTTCTCAAGGTTCTTGAAATATAAGAAATTACTACTTCTGATACTTTATCATTCATCACTTGTTTCTGATGGAGGGCAGCACCAAGACCAATAAAACAGGCATCAGTGTATAAAACAAATGGTTGATTAAAGTCAGCTAAAGCAAGAATCGGTGCTGACATTAAACAATGATTCATAGTGTCAAAAGCTCTTTTTCTTTCACTATTCCAGACAAAAGCAACATCTTTCCTAGTCAGTTGGATAAGGGGTAATGCTATAACTTGGTAATTTTTAATATACTGTCTATAGTATCCACAAATTCCCAAAAAACTCTGGAGCTCTCTAACTGTGGTAGGAGCCATCACCTGTTGTATGGCTGCCACTTTGTTTTGGTCAACACATATCTGTAAACCTGAGACAACATGACGAAGCACTTTTAAGGAATGAAAACCAAATTTACATTTCTTAAAATCAAGTTCCATATTTATCTCATCCATCTTATGAAACACTTTACATAGGTGGTTAAGATGGTCCTCAAATGTTTTTGAGAATATGATGATATCATAAATATAAACCATCAGCCATCCTTCAATTATTTCTTGATGGAATGTGTTATCCATAAATTTTTGAAAAACTGAAGGGGCATTTTTAGGGCCAAATGGCACCCTCATATACTTATAAATGCCTATATGTGTAGAAATCATCAGAAAATTCTGGGAATTCTTCTCAACAGGTACCTGATGATATCCCTTGTTACCATCCAAACAGCTGATATATTTAGCAGCTTGTACGGGAGCATGTATAGAGCTAATTCTGGGTAAAGGATAGATATCATCAACAGTATAAGTGTTCAATGCTCTAAAATCACCACATAACCTGTCTTTATTTTTATCATAAGAAATTAGGACAGATGAGATAACACAATGTTTACCTGTTTCAACTACCTTTTCAATAATATTCATTTGAAAAAGGGTAGATATATTCACCACACAATATTGGGGGGGACTTGCTAGCAAGTCCTTAGCTTGAATATAGATGGAACACGGATGGAACTCAGACTGAACCTATAATGAACTGATACTGAACTTTACTTTGAACTCATATTGAGCTCTTTACCAAGGATGAATGATACTGTGCTGAAATAATATTGAGAGTTTAATAAAAAATTAATAGAAATACAAATTTGGGGAGCTTAAAAATCTGATAAATCCATAGTATTTTTTAATAAAACACAATTTAATTCTAATTTTGAATCTCACTTTATCAGTAAAAAGACTGAAAATCATAGTACTTATAAAAATTTATTACTTCTAAGCTTTCTAATGAGTTAATTAAATTTTTGAGAAAAAATATAAAATTATATATGTGGCTCTATTTGTTGAAAACTCTTTTTAACCCAGAATTTGAAGATTTGGTTTTTAATTTTAATCCATATGTCCTGATTCTTTATTTCATGTATTTTTATATTTTTTTGTGCATTCAATATAATTATTTTGAATTCAGTTGAGTTATAAAAAAATATTGAACCATCAAATATCTTATATTTTTACTTCTAGAATACCATTAAACCACATATAACTAAACAAAAAAAAATATCAATGTGTTTTCTCAATCTCTGACTAAATGAAGTACTCTAATAAGTTACTTATACTCAACACTAATGTTTGAGAAATAATTTGATTATAATTCTGTAAAAAATTATATCTCCTATAATAGTAGATTTTAATCCCACTTTTGAAATTTTCAAATGCAATTCAATTATTATAATCAAAAGGAAATTCAGTTTTGAACTTTTATTTGTTCTGTTTATTCTTCAAATATTAAGTTGGTTTGCAATCAGCATTTAGTTAACATAATAAATATATGAGATTTCAGAATTTTTCATGATTTAGTTCATTAAAATTGTATGAAAATATTGTCAGTTTGTGAGTGATTTCATGAGTTAAAATAATTAATCACTACTCAATGAATTTTCCATATGAAAAACTGAAATTCAAACTAGGAGTATAATTTTAAAGATAAAATACAACAAAAAAGAATAAAATTCTTTAAATTTAATATTAATGCTTAAGCGTGCTTCAATGCTATATGGTGGGATAATTGCTATGTCCACCTAGGAATAAGCACCATAAATTTTCAAAAGTGGTCTCATGTCAAAAAATGTAGTTCAGGTCAAATTTCATAGTAATTTGTTATGCAAGAACTGAACTTAATAGGTAGAAGTGGTAATTTTTCATCATTATATTAGTTTCTCATTGAATAACTACCATATTATAACTATTATTTACAAAAGACACAATAGGTATTTTGAGTTATACTCATATAAAAAAGCTAGTTTTAAAGTGATTATATTTTAATTAAAATAAATAATGATTCATATTTTAAATGAATAGACAGAATATTTCAATTCTATGTTGTTGATGAACAAATTAAGTAAAAAGTTTCAGGTTTCTTTTTTAGTCTTTGGAAAAAAGTTTTTGACAGGATTAATTCACAACTGAACATTTACACATACTTCTTAAATAGAATATATGATTTAACAATTTATCAATCATTTATTAGAAAAATGATATTCACACTGATAGGTAAAAATTATATTATTCTGCTATTAAATTTCTAATTATTTAAAGTAAAATCCCTTTGAAATTATGTGCAAGCAGAAATCTTATAAATCTTCTTGTAATTTGCCTTATAAATAAAAAATACTAGAATGAATATATTTAAAAAAATGAATTTGGATAGAGGATATTTCAACTAATAAGTTCACATTTAAAACAGAAACTTAAGGTTAAACTTTGAGTTTTTACAACAATATATATTTATTTGAAATATATTTATTTAAATTTTTAAAAAGATACCATTTTTACCCTATAATATTTCCATTTAATTTACACATGAAAGTCAAGAAAAAAATGTGAGGCTTTGAAGGATCTATATAATTTGTACTTAAAATGAACAAATAGTTTTTTTGAGTTAGTATGAATCAAAAAGAAGATCTGATATCTTTTTTATATTTTTTAGTTGTATTAAAATAATTTTTAGTTATCTTCTTAATCTTTAATGAAGAAAAAAAATTATTTCATAATATTTGAAAATCAACATCCAAATATTTTTAATAAAAAATTTCTCCAAAATGATTAATCTTTGTATTAGTTTCCAGAAATTTAAAGTATTTAATATAATTAATTTTGAGATAAGAATATACTTATGTTTACATTTAAATATATTTGATAAACATTTTATAAAAATTATAAATTTTCGCACAGTTTTACTTAGCTTCAACCACAGTCCAAAACAGGATCTCATTGTGAGTTCAATCTAAGTCTCACCAAAATTAAGATATTGTCAGCCAGGCTATTCCAGGAGTCCACTAAATGATATATAAATTATAAAACCTTAAAGAGTGGGTAAGAATTGTATTTAATGAATATAACTTAATATTTTATTGCATAATGAAATTATATAAGTATTTTATTATATACAAGTGTTACATTAAATTTATTGGTTATATATATTTTTATATACAGTTAAATTGAGCATAATATAATATATTCTACAAATAATGGCGCATTTTTATGTATTTAATAATTATAAATTTATATTTAATTAATTGAAAAAAATATATTATAATTATAAGTGTAAAATTGATTCATAATATATTTAAATTAATTACTTAAATTTATATATTAAATAATACCTCTCATATGATACTAAACAATAATTAATGACGCTTCTTTTGACCCTTAATTGTGTTAGAAAAAACAAATAAATTAATTTGGACTAAATTGAGATTAATTGCATGTTTTGTTGCGTCAAATTATTTTTTGTTTCACTTAAAATGTCCTTTAATCAGACTGTACCATCTGTTTGGAATTATTTTTCTCATAGTTCCTATGTTCCAATCTTGTTTAGTTATTCACTATTTTCACTTACTGATTTGGGAATTAATGACGGGAAAATTGGATTCTTAATTGGGGTTTTAATTAATTGTTTCATGTTTTTCTCTATATTGTTATGTTTCATTTACTCTTTTGATATATTTGTTTTATTCCATTCTAATCATTGTATTTACAAAGATAGTAGCGCTTCAGAGGACCCATTGCCTATAAAAGGGCCTTGGATAATCCCCTGTAGCCTCATCACTTATTACACACTCAACAAATTAAATAACCAATTTATTACGTTTATATTTTTTTTATTAGTAATACAAATCTAATTTAAATTCTATACAACAAATCAAATGTTGCTTTAAGTCTGATAGTAATTAAAATTGTTTGCCGCGCAGAACCCTTACGTTTAATAATATTATTTTTAATAAAATCTAAGTTTTTGTCACCTCTCAAAATCGCTCACCGTTGTTTCCCTCTCAAATAAATTAAATATATATTTTTGGTTTATTTCTTTTTTTTCCCTTGTCCTCCTCCTTCTCTCCTCCTTTTTCTCCTATTTTTCTTACCTCTTCTAGACGACTGACCGACAACTAGGGCCTTTCCAAACGACGACGACGATCGAGCCTGGCGACGAACAACAAAATGCACGGACCACCTAGCAAAAACAAAACTTTTGCCGCGACTGTGTTTCGAACTTGGGTTCGACATCTTAGGTTTATATTATATTAATTTTTATATTATTTTGAAGTGATTTTTTGATCACTATAGTAAGTTCACCTTTGCACCTCTCACTCATATTACTATATTTTTATTGCAATAACAGTGATTGTGGCTTAATTGCTGATTCACTGAGTGTAAGTGTTCAATTTTTAAATTTTTTTTTTCCTAGTTGACCATTATAGAGTGTTAAATCCTCTTAGTCCTAGAAGAATTGACATATTTTAATACAAAATTGAATTATTAATTTAATTTTTTTTTTATTAATTATTGTTAATTTTGGTTGACTTAAAAGTACATTGTGCTTAGTCCCAAATATATTGCCATATTTAATATTGGTAATTAATTGGTTGAATTAACTTGATTGTTATTCCCAATTTAACCTTGCAATCCATTTTTTTTAATTATTACTTTATATTGAAAATTATTTTTTCTATAATTTAATTAATAAAATTTTTTTTTTATTATTTGGAGCAATTATTGACTAACTTTTTTATTTTTTTTATAAAATAAAAAGTAAATTATAAATCTTTCCACTAGTATGTCCAACAATTTGGCAGAAAAAATGGATAACATGCAAGTGGATGAAATAGAAATTGACTATGATGCTGACACTGTAAGTTCTTCTAAAGTTGGTCATAAAAAATCTTATACTAACACAAAGAATTCACATACTGCAGGATGTGGAAATGACAGGAAATGCAAACAAACCAAACCCCCTTCCCCCAGTACCACAGAAGGAAGTAAAGCCTCTAGTGCCTCAAGAAGGTCTTCCAAAAGGCTTCAAAATAAAAAAGCTTCCTCTGCCACAACAAATCAGCAACCTATCCAGTCATATAAAAGAGTTGAAGACAGAAAATATGACGTACAAAGCAAAGGTAGACACATTGTGGGATCAGTTCCAAGAACTCAGGAACCAGATTCAGGCCCAGGCCCCTCCTCAGTTGCCTCCCAATCAGCCTCAGTTTCAGGCTCAACCTTCACAGCCACCCAGCTCAACCATCCAAAATCCAAATACTATGGAAGTAGAGCAATGGAAATGGGATTATCTAATGAGTCACTACCAACAGAATGTGCAACACCCTCCTCATCATCAGCCTGGCCCATCCAGAACACCCAATTTCCATCCACCTCCTCATCCCTACCAACAAGGCAGGAGAAAGAAGTCCCAAGCACAATCCCAAACCCAGTCCCAGGGGAAGTTTCCTCCTCTACCATGGTAAGTAATTTGGTTGATAGTCACTTGGGTATGTTTTCTAATAAATCTTCTTCTGCAGGTAATATTATTGAACATGGTGAAAGAACAGTTAAACCTGTTAAAAGACAGCTTCCTGTAACTAGTAGCCCTATTGATGTAATTAGCAAATTGTCATTTGATGAACCTTTACATTTAACTTCTACATCTTTAATTAATCCTTCTCTTGCAATTAAAAATGATTCTGTTCCCCCTGAAATCTATACCTTAATTGAAAAAACTTCTGAGGAAATATTGAAAGATACCCTTGATTTTAATATTGTAAAAGACAAACATGTGAGAGATGTGTTAATCCATGAAAATGATAGATTAAATAATTTACACTTGCAATGTAAAGTGAGTTCTTCTGTACAAGATACAGCTTATTTAAAAATCAAAGAAACCTTGAATATTGTTCTTAGTCAACAAAAACAAATAAGAAGTGACCATAGAGCTATCTCAGATAGAAATATCAGTCTACATAAGACCTTGAGTGAATTGAAACCCCTTATTGAGGAAAATTATTCATTCAAAAATGAAATAAAATCTCTGCAAAATGAGTTTAAGAAGCTAAAAAATGATTTCCATGCACTAAGTACCAAACACTCAGTTTCTGAGGACAGAAATGTTCTATCTCTTGCAAAAGTAAATGACCAGATGTCTGAAATTCCAAGGATAAGAAACTATGTGTCTGACCTACAGGAAAAGTTCTCAACCTTAAACACCAATAATGAATTAAATGAGATTTCTGTAAATAAGCTGCATAAAAATAAAGGGAAAAAACCTGAGCAAAGTTCATCCTTTCTTCCTCATATTTCAACCATTAAACAAACTGACAATGAGTCTGTAAAATCTTTTGCTACTAGCAAAAAATCTTGTGATGGTCATGCACCAGCTGTTTCTGTAAATAATGAAATTTCTGAACACCTGGCTAAACTTCAGGAATTATTAATAATGAATAATTCAAACCAAAAAGTGGACCATCCCAGTAGTCAGAAAAATTGGCCTAAGTTAGACCAATATCCTACCTTTGATGGTGATTCTTCCTCTGATTGGCAACACTTTATCCAGAGAATTGATAATTTAAAGAGATCTTATAAACTACCTGATGAGGAAATTGTTTCTAAGCTAATTTCTTTATTTTCCAATGTAGCCTTGATGTGGTATGAATCTGTCCTCTTAGATAACAATCATTATACATGGAATGATTGGAAATCCTTGATTGAGAATCAGTTTGGTGGTTCAAAATTCAGGTTAGCTCAGCAGAGACTGTATGAGAATACTAGATATGTATCCTCCTCTGTTGAAAATCCCATTGTTTTTCTGATGAAAATAACTAAAATCCTTAGAGCAATTGATCCAAAGTTGGATTATGATATTTGGAGAGATAAAATCTTGTATAAATTACCAAATTCTCTTAGGGATTTGATTTTTGCTAGAACTGAGCATGTAAGGGAAAATTCTTCTTTCATTAATATCTGTAATGAAGTACTACTCAACCATAGATATGAACCAAAGAATTACCTTAGTAAATCTTATAATGATCAGAATAAACCTTCTATAAAGCTCCCAGAAAAATCTGGTAAACCCTCTGCCCCAGTTGCACCTAAAAAATATGCAACAAATACTTGTTATAAATGTAACAAACCGTGGAAGAAGGGTCATGTTTGTGACAAGAAAATTCATCTTGTTGAACAAAATGAAGACACTGATGAAGTTGAACTTGATGTCAATAATTCTTCCAGTGACTGTGAAAGTAATATCTCCTATGACAATGAATCTGTTAAAGATGTTTTAATGTTGGAACATGATGTCCATTATTTAAATAATATATCTGAAGATTGTGTATTGAATTTATCTTCAGTAGAAAATGCTGAGATAATTAAAGATATTACTAACAATTCTATTCCTATATCCCCTTTAAAGGCACCTGTTATCATTAATGGTAAAAATGTTGATGTAGTTCTTGATTCTGGTGCTGGAGGAAGTGTAGTATCTGAAAAAGCTTTGGCTGTAGTGGATAAGGAATATTTGAGTAAATTATTGCCTATAACTTCTGAAAAATAGAGAGGGTATGGTTCTACCTTATTTCCTATTGGCAAATGAAAAACCTCTGTATTTTTCAAATATAATGGTGGTTTTGTCAGAGCTATTTGTGAGTTTGTTGTCATGAAAAATGATAATTTGAGCAATTGGTTTATTATGGGAAATGATATTTTAACCATGTTTGGTGTGAAACTGGATCCAGCAAATAATTGCTTTACCTTAGGAATGAATGGGAAAAGAAAATTCGAAATTTCTTCTCCTAGACCGTCTGGGCATTTGTTGAAATCTTGTAACTCACTGACCAAATGTAAAGGTAGAACAACAACTGAAATGGATGATTTATTACATGAAATAAATACCGCTTCTTTTGGTGATCAGTTGACTAGTGAACAAAAGGATTCTATTGTTGCCTCTATTACCTCTTTCCCTATGGCTTTTGCTCATGGTTCTCATGTCTTGGGAATTGTTCAGGAAGAGATGAAAATTACCTTATCCTGTAATTTGAGTGATATTCCTCCTTCCCTTAAGAAAAAACCATATCCTGCTTCTCCATCAAAAAGAAAAGATATTGAAGATAATATTGAAACATTATTGAAAATGAATATCATTGAGAAAGTGGATGTCACCCCCAAATATTGTGTCATCTCCCCAGTCTTGATTTCATATGAAAAAGATAAAGCTAGATTATGTGGAGATTACAGAGCTTTAAATACTTATACTGTTGATGATATTTATCCTTTACCCAGAATTAATTCAATACATGCTACCTTGCAAGGTGCAAAATTTATTAGTTGTCTGGATGGTAATAAAGGTTATCATCAAGTTCCAGTTGAGAAAAATTCTCAAAATTTTTTGCTAATTGCTACTCATATGGGAATATATAAGTATGTTAGAATGCCATTTGGCCCTAAAAATGCTCCTTCAGTTTTCCAGAAAGTTATGGATAACACTTTCCATCAAGAAATTATTGAAGGTTGGCTCATGGTTTATATTGATGATATTATTGTTTTTTCTAAAACTTTTGATGAACATATGATTCACTTGAATAGAGTTTTCCAAAAAATGGATGAAATCAATATGACCTTATCTTTAAAAAAGTGTAAATTTGGTTTTCAATCTTTGAAAGTCCTTGGCCATGTTGTGTCAGGCTTACAAATTTGTGTAGACCATAATAAAGTTGCTGCCATTCGAAATGTGAAAGAACCAACTTCTGTAAGAGAAATCCAAAGTTTTTTGGGTATGTGTGGCTATTATAGACAATATATTAAAAATTATCAGGTCATAGCCTTGCCTCTTACAAAACTAACCAGAAAAGATGTTGCTTTTCTCTGGAATAATGACTGTCAGAAAGCTTTTAATATATTGAAAAGTTGCTTAATGACAGCCCCTATATTGGCTCTTCCAGATTTTAACAAGCCATTTGTACTTTATACAGATGCTAGCTTTATTGGTCTGGGAGCTGCCCTTCACCAAAAGCAAATTATTAATGATAAATCCTCAGAGGTTGTAATTTGTTATATTTCAAGAACCTTAAGAAATAGTGAATTGAAATATGGTGACACTCAATTGGAGTGCTTAGCAGTTGTTTGGGCTCTTGAGAAACTTCATTACTACTTGGATGACCAAAAATTTGAGTTGGTAACTGACTGTAGTGCTGTGAAATCTCTCTTAAACCTCAAAACACCTAACAGACTTATGTTCAGGTGGCAACTTGCTGTTCAAGAATACAGAGGAAGGATGACTATTATCCATAGAGCTGGAAATGTTCATTCTAATGTTGATATGCTCTCCAGATTGCCTCTGCCAAATAATGACTCAAATCCTGCTTATGTACCTGAAGATGATACTGTTCATATACATGGTATATTTATAGTTGATATGGAAGAAGAGTTATTACAGTTAATACTGGATTCATATGATAAAGATTCTGACTTAAATAAATTAGTTACTATTTTGAATGATCATAAGAATGCTTCAATTCAGGCATTAATAAAAACTCTTCCTGCAAAGTACCAAAATGCTTTAAGTAAAGGAATGTTTTCTATTGAAGATGGTTATATATATTATAGAAAGAAGCTTACCAATGTAATTGTTATTCCTCCTTCAATGAAAGAAACTATCCTCAAACTTTGTCATGATGACATATTAGCTGGTCATTTTGATCTTGAAAAAACATTGATTAGAATCAAAAACACTGCATGGTGGGCTAATATGTCTGAAGACACAAAATTATATGTTGAATCTTGTGATTCCTGCCAAATATCTAAAAGGTTAACAGGTAAGAGAGCAGGGTAATTACAACATATTGAAGCACCTAGTGCTCCCTGGCAAATCATTAATATGGATTTTGTCACTGGTCTTCCTGTTGCAGGAAAAGACAGCTTTAACTCTTGTTGGGTAATAGTGGATAGATTCACAAAAATGTGCAAATTTATTCCAACCCACAAAGATGTATCCACCAAAGAATTAGCTTTCTTATGGTGGTCTTACATGTTTAATATTATTGGTTTTCCAAAAGCCATTATCTCTGATAGGGATCCAAAATTCACTTCTGAGTTTTGGACCTCTTTGATGGATATTTGTGGCTGTGAGTTGAAATTGTCTACAGCTCACCATCCTCAGACTGATGGTCTAGCTGAAAGAATGATTCAAACTCTGGAAGATATGATTAGAAGGTATTGTGCCTTTGATTTAGAATATAAAGACAATGACAGATTTACTCATGATTGGGTCACTCTTTTGCCTGGTCTTGAATTTGCATATAATAGCACTGTTCATTCTGTCACTGAGAAAAAGCCTTTTGAGCTTTGGCTAGGTTATGTCCCAAACACTCCTGCTCAGATTCTCAATAATAAATTACCTAAGTTGGAACTACACCCTGGTGTAAAATCTTTTATGCAAATGCAACAGCTATGCAGAAAACATGCTCAAAGTTGTATTGATAAAGCATTTGAATATGAAAAGAAAAGATGGGATAAATCCCATAAAGAATACACATTTAACAAGGGTGATGAAGTGTTGATCTCTACTGTCCATTTCAATTTACAGGGTAACCACAAATTAAAAGATCCTTTTGTAGGACCATTTGTTGTTAAAAGAATGGTTGGTGATAATGCAGTAGAAGTTGTATTGTATTCTTCATATGATAGGAAACATCCTGTCTTTCCCATTTCTTTGCTTAAACCTTATACTTCCAACAGTGACTTATTTCCAAAAAGAAGAGGAAGACCTAAGAAGAACCCTCAGGAAGTCACAGAAACAGCAGAAATTGATAAAATTCTCAATGATAGAATTATCACTTCTGAGAGAGGTACTGAATATTTATTGAGATATAAGAACAAATCATCTGAACATGATGCATGGATACCTGGCAAGGAAATTTCAAATCTGCCTGCTCTGTTGAAAAAATACAAAAAGAAAAAATCTTAGCATTTTTTTTATTGTTTTTTTTTAGAGTGAGGGAGTGTCAGCCAGGCTATTCCAGGAGTCCAGTAAATGATATATAAATTATAAAACCTTAAAGAGTTGGTAAGAATTGTATTTAATGAATATAACTTAATATTTTATTGCATAATGAAATTATATAAGTATTTTATTATATACAAGTGTTACATTAAATTTATTGGTTATATATATTTTTATATACAGTTAAATTGAGCATAATATAATATATTCTACAAATAATGGCGCATTTTTATGTATTTAATAATTATAAATTTATATTTAATTAATTGAAAAAAATATATTATAATTATAAGTGTAAAATTGATTTATAATATATTTAAATTAATTACTTAAATTTATATATTAAATAATACCTCTCATATGATACTAAACAATAATTAATGACGCTTCTTTTGACCCTTAATTGTGTTAGAAAAAACAAATAAATTAATTTGGACTAAATTGAGATTAATTGCATGTTTTGTTGCGTCAAATTATTTTTTGTTTCACTTAAAATGTCCTTTAATCAGACTGTACCATCTGTTTGGAATTATTTTTCTCATAGTTCCTATGTTCCAATCTTGTTTAGTTATTCACTATTTTCACTTACTGATTTGGGAATTAATGACGGGAAAATTGGATTCTTAATTGGGTTTTAATTAATTGTTTCATGTTTTTCTCTATATTGTTATGTTTCATTTACTCTTTTGATATATTTGTTTTATTCCATTCTAATCATTGTATTTACAAAGATAGTAGCGCTTCAGAGGACCCATTGCCTATAAAAGGGCCTTGGATAATCCCCTGTAGCCTCATCACTTATTACACACTCAACAAATTAAATAACCAATTTATTACGTTTATATTTTTTTTATTAGTAATACAAATCTAATTTAAATTCTATACAACAAATCAAATGTTGCTTTAAGTCTGATAGTAATTAAAATTGTTTGCCGCGCAGAACCCTTACATTTAATAATATTATTGTTAATAAAATCTAAGTTTTTGTCACCTCTCAAAGTTGCTCACCGTTGTTTCCCTCTCAAATAAATTAAATATATATTTTTGGTTTATTTCTTTATTTTCCCTTGTCCTCCTCCTTCTCTCCTCCTTTTCTTCTATTTTTCTTACCTCTTCTAGACGACTGACCGACAGATATATTATTTTTGGAAAATGTAGATAGTCATTGAAATAAAAAAACATTTGTAAAAAAGGACTCAAAAAGTTATTTCTTCTATTTAATATATTATAGAAAAGATATTGAGGAAGCTAAAATTCTCATTTTATCAAATTTTTATTTATCATGACTTATTATTATTTCATTTACAGTAATCATAAAACATAAAATAAAGCAAAAGGTTTACTATATATATCAATGTGTTTCATTTTAAATATTTATTTAAATTTTATTTTTGAGTTTATAAATATTATAAATCTCACTAAAATTGTTCTGAACTAAATTAAAAGCACTATTCATTCAACTAATAAAAGAAAAAAATAGCATTAGCTCAAAATTTAAATATAGGCTTTTCTACTTTTTCCAACTTGTCTCAAAAGTTTACCTATTTTATTGGTTTTCTATTGTATGTAAATTCTTAATAAACATTCTGTAAAAGACTTTGTAAAAAATTGAAATAGTATTTAATGGCTAGTTTTTAAACTCATGTAGATCTTCAGTCTCAATGTTTGGTACTTATTACAAACATTGAATAAAAAAATAGCTTGTATGTGTTGAGGGGTATGAATAATAATAAACCACTTTTACATGTTGTTTTTGATTGTGGAAAATGAGTGCTGAAATCAGACAGGGTGAACTCTGTTCTTTGGCCAAAAGATAGAGTCCAAATTCAGTTTTTTTCCACCTCGTTTCACATCCTTTTTACTTCTATACATTCCTTTCTCTGCCTTTGTATTACTTCCGACTTCATTCCCATATCTTTCTTTTGATAAAAATGCCAAGGAATTTACTGTAGTATCGAACATTCATGAGTAAGTTTCTGTACTCCTCACCACTCCCCTCCCCTCCTCTTTTACTTTTCACCCCACAACACTACTCTTGCTTCTCACCTCATCTATACTCACCCCTTTATAACTCCTCCCTACCCCACCCCGCCTCTTTCACCTCCCACCTTGACCATTCCTTTCCACCCTTTAGCCCACCAAGCCCTTTTTAAGATATCCTACACGTCTCGCTTCCAAATCCAACCTTCTTCTTCCCCATCCCAACCATTTAACCTCCAAATCATCATGATACTTTTGCTGCTAACCCAACCTCTTTGGCTTGTCGATTCACCCCTTTATTCCATATAGAGGAAGAGGGGTGAGAAGGAGATCAGTTAATGTTATTCATAAAGATATGAGATATATAAGGGTGAATAAGGGAACACAAAGGGTGATATGTGTAAAAAATTTATTTAGGTGAGGTGAGGTGGTAGGGAGAGGGGTGGAGAAGGGGGATACAAGGGGTGGTGAGGGGAGAGGACTGGGGAGAGTAGTACTAAATTTAAGAGAGTGAGAGAATGTGTGAGGGGAAACATATGTGAAGCACAAAAGAGGGGAGGGAAGTATTAGGAAGGATAAGTTTTAAAGAGAATAAATAATATACATATATAATAAATTGTAGAAATTTGAAAATGAAAGGGCACAAAACAAAAAAAAACTTATAAGTATTGTGCAAAACTTTATAGCCATATATTTTATTCTTGTTGAAATTTGACATGTATTTTTTTTCTATAATTAATTTAATGGTAAATTATTTTTTTGAAAAAATAGTGACAATAAAATATTTTTAAATCTAAATTTATGGTATAAATATTAATTTTTTGAATTGTACAATTAACTAAATTATTTTTACCATCAATTTTGAACTTTATGTAGCTTCTACTAATTTATTAAAGCTTGAGAAATACTCAAGAATATATACTTGTACAATGAGAGCAAATATATACTTCAGGAAATTTTTACTAATAAAATTTTGATGAAGAGTATCATTTTAATAATTTTTTTCTTGAATAAATTTTTATAGTATTGGGAGATTCCTTTATAAATTGTTTAGTAAAAAATCTTGTAAAATCATGCAAAGGGGAGTTAGTATAATTTATACAACAATTTTTATATTTTTTAAAAAAAAACATAAACATCATTTTTCACAATCTTATTGATGTGCCCACTTTTTTTTGGTAGTGGTGTTCACTTACTTCAATATTCCTACAAAAATTTTAGTAAGTCAAGCATCAAGATTTTTTTTGAATGCTTAACTGTGCTTCACTAAATGTTAGAGTTAATTTCAAGTTGTGTTCAAATTAAAATCAATATTTCCTCATGATTGTTTCGACACCACCTCAATGTGTGCTCAATTAGATAAGAATTCGGGTTCAAGATTGTGGACTTGCTAGCAAGTCCGCCTCCCATATTGCGTGGTGATTGTCTTAAATATCTTTTCTCTTTGTGGAAGAAGCAGGATAAGGCTTTTTCTTTAACCAATTTGGTATTTCAGTTAATGGGCAAGATAATGAAAGCTTCATTTCTTCTTTTACCAATCCTAATTCATGTGACCCTTGAGCAAAGGCCATAGGAAAAGATTTATCAATTTAATGATGGAATCTTTATCCTCACCAGAAAGTTGTTCTCAAAAAGAAGAATTGTCAATTTCAGACACAAGAGCAGGCATTTCTTTTTTATATCTTCCTTTATATTGAAATACAGAAAGATATGTGTTCAATCCTGGTATTAATAATTTCTTGGGGGAGGAAATTTTAAATTTTCTCCTCCCATTCATCCCCATTGTGAAACATTAATTTGAAGGATCTAATTTAATGCCATATTTGGTTGAAATTTCATTTCCCACAATGTACCAGCTACTCAAGTTATCATTTTTCATGACAACAAAATCACATATAGCTCTTACAAAACCATGGTTAAATTTGAAAAATACTGTGGCTTTGTATTTACCAATGGACAACAAAACAGAGCCATAACCTCTCCAATTCTCAGAAATGATAGGCATAAGTTTTGATTTATAATCTTGGTCCACTGAAGCAAGTGCTTTTTCAGATACTACACTTCCTCCAGCTGCAGAATCTAAGACAACCTCAATGTTGTTTCCATTAATTAAGACTGGTGCCTTGAGAGGGGAAATAATATTTGAGCTATCCTAAAGATTTTTTATGATTTCAGAATCTTCCACTTTAGATATATATAAATTATTATTCTCAATATCAATATTGTTTAAATAATGAATATCCTCTTCCAGAATTAAAACTTCTTGGTGAGACTCAGATGAATTATTTCTGGCACAATCACTTGAAGTATCATCAAGTGCTATTGTGTCATCAGCATTTTCCTCTGTCTGTTCAACAAGATTTATCTTCTTGTCACAAAAATGGCATTTCTGCCAAGGCTTGCTGCATTTGAAGGAAGTGTTTGTTTCATACCTTTTAGTTGAAACAGGGGCAGAAGGTTTATCATCCTTTTCCAGAGGTTTTTGTTGGTAATTGGAGGTTTTCTCCAATGAAGTTATAGAAATAAATTTTCCAGCATCATAATTGTTGTTTACAAGGATCTCATTACAGGTATTAATCAAAGAAGAAGGTTCCCTTGAGAACTCAGTCCTAGCAACTATTAAGTCTCTCAGAGACATAGGTAATTTATAGAGGATCCTGTCCTTCCATAACTAAAACTACATATCTTGGTCCCTTGCCCTCAAGATTTTCACAAGTTTCATCAGGAACTCAATAGGTTTTTCAGTAGAAGAGCTATATCTGGTTTCTTCATATTGCATTTGTTGAGCTAAAATAAACTTGGAACCACCAAATTGTGCTTTAATTAATTTTTTCCAATCTTCCCATGAGTAGTCATTTTTATCCAAGAAAACAGATTTATACCACATTAGGGCTATATTGGTAAATAAAGAAATTAATTTTTACACAATTTAATCATTAGTAGTTTGTAAGAATTTTTTAGATTATCAATCCTGAAAAATGAACTGTTGCCAATCAGAGGAAGAGTCACCATCAAATGTTGGATAATGGTCAAGTTTTGTCCAATTCTTTTGATTTGAAGTAGTCTCCTTATTACAAGCTTGTTTCTGAGTGAGAAGGAGCTGTAACTTCTCCAATTTTACAGTAATCTCATTGTTTAATCCTTCTGTGGATGATCCAGGTACATCATCAAATTTTGATGGAAAATCAGTGGTATCAACAGGCATTTCTGGCACTAATTTTACTTTGGATTAACTAGGAACAGGTACAATTATGGTATCCTGCACAACAGGGTCTTTCAAAGAAATTTCAGAAAACATTTGATCATGTAACAAAGAATTAAATTTCTCTTCAATAGTTGTTAACCTAGTTTTCACTCTTGGAATGTTAGATAAATTCTTATTGATGGTTGCACAAGATAACTGGTTCTTATTTTATAAAGATGAATAATGGTCACTCAATTTATTTAAGTTCAACTCATGTCTCTTTAGCTCCTGGAAACTGGTGGACACCTTATCATTTAATTTAGACAAATCATTCTTGATATTTTTCCATAAAGAAACTTTCTTTTCATGAGTTTCTTTTTAATGAAACAAAGCATCAGCAACTCTCTGTAACTCACTCCTTAATACTTGATAACCCTGTTCAGTTAAAAACTATTATATTTCTGAGTCAATTTCATTTTGTTCATTATATGATTTTTTTTTGCAATAATATCCCTCAAATATTCATCATTAAGTTTTGCTACATCTGGAGTATTTCTTAATAGGGAAACAGAATAACTTTCCAGATTCTCAAAAACTCAGGATCAAGTGTCTCATGAATAATAGCCATATCAGAATTTATCATTGAAGTAGCAATCAAAACCCTAGGATTAGGTACATTAGAATATTGAGCAGTTTGTCTACTACTCTCAGCCTCTACTGGTCTCACACTTTCATCTACTCTTCCAGAATTACCTGCAGGAAATGAATTAGTAACTAGAAATGGTACTTGAGATTCAATAGAGGGGCTTACTGTCAGCCTGTATATCTCCAGGACTGAGTAAAAAGTACTTATAAGTTATGTTAAACACATGAACTATACATGGGAATAATAAATAAGAGTACACAAATAGTATACATAAGTAAAATTATGATAATACACAAAAAATGCCATTATAACACCTTATATACACGCATATATCCACCTTTTATAGGTCTTATGTACTTAATATTAAGTTGGAATATGTTAGGGTAATCTTAAGAACCTTAAGTATAAGGCTGCATAATTTTTAAGTACACTTAAAGCTGTTATATTCATTGTTTTATGCAAAAAACAAGAAATGCGCTTTATTTCACTTAAAAGTTGACTATATGCGCTATAAAATTGAGAATATCAAAATTGCGCTTTGACAGATCAATTGGGCTCATTTAGAACTATTGATTTGGCTATTTAAATGCATAAAATTAACACTTTTCAAATTTGGTGTTTTTTATGCCAGAAATGGCTTCTGTGTACTGGCCACATACTGCCTGCTTTTTTCCCGTGTGAATAGCTTCATTTTTAGCAAAGTTAGCTTTTTCACACTATAATTACCCCACATTCTACGCCCACTGTGGGGAAACACACTAAAATAGGCGACAGGCGCTTATTTAGTGTCCTAGCTTAATTAATAATGCATTGACCCTGTTTATATGCACTAATTTCATTAATAACCTCACTCTTGGCACTTTATTTCATCACCACGCTTAAACTCGCCTAATTTTAGTCAAGGATTTACCCGTGCAAGCGCCTGCCAAGAACTGCATGTAGTTACCCCACATCTCACGCTCTTTTTTAAGTTTTTGGGTGGTTTCTCAGTCAATTTTGGTTATTTTTGAATGGGAATTTCACGTAGTATAATGTCAGGATTAGCCCCATTATTTCTACATTAAATCCCCCTTATTATTAAGCTATTATTAACCTTAAAAAGTCTCCTTTAGTCCTTAATATTATGGTTTTATACGCATATACTCTCTTTTTGTCTTTTTCTTTAATTTTGATGGATTTCCCTTGTTATTTCAGGATTTTGGTGGTTGTTACTCTTCTAATTATGTCAAGGATCACTGGGATTGTTGATGGGAATGTCTATTAGTTGTTTAGAGGCGTGATTAACTGTGTATTGGGTGGTACATCAAGGGAATCATTGGGGAACTCAGTGTGTATAAAAAGGAGGAGGTTTTTGGGTTGTATTTCTTCATTCTTTATCATTTACAATTAACCAATATAACCAAACAAATTACAATACATATCAATTAGTACTTTTATAAGACTTTTGAATAGTATCTGAATTATAAAATCTATTTTTCTACCAACTACAAAGATTGTAAGCCATATATAAAAATAGTGAGAATTATATTACTGAGACCTTTAAATTTTGATTATATTTTACTACTTATTGGATTTATATTACAGTATTCATATAGGACCATTTAAATCTTCTAGACAACTGACTATTCAAGCTAGTTCACGTCCTTGTACTTGACCTTAGCCTGACAATTGGGGGCCTTTCCTCAAGAATTCTGTTATAATCCTGGTAAGTGAAATTTTCAAGAGAAGGTGCACGTAAATAATATCCCTATAAAAGTATTTGGATAATTACAACAGGTTGGGGTCACTTATATAGTGATTTTAGAAAAAGAAGCCCTGTTATATTATAAAATTGTGATATTGAATCAACAATTTTACCACTAATTTAACTTATAATTGTTATTAGTGGGTCTGTTAATAGACCAATTAAATTTGAGATCTTTGCAGATAAAATTTTTTACCACTAATTTAACATATAATTGTTCTTAGTGGGAGTCTGTCAATAGACCAATTAAATTTGTGATCTTTGCAGATGATAACCAATTAAACTGATTAATTGTTTTCTTTTAACAGGACTCTTAATCTTCTCTTTTATTGGTTTGTAAAATTCATTAAATATTTAGAAAGAATCATACTGACAGTTGTTTTCTTTTGAATATAAAAACACGGCTACATATTGTAGACCAGTTAAATCAAGTGACCACATAAAAGCATATTTGACTTTTGGCACTTAAATATTCACTTCATACCAATAAGTAAGCAAGAAAATTGTCTTCAGTGGTATTGATAAATACTGATAAAACTCCTTTTTGAAGTTTTCATATCTAAACTTTCAATTCTTTAACTTCCACGTAAAAATGTGTGACAACAATGACATTGTAAGTAATAAGGTAAAACCTTATAACTTAAGACCTAGAGCTGAAAGACCTGTTACAGGACATTCAAATGGAGGGCCAGGACTCTCCCATAATAAACAACACTCCGTCAATGTCTCTGGAGGAAAGGGAAAAGCTTCTAAAGCAGGTTTCAATAAAGAAATCAAAAAATACATTACAAGAACAAGTTCACTCCCTATCCACCCTAATGAACACCTTGACAGTAAGAGTCAACAATATAGTGGACCAGATCAACAATCTGGAAAAGAGAGCAGCTCAAGGTTTCATAGAAGTCAACCAAGCTCTAGTGGACATAAAGACTCAACCACCAACAGTAGCAACCAACAATTCCATAGCAACACCTCCAGCCCAAGAGGAGGACCAAAAAATTACAGTAAGCAAATGGAAATGGGATTGGTACGCCCAAAACTACAACAATCCTCAACAGCAGGGCTCCAGCAGTCACCCTTACAGGGGAAAGGCAAGGAGAGGCAGAGGAAGTGGGATAAGACCTTGGTAAGTCATCCAACTTCTTATGATCAATTATATCAACCTGACAATAAATTACTTATAGGTAATGAGATTGATAAGGAAATATTGGATATTATTGATAAGGATTTAAAGGATTATTCATTTGAACAGAATATTTTAAACTTGTCTTTACATGAGGACAATGTAAATAGTTTTATGGATCACCAGGAAAATACTATTAATATAAAAATTGAACCAAATGAATTAAATCTTGACCCTGAAAATGAGTCTTCTGAATTGGACACAGAAAAAATAGAATATTTTTTAAAAGAGAATCCAATGGAATCAAAAATAATAAGTAAATTATTATTAAGAATTGAAAAATTGGAAGAGTTCTCAAAAGAGTCAAACATTAATACAGAAAATGTATTATTACAGCTAACACAATCATTGAGTACCACAGCCAATAAATTAAAAATTATTAAAAATTCAAATAATGAATTAATCAATGAGAATAAAAGATTAAAATCTGAGATTAGAAATTTAGAAAATAAATTAGAACACTCTCAGAATATTATGGCTACCATAGAGGGACGTGTAAAATTGTCTTTTTCAAATGTTAATGATACTTTGACTCAAGTACCTGTAATAAAAGATAGGTTACAAAGAGTAGAAATTGAAGTAGCTAACATTTTGAAAAATACTGAAACAATAAAGGATAATACCTCTTATGTAGAAAGAGTACCAGTTTTTATGAAACACTCTGAGGATAAACCAATGATAGAACATGAACATAGTGTCATAGGCTCTGAGAATATAAAATCAGTAAAAGATGAAATAAATGATCATCTTTCTAAAGTAAGTGAATTACTCAATATTCCTCAGGTTAGGGAAGCAAAAACTAGCCAAAAGAACTGGCCTAAGTTAGATCAGTACCCTTCTTTTGACGGGGATTCAAAATCTGATTGGCAACAATTCATACAAAGAATTGATAACTTAAAATTTTCATACAAATTACCTGATGAAGAAATTACTTCAAAGTTAATATCTTTATTTACAGATGTGGCCTTATTATGGTTTGAATCTGTATTGAGTGAGGGAATTAATTACTCCTGGAATGAATGGAAGGCACTAATTGAAAGGCAATTTGGTGGCCCAAAATTTAGAATCACTCAACAAAGACTGTATGAAAGGGCCAGATATAATCCAAATGCTGGAGATAAACCCATGGTCTTCTTAATGAATTTAATAAAAATCATGAAAGCTATGGATCCAAAAATGGATTATGAAGAGTGGAAAGAAAAAATAATATACAAGTTGCCTATATCAGTTAGAGACATTATTGTAGCTAGAACTGAAACTGTCAGAGACACCTCTGGATTCATCAATATATGCAATGAGATATTATTAAACCACAAATATGAAACCAAGTATAGTAATTACAGACAAAGTGTTGAAGTGGTAAAACCTACTACAAGTAAGTTACCAGTGGAAAAGAAAAAACCTTCAGCTCCCCTTGTCCCTAAGAGACAAGAAAATAACACTTGTTACAAATGTAATGAACCTTGGGTTAAAGGTCACACGTGTAAGAAAAGAATAAATGTTATTGAAACCTCACAAAATTCTGAACCTAGTAATCATGAAGATGAGAATGTGGAATCCAGTGAGGATTGCAAGAGTAACATATCTTACAGTGATGATGAAAATGAGATATTTGTATTAGAACAGGATATAATGTTCCTGAATGATGCTATACCTCATACAGACACATCTTTAACTTCCATAGAGGAAGCTGAAATAATTAAAGATGTATCTCATGATACTTACAAAATAACACCTATCAGAGCACCTGTTATCATATGTGGAAAAGAAATGAATGCCATTCTTGACACTGGGGCTGCAGGTAGTGTAGTTTCACTTAATGCATTAATGAAACTTGATAGTAAGTACCAGGAAAAACTAGAACCTGTTCAGACAAAGAACTGGAGGGGTTTTGGTTCAGTATTAAATCCAATTGGCAAATACAAAACTGCTGTATTCTTTAAATATAATAATGGATATGTTAGAGCAGTTTGTGAATTTGTAGTAATGGATAATAATAATTGTAGTGATTGGTTTATTATTGGCAATGATTTATTGACAAAATTTGGCATTAAACTAGATCCTGCAAACAGTTGTTTCACCATAGGGGTGAATGGTAAAAGAAAATTCAAAATATGTTCTGAAAATTCAGTATATACCATTTCTCCTAGAGAAGAACAACTGCAAGGTGGAAGAACCACCAATGAAGTGGGTGAATTGGAAAATGAAATCCAAAAGGCCTCTTTCAGTCCTCAACTCTCAAATATTGAACAAGAAGATATTTTGAGATTGATTAAATCATATCCTATGGCATTTGCTCATGGCTCAAATGAACTAGGATTGGTCAAAAACCATGAGATGAAAATCTCTTTAAGCTGTGATCTGGATAATATTCCTGGCAGCTTAAAAAAGAAACCTTACCCAGCATCTCCTGCAAAAAGGAAAGATATTGAAGACAATATAAAATTGTTGTTGGAAATGGGTATTGTTGAAAAAGTGGACACAACACCTAAGTATTGTGTCATTTCACCAGTATTAATCTCTTATGAAAAAGATAAGGCAAGATTATGTGGTGATTATAGAGCTCTGAATACATATACAGTAGATGATATTTACCCTCTACCAAGGATAGCTTCTATCCATGCTACCTTACAAGGAGCAAAATATATTTCCTGTCTGGATGGGAACAAGGGTTACCACCAGATTCCTGTGGAAAGAGATTCTCAAAATTACTTATTAATAACCACACATATGGGTATTTATAAGTATGTGAGAATGCCATTTGGCCCAAAGAATGCCCCTTCAGTCTTCCAAAAATTGATGGATAGTGTTTTTCATCAAGAAATGGTTGAAGGATGGCTATTGGTCTATATTGATGACATCATAGTGTTTTCAAAAACATATGATGAACATTTAAATCACCTGAAAAGAGTCTTTCAAAAAATGGATGAAATTAATATGACTATTGCATTAAAGAAATGTAAGTTTGGATTTCAATCCTTGAAAGTACTTGGACATGTTGTATCTGGATTACAAATTTGTGTTGACCAGAATAAAGTGGCAGCAATTAAAAACATTGGGATACCTAAAAATGTAAAAGAGGTTCAAAGTTTTTTAGGTATGTGTGGATATTATAGACAATATATTAAAAATTACCAATCCATTGCAGCCCCTTTAACAACATTAATCAGGAAGAATGAAGCTTTCATTTGGAATAATGAAAGACAGCACGCCTTTAACAAATTAAAGGAATGTTTGATGTCAGCTCCAATATTGGGACTGCCAGATTTCACCCTACCTTTTATCTTGTACACTGATGCAAGTTTCATAGGTTTGGGTGCTGCTTTACAGCAAAAACAGATAATAAATGGAAAATTATCTGAAGTAGTTATCTGTTATATATCCAGAACCTTAAGAAAGACAGAACTAAGGTATGGTGCCACACAGCTAGAATGTTTAGCCGTGGTGTGGGCTTTGGAGAAACTTCATTACTATCTGGAAGATCAGAAGTTTGAACTTATAACAGATTGCAGTGCAGTAAAATCATTACTAAACATGAAAACACCTAATAGGCACATGTTTAGATGGCAACTAGCTGTACAAGAGTACAGAGGAAGAATGACAATTACTCACAGAGCAGGAACATTGCATTCAAATGTGGATTTATTATCAAGAAGTCCTTTGCCAAATGATGCTGACAACCCAGCTTATGTACCTGAAAATGAGGTTATACATATATTTGGGATTTATATAGTGGATTTAGAAGAAGAGTTTATGCAAACTATATTGGAAAATTATTCATCTGATAAAGATTTGTCTAAACTATCTACCATTCTTAATGATCCAACAAATGCCTCCATGAGTGCATTAATTAAAACCTTGCCTCCAAAGTATAAAAATGCGTTGGAAAAAGGTAAACTATCAATTGAAGATGGATATATATATTACAGGAAAAAGTTAAGCAATGTAATAGTAATACCACCTTCTATGAAAGAGTTAATGTTGAGTACTTGTCATGATGACATCTTAGCTGGTCATTTTGACTTTAACAAAACATTAACCAGAGTTAAAAATACAGCCTGGTGGATAAACATGAAAGAGGATGTACAAAAATACATTGAAACATGTGACTCTTGTCAGAAATCTAAAAGATTAACTGGGAAGAGAGCTGGGTTGTTACAACAAATAGAGCAGCCAAAAGCTCCATGGGAAATTATAAACATGGATTTTGTAACTGGCTTGCCATTAGCAGGAAAAGAAAGTTTCAATTCTTGCTGGGTAATAGTGGATAGATTAACAAAAATGTGTAAGTTTATCCCTACCCATAAAGAGGTATCTGCAAAAGACTTGGCATTACTATGGTGGACTCAGATGATGAATACTGCTGGGTTCCCCAAAGCCATAATCTCTGACAGAGACCCTAAATTTACTTCAGAGTTCTGGACATCTTTGATGGAAGTATCAGGTTGTCAATTAAAATTGTCTACAGCACACCATCCACAAACTGATGGGCTGGCTGAGAGGATGATACAAACTCTTGAAGACATGATCAGAAGATATTGTGCCTTTGGATTAGAATACAAAGACAATGAGAAATTCACACATGACTGGGTAACATTAATTCCTGGCCTTGAATTTGCTTATAACAGCACAACTCATTCTGTAACAGAGAAGAAACCATTTGAACTCTGGCTGGGATATGTACCAAATACCCCAGTAAATCTTTTAAATAAGCTACCAAGGTTGGATATACACCCTGGCACTAAATCCTTTATTCATATGCAACAAATGTGTAGAAAGAATGCAGAAGAATGCATCCAAAAAGCATTTGAATATGAAAAGAAAAGGTGGGACAAATCTCATAAAGAATTTGAATTTAAAAAGGGAGATGAAGTCCTCATATCAACACTACATTTTAACTTACAAGGTAATGTTAAATTAAAGGATCCCTTTGTAGGACCTTTTGTAGTAAATAAAATGGTTGGGAATAATGCAGTGGAAGTCATATTATATGCTCCATATGATAGGAAACATCCAGTTTTCCCTATCTCATTATTGAAACCTTACCATGCAAATGATCCTGACTTATTTCCAAAAAGAAGGGGAAGGCCTAAAAAGCAACCTGAAGAAATTGTGGAAAAAGCAGAGATTGAGAAAATACTCAAGAAAAGAATCCTTACTAAAGAAAAAGGAACTGAGTATTTACTAAGATTTAAAGGGAAATCAAATGAATTTGATAAATGGATACCTGAAAAAGAAATTTCTAATTTATCCACCCTTCTTAAAAAATTTAAACAGAAATAAATTTCTGTTCAACCAGCTGAGGGGTTAAAAAACCAGTACTCATAATATTTTATTATGTTTTATTTCTTTAAAGTTGAATCTTTAATGCTACAGATTTATTCTGAATACCTGAAAATTACAAATTAAATAAAATAAAATGTATAACTTATCATTTTTTTTATTGTTTTTTTTGGGTGGGCGAGTGTCAGCCTGTATATCTCCAGGACTGAGTAAAAAGTACTTATAAGTTATGTTAAACACATGAACTATACATGGGAATAATAAATAAGAGTACACAAATAGTATACATAAGTAAAATTATGATAATACACAAAAAATGCCATTATAACACCTTATATACACGCATATATCCACCTTTTATAGGTCTTATGTACTTAATATTAAGTTGGAATATGTTAGGGTAATCTTAAGAACCTTAAGTATAAGGCTGCATAATTTTTAAGTACACTTAAAGCTGTTATATTCATTGTTTTATGCAAAAAACAAGAAATGCGCTTTATTTCACTTAAAAGTTGACTATATGCGCTATAAAATTGAGAATATCAAAATTGCGCTTTGACAGATCAATTGGGCTCATTTAGAACTATTGATTTGGCTATTTAAATGCATAAAATTAACACTTTTCAAATTTGGTGTTTTTTATGCCAGAAATGGCTTCTGTGTACTGGCCACATACTGCCTGCTTTTTTCCCGTGTGAATAGCTTCATTTTTAGCAAAGTTAGCTTTTTCACACTATAATTACCCCACATTCTACGCCCACTGTGGGGAAACACACTAAAATAGGCGACAGGCGCTTATTTAGTGTCCTAGCTTAATTAATAATGCATTGACCCTGTTTATATGCACTAATTTCATTAATAACCTCACTCTTGGCACTTTATTTCATCACCACGCTTAAACTCGCCTAATTTTAGTCAAGGATTTACCCGTGCAAGCGCCTGCCAAGAACTGCATGTAGTTACCCCACATCTCACGCTCTTTTTTAAGTTTTTGGGTGGTTTCTCAGTCAATTTTGGTTATTTTTGAATGGGAATTTCACGTAGTATAATGTCAGGATTAGCCCCATTATTTCTACATTAAATCCCCCTTATTATTAAGCTATTATTAACCTTAAAAAGTCTCCTTTAGTCCTTAATATTATGGTTTTATACGCATATACTCTCTTTTTGTCTTTTTCTTTAATTTTGATGGATTTCCCTTGTTATTTCAGGATTTTGGTGGTTGTTACTCTTCTAATTATGTCAAGGATCACTGGGATTGTTGATGGGAATGTCTATTAGTTGTTTAGAGGCGTGATTAACTGTGTATTGGGTGGTACATCAAGGGAATCATTGGGGAACTCAGTGTGTATAAAAAGGAGGAGGTTTTTGGGTTGTATTTCTTCATTCTTTATCATTTACAATTAACCAATATAACCAAACAAATTACAATACATATCAATTAGTACTTTTATAAGACTTTTGAATAGTATCTGAATTATAAAATCTATTTTTCTACCAACTACAAAGATTGTAAGCCATATATAAAAATAGTGAGAATTATATTACTGAGACCTTTAAATTTTGATTATATTTTACTACTTATTGGATTTATATTACAGTATTCATATAGGACCATTTAAATCTTCTAGACAACTGACTATTCAAGCTAGTTCACGTCCTTGTACTTGACCTTAGCCTGACACTTACCATGGCTTGGGAAAGAATTGAATGTGATTTTATTTCTCTTTCTTCCTCCTTGATAGGTGTGAGGAGGTGTGGGGTTGAACTGATTGATTCTTGAAGGATCTGCCTGAGGTACTTGTTGCTGTTGTTGTTGGGACAGATAATCCCACTGTGTATTCAGCCAATCCCACTGCCACTTTGAGACTTCCACTTTTTCTTGTTTATGGGGGGCCAATTGTGGAAAGGCTTTTGAAGGAGGAGGTTTCCTCTTCTCTTGAAGGAAGCACTCTATTCTTCTTACCTTGTCTTCTAGAGAGTCTTTTTTTGACCTCAGTTTGAGTTTTTCTGACCTCAACTCCTTGATATGAGTGGAGATATTTTTGACTTGCTGATTCAAGGGCATATTTTTTATTTTGAAGCCTTTTGGAAGCTCTTCTAGGGAGTTGATAGAAGGCTTTTGATCTTGAGCAGTTGTCTCCACTATTATTTCCACCTCCTGAATTTCTACATCCTGATTGGTCAATTAATTGATTAATTTGAGCCAGTTTTGTAGTCAAAGGAGAACTTACAGAATAAGCTTCAACATAATCAATTAAGTTCAGTTCCTCATCACAGCCAGCAGAAGCACCTTGATCAATCATAGTTGTAATTAACCTGAACTGAGAGAAAGAAATATTAAAATTTAATAAGTTATTATTTTTACTTTATTTAAAGAAAAATAAGGAAAAAAATTTTTTTTATTGCATAAGTAATTATCAGGACTTTGTAATCAACTGGAATAATTAAAATATAGTGTTTATCAGGACAAAAAATCAACTGAAAAATAATCAAAATTTTATTAATTAATTTTAAGATAATTTTATAACCAGGATTTAAAATAAATCAACTGAAATAATAAATTAATTTAATAATTAGTAATATTTTGATAATTATCAGGACTAGAAATCAACTGAAGAATTTAATTACCAGCACTTAATGTCAACTGAAAATAATTTTAATTACCAGGACTTAATGTCAACTGAAATAATTTAATTATCAGGACTTATTGTCAACTGAAACAATTAAATATAATTAATATAATTAATTTTTAATATTATTAATTTACTGCCAGGAAAATTTGTCTACTGAAAAAATAATATAAAATTTTATTTATCAGGACAGAAGTCAACTGAAATAATTAAAATTTTTTAATTTAATTAATTTAATTTTTTATATCACTTCTAGGACTAAGAAAAATATAGTTCTATCTTGGTCAACTAGGAAAAAAAATATTTTATTTACCAGGTACCCTCCCTGTAAAATGAGCAAGTTAATTCCACTTACAGAGTGCTGAGTAAAAAAGATATATGTGGACAATGAAATGTGCAAAATGACCCACAACTAGTAATCAATATAATTACCAAAATTATATATGACGATTGCCAATATATGAACCTAAAATTTGGAACGTGGTTCAATACTCAGTCACAGCAAAAATAAGTCATGTGGTCAATGATGTTCTTTGTTCTCATTGTCTACTCGTCCTACTGGTACCTGGTGGTCGATGGTCCCTTGGTCTCCGGCTTCAAGATATTGATGTGCAGTTGAAAATTTGGAAAGGGTCCTGATGGTCTAGAAGATTTTCAATGGAGGTCCAATTGGTTGAGATAGGTGGATTTTGGGGTTTTGAAAGTCAAAGGTATGTATGTTTATTTTATTTTGTTTACTCAATTTTAAAGAGGTAGAATTATTATAATTATTATTATGACTTATAATTTAGAACTACTATATTGTACTTACTGAAATAATAAATAATATTAATAAATATTTTCATTTAAGTGATCTAACAAATTAAGTAAGTAAGTAAGTAATGACCCAAAACAACCAGAAGAGAAGGGCCTTATATAGGCAAAAGAGAAACAAAGCACAGAGAAAAAATATCACAAATACAGGAGTATGAAAGAAGAAGAATATCCCAGAAATATATTTAAAATAATATGGTTGTTCTATAAAGAAGGTGTTAAAAATATTTATTTACTATATTCATCAGAAATAAATTAGTTTATTTAAAAAGTACTGTAAGTGTCAATTTTAAATAGTTAATTTGAATTTCTTTTATATAATTAATTTAATTTTTATACTAAATTTTATTTTATTATTAATATTTATTTCTCTCATCCTGTCATTGAGCATGGTGTTAGGAAATAAAATATAAGGGACAAATAATATTATTTTTAATTATTTACTAATTTTAGTTCTTTGTAATTAGTTAATTTATTACAAGTTAATTTAAAGTAAATATAATAAAATTAATAAATAGAAATTAAAAAAGGCCTGGCTTCATCTCAGGAAATAATTAATTATTTTACTGGGTGAGTCTAGCAGCCTGGCTGACAGTAAGTGTGGCTGTTTTTTATATATCATTTTCATTGTTTTGTCAAGAGAGGACAAAATAAAGCTGGCCCTTCAAGGAAGAGTTGTAGGGTCTACAACAGGTGGATTATAAAAGCTGTTATCAGAGGACAGGTTAGGGCTGTATTAAAAAAATATAGTGGGTAAAGCCTTTTTTTAAGCGCTTGTTTGCTTATAACATCTTTTTTAAAATTAGATAGGGTAATATGGAACCTATAGTTACTACCTCTTGAGGTACTCAGGAAAGGGAAAAATTTCCTAATTCAATGGTATCCTTATCACCTATGGTGTCAAAAATTATTGGATGAAAAGATGAATGCTTGAATTTCATTGGAATAAGGATCATAAAGTTTTTATAAAGATATGAGCAAGAAGTGGATGCTCATGGGGCAGCTGAATATGATATGATACATCAAGTTTTGTTTTTGTGGCAGCCAAGTCTAAAGAAAATTTAGAGGAGATAGAGGGTCATGAGACTTTAGAATTTAAATCCCTGAAGGCACAAATTCTTAAAAGATGTCCCAAATTTAAGGAGGAAACCAGGTTGAAAATTCAGAATTTGGATGCCTTAGAAAACAAGGCTAAAGCTAGAGGGGGTGTTTGAGATCCCAAGGATTTTAAAAATTTCAGCGAAGAATTTGGCCAGATAGTGGAGTACTTCCTCAGTAATGAGGATTTTGGGGATTTTAATGTGTCTTTACCTTGGTTCGGTGAGGCATTAGCACTGGAAGTAGAGGACTGTGAAAAGAGGTTCCTAGATAATGAGGGGAAATTGGTTATAAAATGGGACTGAAATTACAAGTATTGTGGATTAGAGGAGGTAGAAAAAGTGGTAGGAGCTAAAATAAAACTGTGTGGAGTTGAGAGTAAGATGTCAAGGGTATTTCTAGAAGAAATTTAGGTGATAGAAACTTCATCAAAAAATGTCTTACTTTCTTTAGAAAAATACCAAAGGGTAAGGCATCAAACAAGGACTCAGTTTCAGTAATGAAGAAAACCATACAGTTGGAAAAGAACATAAATGAGGCAGCAAAAGAAAGGAAACCATTCAAACCCAAAAAAACTACTAATAATTCATGTTTTTCTAGCATGTTATGTTATTATTGTAATAAAGTGGGACATACTAGGATGTGGTATAATGCACTCCAGAAAGACAAAGAAGACAAGGTAGCTAATGAGGATGGAGCTACGTTGATGATTGAAGATGGTAAAAAACTTACAGCCAATAAATATCAGGGAATTTGGGCTAAAGTTATTGATAATATTAACAAGAAACCTGTGGAAGTCAGGCCAGCTAAAGGAAAAGAGCCTGAATTTAAGGAGAAAAACAAAGATTCAAAATTGGTTAATTTTGAAGTGACATGTGCTGTATTGGACTTCAAAGTTAAGGAAGGTTCAGTTTCATTACCACTCTCTACAGAAAGCTTAGAAGTTTTTTCAGCCAAGCATAAGAAGATGGGGCCTCCAACAGTTTCAAGACCAAGAAGAGCTGGTGCTAAATATGCTAACCAAGAGGATATTGAAGTGGTAGGCTATACTACAAGGGAAAATACTCTGGAACCACTTGAGGAGGTGGAAATAGAGGATGAATCTGGAAGTAAAATAGATAATGAAATGGATCAACAGGTTGAGGACCAACCGTTGTTAGATAAACCTGAAGGAATTCAACAAAGAGTGGTACCAGTAGAAGGAATTCCAGGAGAAAGGCATCATACATCAAAGAACGCTCATGGAAGGCCTAAAACAGTGTAGAAAGAGAGTTCCATAATATGAAGCTATAGACACAATCTGAGATGGGTTGGTTCTCCTATCAAAAAATAATTTAAGAAAGAAGCTCCTGCTACTCTAATTTAAAAAAGATAGTGATAACACGTATGTAATTGTGGTGGTGGAGAAAAGAAGAGTAGAGAGAGTTTTCTATAAGAGACTTTCAAAGAAAAGAAGTGATACATTAAAAATATAAGTAATCTACTGGAAGCTAGATCTATTCTAGGTAGGTTCCAGTAGTCTCAGTCACTCCCACTTTGAAGTTCTCTCTCTAATACTATCCTTACTCTGGTAATAAAATAACTCTACAGTGCTACTTCTGGTTATGTACACCAGCTATGCACACAAAAGTAAAATATATCTAAATTTATTTATATCTAATATAATACTCTTATATTTACTAATTTTTTTTCTAGTTACAACTATTGTTCAAACACTCTTTTATCAAAGAGTGAATCCTCTTTTATATATACACTGTATGTCTAGTGCCCTTCACTATGCTTTCTTTCTCTACTGTATTTCCTACACAAGTTCAATGCTAATCTAAGTGTATCAAGTGATATTCTAAATATTTTATTAATCTAAGTACAGCGCTAGTATCAGCTCATTCTAATAGCTTTTGAGTTTTCAAGACAAAATAAACTATTAGAACCTTACACTATACCTATCCTTACATACCCTACACTTCCTGAGATCCTTAGCTTCAAAATAAGTACTTTTCTTCCTTCCATACTTAGTATGGGAATGTGCACTGCTGTATTAGTCTCCACTAATTGTGAAACCCTCTGTGCTGAGTAAGTACCCTCCCCTATCTAGAGTTGTACTTGTATTTTCTTTTATCATCAGGAGCTGCATATTTGACTTGTTCCTTTGTCACTTGTTCTTCTAGCACCATGTTTAAGAATCCCTACAGGTTTCTATTAGAAATGAGTATTTGTAGCTCACATCTAAGAGCTTTCACATATATATAAGTGTGCAAACTGTACTTTTTATTGACGCTACTTCCTACTTCTATACTATGTCTCTAGGGCTAGCCACAATATCCTCAAGTACATACCATAATTTTGTACTATAGTCTAGTATACACTTCCCTCTAGGTTTTTGCTTGCCACAGCATATATTTACATACTTTACTAAAAACTGTTCACACAGAGTAAAATTTTTTTTTCTTCTAAAAACCCCTTTGTTGCACTTGCTGTGAACTGCAAGATGTGTACCACAAAGGGTAAAAAGACAACACAGCCAAAATGGAGGATGCAGAATCCGGTTCATGTAGTTTTTCCCAAAGCTGAAGAAGATTTAGTCACTGAATGCCTTAAGACAAAAGTTTTGTTTCTTTTAGGTTTACCTATGGAAGTAGCGCCTGATGTGGCAAATGTGCTAGTAGATAAATGTCAAAAGAAAAGGATATCTAACTGCACAGAATTGGATGTTTAAGGAAATTTGTATAAAATGATTTCAGGGATATCCTAGGTGCCTAAATATGTGTGACTTTTGGGGTATTTAATTTTGTCAAACAATTGAAAGCAGATTAGAGTGCTGGTGGATACATGTTCACAGATTAATGTAGTTTCAGCAGATGATGTGGTAGAGCTAGGTCTTCCTGGAAAAGACAGGTAAGGGACTGTAGCTGGAATAGGGGGAGGAAGGTTACCAGTAATAGGGGTAGCTGAGTATTTCAAGACTAGATTTTCAGGAGCAGAAAGGGATCTTCACTTTTATGCTCCTCTGGAAGTGGTAAAGCCATTTTTGGGAACACCATATCTAATGGATTATTTGGAAACTATTGATTATTGTATAAATAAAACTATAGGAACCAGGATTATGGGGGATGATGGTATCCCAGTAACAGAAATTTTAGTAGTGCCAAAAAATGGTGGCTGGGAAAATAGATATGTAGGCTCTACTAGGTTAGAGAAAGGAAGATTCTATGAGGACAGTCTAGATGAAGAAAATGGACAACATCCAGGGGGCACCAAATTTTTCATTAGGGGCTGGCATTTTAGGTGTTACTATCTCTCAAGATGAGAGGAATCCAGGAAGTAAAAAGTCAGTCAAAGAGGGGATACTTAAAGCAAGACTTCATAGGCTTCAGCAAAATAACACTATAGAACGTATTATACCTGGAATCTATAATTTCCTTAATTTTGGTTTTTGTTATGATTAAATTAAAAATAAAAAGCAAAAATATGATATAGGGCTTACACATAGTTATATAAGAAATAGGCTAATATTGAGTAATGGAGGAAGTGGCTGTCACAGCTTATCTTCAAAGTGTAAACCAGTAGTGTTAAAGGTAAGGCCAGTTCAGTTTCAGATGCCAGATTTGAGCCCTCCTTTGCAGAGGCTGGAGCTATCAACAAATTCATTAATATACATCTTTAACCAAGTTTCTGCCAATGTTTGAACCCACAGAATGGATTACACATGAGCGATTGAAAATTGTTAATTTTGGACCAGAGGATTTGTTCTTGTGAGAAGAAAGGAATTTATTGTTACATTTAATGGTAATTAGGGAAAAGGCTATTAAATTTTCATAAGAAGAAAGGGGACTATTAAGGCTCTCTTATGGGAAACCATATATAGTTACAGTCATAACTCATGCACCATAGCAGAAAAAAGCATTTCCAATACTGGTGGTAATAAGAGAGGAATATACAGAACTTATTAGGGAAAGATTATGCTCTGGGTTGTAGATAAAGTCAATATCAAGTTATTCAAGCCTGGTATCTTATGTGGTTAAACATAATGGGAAGTTAAGAGTTGTTCATTATTTAGGAGAAATGAACAAGTTTATGGTAAAAAATGCAGGATTACCACTTACCCCAGAAGAATTTATAGATTCATTTGAAGGACATGCATGTAATGGATTAGGTAATATTATGGGAGAATAGAATGAGACCAAGTTAGGTGTCTCTTCAAGGCCCATGAATAAATTTGAAACTCCATTGAGGCACTTTATATTGACAAGGTTACTGCAGGGCACTACAAACTCAGTAGCAGTGTATCAGGTGCAGATGATGTGGATATTACAGGATAAAATTCCCAAATATTTGGGAATATTCTTTGATGATGGTGGTATAATTGTTCCAGTTAGTGATTATGATGGAAAGGTTCTAGAGGAGAATCAGAGAATCAGAATGTTTATTTGTGAGTATGCAGTCACTCTTGAAAGGGTACTTTTTAGGATAAATGAGGCTGAATTAAAATTCTCAGGGTTAAAATTTACATGTTGTGTCCCAGTGCTAGAAATTATTGGGAATTTTGTATGTAGGAAAGAAAGGATTATAGCTGAAAAGAAGAAGAACAAAGCTCTTTCTTGGCCAAGACCTAGGAACAAAACAGAAGTACGGGGGTCTCTGGGAAGTTGTACTTATGTAAGAATGTTCATTCATGATTTTGTAATATTATTTTCACCTTTAAGATTCTTAAATCAAAAATATGTTGAGTGGGATTAAACAAAGGAGTGTGAGGAGTCATTTGAATTAATGAAAAGGATTGTGGTGAAGGATATTTTGTTAAATAATTTAGAGTATGGACCCAAAACTGGAAAAATTACCTTGGCAGTGGATTCAAGCATGACAGCTATAGGAGTACTCTTGATGCAAGAAGATGAGGAGAGAAACAATAGACCAGCATTATATGAGTCTAAGGAATTTACAAAGGTTGAGTTGAAGTACTAAAAGTCTAAATTGGAATTGTGCAGTGTTGCAAAAATTCTCAAAAAATTGCAGTGGATGCTTTGGGGGAAGAACTTTGAGCTGCAGGTGGACACACTTTCAATAATAAAAATGATTAGTAGTCCATGTCTTCCAGATGGGCCTATGACAAGATGTGTGCTTCAGATTAATTATTTTTCTTTTGACTTATTTCAAAAACCAGGAAAACCTTTACTATTCCAGCTTTGTTATCTAGGAGGCCAGTATGTGAAGAGAAATCCACTGCAGAAGAGTTTGAAGAAGATAAAAAGTTAATAAATGCAATAGATTGTTGCTATCAAGAATTTTGGAAGGTTGTCTGTGAAGATGTTAAACTAGTGTCAGGTGTCTGTGAAGACACTAATCTAATACAAAAGGTTTATAAATTTTTTTTGTAAAAGCCTCTTTTAAATGAGCAATTGAAGCACTAGATGTGGAATCTAGTGTAGTAACAAGAAATGCACAAATAAATGACTCTGATGGATCAAACAATGATTGAATTGTGATATCAATTCAAGAAATTTATACACTGTCAGAAGAAGGGGATGTGATTGATTAGCCAATTGAAGAAACAGATTGTTTGAAAATGTATTTGAAAGGGAATAGTTAGCCAGAGGAGTGTGATGAAGAAATGTGGAAAAAATAGAGAAGGGCACTAGAAATTATTATTTTAAGGATGGGTGGATATGTAGAGAATAGTCTTCTATGCCACAACTTGTTATAATAGGGGGTGTTAGTTCTGGAAAATCTGCACTTAAAAATACACACTTAAATTTGACCAAATCCTCACTTATTTAAGTTCCAATTTCAAAAACACACTAGCCCCAACACTGGTGGATTTCAAAATGGAATAACTCACTTATTTTGCTCAAATCTGCACTTCCTCAACCAAAAGTTCTTATTCCATCATAAAATCACATTTCAATGATTTGTCAGCTTCATCCCATTCATACACAGCACTCTGCAGCAAAACAATTTAGAACTCAGAACATCATACATCATTTACATTTTTATACCATATAAGAGCCATGACTTCCTCATTCTCAAATCATGATACACTACATCAAGCAATAACTTTTACATCTCTTGATCTCCTCTTTGACTCTGATTGCAATTCTGATTCTAATCTTGAAGAAGTTTTATTTTTTTATCAAAAGTAGCCTGGAAACTCTACCTTCTTCCAAGAAATGCTCAAGTACTTAATACCCCCAAGTACACCATCAAAACACTTCTTAACCTATCTGTACCTAGTTTAAGGCAGTTTTTCATGAACTCTCAGGAATTTTTTCTTAGAATGGTTATTCTTATTTAAATATTGACTTTGATTTTGAATTTTCAGTTATAGTCTCTTTTTTTCAAGTCTCATATTTTTCCTTCATCATCTCAACATGATTTCATATAATTTCTGCAATTGCATAATCTTTCAGTTATTCTTTTTTCCTTCATCCCTTATATCCATTTCCTCCTCTCCTCTTTCATCCCTCAAATGATTTGAAGTCAAATGTTTTCTCAACTAATCTCTCCAGGCAAGTTGTTTTTTTCCTTTTTACTTATGTATTTTCTAATTAATATTTTTTTTGAGCTAAATTTGTTTATTAAGTGTTTATTTTTTGATTTTAAAGATAAAATTAACCTTTTTTCTTCTCTTCCTCTTTTCTTTCTTTTTTTAGCTCCATAGTCCTACTCTTCATCCCTCCTTTCCATGGCCATTATTCCCCCTTTCCCCTATTTCAATTTTTTCTTGGTTCCATGTCATTGAAAAACATACATTGCACATTCTTCAAGAATTTCACTTGCTCCATATTCAATTTCCCCCAAATTCAAACTTCATTCTTTCTCACTCTATTTTTCCTACCTTTCAATCAAGTTAAGTTTCATCTAGTTTTTCATGTCTACATTATATCTCTTTTTTTCTATAAAAATTTCATACTAAAATATATGTAGGAATCTTATCTGGATAACAGTGGACTTATTCAACTCCTCATGTTGTAATTTTTATTATCACTTTTCAAGTTTTTGTAAAATTATGAAAATCTAACTCAGAATTAGGGTTATTTTTATTCAAATCAAATATAATTTTCACTGTGAATTCTCTGGGGGCTATCTTTCATTTCCCACAAAAAGATTTGAATTTGGCTTAGTGGTTGCTGAGATATTGGCCTTTAAATTTAAGCCTTTTTTCAATTTTTCATTCTTTTCTTTCATTTTTTATATAAAAAATTATGGTTGGGCTTATTTTAATCACATGTCTTTCAACTGAAGATTCTCTTGAAGCTTATCTTATATTTCCCACAAACAGGTTTGAATTAGGTTCAGTGGTTGCTGAGATTTTGATATTTGAAGTTCAGCCTTTATTTCCAAATTTCACCTAATTTATTTCATGTTTTTATATTGCATAATTAGAGAAAAAAGCTTCTTAAACTCTTATCTGATGATTATCTAGGCTTTTAACTCCCTCTTGTTAGAATTTTAATCATCACTTTTCAAGTTTTTGTGAAATTTTGAAAAGCAGAGTCAGAATTAGGGTTAGGTTTATTCAAATCTACTGTCCTTCTAGCTGAAGATACTTTTGAAGCCTATCTTTCATTTCCAGCAAACCAATTTGAATTTAGTTTAGTGGTTTCTGAGTTATTGAATTTTAAATTTGAGACTTTCTTTCCCAATTTCACTTTTATTTATTTCATAATGCATATCATAAAGTTTACATCATGCATTTATCCTTCCAGATTTGTATGATTATCTAGGCTTTATATTTCCCTCTTGTTGGATTTAACATCATCAATTTTCAAGTTTTTGTGCAATTTTGAAAATCAGAATCAGTATTAGAGTTAGATTTACTAATATGTAGTGTCCTTTTAGATAAAGATATTTCTAAAGCCTATCCTTCATTTTTAGCAAATTTATTTGAATTTAGTTCAGGTTTCTGAGATATTTACCTTTTAAGTTGAACCTTTTTTCACAATTTCACTTTTATTTATTTTTTAATGCAAAGCGTAACATTTATATAATGTATTTATCCTTCTAGATTCCTCAAGCTACCTTTCTTTTTACTTATTAATCTGCACCTTCATCAAGGTGTGTTTTTTTCTTATTCTTACCATTTGCATAATTCTAGCCCTTCTATTGGGGGACTCCTTTTGGTCTAGAAGATTTTTGGTGGCAACTTACAGTATTGGATGGTGGATTTGGAAATTCTCAACATCAAGTACCTAATTTTGTCTTATATTATACTTTACCCAAATAAAAGAGATGGAGTTTTATCAATATTATTATAATTTATGATTTAGAATTACAATAATGTAAATACTAAATAGATAAATAATAGTAATAAGTATTTAATAACAATAAATGTTTTAATAATAAATTGATAAGTAATGAATGTCCAAAACAACACAAAAGAGAAGTCATTTTATAGGCAAAAGGGGAGAGATAACACACCAAGCTAATAACTATCCATAAGGGAGTGTGAGAGGGAACCCTTTCCAAAAAAAGAATGTGCACATAACAAAGGTATACTAAAATGATACGTCAATAAAATTAATCACATTATTTGCTATAGTTTTAGAGTTTCCTGTAATTGTAACACTTAGTGTAAAACATTTTGAATCAAAATTTTATATAAATAAATTTTTAAATTTCTTAATAAAGAAATTTAAATTTTTCGAGTCTTTAGTATTTTAGTATAATTTTACTCCTTTTCATCCTGTCATTGAGCACAGTGCTAGGGAGTAAAATATAAGGGACATTATTATTATTAATTTTATATAATTACTAAATTTACTTATTGTACTTAGTTTATTGTAAGTAATACATAAGTAAATATAAAATAATTAACTAATAATATGAATTAAAAAGGCGTGGCTTCATCAAAGTAAAATAATTAATTATTTTACTGGATAAGTCTAGTAGCCTGGCTGACATATATATTGATATATAATTATCAGGACTATGAGTCAACTGAAGTAATAAGTAATTTAATATAATAGATTTAGCTAATTTATATATTTATTATTTCACTTCCAGACAATTGTCAACTGAAACAATAAAATAAAATTTTAATTATCAGGACAATTGTCAGCTGAAATAATTTAAAAATAATAATATATTTTATTAAAATAATTTTATTAATTCTAGGACTAAGAACAGTATTTCTCTATCTTGCTCAACTAGGATAAATTTTTAAAAAAATTATTATTTACCAGGCACCTTCCCCTGTAATGTGAACAAATTAATGCCACTACAGAGTGCTGAGTAAAAAGATATACATGAAAGATGAAATAAGCAGAGTGAGACTGTCAGCCAGGCTACTAGACTTACCCAGTGAAATAATTAATTATTTACTGGATGAAGCCGCACCTTATCATCTTTAATTATTATTTAATTATCATTTAGTTACATTAAAGTTAGTTATAAATTAACTAGTTACAGAATGTTAAAATTAAATTAATTAATTAAATAAATAAGTAAAATTAAAATTAAAATTTTGTCCCTTATATTTTTCTCTAACACCGTGCTCATTTGACAGGTTGGGAAAATATAAAACTTTATATTTAAAAAATAAACTACAAAGATAAAATAAGATTTAGATATTCAAATAATATTAAATATATACAAAAAAAATTAAATTTCTTATTTAGGATTGACATTTACAGTAAATATTAAAAATATTGATGTATTTCTGACATACTCTGTAAATACATCTTTTTGACGCCTTCTTTTTGGAATAACTTTATTATTTGAAATACTCTTTCTGGAATGTTCTTTTTCTCTCTCTCTTCCTACTGTTTTTAGAATTTGATTTCCATGCTTTGTCTCTCCTTTGCCTATAAAAGGCCTCTCTTTTTGTTGTCTTTTGATCATTCTATTTTACCAACTCATTTTACTACAACTAAAATAATTAAAAGTTATTTCTTATATTTTATATCTTTAGTACTTACAACAAACGTAATTCTAATCTATAACTTATATAAAATATTTAAATCTACCTCTTATTTTGAGTAAAAGAAATCATACTTGATTGAGAAATACGTACCTAACTTTTGAGAGTCAAATAATCCTTGAAATCTTGATATTACACCGTACCAAAGCTTCTATACCAAAAGTGACCCTTGACAATTGGGGGCCTTTCCAAAATATCGATGGCGCAACGTTACTTGAGGCGTAATCGAGGGGACCATTGGCATACAAGCACCTGTAAAGGACGATTGAAGGCGAGAAAACGACAAACGTCATACGTCACGTGATAAAAGTTTTTTGCTGCGAACGGGAATCGAACCGCACTCCAAAACTTAAGTTCATATACTGACTGAAGATCGTATATATTGTGGTAATTATTGTGATTACTATTTGTGGGTTACTCTTCACTCTTCATTTGTTAAGTATTTCCTTTTACTCAGCACTCTGTAAGTGGAATTAATTTGCTCATTTTGCAGGGGGAGGTGTCTGGTAATTGGAATTTATTTTTATTATTATATTCTTTTTTATTTTTCCTGGTTGACCATAATAGAGCGATAACTGTTCTTAGTCCCAGAGGTAATAAAATAATTATATATTAATATTAATTATTATCATTTTTCAGTTGACAATTGTCCTGATTAATTTGAATTTTAATTGTTCCAGTTGACAAACTGTCCTGACAATAATATTTTTTATTAAATAAAATAATTATTATAATTTTTCAGTTGACATTTGTCCTGATTAATTAATTGTTCCAGTTGACAAATTTTCCTGACAATTATATATTTTTTTTAATAAATAATTAACATTTCATTACTTCAGTTGACTTTGAGTCCTGGTAATCCAATAAATCTTTTTAAGTAATAAAATTCATATTTAAATTACTTCAGTTGACATTAAGTCCTGGTAGTTAGGCAATCAGTTAAAATAATTTTATTAATAAAGATTCATATTTTGATTATTTCAGTTGACAATAAATCCTGGTAATAAATTAGTTGATTTAAATCCTGAAAATAAAAATTAATAGAAATTCTAATTTATTTCTACAGTTGATTGCATTATCCTGGTTTTAAATTTTTTTTTTCTTTTATTAATTTTATTTAAGTTGATTTTTATCCTAAAAAGATTTTTTTTTTATTATTTTTATTTTATTTTTTCTGTTAAATAAAAATTAAAAATAAAGACTAATTAATTTTTTGTCTCTTTTCCTTCATTTCAGTAGAATCTTAAAATGACTGATCAAAGTGGTTTTGCTGCACGTGAAGAAGAACTAGACTTAATTGATTATGATGAGCCTACTTCTGTAAGTTCTCCTTTAACAAGAAGAATTTCTCAAACTAATAAATCCTTTCCCCAAACAGGATGTGGAAATGGAAGAAGTAGAAAATTTAGTGGACAATACTCAGGATCAGAAGCCCAGGACAATCCCACCAGAAGAGCTTCCAAGAGGCTTCAAGATAAAAAAGATGCCGTTGTCCCAGCAGATAAAGAATCTGTCAACCCACATAAAGGCGTTAAAGACAGACAGCTTAAAACTAAAGGTAAGGGTAGATGCCTTGGAAGAAAGGGAGAAAAGAATAAATAATTCTCTCCAAGAGAAAAAGAAACCTCTTCCTCCCAGGGATCAACAACAATTGGCTCCCCAATCCCAAGAGATGGTGGAAGTGTCCAAGTGGCAGTGGGACTGGCTCAACACACAGTGGAACTACTTAGCTCAAAATCAGCATCAATTACCTCAGGTAGGTCCATCAAGGCCCACCCAGGTCAACCCCACTCCTCCCCACCCTTATCAAGGAGGCAAAAGAAGAAGGAAGCCCAATATGGTGATACCCAGCAAAACCTGGTACATCCCTCTATTGATTCTCAAGTGCCTTTTCTTGTGGCTGACTCTGTTCCTTCAGGTAAATCTGGAAGGCAGGATGAAACCTCGAGACCTATAGAAGCTGGGAATAGTAGACAGTTATCTCATGTATCTAATCCATTACTTTTAATTGCTACCTCAATGATTAATCCTGATATGGCTGTGATTGATGAAACTCTTGACCCTGAGTTCTATGAGAGTCTGGAAAGTTACTCAGTTTCCTTATTGAGAAACACTCCAGATGTAGCAAGAATTAATGATGAGCACTTGAGAGATATTATTGCCAAGCAAAATCATATAATGAACAATATGCAATTGACTCAGAGATATAATAGTTTGTTAACTTATCAGGGTTATCAAGCATTAAAAAGTGAAGCACAGAGAGTCTCTGATGAATTGTCTCATTACAAAGCAACCCATGAAAAGAAAATTGCTTTATGGCAAAATATAAAAAATGATTTGTCTAAACTAAAAGATACTGTATCTGCCTGTTGCCAGGAGGTAGAAATAGATAAGATAAATCTGAAAAGATTGAGTGACCATTTGTCATCTTTTCAACATAAAAACCAATTATCTTTTGCAACTATCAATGAAAGTTTATCTAGTCTTCCAAGAATGAAAACAAGACTAACAACCATTGAAAAAACATTGAACTCATTGTTAAATGACCAAAAATATTCTGAAAATTCTGTGAAGGAACATATAGTGCAGGATGCTCAACCAGTACCTGTGGCTAGTTCATCTAAAATAAAAATTGATCCAGAAATACCTGTTGATGACACTGAGTTTCCATCAAAAACTGATGATGCACCAGGATCTGCAACAGAAGGATTAAACAATGAGATTTCAGCACAATTAGAGAAATTACAGCTGCTTCTTACTCAGAAACAAGCTAGTACTAAGGAGACTCCTTCAAATCAAAAGAATTGGCCAAAACTTGACCAGTACCCAACATTTGATGGTGATTCTTCCTCTGATTGGCAACCATTTATTTGCAGAATTGATAATTTAAAAAATTCTTACAAACTCCCAGATGAGGAAATTGTGTCCAAATTAATTTCTTTGTTCACTAATGTTGCCCTGATGTGGTATGAATCTGTTCTCCTGGATGGGAATGACTACTCATGGGAGGAGTGGAAGAAATTAATTAAAGCACAATTGGGTGGCTCCAAGTTCAGAATGGCTCAACAAAGGCAGTATGAGGAAACTAGATATAGCTCTTCTTCTGATAAACCTATTGAGTTTTTAATGAAACTTGTAAAAATCTTAAGGGCAATGGACCCAAATATGGAGTTTGATTTATGGAAGGACAGGATACTCTATAAATTACCAATGTCTCTGAGAGACTTGATTGTGGCTAGGACTGAGTTCTCCAAAGAACCCTCTTCTTTCATTAATACTTTCAATGAGATACTTCTAAACAATAAGTATGATGCAAGAAGATTCATTCCTAGGACCCCTTTGGAGAAACCCTCCACTTACCAACAAAAACCTCTGGAAAAGGTTGGTAAACCTTCTGCCCCTGTTGCACCAAAGAAGTATGCAACAAACACTTGCTTCAAGTGCAACAAGCCTTGGCAGAAAGGCCATGTTTGTGACAGGAAGATAAATCTTGTAGAACAAACAGAGGAGCATGCTTATGACACAGTGGCACTGGATGATACATCAAGTGATTGTGCCAGCAATATTTCATATGAATCTCAACAAGAAATCTTTATGCTGGAAGAAGATATTCATTATTTAAATACTATTGACATTGATAATAATGATTTATCTACAGTTGAGGATGCTGAGATCATAAAGAACATTGAGGATAACTCAATTGTTATTGCCCCTCTTAAAGCACCAGTCTTGATCAATGGAACCAGCATTGAAGTTGTTCTGGATTCTGGAGCTGGATGAAGTGTAGTATCTGAAAGAGCACTTGCCTCAGTAGATCAAGACTATAAATCTAAACTGTTGCCTATCATTTCTGAAAATTGGAGACGGTATGGCTCTGTTTTGTCCCCCATTGGTAAATACAAAGCCACAGTGTTTTTTAAATATAACCATGGTTTTGTAAGAGCTATTTGTGATTTTGTTGTCATGAAAAATGATAACTTGAGCAATTGATTTATTGTAGGGAATGATATTTTAACCAAGTATGGCATAAAATTGGATCCTTCAAACCAATGTTTCACAATGGGGTTGAATGGGAAGAGAAAATTTAAAATTTCCTCCCCTAAAAAATTATTAAAACCAGAATTGAACACATGTAATTCTGTGGTTCAATATAAAGGAAGATCTACAAAGGAAATGCATGCCCTTATGTCTGAAATTGACAATGCCTCTTTTGGAGAACAACTTTCTGGTGAGGATAAAGATTCCATCATTAACTTGATAAAATCTTTTCCTATGGCCTTTGCTCATGGGTCACATGAACTGGGATTAGTTAAAGAGGAAATGAAACTTTCCTTGTCTTGCCCATTAACTGATATACCACCTAGTTTAAAGAAGAAGCCTTATCCTGCTTCTCCCACAAAGAGAATAGATATTGAAGATAATATCTCTACCCTTTTTAAAATGAATATTATTGAAAAGGTAGTTGGAACACCTAAATATTGTGTTATCTCACCTGTCCTAATTTCTTATGAGAAAGATAAAGCCAGGTTATGTGGTGATTATAGAGCACTAAATACTTATACTGTTGATGATATCTATCCTTTACCTAGAATCAGCTCTATACATGCTACTTTACAGGGTGCTAAATATATCAGCTGTTTGGATGGTAATAAGGGATATCACCAGGTACCTGTTGAGAAAAATTCTCAGAACTTTCTGATGATTGCCACTCATATGGGTATTTATAAGTATATTAGGATGCCATTTGGCCCTAAAAATGCCCCTTCTGTTTTCCAAAAAGTAATGGATAACACATTCCATCAAGAGATAATTGAAGGTTGGCTGATGGTTTATATTGATGATATCATTATATTCTCAAATGTGGATATGTTATCAAGGTTACCCTTACCCAATGATGACTCAAATCCTGCTTATGATCCTGAGGATGAAATTATCCATATCCATGGGATATATGTGGTTGATATGGAGGAAGAGCTATTACAGCTTATTCTGGAATCATATGATAAGGACACTGACTTGAAAAAGTTATGCACCATATTAAGTGATCCAAAGAATGCTTCAATACAAGAATTAATTAAAAACCTTCCACCAAAGTACCAAAAAGGTTTGGAAAAAGGAAAATTTTCAATTGATAAAGGATATCTATATTATAGAAGAAAGTTGAGTAATGTTAATGTTATTCCTCCTTCTATGAAAGAAATCATCTTGAAAATTTGTCATGATGACATATTAGCTGGACATTTTGATCTTGACAAAACAATGATAAGAATTAAGAACACTGCTTGGTGGGCTAATATGTCTGAGGACACAAAATTATATGTTGAATCCTGTGATTCATGCCAAAAATCAAAAAGATTAACTGGTAAAAGAGCAGGATTAATGCAACATATTGAACCTCCTGATGCTCCATGGCAAATAATAAACATGGATTTTGTAACAGGATTACCTATTGCTGGTAAAGACAGTTATAACTCTTGTTGGGTTATTGTGGACAGATTCACAAAAATGTGTAAATTTATCCCTACCCACAAGGATGTTTCCACCAAAGAATTAGCTTTCTTATGGTGGTCTTATATGTTTAATACCGCTGGTTTTCCTAAAGCCATAATCTCTGACAGAGACCCTAAATTTACTTCTGAATTTTGGATGTCTCTGATGGATGTTTGTGGTTGTGATCTGAAACTTTCTACTGCCCATCACCCTCAGACTGATGGTTTAGCTGAAAGAATGATTCAGACTTTAGAGGACATGATAAGAAGATATTGTGCCTTTGGCCTTGAGTATAAAGATAATGACAGATTCACTCATGATTGGGTTACCTTACTTCCTGGGTTAGAATTTGCTTATAATAGCACTGTTCATTATGTTACTCAAAGAAAGCCTTTTGAGCTCTGGCTTGGATATGTTCCTAATACTCCTGCCCAAATTCTCAATAACAAAATACCTAAATTGGATATACATCCTGGTGTAAAATTTTTTCTTCAAATGCAACAACTATGTAGAAATCATGCTCAAAAATGTATTGAAAAATCATTTGAATATGAGAAGAAAAGATGGGACAAATCCCATAAAGAATACACTTTTAAAAAGGGTGATGAAGTGTTGATTTCTACAGTCCAATTCAACTTACAAGGTAATAACAAATAAAAAGATCCATTTGTTGGTCCATTTGTTGTCAGAAGAATGATTGGAGATAATGCAGTTGAAGTTATTCTGTATTCCCCATATGACAGAAAACATCCTGTTTTTCCAATATATCTTTTGAAACCTTACACATCCAAAAGTGATTTATTTCCAAAAAGGAGGGGTAGACCAAAGAAAACCCCAAATGAAATCACTGAGACAGCAGAAATTGAAAAAATTTTAAATGACAGAATAGTCACTGCTGAGAAAGGTACAGAATACTTATTGAGATTCAAGAATAAATCATCTGAATATGATTCTTGGATACCTGGGAAGGAGATATCTAATATTCCCACTCTACTAAAAAAGTATAAGAAGAAAAAATCATAGCATTTTTTTTATTATTTTTTTTAGAGTGAGGGAGTGTCAGCCAGGCTACTAGACTTACCCAGTGAAATAATTAATTATTTACTGGATGAAGCCGCACATTATCATCTTTAATTATTATTTAATTATCATTTAGTTACATTAAAATTAGTTATAAATTAACTAGTTAAAGAATGTTAAAATTAAATTAATTAATTAAATAAATAAGTAAAATTAAAATTATAATTTTGTCCCTTATATTTTTCTCTAACACCGTGCTCATTTGACAGGTTGGGAAAAAATAAAACTTTATATTTAAAAAATAAACTACAAAGATAAAATAAGATTTAGATATTCAAATAATATTAAATATATACAAAAAAATCAAATTTCTTATTTAGGATTGACATTTACAGTAAATATTAAAAATATTGATGTATTTCTGACATACTCTGTAAATACATCTTTTTGACGCCTTCTTTTTGGAATAACTTTATTATTTGAAATACTCTTTCTGGAATGTTCTTTTTCTCTCTCTCTTCTTACTGTTTTTAGAATTTGATTTCCGTGCTTTGTCTCTCCTTTGCCTATAAAAGGCCTCTCTTTTTGTTGTCTTTTGATCATTCTATTTTATTAACTCATTTTACTACAACTACAATAATTAAAAGTTATTTCTTATATTTTATATCTTTAGTACTTACAACAAACATAATTCTAATCTATAACTTATATAAAATATTTAAATCTACCTCTGATTTTGAGTAAAAGAAATCATACTTGATTGAGAAATACGTACCTAACTTTTGAGAGTCAAATAATCCTTAAAATCTTGATATTACACCATACCAAAGCTTCTAGACCAAAAGTGACCCTTGACAGAGACCTACAGATAGTAAATGGTATTGTCACTACAAATATATAGGACAAATACACCTATATAAACCTTAGATTTGGGGTGAGGTTTGATTCTCTGTCATGGCAAAAAAGGTAAGTCACATGATTTATGATGTTTGTTATTTTTTAGTTGCCCACAAGTCCTTATTTGTCCTTGTAGTCAAAGGTCCCTCGATTGCCCACATCCAGATAATAATGTGGTGACAATGATTTGAAAAGTCTCCCAAATTTCAAAGGGTCCTAATTGTCAAGAAGCTTTTACGGAGGTCCAAACGGCAGAGAATGTGGATAACTCAAGGATTTCAAAGAAGGTATGTAGATTTTATCTTTATTTTTAATTACTAAAATAATAGGTATAGGGATAAGATTATTGTTACTTATGAGGTTTAGATTTACGAAAATGTAAGTACTAAAACAGTAGCAGTAGTAATAAAATAGTTTTTGGTTTGTATATAATAAAATTTTAAGTTGTATGGAATGAAGAATAACAGCACAAAATGGAAGGACTTTTATAGGCAAAAAAGTATAGAGAGCACAAGAAGTTAAGAAGCCTACATACAAGGGTGTGAAAGAAAAGATCCTTCCAAAATAAGAAATTACAGGTAACAGAGAGTACTAAAAAGATGCGCCAATAAAATATGTTTTAATATATATCAATTTATTTGATATATTTTAAAGTTCACTTTTAGATGTCACACTTAGTATAAAACAATTTGAATTTTCAATTTTTAGAATTTAATATAATTTGAGTATTTTAAATAAACTAATTTGAATTCTTTTCATTTTTAGTATTAGTATAATTTTAGCCCTTTAACCTGTCATTGAGCATGGTGTTAGGGGAAAAAATATAAGGGACATTAATATTAATTTAAATATTTAATAAATTTAGTTACTGTAATTTGTTAATTTATTACAAGTAATTTTTAAATTAAATATAATATAATTAATAATAAAATAAGAAATAAAAAGGCATGGCTTCATCCCAATAAATGATTAATTATTTTACTGTGTAAGTCTGGCAGCCTGGCTGACAATATATTAGAAGAATTAAATTGTAATTAATATAAATTCAAGAAAAAATTTTAAATTTTTATTTGTCTTATTTTAATATGTTTCTTTTGAATTTTATATAGAGTACAAAGTTGAAAGTGCACATGCTTACTTTCTGGGACAAAATATTTCTCAAGGGTAAATCACATCTTAAAATTTACACATCATTTTCAGGTAAAACATTAAAGTTTAAAGATTTTTTAATGCTTAATAGTAATAAAATACAAAAATTATTAAGTAAAGAAGTAAATTTTTATTTTTACAACAAGTAAATCTATACAATACACTATATTTAATATTCTTTTGACCATAAAAGACTACACATATACTCTTAGTTAGTTTCTTTATTAAATAAAAATACTATAATAAATATATTTTTATAAAAGTAAGTTCAACAAGAAGAATTTTAAATATTTAGAAAGAAAAATTGTTTTTGAGAGATTTTTTTCTAATGAAATTTAAATTTAAATAACAATTTTTTCATTTCTCAATTTAAACCACTAATTGCCTTAATTTTAGTATAAACTAAGACATATCTATCTAAAAATTAACTTAATACTCAGAAGGAGCTGTATAGTTTTTATTTAAAACAAAAATGATTTTCTATCAGATTAGTTTAAATATAAACTAAAAATGGGACTTATTTTATTACATAAGATAGATCTTTAAGACTAAGTTTTGTGCTATTCTTTATCTATAATATGAAAGAAAAGTAACTTATACTGCGTGAAAATAAAAATTCTCATTTGTTGAACTTAAAATTTTTCTAAAGTTATCTACAGTTTTACTTATTTCCACAATTTTATGTATTATTTAGTATAAATATTTTTAATAAAGAAATATACATTTATTTCAAATAAAAAATAAAACATCAAATTTGAAAAAAAATAAAAGAAAATCTCACAGTTTAACTTATCTTCAACAACAGTCAGAACCAGGATGGCATTGGGAGTTCCATCTAAGTTCCATCAAAGCTTAGATATATATATTTTTAAACATAGATATATTCATTTTCATCAAGCTTATTTAGTAATGAAGATAACTCAAAGAGTTTTTCCTGTTACTGAATTAACAATAATTTGTATTTTAAGACATTTTATAATTTTTTTCTTTAATTTGTAATAATTACATCTATTTATTCAGGTATTTAAAAATATTTAAATATAAAAAATCAAGCTAAAAGATGAGATATATCCAAATATTTTGTGTTATTTTGTTTTTTTAATTATATTATTCATGTAAATTATGTTCTGTGCCACACCAGCAGAGCTGGCAGTCAAATTAAAATGAAAGTGAGCTCAACTCATCATTCCTATATTAATGGTTTAAATTTTAATATCTTTTTTTTTAAATTATCTCTAGAAATTACCAATATTATTTATTTTATTATCATAGGCATAATATGTAACCAAATTCACAAAAATATTTTTTTTAGGAATTCTTAGTATTTTTTCACTTCTAATTTTTATATTTCAATGCTTATACTTAAAAATCTAGTATTTATAAAAATTAGACATTAAAGATGTACTATAAATGTAAAAAGGTGTAACTAAGACCATACACCAGAATATACCATCATTTTATGTTTAAAAATTGATACATATTTCTATTCGCACAAGGTGAGCAACATATAGCCATAAACCAGTCCTGACACTCTTTAGCTACAGCTTTGTCTGTAATCGATAACTTAATTGATAGGTGTACCCTGATTTTTGGCCTAATATCAGAGTACAACATCAGTTTTTGGACACATTTTTTGCCTCCCTCACCACCCCTACCCACAATCATTTCTTCCCTGCACTCACCACATCTTTTCATCCCTACATATATCTTCTCTAGTCTTCTATATTCCCTATCCATCTCACACCACCTCTTACAACCTCTTACCACCCTTTTCACACCATCTTCACCCCTCCTCAGCCCTTGAAGAGCCTTTTGCTACCCTCCTTGTCCCTCACTACTCATTTGGCTACCCCCCAAACCCTCAATTCCCCTTTTGCTACACTCCTCACCACTCCTACCCCTTAAGCTACCCTCCCCTCCCCTCCTTTACCTTTTGCTTCACTCCCCAGCCCACCTTAGCCCACCCCATCCCCTCCCAATCCCACTCATCTCCCTTCAATTCCCACACTACCCTCTTTCTCTGAACTCCCCACCTATTTTTCTTACTATAGAGTAAAATGGGTAGAGAGCAGTGGGGAAGTGATAAAAATAGATGTAGAGGGGTTAAGAGAGATGAAGCATGGTATGGAGGGGAAAAAAAATTTAAGGGATTGGAGAGGAAAATGAGGTTAAAGAGGGAGGGTAATCTGAGAGGGGATGGGTTTTTGATTCATAAGAGGGTAGAGGTTAGAAGCAGAAAGAGAAGGATTTTTCTTCAAAAAAGTGATATGATAGAAAAACAGGAGAATTATTTTTAAGGGAATGGAAAAACTGATGACCTGAAATTTTAAAAAACAAACATTAGACTTCTAGTGAATCATTAACTTTTAATGTGCTTCAATCTTTAGAAAATTCCCCCCGTTCATAGTTAGATATGCTGAAGATGGAGGATAGGGGTTTTTAAAGAATACAGTACTTGTGCATTGTTTGTACTTACTTGTAAAAAAATATATATATATCCTTTATTTATAAACTATATGTTTGACTATATTACTCTTTTATTCATTTTGAAGATTGTTTTGAGCTCTATAGATACTTTGAAGGTTCAAGAGATTTCCTGCTATGTAATTATACATAAAGATAAAATATCATATTTTTTTAAATTGTCACTGAAAATAATATGATGATTAATATCACTACACTATATAGTATTTCTTAAATAATTTCTGATTATATTTAATAATTTAAATATGTAATTGAGCTAAAAAATCTGAATGCTTATGTAAAATGATGTTTGATTAAATCTACAATAAGGATTATTTTTTTAAAGAATGAGAAAAGAACTGTGGTCTTCCAACATTGGCGGAGCCCTTTGTTAGTCTATTTGGAATTGTTTTGATATGTCTTAAATGGCATTATTTAATAATTGGGTGTTTTCTGAAATTATTCAGCAAATATTAGGACTGCAGAGATGTGGGTACTACCATTAGATAGCCACGGTTTTTATCTATATTTTATGTCTTGTTTACATTTTTCATATTCTAAGTTTTAAGGGGTCATTTTCTCATTTTTTATTTAAAAAGATAGCTGTTTAATTTTGTTTTTTGTGTTTTATGGGCTAACCTTAAGTCTTAGAGTTAAGTTCTTAGTACCATTAGAATGGGCTAATTTTCTCTACATTTCATGTCCCAGTGTTGTTATAGCCTAATTATGTGTTTTAAAGTTTTTAGTAGTTGTAGTATATTTTTATAAGTATTTTAGGTATTTTTGGAGGTTTTTGGTGGTTTTCTGGCTTCAGGGTGGTCCATCCACCTCAGGTGGGCCTCCCGACATCAGGAAGACCGCCTGCCTCGGAGCTAGAAGGCTGGGAAGTGTTTCTAGATGGGTTTTCTGCAATTTGGCGCTCAGAAACACCAAATTTGTTGGTGTGCATGGGCTCTTAGATAGTGGTCAGTGTGCATATATTGAATAAGACAGTTTTGAGAAACTTTAATTATCATACAACCATCCGGAGGTGAAATCCTTGTTCCTCACTCAGTTTTAACTGTTTTTTTGGCCACAATTGGCTGTGTTGTTGCAAGTTTAGTTCATCATTTAACTCAACTTTCGCAACTGTTTTCTCTGGTGTAGTCTTGCAAGCTATATCAAGTATTATTGCTGTCTCTGGTGTGGATTTGCAACCTACATTAAGTATCACTGCTTTCTCTGGTGTGGACATTGGTCTACATTTCAGTTTTTTGGTTTGGTAGTCTATCTGGAGACTACTTTATTGGCTGATCAGGTAGTCAAGTGTGTTGGAAAAGTAGCTTTAGCAACAGGAACCAATTTACTGTAGCAGGTAAATCTCACCTTATTTTTCTAAAGAGACAGGTGATTTTTCTCTCTGGTTTTTCTCCAACTCCCTTGGTCAAGGCCTATAGCTAGTACTATAGGATTGTCTACACTGCCATTTTTTAAAAAAATCTCATGTGTTTACCAGCCTGATTTAGCTATGTGGAGCACTAACTTCAGCCGTATATCAAAAAATCATATTGTTCAGATTTAAAAATTTCTTCATGTATTGAATTCATTAGCTTCAATAATAATTCAACTATGATTCAGCATGAATTCAACAAACTTTCACTCTTTTTTCTTTGATGATTCATAGGAATATCAATTAAGACTCAATTCGTGATGATTTAGGGTTCAAGGTTGCGGACTTGCTAGCAAGTACACCCCCCATATTGTGTGGTTATTACTACTAACCTTACTAACTAGGAAAGATGTAGCTTTTGTCTGTAACAGTTAAATACAAAGAGCCTTTGACACCATGAAGCAATGTTTTATTTAAGCTCCAATTCTTTCTTTGCCTGACTTTAATCAATAATTTGGTTTATACACTGATTCCAGTTTTATTGGACTTGGTTCTGCTCTCCACCAAAAACAAGTTATTAATGACAAAGTATCAGAGGTAGTAATTTGTGATATATCAAGAGCCCTAAGAAATAGTGAATTGAAATATGGTGCCACTTAAATTGAGTGTTTGGAAGTTGTGTTGGCTCTGGAAAAACTACATTATTATCTGGATGACAAGAAATTTGAACTTTTCACTGACTGCAGTGCAGTGAAGTCCCTCTTAAACTTAAAAGCACCTAACAGACACATGTTCAGGTGGCAATTGGCTGTTCAGGAATACAGAGAAAGGATAATAATAATTTATAGGGCTGGTATTCTTCATGAAAATGTGGACATGTTATCAAGGTTACCTGTTCCAAATGATGATTCTAATCCTGCATGTGATCCTGAGGTTGAAATAGTTCACATTCATGAGATATATGTGGTTGATATGGAGGAAGAGCTATTACAGCTTAATCTGGATTGATATGATAAAAACACTGACTTAAAAATGCTGAGTAATATATTAAATGATCAAAAGAATGCTTCAATACAAGCATTAATCAAAACCCTCCCACCAAAGTACCAATATGCTTTAGACAAAGGAAAATTTTAAATTGATGAAGGCTACATCTATTATAGAAGAAAGTTGAGTAATTTTATTTTTATTCCTTCTTCTATGAAAGAAATCATCTTGAACATTTTTCAGGATGACATATTGGGAGGACAATTTGATCTTGAAAAAACATTTATTAGAATTTAAAACACTGTTTAGTGGGCAATATGTCTGAAGAAAGCAAACTATATGTTGAATCCTGTGATTCTATACAGAAATCAATGAGATTAACTTGGAAAAGAACTAGATTAATTCAAAATATCGAATAACCTGATGCACCATAGCAAATTATAAACATGAACTTTGTAAAAGAACTACCCATTTCTGGGAGAGACAAATGTAACTCTTTCTGAGCTATTGTGGACAGATTTCAAAAATGTGTAAATTCATTCCTACTCACAGAGATAGTTCTACTAAGGAATTAGAATTCTTGTGGTGGTCTCATATGTTAAATACTGCTGGTTTCTAAAAGGCCATAATCTCTGATAGAGACCCTAAATTCACTTTTGAATTTTGCATGTTTCTGATGGATAATTGTTGCTATGATCTGAAGCTTTCTACTGCCCATCACCCTCAAACTGATTTATTAGCTGAGAGGATGATTCAGACTTTAGAGGAAATGATAAAAAAGAATTGTGTCTTTGGCCTTGAGTATAAAGAAAATGAAAGGTTCACTCATGATTGGGTCACTCTACTTCCTGGTCTGGAACTTGCTTATAATAGCACTGTTCATTCTGTTACTCAAAGAAAGCCCTTTGATCTCTTGTTGGATATTTTTGAAATACTCCTGCCCGAATTCTCAGTAATAAAATACCTAAGTTGGATTTAAATCCTGGTGTTAAATCTTTTATTCAGATGCAACAACTTTGCAGATGTCATGCTCAAAAATGTATTGAAAAATCTTTTGAATATGATAAGAAGTGGTGGGACAAATCCCATAAATAATGCACCTTTAAGAAGGGTGAAGAAGTACTTTTTCTACAGTCCACTTCAATTTACAAAGTAATAACAAATTAAAAGAGCCCTTTGTCTCATTTTTTGTCAGAAGAATGATTGGTAATAATGCAGTTGAAGTTATCCTGTACTCTCTGTATGAAAGAAAACATCCTGTTTTTCCAATATCTCTTTTGAAGCCTTACACATCCAATGGTGATTTATTCCCAAAAAGGAGGGGAAGACCAAAGAAAACTCCTAAAGAAGTCACTGAGACAGCAGAAATTGATAAGATTCTAAATTACAGAATTATCACTTTTGAAAGAGGTACTGAATAATTATTGTGATTAAAGAATCAATCTTCTGAATATGATTCTTGAAAACCTGGGAAAGAGATATCTAACCTTCCTGCTCTAATAAAGAAATATAAAAAGAAAAATTCATAGCATTTTTTTTGGAGTAAGAGAGGGTCAGCCAGGCTACTATACCTACTCAGTAAATAACTATAAGTATTTACTAGAGTAGAGCTATGCCTTTACCTCATACATTATTAGTTATATTTACTTTATAATTACTTATAATATTTTAATTAGTTGATAATTAAAATTAATTGAATATATAATTATAATCTTTTCTAATTTTCCTATTCCTTGAAGAGTCCTCATGAAAGCTGAACAGTTGATTAAAATATAATAATACAGAATATTAAAGAAAAATTAAATGCTTTATAACCTTAACATGTACAGGAAATACCAAGTACAGTACATCCTTTCTAAATAATATTTAAATTTGAAATTTAATTGTGGGAACTTCTTGCTGTTATGTTCTTGTATGTAGGATGTGGTACAATATTTTTTCTCTCTCCTTTACCTATATAATGCCCCTCAGTTTTTCTAATTCCATTCTTTACTTCCATTAATATTATATACACAAATAAAATATAAATTACTACTATTACAATTCTTTTATTATTTAAAATTTAATATTCTAAGTAAAAAAGTAATAATAATAATTACAATTCTTTAATTTTTAAATTGAGTAAAGTATAAAAAATGATTGAAGACATACCCAAATCTTGAAATCTTGAGTTATCCTCACCTTCACTGCCATTGGACCACTGGAATCACCTTCTAGACCAAAAGACCCCTCTGAAAGGTTTAATGATAAAAAATAAGAATAAATTTTTCAGGCTGTGGTCAGGTACAGAGACGTGAATTAGCTTGAATTTTCAGTTGTCTAGAATATTATAACGGTCCTATATGAATACTGTAGTACAAATCCAATAAGTATTAAAATATAACTCAATATAATGGTCTCAGTAATTTTAATCTCACTAATTATAAATGGGCTACAATCTTATAGTTGGTAGAAAAACAGATGTAATAATTCAGATACTAATCTAAGATATTATAAGTGCTGTTGATATGTATTGTAATTTTGTTTGGTTATATATTTGATTGTAATGATAAAGAATGTGGAAAACAAGACTAAAAACCCCCTTCTTTTATACACAATAACTTCCCCAATGAACCCCTTGATTTACCAGCTCTATACATGATTAATGACGCCTCATTACAGCTAAAAAACATTTTCAACAACATAAAGAGTGACCAATAACATAATTAGAATTATATCACTCGCCAAAATCCTGCAGTAATAGGGATAATCCATCAAAAATATAGAATAAGCAAAAAAGAGAGTATAAGCATGTAATACATTTAAAATAAAATACTAAAAGGAAAAAATAAAGCTAATTATTACTACATATTAAGGGGGATTAACAGTTGAAATTATGATGTTACTCATGACATTAAACTACGTGAAATACCCATTCAAAAATAACCAAAATTGACTGAGAAACTGCTTAAAAACTCAAAAAGGGCGTGAGATGTGGGGTAACTACGTGCAGTCCTTTGCAGATGCTTGAAAAGGTGAATCCTTGACTATTTTAAGCAATTTTAAGCTTGGTAGTGAAATTAAGTGCCAAGCTTGAGGTTATAATTGAATTAGTGCATATAATAAGGGTCAATGCATTTGTAATTTAACTAGGACACTAAATAAGCCCCTGTTGCCTATTTTAGTGATTTTCCCCACAATGGGCGTAGAATGTGGGGTAATTATAGTGTTAAAAAGCTAACTTTGCTAAAAATGAAGCTATTTACATGGGAAAAATGTAGGCAGTATGTGACCAGTACACAGAAGCCATTTCTAACATAAAAAACACCAAATTTTAAAAGTGTTATTTTTATGCCTTTGAGTAGCCAAATTAATAGCCCTAATTAAGAAAAATTTATCTGTGAAAGTGCATTTTTATTATTATTGAATTTATAGTGCATATAGTCAACTTTAAGTGACTTAAAGTGCATTTCTTGTTTTTCACATAAAATAATGAAAACAACAGCTTTATTTCTACTTAAAATTTATGTAGCCTTATTTTTAAGGTTCTTAAAATTACCCTAACATATTAAAAATTGATATTAAGTACATAAAATTTATAAAAGGTGGATATATGCATGTATGTAAGGTGTTATAATGGCATATTAGGGCGTATCAATGTTGACTGATCTGCAATTAAATTAATTGCAGATAAGAATCCTTAAACCCCAATTATTTTCTGCAATTAGTTTTGCTAATAATTGGGTTATTAGAAAATTTACGTGTCAATGTTCACCTCTTATCTGACATTTTTCTACTCAATTTTTCATAACCACATCTTGGACAACTTTCTGTCATAACCAAATGTTGCACAACTTTCTTCCATAACCACATCTTGGACTACTCTCTGGATATGCCATCTACCTTGCTGCACACTCCCATTCTCATCCCATCCTGTTCATTCTATCCGCTCAGAATATCTCCCCATTTCATTTCACTCTCTCATCTGCTTTTTTCTGCTCCTTGTCATCTCACTATCTCATCTACTGATTTCTACTCCTTTTCATCTTGCTATCTCATCTGCTTGTTTCTGCTCCTTTTCATCTTTAATTATCTTAACATGCCTCCTCATCATAGATCTTCTCAAAGGCATCCATCACCCATTTGTTCTTCAAATCCCACTACTCCCTCTTTCCCCTGCTCTTCTGAGAAATACAAAATTGCTCAACTAGAGAAAGATGATCATCTCCTTCTTATCAACTGGCTAAAAAATAAATCTAACTATGATACTTGTTTTGGTACTGATTATTTGACCTAAAGTAGGACAGCCCCCCGCATCAAAATTTAATGGTTATCTTCTAATGGCCAACAAATTACAGAATAAGACTAAGGGAAGGATAGATCTTCTACCAAAACAGATGTCTGAACACTTCAAGCATTATTGATCCAAGTACAAGAAGGCAAAGACTCTTTCATCTTCTACTGGTTTTGGTATTACTGACCTCAATATCAGTAAGGGCATCAAATCCATAGAGAATAAACTTGACTCTTTATGTCCTTACTTTAAAGAGATGGATTCTATTTTTGGAGAGTGATCTGATGTTAATCCTACAAACATGTTGGATGGTGAAGAAGCTATATCCAAAAATGATGTTGAAAGAAATCTTTTTCCTTCTTCTTCTACTCAAGCCTCCCCTCATTTAACTTCTACAAATCAAGATATCTTTTCAATAGATCCTTTTGGCAATATAAACTAACCTAATCTAACTCAAGTATGTTTTTTTCTTTTATCTTACCAATTCTTTTTTTATTTACATTTTCTTATTTACAAATAGGCTGAAGAAATAACGCAGGAGCCACAATCAACTGATTCTGAAGCCAGAAAAAATGAAGAGGAGGAAAATGTGACCTTGAACAAAAAGAGAAGGGCTTCAAGTAGTCTGAATTTCCACTCTCAAAGAAGAAGAAAAAGTGATACTTCATCTCAAACCCCTTTTTCTTCTATTGAAGAATTTTTGGAGAAACGTGATTCTGGTAAGTGAAACTAAACCTCTTAATACTTAACTCTGCTTTTCTTCTACTTTTTGTTAATATTTCTTATCACTCTAGAACAAGTGGAAGTTGCTAAAGAGACTTTAAAGTTTGAAAAGAAAAAATATTAAGGAGGGATGACAGGGTATATGATTTTAAAGACAAGAAGTTTGAACTCTCTTCATGGAAGGATGATAGGGCACAAGACTTGGAGGAGAGGAAGTATGAAATTTCTTTACGGAAGGATAATAGGGCACAATACTTGGAGAAGTGGAAGTAAAAACTTTCTTTATGTAAGGATGATAGGGCACAAGACTTGGAGGAGAAGAAATTTGAGTTATCTCTAAGTATTGAAAAATCAAAGAAGGAGGAGAAAACACTTGAGCATCAAAACATCATGTAACAGATGAAATATAAGCTTCATTGTGAAGAAAATTCCAAAAATAAAGATTTCTTCATAGAATGTGTTAAAGCTAATAAATCTGTTGTGGAAATTCAATTTTTAATGAAATTGTTTGATGACTAGTTTGTTTTATTTATCTCACACTTCAACTGTTCATAATTAATTGTACATAAATTTTTATCTTAATTTTCTGTATTTTTTTACTCTATCCATTATTAGTTGAATTTTCATATTTGAATGTTATAAATTCTCTTTTAAAAATTTTTTTCAAGAGTTTTTAATGTTCAAAATTCTTTTTTAGTTTAAACTTTCAAGTCACATTTGAATTTCCTAATCCCACCCCTGAATTTGATTGAACTAAGGGTTGGGTATCACCAAAATTCTTTCAAGTAAAGAATTTTGCAAGTCTTATATGAAATTTTGGCAATACTCTTTATTGAAGTAACAGATGGTTATCACCAAATTTTCAAGTCAATTTTTTTTAAAGTCTGATATGAAAATTTGGCAATACCCCCCCCCCTGTATTTTATTGAATTAAGGAAAGGGTATCATCAAATTTTCAAGTCAATTTTTTTTTCAAAGTCTGATATGAAAATTTGGCAATACCCACCTCTGTATTTTATTTAATTAATGAAATTGTATCATCAAATTTTCAAGTCAAATTTTTTTTAAAGTCTGATATGAAAATTTGGCGATTCCCCCCCTATAATATATTGAATCAAAGAAATCAAATAAAAAAAACTTGAACATTGAAAATTTCTACAACCAATTATTTTCACCAGTCCCAATGATGTTTTCCTATTTTATAAATTAGCCATTAGAATGACCTAAGGCCAGAAACGCCATTATATAAAAACAGTAATCTATCTTGATGTAACAGAAGTTGGGGTTCAAGGATTGTGGAGGCAATGTTAAAGGGATCAATGGGGATACAAGCGTTGGGAAGGCTGGAGAGAGGGGTGAGGAAGGATATGTGAGGTAGCAAAAGGGTTGGGAAAGAGTTGGAGGGGAAGATTAAGGGTTTCAGACGCATTTTGAATGAAGAAAAGGGATAGGGAGAGGTTGGGAGGGGTGATATAGGGATCAAAAGAGGATGGCATACAATGGGGCTGAGAGGTTAGCAAAAAGGGTGGGGAGGGAAGACAAGCATGTGTCAATAGAACTGAAAGGGATGGGGATTGGTTCAAACTGAATGTGAAAATAGGAGGATGAACTCTGTTCTTTGGGTGAAGAACAGAGTTCACTGCCATAAAATATTAGCTGAAAAATAAAATATATAAGGTGAAACAATTAACTTCAGAAAAAAGGAGGATGGACTTTGTTCTTCAGGAAAATAACAGATTTCACTGCCATAAAATATTATCTGAAACAGGAAATATATAATTTGAAAAAATTAACTTCAGAAAATAGGAGGATGGACTCTGTTCTTTGGGCAAAGAACAGAGTTCACTTTCATAAAATATTAGCTGAAACATGAAAGATATAAGGTGAAAAAATTAACTTCAGAAAATAGGAGGATGGACTCTGTTCTTTTCCCAAAGAATAGAGTTCACTGCCATAAAATTTTAGCTGAAACATGAAAGATATAAGGTGAAAAAATTAACTTCTGAAAATAAGAGGATGGACTCTGTTCTTTGGACGAAGAACAGAGGTCACTGCCATAAAATATTAGCTTAAACATGAAATATATAAGGTGAAAAAATTAACTACAGAAAATAAGAGGATGGACTGTGTTCTTTGGGAAAAGAACAAAGTTCACTGCCATAAAATATTAGCTGAAACATGAAAGATATAAGGTAAAAAAATTAACTTTTGAAAATAAGAGGATGGACTCTGTTCGTTGGGCAAAAAACAGAGTTCACTGTCATAAAATATTAGCTGAAACATGAAAGATATAAGGTGAAAAAATTAACTTCAGAAAATAGAAGGATGGACTCTGTTCTTTGCCTGAAGAACAGAGTTCACTGCCATAAAATATTAGCTGAAACATGAAAGATATAAGGTGAAAAAATTAACTTCAGAAAATAGAAGGATGGACTCTGTTCTTTGCCTGAAGAACAGAGTTCACTGCCATAAAATATTAGCTGAAACATGAAAGATATAAGGTGAAAAAATTAACTTCTGAAAATAAGAGGATAGACTCTGTTCTTTGGTCAAAGAAAAGAGGTCACTGCCATAAAATATTAGCTTAAACATGAAATATATAAGTTGAAAAAATTAACTTCAGAAAATAAGAGGATGGACTGTGTTATTTGGGAAAAGAACAGAGTTCACTGCCATAAAATATTAGCTGAAACATGAAAGATATAAGATGAAGAAATTAACTTCTGAAAATAAGAGGATGGACTCTGTTCTTTTGGAAAAGAACAGATTTCACCTCAATAAAATATTAGCTGAAACATGAAAGATATAAGGTGAAAAAATTAACTTCAGAAAATAGGAGGATGGACTCTGTTCTTTTCCCAAAGAACAGAGTTCACTGGCATAAAATATTAGCTGAAACATGAAATATATAATGTCAGCCAGGCTGCTAGACTTATCCAGTAAAATAATTAATTATCTTACTGAGATGAAGCCACACCATTTTATTACTTCTTATAAATAATTAATTATCTATTATTTACTTATGTATTACTTAAAATTAAATAGCTAAGTACAATAATTAAATTTAGTAATTAATAAAAATTAATTAATGTCCCAAATATTTTTACTCCCTAACACTGTGCTCAATAATAAAGTTGAAAAGTGTCGTTTGGTCATCTAGAAGAAGGAAGAAAAAAAGAAAGAAGAAGAGGAGGAAAAGGGGAATAGGAAAGAAGGGTTTATAGGATGTAAAAGAAATAAAGTAATAAAATAATTTATTTAAAGAGAGGCAATGACAAGTTACTTGAGGGATGACACAAAAATGAGGTTTTATTAAATGACAATATTATTTAAAGTAAGGGTTCTGCCCCAAAAACACTATAATAACTATCAGACTTAAAGCAACCTTTAAATAGTTATATAGAATTTAAATTAGAAATTTAATACTAATAAAAATAATAATAAAACGTATTATATTGACAATTTGTTCAGATTTGGTTTGTATAGTAAGTGATGAGGATAAATGAGATAACACAAGGCCTTTTATAGGCAAGGGGACAAATGAGGCGCTATCACTGAGTATATACAAAATAATAATAGGATGAAACAAAAAGATAAAAGAAAAAAATTGAAACATAACAATGGAGAGAAAAAGATGAAACAAGTAATTAAAATCCCAATTAAGAACACGATTTTCACGCAACCATTTTCCAAATCATTTAAGTAATATAGTGAGTAATTAAACAATCTCTGAGACATGAGAACCATGTGAAAAAGTAATCCAATCAAGTATAACAATATTTTTTATAGATTTTTTAAGTGAAGAAAATGGAATGTTTTGATGAAACAAAATATTGTAATCAATTTTTGTATTAGTCTGTAGAAAATTAATAAATTGTTTTGACTATGTAATAACTAGTTGAAACAAGTAATTAATTTTTCTACTGAACCAAATTTAGAATTTTAAATTAATTAAAATTATTATAATGCATTTAATATTCAACACAAATAAGGGTCAAAAAACACCGTCAATAATTTTGGATAATTTTGGATATGAAAAGGGTTAATTTATATATTTAAATTTAAAAATTAATGTAATTACAATATAAGATAATTTAATAAGATATATTTATATTATCAACATGTAATTAATTAATTATTCATTAAATACAGATAACACCTCTTTTATATGGAATATAATAATTATTTTAATGTATACTTAATTTATATGATACTAAAATTAGTATAAAATTTATTTTAATTATAAAATAATATTTTAATATAATTTATTATGTAATATAAATTTAATATATACACATAATCTGCAATTATTATGTCATTTATTAACTCCAATAAAATTGTATGTTTATTACTTGGCTCCTGGGACAGCCTGGCTGACACTCCCTCACTCCAAAAAAACAATAAAAAATGCTATGATTTTTTCTTTTTATACTTTTTTAATTGAGTAGGAAGGTTTGAAATTTCTATACCAGGTATCCATGCATCATATTCAGATGACTTATTTTTAAATCTCAATAAATACTCAGTACCTCTTTCAGAAGTGATAATTCTATCATTGAGAATTTTATCAATTTCTGCAGTTTCTGTGAGTTCCTGAGGGTTTTTCATAGGTCTACCTCTTCTTTTTGGAAATAAGTCACTGTTGGAAGTATAAGGTTTTAACAGGGAAATGGGGAAAACAGGATGTTTTCTATCATATGGAGAGTATAACACAACTTCAACTGCATTATCTCCAATCATTTGTTTCAGAACAAAAGGACCCACAAAAGGATCTTTTAATTTGTTGTTACCCTGTAAACTGAAGTGGACAGTAGATATCAACACTTCATCACCCTCTTTAAATGTGTGTTCTTTATGGGATTTATCCCATCTCTTCTTCTCATATTCAAATGCTTTATCAATACAAGATTGAGCATGTTTTCTGCACAGTTGTTGCATTTGAACAAAAGATTTGACACCAGGGTGTAATTCCAATTTAGGCAATTTACTATTGAGTATTTGAGCAGGAGTATGAGGGACATAACCTAGCCAAAGCTCAAAAGGTCTCTTTTGAGTAACAGAGTGAACAGTGCTATTATAAGCAAATTCAAGACCAGGTAATAAGGTGGCCCAGTCATGAGTAAATCTATCATTGTCTTTATATTCCAGTCCAAAGGCACTATACCTTCTAATCATATCCTCTAGAGTTTGAATCATTCTTTCAGCTACACCATCAGTTTGGGGATGGTGAGAAGTAGATAATTTTAATTCACAACCACATATATCCATTAGAGACATCCAGAATTCAGATGTAAATTTTGGATCTCTGTCAGATATAATGGCTCTAGGGAATCCAACTATATTGAACATATTACACCGCCATAAGAAAGCCAAGTCTTTGGTGGAGACATCTTTATGGGTGGGAACAAATTTGCACATTTTAGTAAATCTATCCACTATTACCCAACAAGAATTATAATTTTCTTTACCTGCAATAGGAAGACCAGTGAAAAAATCCATATTAATGATTTGACAGCGAGCATCAGGTGCTTCAATTTGCTGTAATAACCCTGCTCTCTTACCAGTCATTCTTTTGTATTTCTGGAATGAAAAACAAGATTCAACATATAATTTTGCATCTTCAGACATATTAGCCCACCAAGCAGTGTTTTTGAGTCTAATCAGTGTCTTCTCAAGATCAAAATGACCAGCTAATATGTCATCATGACAAAGTTTGAGGATAATTTCTTTCATAGAAGGAGAAATTACAATTACATTAGTAAGCTTTCCTCTATAATAAATATATCCATATTCAAAAGAAAACTTTCCCTTAGTTAAAGCATTCTGATATTTATCAGGAAGAGTTTTAATCAATGCCTGAATAGAAGCATTTTAAGGATCATTCAAGATAGTAACTAATTTATTTAAATCAGAATCCTTATCATATGAATCCAAAATTAATTGTAATATATCCTCTTCCATATCAACTATAAATATACCATGGATATGAACAGTATCATCTTCAGGTACATAAGCAGGATTTGAGTCATTATTTTGCAGAGGAAATCTGGAGAGTATATCAACATTGGAGTGAACATTTCCAGCCCTATGGATAATTGTCATCCGTCCTATGTATTCTTGAACAGCAAGTTGCCACCTGAACATATGTCTGTTAGGTGTTTTCAGGTTTAAGAGGGACTTTACAGCACTACAGTCAGTTACCAATTCAAACCTTTGGTCATATAGATAGTAATGAAGTTTCTCAAGAGCCCAAACAACTGCTAAGCACTCTAATTGAGTGGCACCATATTTCAATTCACTACTTCTCAAGGTTCTTGAAGTATAACAAATTACAACCTCTGAATATTTATCATTTATAATTTGTTTCTGGTGAAGGGCAGCACCCGGACCAACAAAGCTAGCATTTGTGTATAGGACAAAAGGTTTGTTGAAATATTGAAGAGCCAATATAGGGGCTGTCATTAAGCAACTTTTTAATGTATCAAAAGCTTTTTGACAGTCATTATTCCAGAGAAAGGCAACATCTTTTCTGGTCAGTTTTGTAAGAGGCAAGGCTATGACCTGATAATTTTTAATGTATTGTCTATAATAGCCACACACACCCAAAAAACTTTGGATTTCTCTTACAGAAGTTGGTGCTTTCACATTTTGAATGGCAGCAACCTTGTTTTGGTCTACACAAATTTGTAAGCCCGACACAACATGGCCAAGGACTTTCAAGGATTGAAAACGAAATTTACACTTTTTTAAGGACAACGTCATATTGATTTCAACCATTTTTTGGAAAAATCTATTTAAGTGAATCATATGTTCATCAAAAGTTTTAGAAAAAATTATAATGTCATCAATATAAACCATGAGCCATCCTTCAATTATTTCTTGATGGAAAGTGTTATCCATGACTTTCTGAAAAACTGAAAAAGCATTTTTAGGGCCAAATGGCATCCTAACATACTTATATATTCCCATATGAGTAGCAATAAGCAAAAAGTTTTGAGAATTTTTCTCAAATGGAACTTGATGATATCCTTTATTACCATCCAGATAACTAATAAATTTTGAACCTTGAAAGGTAGCATGTATTTAATTAATTCTGGGTAAAGGATAGATATCATCAACAGTATGAGTGTTCAATGCTCTGTAATCACCACATAATCTAGCCTTATCTTTTTCATAAGAAATCAAGACCGGGGAGATGACACAATATTTGGGGGTGACATCCACTTTCTCAATGATATTCATTTCTAATAATGTGGCAATATTATCTTCAATATCCTTTCTTTTTGTTGGAGAATCAAGATATGATTTTTTCTTAAGACTAGGAGGGATATCACTCAAGTTACAGGATAAGGTAATTTTCATTTCTTCCTGAACAATTCCTAAGACATGAGAACCATTAGCAAAAGCAATAGGGAAAGAGGTAATTGAGGCAATAATAGAATCCTTTTGTTCACTAGTTAACTGATCACCAAAAGAAGCAGTATTTATTTCATTTAATAAATCATCCATTTCAATTGTTTTTCTGCCTTTACATTGGATTAGTGAGTTACAAGACTTTAACAGATGCTCAGAAGGTTTTCTAGAGGAGGAAATTTTGAATTTCCTTTTGCCATTCAATCCCAAGGTGAAGCAATTATTTTCTGGGTCCAATTTCACACCAAACATAGATAAAAAATCATTACCCATAATAAACCAATTGCTTAAATTATCATTTTGCATGACAACAAATTCACAAATAGCTCTAACAAAACCACCATTATATTTGAAGAATACAGAGGTTTTGTATTTTCCAATAGGAATTAAGGTAGAACCATACCCTCTCCATTTTTCAGAATTTTAGGTAATAATTTACTCAAATAATCCTTATCTACTGAAGCTAAAGCCTTTTCAGAGACTACACTTCCTCCAGCACCAGAGTCAAGAACTACATCAACATTTTTACCAATAATGATAACAGGTGCTTTCAAAGGGGATATGGCTATAGAATTGTTAGTAATATCTTTAATTATTTCAGCATTTTCCACTGAAGATAAATCCAATACACATTCTTCAGATATATTATCTAAATAATTGACATCTTGTTCTAACATTAAAACATCTTTAACAGAGTCATTGCCATAGGAGATATTACTTTCACAATCACGAGAAGAATTATTGACATAAATTTCAGCTTCATCAGTGTCTTCATTTTGTTCAACAAGATGAATTTTCTTGTCACAAACATGACCCTTTTGCCATGTTTTGTTACATTTATAACAAGTATTTGTTGCATATTTTTTAGGTGCAACTGGGGCAGAGGGTTTACCAGATTTTTCTGGGAGCTTTGTAGAAGGTTTATTCTGATCATTATAAGATTTACCAAGGTAATTCTATGGTTCATATCTATGGTTGAGTAGTACCTCATTACAGATATTAATGAAAGAAGAATTTTCCCTTACATGCTCAGTTCTAGCCACAATCAAATCTCTAAGAGAATTTGGTAATTTATACAAGATTTTATCTCTCCAAATATCATAATCCATCTTTGGATCAATTGCTCTTAGGATTTTTGTTACTTTCATAAGAAAAACAATGGGCTTTTCAACAGAGGAGGATACATATCTAGTATTCTCATACAGTCTTTGCTGAGCTAGCCTGAATTTTGAACCACCAAACTGATTCTCAATCAAGGATTTCCAATCATTCCATGTATAATGATTGTTATCCAAAAGGACAGATTCATACCACATCAAGGCTACATTGGAAAACAAAGAAATTAGCTTAGAAACAATTTCCTCATCAGGTAGTTTATAAGATCTCTTTAAATTATCAATTCTTTGGATAAAGTGTTGCCAATCAGAGGAAGAATCACCATCAAAGGTAGGATATTGGTCCAACTTAGGCCAATTTTTCTGACTACTGGGATGGTCCATTTTTTGGTTTGAATTATTCATCATTAATAATTCCTGAAGTTTAGCCAGGTGTTCAAAAATTTCATTATTTACAGAAACAGCTGGTGCATGACCATCACAAGATTTTTTGCTAGTAGCAAAAGATTTTACTGACTCATTTTCAGTTTGTTTAATGGTTGAAATATGTGGAAGAAAGGAGGAACTCTGCTCAGTTTCTTTTTCTTTATTTTTATGCAGCTTATGGACAGCATTCTCATTCATACCATTATTGATGGTTAAGGTTGAGAATTTTTCCTGCAGGTCAGGCACATAGTTTCTTATCCTTGGAATTTCAGACATCTGGTCATTTACTTTTGCAAGAGATAGAAAATTTCTGTCCTCAGAAACTGTGTGTTTGGCACTTAGTGCATGGAAATCATTCTTTAGCTTTTTAAACTCATTTTGTAGAGATTTTATTTCACTTTTTAATGAATAATTTTCTTCAATAAGGGGTTTCAATTCACTCAAGGTCTTATGTAGATTGATATTTTTATCTGAGATAGCTCTATGGTCACTCCTTATTTGTTTTTGTTGGCTAAGAAAAATATTCAAGGTTTCTTTGATTTTAAAATATACTGTATCCTGTACAGAAGAACTTACTTTACATTGCAAGTGCAAATTATTTAATCTATCATTCTCATGGATTAACACTTCTCTCAAATGTTTGTCTTTCACAACATTAAAATCAAGGGTATCTTTTAATATTTCTTCAGAAGTTTTCTCAATTAAGGTATAGACTTCAGGGGAAACAGAATCATTCTTAATTGCAAGAGAAGGATTAATTAAAGAAGTAGAAGTTAAATGTAAAGGTTCATCAAATGACAATTTGCTAATTACATTAATAGGGCTACTAGTTACAGGAAGCTGTCTTTTAACAGGTTTAACTGTTCTTTCACCATTCTCAATAATATTACCTGCAGAAGAAGTCTTATTAGAAAAAATTCCCAAGTGACTATCAACAAAATTACTTACCATGGCAGAGGAGGAAACTTCTCTTGAGACTGATTTTGGGATTGGGCTTGGGCCTTCTTTCTCCTGCCTTGTTATTAAGGATGAGGAGGAGGATGGAAATTGGGTGTTCTGGATGGGCCAGGCTGATAATGAGGAGGATGTTGCACATTCTGCTGGTAGTGACTCATTAGATAATCCCATATCCATTGCTCCACTTACATAGTACTTTGATTTTGGATGGAGGAGCTGGGGGGATGTTAAGGTTGAGCCTGAAACTGAGGCTGATTGGGAGGCAACTGAGGAGGGGCCTGGGCCTGATTTTGGTTCCTGAGTTCCTGAACTTGATCCCACAAGGTGTCTACTTTTTCCTTGTATTTCATGTTTTCTATCTTCAGTTCTTTGATGTGACTGGACAGATTGCTGATTTGCTGGGGCAGAGGAAATTTTTTTATTTTGAATCCTTTTGGAAGACCTTCTTGAGGTACTGGAGGTTTTACTTCCTTCTATTGTGCTGGGGGAAGGGGGTTTGATTTGTTTACTTCTCCTGTCATTTCCACATCCTGAATTATGTGAATTTTTCTTGTTAGCATAAGATTTTTTATGTTTAACTTTAGAAGAACTCACAGTATCAGCATCATAATCAGTTCAATTTTATCCACTTGCATGTTATCCATTTTTTCAGCCAAATTGTTGGACATAATAGTGGGAAGATTAATTAATTTCTTAAAAAAAATTAATAAAATTCAGTTAATAATTTGCTCAAAATATTAAAAAAAAATTTTAATAATTAAATTATGAAAAAAAGAAAATTTTTTTAATGTAAAGTAATATTTATAAAAAATAATTAATAATATGGACTGCAAAGGAAAATTGGGAATAAACAATTAATTTATTTTCAACCAATTAATTTAATTACCAAAATTAAATATGGAAATTTATGGGACTAAGTACAAAGTACTATTTAAGTCAACCAAAATTAAACAAAAATTAATAATAATAAAAAATTAATTTAATAATTCAATTTTTATTAATAATAATTTTTATTTCTTCTAGGACTAAGAGGAATTAAACACTCTATAATGGTCAACTAGGAAAAAAAATTATATATAATAAATGAACACGTACACTCAGTGAATCAGCAATTAAGCCACAAGCACTGTTATTGCAGTAAAAATATAGTAATCTGAGTGAGAGGTGCAAAGGTTAACTTACTATAGTGATTGGAAAATCACTTCAAAATAATAGATAAATTAATTTAATATAAACCTAATAGATTGAACCCAAGTTCGAAACACGGTCGCAGAAAAAGTTTCTTTTTTGCTGGGTGGTCCGTGCACTATGTCCTTTGTCGAAAGTATTGATTGTCGTCGTCGTTTGGAAAGGCCCCCACTTGTCGGTTTGTTGTCTAGAAGACGGAGGAAAAAAAGAAAGAAGAAGAGGAGGAAAAGGGGAATAGGAAAGAAGGGTTTATAGGAGGTAAAAGAAATAAAGTAATAAAATAATTTATTTAAAGAGAGACAATGACAAGTTACTTGAGGGATGACACAAAAATGAGGTTTTATTAAATGACAATATTATTTAAAGTAAGGGTTCTGCCCCGAAAACACTATAATAACTATCAGACTTAAAGCAACCTTTAAATAGTTATATAGAATTTAAATTAGAAATTTAATACTAATAAAAATAATAATAAAACATATTATATGAGAATTTGTTCAGATTTTGTTTGTATAGTAAGTGATGAGGATAAATGAGATAACACAAGGCCTTTTATAGGCAAGGGGACAAATGAGGCGCTATCACTGAGTATATACAAAATAATAATAGGATGAAACAAAAAGATAAAAGAAAATAATTGAAACATAACAATGGAGAGAAAAAGATGAAACAAGTAATTAAAATCCCAATTAAGAACACGATTTTCACGCAACCATTTACCAAATCATTTAAGTAATATAGTGAGTAATTAAACAATCTCTGAGACATGAGAACCATGTGAAAAAGTAATCCAATCAAGTATAACAATATTTTTTATAGATTTTTTAAGTGAAGCAAATGAAATGTTTTGACGCAACAAAATATTGTAATCAATTTTTGTATTAGTCTGTGGAAAATTAATAAATTGTTTTGACTATGTAATAACTAGTTGAAACAAGTAATTAATTTTTCTACTGAACCAAATTTAGAATTTTAAATTAATTATAATTATTATAATGCATTTAATATTCAACACAAATAAGGGTCAAAAAACACCGTCAATAATTTTGGATAATTTTGGATATGAAAAGGGTTAATTTATATATTTAAATTTAAAAATTAATGTAATTACAATATAAGATAATTTAATAAGATATAATTATATTATCAACATGTAATTAATTAATTATTCATTAAATACAGATAACACCTCTTTTATATGGAATATAATAATTATTTTAATGTATACTTAATTTATATGATACTAAAATTAGTATAAAATTTATTTTAATTATAAAATAATATTTTAATATAATTTATTATGTAATATAAATTTAATATATACACATAATCTGCAATTATTATGTCATTTATTAACTCCAATAAAATTGTATGTTTATTACTTGGCTCCTGGGACAGCCTGGCTGACAAAAAGCAAATAAAAATATTATTAAAATAATAAAAATCTAAAAAATTCAAATTTCTTTATTAAGAAATTTAAAATTCAGTTAAAATAACATTTTAAATCAAATGTTCTATACTAAATGTGACAATCTAAGGGAACTCAAGATTTATATCAAATAAATATGATACCTATTATTGACGCATCATTTTAGTATATCTTGAAAGATTCCAAATCTTAAATAAATTAAACAGCCCCAAATCTTCCCTGATGATTGATCTCTGCAAAAATAACTTTAAAAATCAAACAGCCGCTGTGATCTTCCAAAATTGGCTGAGCCCTTTGTTGGTCTGTTTGGCGTTGTTTTGATATGTCTTAAATGGCATTGTTGAATAATTGGGTGTTTTTCTGGAATTTTTTGACAAATATTGGTACTGCAGGGATGCAGTTAGTACTATTTGATAGCCATGGTTTTTCTCTATATTTTATTTCTTGTTGAAATTTTTCATATTCTAAGTATTTGAGGGATTATTTCTCATTTTTCATTTTGAAAGATAGCTGTTTAATTTTGTCTTTTGCGTTTTATGGGATAAACTTAAGTCTTAGAGTTAAGTGCTTAATACCATCAGAATGGGCTAAGTTTTCTATAAGTTTCATGTCCCAATGTTGTTGTAGCTTAATTATGTGTTTTAAAGGTATTAGTAGTCTTTTTTTATTTCTCTAAGTATTTTGGGTGTTTTTGGTGGTTTTTGGTGGTTTTTGGTGGTTTTCTGGCTTCAGGGAAGTCCTGCCACCTCAGGAGGGCCTCCTGATGTCGGGCAGACTGCCCGCCTTGGTACTAGAAGGCTGGGAAGCATTTCTAGAGGTGTTTTATGCAATTTGGAGCTCAAAAACTCCAAATTTGTTGGTGTGCATGGGCTCTTAGATAGTGGTCTGTGTGTATATAGTGAATAAGACAGTTTAGGGCAACCTTAATTATCATACAACCATCCCGAGGTGATATCCTTGTTCCATACTCAGTTTTCACTGTTTTTTGTCCACAATTGGCTGTTTTGTTGCAAGTTTAGTTCTTCATTTAACTCAACTTTGGCAATTGTTTTCTCTGGTGTAGTCTTGCAAGCTATATCAAGTATTATTGCTGTCTCTGGTGTGGATTTGCAACCTACATCAAGTATCATTGCTTTCTCTGGTGTGGAAATTGGTCTACATTTCAGTTCTTTGGTTTGGTAGTCTGTCTGGAGACTAATTTCTTGGCTGATCAGGCAGTCAAGTGTATTGGAAAAGGGGCTATTAAAAACAGGAATCAATTTACTGTAGCAGGTAAATCTCACTTATATTTTTCTAAAGGGGAAGGGGATTTTCTCTATGGTTTTTCTCCAACTCCCTTGGTCAAGGCCTATAGCTAGTACTTTAGGATTTTATACACCACCCTATTAGTAAACAGCCCCGAATCTCCCCTGATGATTGATCTCTGCAAAAATACCTATAAAGGTAAAGAATATCTTTGAGCGCAAATAACAGAGATCATATTGCAATAGTAATTATAAACCTTTAATAAATTAAACAGCATCCGTATTGGTAAACAGCCCCGAATCTCCCCTGATGATTGATCTCTGTAAAAATACCTGAGATCATTACAGAGGGAAAATTAATCTATGTCCTAAAAAAAAGAGCTATAACAAAAAAAACCTATAAAGGTAAAGAATATCTTTGAGCGCAAACAACAGAGATGAAGAAAGCACAACAGACATCAGCTTTCTTTTTAAGTAAGTACAAGCGCCCAATGATATTATTAAAATAAGATTGTATAGCACAATGACATGATAAAAGTGATCTAAAACAGGGATATAAAAGGACTAATATGGAAATACAGAAATCACGTATATGTAGAAATAACACATTGTATAGAAACGTACTAAACTAGAAGAAAACAGAATATAAGAGAAGCTATGTATTCTCACACCCCTCCTTTCTATCAATCTTATCTATTAAAAAATTTTTTTTGGTAAATCTTGCAAAATTTTCCTTGCTAAGTGCCTTGGTGAAAATGTCCGCAAGCATATCTGAAGTAGGGATGTATTGAAGATCTATTTTACCTTACATGATTTGTTCTCTAATCCAATGAAATTAGATTTCGATATTCTTTGTTCTTGCATGGAAAACTGGATTCTTGCACAAGGCAATCAATCCTTAAATGTCGGAAAGAAGTGTTGAAGAAACTTTTCAATCATACCTTAAATCAACAAGCAATTTTTGCATCCAGATTGCTTTCTGACCAGCATCCACAGTAGCCTTACTTTCAGCTTCAGAGGTTCTCAGTGCAACAGTGGGTTGTTTCTTAAAACACCAACTGACTTCAGTTCCATTGACAGTGAAAACATAGCCGGTAGTGGATCTTCGTGTGTCACAACAGCCATCCCGATCAGCATTGGCGAAATCCTTGGGCATGGAGTGACTAAGAGTACCTTGATTTGTGAAAGAATAAAAACCTTTAAAATCTAGATAGAAATTGGCTGATCCTTTTAAATAACGCAGCACCCTTTTTAAAGCAATCCAATGATTAATCCCTGGTGCATTGAGATGTTGCCCTAATTGACTATTAGCAAAAGCAATATCTGGGTGTGTCCCCTGTGAGATGTAGTTGAGACATCCTAACGCACGGCGATAATTGATATTCAATTATTAAATTCCAGAATCTCATTTTCTGTAGCCTTGTGAAGCTGTGTGTTCATCATCATTGGAGTAAAGATTGGTTTGCAGTCCTCCATTTGGTAGGAATGCAAGAGATCTCGGATTTCTTGATCTTGGCAAAGAGACAATGTTTTAGCTTTTTGATCCCTTGTGACACGCATTCCAAGTATAAATTTTGCATCACCTAGATCTTCCATTTCAAAATGAGCTTTAATTTCTTCCTTAAACCAAGAAAATTTTTTGCCAAAGATTGAAAGGTCTTCAACCTGAACATGAACATAACAAAGATTTTCTTCACTTTCATGAATAAAAAGACAAGGATTGGCTGATGATGAATAAAAATTCACCAAATGGAAAAATTGGAGTAGCTCATTGTACCAGCGCCATGATGCTTGTTTTCAGCCATAAAGGGAGTGTTTTAATAATAAGACAGGATTGACAAAGTTTCCCAGTTTCCTCAGGCCAAGTGGGGAATTCATATAAAATTCTTCCTCTGGTTTTCCATGAAGAAAAGCACCCTTGACATCCATTTGCACAAAATCCCAATCCTCACTATTTGCAATACTCATCAATAGGCATAGTGTAGTCAATCTTCCTGTGAGAGCAAATTTTTAAAAATAATTGAGACCTGCTTTTTGGGAACAACCATGTGCACACAGTCTTGCTTTATATTTGTTGATATTGCCATCTGCGTCTCTTTTAATTTTGAAGACCCAGATTGAACCAATAGAGGGGGCATCTTTTGGTTTTTCAACTACTTCCCAAACTTTTTGCTCATCAATCATATTGAGTTCCTTTTTAATGGCTTCCATCCAACTATCTCCATCTTCCCGGTTAATTGCCTCATAGTAGGTGAGTGGATTGGAGAATATGGAGTTTGAAGTGAAATCATGCTCTGAGTGTGACAATAACACGGAAATAGAACAGAGATATTGATGAATCGAAGTGGCTGAATTCAGATATCTTTTCTGACATTTTTGCGATCCCTCATTAATGTTTTCAAGATCTATATTGGAATTAATATCTCAAATAGCTTTTTCCGAAGTAATTTTATATTCCCAAAAGCAATTGTCAACTTTTTCTGACTGAGAATTGTTGGAAACTTCATCATTGCTTTCAAAATTGTGAAGAGGACTATCTGAGGCTGGAGATAATGACAAATAAGACACTGAATCTGAAATGATCTGATCATCAAAATATTTGGTGAATATGTCAACCAATTCAATTTTGTTTTTTGAGTGTTTAGAGAGTGGGAAGGTTGCTTCGTCAAAAACAACACTGTGTGAGTAGATTATTTGATTATTGTCAAGCCTTAAGAGTTTATAGGAAGTAGTTTCTTCTGAATAGCCGATGTGGTAGCCTAAAGTTTAGTATGGCACCTAAGTACGTAAATGGAGTTATTACGGTGTGCAAGATTGGCATTATCATTTTTTATAAAAGGGTTTTATTTAATTTATTTGAGTTTTAAATATGAAGAAATTAGTCAAGAGCGAATGCCTACACAAAATTAATTTATTTTACGGAGAAAACTAATTTTTATGGTCTGAAAAGTTTATAAGTATCAAGTCGAGTCACTCAAGAACCTTGGGAAATTTTTCCAGAATTTTTACTATTTTTTTATATATTTTTAAATGAATTTTAAAGATTTATAGAAATATTTATGTTTTCAGAAATTACTTAACTTTGATGAATTTTCACGGGGTAATTAGAGCTGCGCAGACTACGAAAATTAGTTTGGAATGTAAAGGGGAAGTGGCTCTATCATGTGTAATTTTTCTAGATTTTTTATTACAGTTTTAAAGGCTCTAATTGAGTCCGCTTGGACTCCGTTTGGACTCCGCTTCGACTCCGTTTTGACTCCGTACGGACTCCGCTTCGACTCCGTACAGGCTCCGGATTGACTCTGGGAGAGCTCTGGAGGGGAAAACTTAGGCACATGACTAGGAATACTTAAGCGCCTCTCAAACTCGAAATTGAGGAGGGGGGGAGACATCATACAGCTTAATCTTTAACCACCACGGTCTCATTTTTTATTACTCAACAAATTAAATAAATTTGTAATACCCTTATAACTTTATATTTATATACATATAACATTTAGAAATACTACTCAACAATTTAAAATCACACTTCATACAGGGTATCTTTAGAAAGGTCTTCATCACTGGGACTTGATTATTGCTGTCTCATAAAAATTCAAATTATTATAAAAACATAAAAGTCAATCTTTTCAGATCTTTCACTGGTACACCTTAATTGTTGTTATCAGTATTTCTTTCTCAACAGCCACTTTATTTAAATCTCAATAAGCGTTAAATATTTTAGAGTTTCATTATTTTTATCAATCAGATTTAAGTAGACTGGTTAGCTTAGTGATTTAGAATTCCCATTTTGTTATTTTTATTGGAAGGACGGGGTTTTCAGCTAAATCCACACATCTCCTCCGGATTCTGCTTACAGCAAGGCGACTGTAAGAGTTTACCTTACCATACCGAGAAAACAACATCTAATGGAGTTAGGAGCAAATTTTCCTTTTCTTAAATTCTTATAAATTAACACATAGGCTGCACATCCAAAGGCTTGCATTTGTGAAAGCTTTGGCAATTTATCAAATCTCTTTTTGTATGGCGTAATAAAATTGATTTAGGCACATGGTAATTGATTTTCAATGTAGACAGCCGTATTTACAGCCTATCCCCAGAATTCTTTGAGAATCTTTGCATGAAAAAGTAAGGCTTTGGCCATTTCTGTGGTAATGCAATTTCCTTGTTCTGCAATGGGGTTTTGCTGAGGAGTATAGGGTGACGTTGTTATAATTCTGAATCCATCCTTAATTCTCAAGTCATTAAAACTCTTATTGATAAACTCAGAAACATTATCACAGACTAAGTTAGCAATTTTAGATTGAGAAGAGTTTTCAATTTGTGTTTTAAATTTCAAAAAGGTATGAAAAGTATCAGATTTCTTTTCAATGATAAATACAAATTGATAGGATGTAAATGAGTTGGTGATTTTAAAATAATAAAGCGAACCCCCTTTGGAAGGTGGGGTGATTTTTCCACTTAAATCACAATGCAGATATTTAAGAAATCCTGTCCCTCTCAGAATTTTACTGGAAAAAGGAAGACTATGATGTTTGGCATCTATTCAAGGTTCACACACACTTAGATCATTGATTAAATCAAAACCCAGGATATTTTTAAGTTTTCCCAGATATACATTGTTCTTGTGTCCTAATCTACTATGCCAAAGAGTCTTTGAATTAGATGAAAGAAAAGATTTAAGAGGAACACTGAAAGACTCACCAAACTTAGAATTAAGAACAATAAGTCCTTCTCATGAATCTTATTTTCCATCAAGAATGATTTCATGATCTTTGAGAATTGAGACTGTGCCATCTGGATTGGTAACTTAGCTACAGCCCTGGGAAATGAAAGGCCTGATTCTGATGAGGTTTTGATTGATTGATGGGACATGAAGACATTTAGTCAAAGTTATGACTTCTCTTGGAGTAACCACATCTGCTGAACCAATCCCTTGGCTATAAATTATTGATCCATTTTGGAGTTTAATTGATTTTCACCGAAATTGATAATTTTTAAAGTTCCTACGGTGTCAAAACATATGGAAAGTAGCAACACTGTCAAAAATGATGAGATTTCCAACAGAAATATTACTGGAGTATGCTTTGAAGATTTTAGTTGGTCCATAGCTAATGTTGGCATGAATCTCAGGTTCTGTTGATGTGGCAGAGTTTTGACTAATAGCACAAGATTTTATTTTTTCGGGATGAAGTTTTAAGAAATTTTCCTTTCTTTTCTTAGTTTTAGGATTATGTTTGCCATTATGGCAAACAGGCCACTTAGGTTTTTTGGATTTTTTGGCATTATAAATAAGGGCTGAGGCAGAGTTTTCAGCAGAATCAGATTCAATTTCAATAGCCAATCTGGTAAGGCGTGATAGTAAGTTATGCACAGAAAGGTTTTTATGAGTGACTTCAGAGGAATGTAAGATTAGATCTTTATGCGTCTGATAGGAATCAGGAAGGAGTCGTAAAATTTAATGTGCTGTAAGTTCACCTTCAACAGAGACTCCAATGGCTCCAAGTTTATTGATACGAGTTCTCAATTCGTTAAAAAAAGCTTTAAGGCCTTTATCATGACATTTAACATCATGATAACAAGTAAAAATTGATTCTCTATTTAAAGCATCATCTGCGGCATACTGAGCACTAAGTTTAGACCAAGTAGACCGTGGTCTTTCCATGTCTTCTTCAGTAACAAAGGCATCCGAATTACCCACATCAATTTTTGATATAATGATATCAGTTGCTTTGTCAACTTTTGATTGAAAATCATTTTTCAAAGTCTGCGAAGCATCTTCAGAAGGTTGGGGCTCCTTTCCTAACACTAAATTTTTAAGTTTATGGCAGGTGTGATGAGAAAGAATTCTAATTCGCCATTCATGAAATTTTCAAAAGAAAGAATGGGAATGTTTCGATTTGCGTCATTGGTATTTTTTGGTATTTTCCATTATTATAGAGGATGAGAAGTAACGTCAGGTAGTAGCAGTTGAATAGTCTGAAGAGGAATCTGTAGCAACTGGTGATGATAGATCAGATATATTGCTTGTTGACATTCAATGTAGGCCTGGGCCCATAACCTAAAAGATTCCAAATCTTTAATAAATTAAACAGCCGCCCTATTAGTAAAAAGCCCCAAATATCCCCTGATTTTTGATCTCTGCAAAAACACCTTTAATAAATTAAACAGCCGCCCTATTAGTAACCAGCCACAAATCTCCCCTGATTATTGATCTTTGCAAAAATACCTATAAAGGTAAAGAATATTTTTGAGCAAAAATAACAGAGATCATATTGCAATAGTAATAATAAACCTTTAATAAATAAAACAGCCCCAAATATCCCCTGATGATTGATCTCTGCAAAAATACTAGAGATCATGACAGAGGGAAAATTAATCTATGTCCTAAACAAACAAGCTATAACAAAAAAACCTATAAAGGTAAAGAATATCTTTGAGTGCAAATAAAAGAGATGAAGAAAACACAACAGACATCAGCTCTCTATTTAAGTAGGTACAAGTGCCCAAAGATATTATTAGAATAAGATTTTATAGCACAATTACAGGAGAAAAGTGATCTAAAACAGGGATATAAAAGGACTAATATGGAAATACAGAAATCACGTGTATTTAGATATAACACATTTTATAGAAACGTACTAAACTAGAAGAAAAAAGAATATCAGAGAAGTTATGTATTCTCACATATCTTTTTAATATTCACATACTCTCTTTTCACTAAGTTTTTTCTCTCACACTCTCTTATTGGATGTTGTTAATGCCGTGTGTTATCTCTCACTATTTGCCTATAAAAGGCCCTCTCCTTTTGTACTTTTTAAACTCATTCTTTTTACTTACCATTTTTATAACACATTTATTAGATAAAATACTTATTACTATTTTTTATAAGTTAAGTATTTAAATTACCATAATTCTAAAATTAAAATTATAATAATATTTTAAGCCCCTACCTCTCATATATTGAGTAAATTAATCAAAAGAAATAAAACTACATACCTTAACTTTAAAATTTCAATATTCCATTTAAAGGCCCTGTTGGACCTCCAATTGAACCTTCTAGACCAAAAGACCCATCAACAGTTGGGACCCTTTCCAAATCGTCAACGGCGCATCAATAACTTGAGGACAGAGACTGAGGGACCATCAATATTGAGGAACCTATAGGGACAAGTGGATGAGGAAAAGCACAAATTTCATCAGTCATGTGACTTATTTTTTGCTGGGAACAGTAATTGAACCTTGCTCCAAAAATTAAGCTTATATATTGACAATAGTCATATATATTTTTAGTAATTATATTGATTACTATTTGTGGGTAACTTTGCACTTTTCATAATTTACATATTTCTCTTTACTCAGCACTCTGCAAGTGGCATTAATTTGCTCATTTTACAGGGGGAGGTGTCTTGTAAATTAGAATTTTTATTTTCCTAGTTGACAAATATAGAACTTTTTTGTTCCTAGTCCTAGAAGTGATAAAAATTAAATTAATTATATTATTTTTTTTAATTATTTCAGTTGACTTTTTTCCTTATAATTAGAATTTTATATTATTGTTTCATTTGACAAATTGTCCTGGCAGTAAATTAATAATATTAGAAATTAATTAAATTAATTATATCAAGTTATTTCAGTTGACATTAAGTCCTGGTAATTAAAATTATTTCAGTTGACATTAAGTCCTGGTAATTAAATTTATTTCAGTTTACGATATAATCCTGGTAATAAAATTATTTTCAGTTGACATTAATTCCTGGTAATTAAATTCCTTCAGTTGATTTTAATCCTGATAATTATCAAAATTTATATTGTTAATTAAAAATTAATTTTATTACTTCAGTTGATTTCTTTTAATCCTGGTTATAAAATTATTTTGAATTAATAAAATTGTGATTATTATTTCAGTTGATTTTTGTCCTGAAAATTTTTATATTTTAAATTTATTATTATTATTTTTCTTTTAATAAAGCAAAAAACTAATATATCTTAATATTTCCTTCCCTCAGTTCAGGTTAAAGTTAAAATATGACTGATCAAGGTGCTTCTGCTGGCTGTGATGAGGAATTGTATTTAATTGATTATGATGAAGCTACTTCTGTAAGTTCTCCCTTGACTACAAAATTGGCTCAAATTAATCAATTATTGGGCCAATGAGGATATGGAAATGGAGGAAGTGGAAATACTAGTGGAAAAAAATTCTCAGGAACAAAAGCCTTCCATCAACCCCCCAGAAGGACTTCCAAAAGGCTTCAAAATAAAAATGATGCCTTTAACCCAGCAAGTAAAGAATCTCTCCACCCACATAAAGGAGCTGAGGACAGAGAACTTAAGACTGAGAGAAAGAACAGACTCACTAAAAGAAAAGGTAAGAAAAATAGATGCCTTTCTTCAAGAGAAGAGGAGACCTCCTCCCCCCAGGGATCTGTCAAAATTGGCTCCCCAGCATCTTGAAAAGGTGGAAGTATCAAAGTGGCAGTGGGATTGGTTGAAAACCCAGTGGGATTATCTGTCTCAACACCAGCAGCCTCAAATGCCTCAGGAAGGTCCGTTAAGACCCAGTTAATTCAACCTCACACCTCCTCACCCTTATAAAGGAGGCAAAAAAGAAAAAAGAATATTCAGATCTTTCCCAAGCCTTGGTAAGCCCCTCTATTGAATCTCAAGTACCATTTCTTATTTCTGATTCAGTTCCTTCAGGTAATTCTGGAAGAGTAGATGAAACTGTGAGACAAGTAGAGTCTGATAAGAGTTGACAAATCACTCAATATTCCAATGTATCTAATCCTTTAGTTTTTATTGCTAATTCAATGATAAATCCTGATATGGCTATTATTGGTGAAAAACTTGATCCTGAATTTTATGATAATTTGGAAAGTTACTCTGTTTCATTATTGAGAAACACTACAGATGTAGCAAAAATTAAAGATGAATATTTGAGAGATATTATTGCTAAACAAAACCATATAATGAATAACATGCAAATGACCCAGAAATATAATATTTTGTTAACTGAACAGGGTTATCAAGCATTCAGGAGTGAGTTACAGAGAGTTTCTGATGATTTGTTTAATTAAAAAGTAACTCATGAAAAGAAAATTGTTTTATGGAAAAATATCAAGAATGATTTGTCTAAATTAAAAGATACTGTATCCATCTGTTGCCAGGAGCTTGAGGGACACAAGATGAACTTAGAAAGATTGAGTAACCATTATTCATCTTTACAAAATAAGAATCAATTATTTTTTCAACCATAAATGAGAATTTATCTAGTATTCCAAGAGTAAAACTAGGTTAAAAACCATAAAGGAGAAATTGAATTCATTATTATAAAATCAAAGGTTTCCTGACATTTCTTTGAAAAAACCTGTTGAGCAGGATACCCCATTTTTACCTTTTCCTAGTTCATCCAAAGAAAAATTAGTTCCAGAAATACCTGTTGATATCACTAAGTTTCCATCAAAAATTGATGATGTACCTGGATCATCCACAGAAGGATTAAAAAATGAAATTACTGCCCCATTGGAGAAGTTACAGCTCCTTCTCACTCAGAAACAAGCTTGTAATAAGAAAACTACTTCAAATCAAAATAATTGGCCAAAACTTGACCAGTATCCACCATTTGATGATGATTCTTCTTCTGATTGGCAGCAATTCATTTGCAGAATTTAAAATCTAAAAAATCCTTAAAAACTCCCAGATGAGGAAATCATGTCTTATTTTATTTATTTTTTTACCAATTTAGCTCTAATGTGATATGAATCTATTCTCTTGGATAGTAATGACTACTCATGGGAAGATTGGAAGAAATTGATTAAAGCACAATTTGGTGGCTCCAAGTTCAGAATGGCTCAACAAAGGCAGTATGAGGAAACTAGATATAGCTCTTCTACTGATAAAACTATTGAGTTCTCAATAAAACTTCTTAAAATCTTGGGGGCAATGGACCCAAATATGGAGTTAGAGTTATGAAAGTACAGGATCCTTTATAAATTATTAATGTCTTTGAGAGACTTGATAGTGGCTAGGACTGAGTTCTTTAGAGAACCTTCTTCTTTCATTAATACTTGTAATGAGATCCTTCTAAACAACAAGTATGATGCCAGAAGATTCATTCCTAGAACCCCTTTGGAGAAACTCTCCACTTACCAACAGAAACCTCTAGAAAACACTTGTAAACCTTCTTCCTCTGTTGCACCTAAAAATTATGCAACAAACACTTGCTTCAAGTGCAACAAGCCTTGGCAGAAAGGCCATGTTTTTGATAAGAAGATAAATCTTGTTGAAAAAACTGAGGAGCATGCTGATGACACAATAGCACTGGATGATACTTCAAGTGATTGTGCCAGCAATATTTCATATGAATCTCAACAAGAAATCTTGATGCTGGAAGAAGATATTCATTATTTAAATACTATTGATAATGATAATAATGATTTATCTACAGTTGAGGATGCTGAGATCATCAAGAACATGGAGGATAGCTCAATTGTTATTGCCCCTCTCAAGGAACTAGTCTTGATCAATGGAGCCAGCATTGAAGTCATTCTAGATTCTGGAGCTCGAGGAAGTGTAGTATCTAAAAAAGCACTTGCTTCAGTGGATCAAGACTATAAATCAAAACTTATGACCATAATTTCTGAAAATTAGAGAGGTTATGGCTCTGTTTTGTCCCCCATTGTTAAATACAAAGCCATACACCACGCAATATGGGGGGCGGACTTGCTAGCAAGTCCGCAACCTTGAACCCTAATTCATATCTTTTTAAGCACACATTGAGGAAGTGATGAAACCATCATGAAGAAGTATTGAATTTACTTTGAACACACCTTGAAGCTCATGTGAACACAAATGGGGCTACAAGGGCTGAAAAGGCTGGAGAGAGGGGTGAGGAAGGGTGTATGGGGTAGCGAAAAGGTTGGGAAAGAGTTGGAAGGGAAGATTAAGGGTTCCGAGGCATTTTAAATGAAGAAAAGGGTCTGGGAGAGGTTGAGAGGGGTGAAATGGGGATCAAAAGAGGATGGCATACAATGGGGCTGGGAGGATAGCGAAAGGCATGGGAAGGGAAGACAAGCATGTGTTGATAGAATTGAAAGGGATGGAGATTGGTGCAAACAGAGTGTGAAAATAGGAGGATGAACTCTGTTCTTCGGGCGAAGAACAGAGTTCACTTCCATAAAATATTAGCTGAAACATAGTTTTCAATTCTGTAAAAACAGTTGTAAGTAATAGAAAAAGTCACTGATTTTTTTTATATGTAATCTGAAATTTTTTAATAAAATTATTGTATTTAAAAATTGCAATATTGTCAATCAATTTTTATTGATCAAATTAATTTAATAAAGTATTATTTTAATAAGCTGTTTCAAAAAATACTTTGCATTGAGTAGACTCATGGAATGATTTTTTCTGGCTTCCATTCAGTTATCCTCACACTTTCACTATGTTTTCAATATAGATCCATTGTTATTTGTGTGATACTTCAAGTGAAAGTTCAGTATTACTTCAGTCTGAGTTCCATCTGATTTCCATCTGACTTCAAGTTGCGGACTTGCTAGCAAGTCCTCCCCCTATATTGTGTGGTGATAGTGTTTTTTAAATATAACCATGGTTTTTTAAGAGCTATTTGTGATTTTGTTGTCATGAAAAATGATAACTTAAGAAGTTGGTTTATTATAGGAAATGATATTTTAACAAAGTATGGCATAAAATTGGATCCTTTAAACCAATGTTTCAAAATGAGGATAAATGGGAAGAGAAAATTTAAGTTTTCCTCCCCCAAAAAATTATTAAAACCAGAATTGAACACATGTAATTCTGTGGTTCAATATAAAGGAAGATCTACAAAAGAAATGCATGCCCTTGTGTCTGAAGTTGACAATGCTTCTTTTGGAGAACAACTTTCTGGTGAGGATAATGATTCCATCATTAAATTGATAAAATCTTTTCCTATGGCCTTTGCTCATTGGTCACATGAACTAGGATTAGTTAAAGAAGAAATGAAACTTTCATTATCTTGTCCATTAACTGATATACCACCTAGTTTAGAGAAGAAGCTTTATCCTTCTTCTCCAATAAAGAGAAAAGATATTGAAGACAATATCTCTACCCTTTTAAAAATGAATATTATTGAAAAGGTAGTTGAAACACCTAAATATTGTGTTATCTCACCTGTCCTAATATCTTATGAGAAAGATAAAGCCAGTTTATGTGGTGATTATAGAGCATTAAATACTTATACTGTTGATGATATCTATCCTTTACCTAGAATTAGCTCTATAAATGATACCTTACAAGGTGCTAAATATATCAGCTGCCTGGATGGTAACATGGGATATCACCAGGTACCTGTTGAGAAGAGTTCCCAGAATTTTCTGATGATTGCTACTCATATGGGTATTTATCAGTATGTTAGGATGCCATTTGGCCCTAAAAATGCCCCTTCAGTTTTTCAAAAGTTATGGATAACACATTCCATCAAGAGACAATTGAAGGATGGCTGATGGTTTATATTGATGATATCATTATATTCTCAAAAATATTTGAGGACCATCTTAACCACCTGTGTTAAGTGTTCCACAAAATGGATGAAATAAATATGACACTTGCTCTGAAGATATGTAAATTTGGTTTTCATTCTTTAAAAGTACTTGTTCATTTGGTTTCAGGGTTACAGATATGTGTTGACCAAAACAAAGTGGCAGCCATGCAACAGGTGAAGGCACCTACCACAGTTAAAGAGCTCCAGAGTTTTTTTGGAATGTGTGGATACTATAGGCAGTATATTAGAAATTACCAAGTCATAGCTTTTCCCCTTACTCAATTGACAAGAAAGGATGTTGCTTTTGTGTGGAATAGTGTAAGACAAAGAGATTTTGACACTATGAAATATTGTTTGATATCATCACCAATTCTTGCTTTACCTGACTTTAATCAACCACTTGTTTTTTATACTGATGCCAGTTTTATTGGAATTGGTGATTCCCACCATCAAAAAAAAGTGAAAAATAATAAAGTATCAGAAGTAGTTATTTGTTATATTTCAAGAACCTTGAGAAATAGTGAATTGAAATATGGTGCCACTCAGCTTGAATGCTTAGCTGTAGTGTGGGCTCTAGAAAAGCTACATTATTACCTAGATGACCAGAAATGTGAGCTTGTCACTGACTGAAGTGCAGTTAAATCCCTTTTAAATTTGAAAAAACCTAACAGACATATGTTCAGATGGCAGTTAGCTTTTCAGGAATACAGAGGGAGAATGACAATTATTCATAGGGCTGGTATTTTTCACTCAAATGTGGATATGTTATCAAGGTTACATTTATCCAATGATGACTCTAATCCTGCTTATGATCCTGAGGATGAAATTATTCATATTCATGGGATATATGTGGTTGATATGGAGGAAGAGCTATTACAGCTTATTCTGGATTCATATGATAAGGAGACTGACTTAAAAAAGTTATGCACCATATTAAATGATTTAAAGAATGCTTCAAATCAAGCATTAATTAAAACCCTTCAACCAAAGTGCCAAAAGGCTTTGGAAAAAAGTAAATTTTCAATTGAGTTAGGATATCTTTATTACACAAGAAATTTGAGTAATGTCATTTTTATTCCTCCTTCTATGAAAGAAATCATCTTAAAAATTTGTCATGATGACATTTTAGCTGGAAATTTTGATCTTGAAAAAACAATGATCAGAATTAAAAACACTGCTTGGTGAGTTAATATGTCTGAAGACACCAAATTATATGATGAATCTTGTGATTCTTGCCAAAAATCAAAAAGATTGACTGGTAAGAGAGCTGGATTAATGCAATATATTGAACCTCCTGATGCACCATGGCAGATAATAAACATGGATTTAGTAACAGGATTACCCATTGCTGGAAAAGACAGTTATAACTCTTGTTGGGTTATTGTGGACAGATTCACAAAAATGTGTAAATTTATCCCTATTCACAAGGATGTTTCCACTAAAGAGCTAGCTTTCTTATGGTGGTCTCATATGTTTAATACTTCTGGTTTTCCTAAAGCAATAATCTCTGACAGAGACCCTACATTTACTTTTCAATTTTGGATGTCTTTGATGGATGTTTGTGGTTGTGATCTGAAACTTTCTACTGCCCATCACTCTCAGACTGATGGATTAGCTGAAAGAATGATTCAGACTTTAGAGGACATGATAAGAAGGTATTGTGCCTTTGGCCTTGAGTATAAATACAATGAAAGATTCACTCATGATTGGGTTACCTTACTTCCTGGGTTGGAATTTTCTTATAGTAGCACTGTTCATTCTGTTACTCAAAGAAAGCCTTTTTAGCTCTGGCTTGGATATGTTCCAAATACCCCTGCCCAAATTCTCAATAATAAAATACCTAAATTGGATTTATTTCCTGGTGTAAACTCTTTTCTTCAAATGCAACAACTATGCAGAAGTCATGCTCAAAAATTTATTGAAAAATTCTTTGAATATGAGAAGAAGAGATGGGACAAGTCCCATAAAGAATACACTTTTAAAAAGGTTGATGATGTGTTGATTTATACAGTCCACTTCATTTTTCAAGGTAATAATGAATTGAAAGACCCATTTGTTGGTCTATTTGTTGTCAGAAGAATGATTGGAGATAATGCAGTTGAAGTTATTTTGTATTCTCCATATGACAGAAAAAATCCTGTTTTTCCAATATCTCTTTTGAAACCTTACACATCCAATAGTGATTTATTTCCAAAAAGGAGGGGAAGACCAAAGAAAACCCCTAATGAAATCACTGAGACAGAAGAAATTGATAAGATTCTGAATGACAGAATAGTCACTGCTGAAAAAGATACAGAATATTTATTGAGATTCAAGAATAAATCATCTGTATATGATTCTTGGATACCTGGAAAGGAGATATCTAATCTTCCTACTCTACTAAAGAAGTATAAAAAGAAAAAATCATACCATTTTTTTATTGTTTTTTTTTAGAGTGAGAGAGTGTCAGCTAGGCTACTAGACTTATCCAGTAGAATAATTAATTATCTTACTGAGATGAATCCATGCCTTTTTTTTAATTCTTATTAATAATTAATTATCTATTATTTACTTATATATTGCTTACAATTAACTAGCTAAGTACAATAAGGAAATTTAATAATAAATTTAAATTAATTAATGTCCCAAATATTTTTACTCCCTAACACCATGCTCAATAATAAAGTTGAAAAGGGAATAAAAATATTATTAAAATATTAAAAATCTAAAAAAGAAAATTTCTTTATGAAGAAATTTAAAATTCAGTTAAAATAACTTTTTAAATCAAATTTTCTATACTAAGTGTGACAATCTAAGGGAACTCAAGATTTATATCAAATAAATATGATACGTTTTATTGACGCATCATGTTAGTATATCTTTTTTTTATTCACATACTTTCTTTTCACTAAGTTTTTTCTCTCACACTCTCTTATTGGAGGTTTTTAACTCTGTGTGTTATCTCTCACCTTTTGCCTGCAAAATTCCCTCTCCTTTTGTACTTTTTAAACTCATTTATTTTACCTACCATTTTTATAACACATCTATTAGATACAATACTTATTACTATTTTTTATAAGTTTAGTATTTACATTAACTTAATTCTAAAATATAAATCATAATAATATTTTAACCCCCTACCTCTTATATATTGAGTAAATTAATAAAAAGAAATAAAACTGTGTACCTTGAATTTAAAATTCCAATATTCCACTTAAACGCCCTGTTGGACCTCTAATTGAACCTTCTAGACCAAAAGACCCATTAAAAAATAAGGTGAAAAAATTAACTTCAGAAAATAAGAGAGTCATGACATGATCCAGGGAAGCCACTGTGAAAAGCAAAAAATTTTTTATTGAAATCGCATATAAGTTGAACGGTGATAGAGTATCTATAAGGAAGGTAAAAAGTTAGTTCAATAATGATGAGAAATCGGGGAAGATTTTGAATAAACATTTTTTTTGATCAAAATAATGGTTCCCATCATGAGAAGGATTTTGACTCAAAGGTATAGTTGTGCCATAAACAAAACCTACCCATCCAGGGAAACCTTCGGTTTGCATTACTTGAGAGGATACCAGTTGCTGTTGGCTAAGCAAGTGTTTGAGATTTGAGGGAAAGGATAGCAATCATAGAGCGCTTGGTGTATAATATCACCATACCATATCCTATGTTAAAGAGATTATCCAAACGTCTTACAGCAGCACCATTTCCATGTGAGCCAAAGCAACATAGTGCAACAGCAAGTTGAATAGCAGGATTAAACTGTTGGTTATAAGAATTTTTATGAAAGATAGGATGTTCAGAGATGAGTTGATAAAGTTTGAAGAAAGAATTGGGAGAAGTTCTAAATATTTGGGTGAAGTTTAGTTGAGGAATGTTGAGAATGGAGCAGAGATCATATTGGGAATCATGATAAAGATTTGGTGCCCTGGAAATGAGGTAACACTTTTTGGAAAGAAAACACAAACAGGCTAAAGCATCTTTCAAATCAGAGTAAGATTTATAGTAGAGAACCAAAATTAAAGTGATATCATTCATAGTGGAGTGAAGTAGCTGTCTGGTAGAGTGGTGCTTCATGGTTGTTGGTAGTATAGGTTGTTGGTAGAAGGTTTAGGTAGTGAGTGGGAAGTAGTAATTAACCGCCAAACTTACAGTTGGGGTGTGCAGATAAAAAAAAACATAAGTGTTTGCCATCAAAATTCAGTAGGATAGAGTGAGGAGAGACTTAAGGATGACATCAGCAATTATAAGTCATGTGACTTTCTTAAAAATCCATCATGGATGTGATGAGTTTGGGATCAGCAAGTAGGAACGGAAATTGGGGTATAAGAGGCAGGATAATGCATTATCATGGATTCCTTATCCACTAGTCCTGGGGCTAGTGGATAAGAATCTTCTGCAAGTAATAATGTCTGATCCCGGGAAAAAAAATTTCTCATCTCTAATTGCAGATCCCTGAACATTGATACCCCCTATTTAGTATTTTATCATAAATTTACTTATGTATACAATTTGTGTACTCTTATTTATTACTCCCATGTATAGTCCATGTGTTTAACATAACTTATAAGTACTTTTTTTTCAGTCATGGTGATATCCAGGCTGATAAAATTTGTATTGGTAAAAGGAGATGCTAAAAAACAAATAAAGTGATCATCTTTTATAGGAAAAATAAATATAACATGAATTTTGTTGTAGTAAAAAAATCATTTATAAGAAATTTAAGATGTAATATAAAAGTAATTTAATATGATGTGAGAAGATAAATAAAATGGTGAGAGATTAAGTATAATAAAATAAATAAAATTAATTTAATAAAACAATTTAAAATCAAGCTTAATAAAAATCAAAGTTAAATTAAAATTAATTCCTTAAATTTCCAATGAAATGCTAAAGGCTCTCTTCTTGCTCACCCTGGCCCCCCCTTAGAAAACTCCAAGAAAATTCTGAGTCTTAGTAACTCCATGGACTAAGACCCACAACTTTTCCATAGCTTTTATGTCACTTATTTCCATTAACTCAATCACTTTAATAAAACTAAATAAAATTCTAATTTAATGAAAAAAAAAACTACTTGAAGAATTTAAAATAATTTGTAGGATATTTAACTAATTTAATTACACATTATAATACTTAAATAATTAAAAAGATTAATTTTATAATCTTTTTTTAGTTTAGTAATAAAATATTGAATAATAATTTTAATAATACCAGTTTAACTATGTTAAATAAGTTACAGGCTGACAAAATTCTATTAAAAACTTTTCCAATTTCTTTTTCACATGGAAATAATGAGTTAAGGTTAGAATAAAACTATGAAATTAAGTTACAATTTATTGTGACTTGGAGTAGATTCAACCTAGTTTGAATAAGAAGCCTTATACTGCTTCTACAAAAAGATGGATATTGAGGATAATATCTTAACACTTTTAAAAATTATTATCATTCAAAATTTGATATTACTCCTAAATATTGTGTAATTTCACCTGTCCTTATATCATATGAATTACATAAAGTTTGACTGTTTGGAGATTGCAGAGAACTAAAAACCTATACAGTTGATGATATTTATCTTCTACAAAGAATAAATTCTATACATGCAACTTTACAAGAAGAAAAATATATCAGCTTTATAGATGGAGAAAAAGGTTATCATTAAATTTCTGTAAGAAATAATCACAACATTTTCTTTTTATTTCTAATCATATGGGAACTTATAAATATATAAGGATTCCTCTTGGACCCAAAAATGCACCTTCTTTATTTCAAAAATAAATTTATATCACTTTCCATAAAGAGATTATAGAAGGATGTTTGATGGTATACATTGATGATATCATTTTTTTTCAAAAAAAATTTGAAGAACACATAATTCACTAATCTAAAGTCTTTAGAAAGATGGATGATATCAAGATAAATTTGGATTTTAAGATATGTAAGTTTGGTTTTCATTCTTTAAAAGTGTTTTGACATGTGGTAGCAGTGTTGAAAATATTTTTTGATCAAAACAAAGTAGCAGCCATTAAAATGTTAGTGTGCCTACTTTTGTAAAAAAAATTAAATCCTTTCTAGAAATGTGTGGCTATTATATAAAATAAATTAAGTTTCATCAATCAATTTCTGAACCAGTAACACACCTAGCAAAAAAAGCTGTTGCTTTAATCTGGATAAGAAGAGACAAAAAGCTATTGACACATTGAAAAGATGTTTAATCACATCACCTATATCAGGTTTACCTGATTTTACTAAAACCCTTGTATTATATACAGATTCAATTTTTGTGGGATAGGATCTGTATTTCATCAAAAAAAAGTGATGAATAAAAGTTGTCAGAAGTTGAAATATGCTATATTTCAAGAACCTTGATACCAATTGAGTTTAAATATACTGAAACTCAGTTAGAGTTCTTAGCAGTATTATGGGCTTTGTACAACTTACATTAATATTTAGAGGACCAAAAATATAAGTTTATCACTGATTGAAGTTCTGTAAAATCATTATTAAATACAAAAACACCAAAAGAAATATTTTTAGGTTGAAGCTTGAAGTTCAGAAGTATAGGGAAAGAGTTACTATTCTTCATAGAGCTGGTTTCATACACTCTAATTTGGATACATTATCAAGTCTCTCTTTACCAAATGATGAATTCAATCCAGCTTATGTACCTGAAGAGTTTATAATACATACTTTTGGAGTATATATAGTACATATAGAGGATGAATTAATGCAAACTATTTTTAAATCATGTGAGGATGATGAAAATTTGAAGAAATTATCAAAAATTCTGAGTGATCCAAAGAATGCATCAATAAAACCTTTGATAAAAACTTTACCAAGTAAATATAAAAAGGCAGTGGAAATAGGAAAACTTTCTTTAGATGATAACTTCATAAAATAAAGAGGGAAACTAAGTAATGTAATAGTTATATCTTCAACAATGATGGAAAATATTTTTGAACTGTGTTATGATGACAAATTAGCTGGTAATTTTGACCTTGAAAAAATCATCATGAGATTAAAAAAATACTGCTTTGTGGGCTAATATTTCTGAATATTGAAAACATAATGTTGATTCTTGTGATTCTTTCCAGAAATATAAATAATCAACTGGTAGAAGAGCAGGATTGATGCAAAAAATTTAAGAACCAAATGAAGCATGGAAAATAATAAAGATGGACTTTCTTACTGGTCTTCAAACAGCAGGAAAAGATAGCTGTAACTCCTGTTGGGTAATAGTCAATATGTCTACAAAAATGTGTAAATTTATCCCTACCCATAAAGATGTTTCTACTAAGGAATTGGTTTTTTTATTATAGACTATAAATTTTTATTACTACTGGTTTTCCAAAAGATATTTTTTCTGATAGAGAACCAAAATTTACTTCTGAATTTTGGACTTTCTTAATAGACATATGTGTTTGTAACTTAAAATTTTCCATAGCAAATCATCTAGAAACTGATGGATTAGCTGAAAGGATGATACAAACTCTAGAAGACATTATCAAAAGATACGGTGTTTTGGGTTAGAATTCAAAGATAAAAATAGACTTACTCATGATTGGGTAACTCTTCTTCCAGGCCTTGAATTTGCTTATAAATTTACTGTTAATTCATTACTGAGAAGAAAAATTTTGAGTTAAGGTTAGGATATGTACCAAAAAACTCCAGGTTCCTTATTAAATAAAAACTTACTTAGGCTCAATATACATCCTGGTGCTAAGTTTTTTCTTCAAATTTAACAATCATGTAGAAATCATGCACAAAAATGTATTGAAAATGCATACTATTACGAGAAGAAAATTTGGGATAAATGCCATAAAGAATGTACATACGAGGAAGGAGATGAAGCTCTTATATTTATAGTAAATTTAAATCTACAAGTAAAAAATAAATTAAAAAATCCATTTATTGGTCAATATTTTTAAAGAGATGATTTAAAATCATGCTTTAAAATTTATATTATATTCTCTATATGATAGAAAACACCCAGTATTTCTTTCAACCAGGCTACTAGACATTCCCAGTAAAATAATTACTTATTTACTGGAATGAAGTCATTCAATTAACTCATATTTTATTAATTATTTTATATTTACTTGATAATTTACTTGTAATAAATTAACTAATCAAAATAATTAAATTAAGTAAATATTTAAAATTAATGTCCCTCATATTTTATTTACTAACACCTTCCTCATGACAAGCTAAAGGTGGAATAAAAAATATATTGACACTAAATTTTAAATTCAAATGATTCTATTTAAAAGTTTAAAATTATATTAATACTAAAAATTAAATTCAAATTATTTTATTTTAAGAGTGACATTTACAGAAAACTTTTAAATAAATCAAATGATTTGATATATACATTAAATACATTTTATTGACACATTCTTTATAGAACACTCTTGTTATTTTAAAAGTTTTATTTTGAAATTTTCTTCCTCTCACAATCCTGTATGTAGATTTCTTAACCCCATGGTTTCTCTTCTTTCTGCCTATATAAGGCCTTCCATTTTTGCTGTTTTTATTCATTCAATACTACTTACATTTTTATTATATACAATAAAAATCATTCTTATTACTACTATTCCTGCTTTAGTACTTACATTTACATAAATATAAATCATATAAGTAATAATAATAATATTTCTATACCTCTTACTTGAGTAATTATTCACAATGATAAAATTTACGTACCTGCTTTAAAGTCCTTGAGTTTTTCATCTTCACCACTGTAAAACCTTCTAGACAGTTAGATCCCCTTGACAGTTGGGGTTTTTTCTGAATTTTTTTCCACACACCATTATCTTGATGCTGGGGACCGTGGGATCTTTGACTATGAGGACTTATAAGGACTGGTGGATGACTGAAAAAGACAAACATCATCAAACACGTGACTTACAATTTTTGTGGCAACTGGGAATTGAACCTCACCCCAAATCTAAGGTTTATATAGGTGTATTTCTCCTTTATATTTTTAGTGACTATACCAGTTACTATCTGTTGGTCTCACACCTCTTACTTCATATTACATGTCTTTCTTTTTACTCAGCACTCTGTAGTGGCATTAATTTGTTCACATCACAGGGGGAGGTGCCTGGTAAAAAATTAAAAATAAATAAAAAAATTTTTTTTCCTAGTTAACCAAGATAGAGCAATACTGTTCTTAGTCCTAGAAGTAATAAAATTATTTAATTAATTATATTTTTTTAATTATTTCAGTTGAAAATTATCCTGATAATTAAAATCTTATTTCATTGATTTAGTTGAAAATTGTCCTGGCTGTGAATTAATAAATATATAAATTACTGGGATTAATTATATTTAATTACTTCAGTTGAAATTAAAGTCCTGGTAATAAAAATTTTAGTTGACTTATGGTCCTGATAACTATATATCAAAATAAACATTGGTAATTAATTGAGACATGTATTAATTATTCCAGCTGACTGTTTGTCCTGATGATTAACTATTTTATTATTTCAATTGATCCTGGTAATAAATTATAAAAATCTTAATTAATTTAATTTAAAATAAATTTCAATAATTATTTCAGTTGACTTTTTTCCTGATAAATATTATATTTTCATTATTCCAGTTGATTAAATAATCCTGATAATTTATTATATACTTGAAATATTAATATTTTTCTCTTATTTTTCTTTTAACAAAGTTAAATAATAACTGATTAAATTTTTATTTTTCCCTCTCTCAGTTCAGTTATATACAACAATGACTGATCAAAGTTCTTCTGCTGGCTGTGATGAGGAACTAGAATTAATTGACTATGATTAAACTTCTGTAAGTTCTACTTTGACTACAAAACTTGCTCAAATTAATCAATTATTAGACCAATCAGGATGTGTAAATGCAAGAAATATAGATAAAAGTGGAAAAGACTGCTCTGGATCAGAGGCCCCTAGTGAACCCCCTAGAAGAGCTTCCAGGAGGATTCAAGATAAAAAAGATGCTCTTGCAGCAGCAAGTCGGAAAACTCTCCACTCACATCAAGGAGTTGAGGGCAGAAAACCTCAAACTAATATCTAAAGTATAGATTCTAGAAGAAAAGGTAAGAAATATAGAATCCTTTCTTAAAGAGAACAGGAAACCTCCTCCAACAACAAAATCCCTTCCACAATTGGATCCTCACCCACAGGAAAAGATGAAAGTTTCCAAATGTAAATGGGACTAGCTAAAATCCCAGTGGGACTACCTCCAGGCCCAACAACAACAGCAAGCACCTCAGGCAGTTCCTTCCAGGTCCCATCAGTTCAACCCAACACCTCCTCACCCCTACCAAGGAGGAAGGAAAGGGAAGAAAAATCAAATTCAATTTTTACCAAAACCATGGTAAGCCCCTCAATTGAATCCCAAGTACCCTTTCTTGTTACTGATTCAGTTTCTTCAGGTAATTCTTGAAGAGGAAAAGATACCTTGAGACCAGTAGAGGCTGGCTGTAGTAGGCATATTACTCAATATTCAGAGGTAAATAATCCTTTAGTATTGATTGCTACTTCAATGATTAATCCTGATATGGCTGTTATTGATGAAACACTTGATTGTGAATTTTATGTGAATCTAGAAAATTACTCTGTTTTATTGTTAAGAAATACTCCAGATGTAGCTACAATTAATGATGAATATTTACAAAATATTATTTCCAAACGAAATCATATAATGAAAAACATGCCATTGAATTAAAAATTTAATAGTTTGTTAACTGAATAAAGTTACCAATAAGTAAGAAGTGATATACAGAAAGTTTCTGATGATTTTTATAAGTACAAATTAGCTCATGAGAGGAAAGTTGCTTTGTGCTAAAATATCAAGAATGATTTGTCTATGTTACAATACACTGTGTCAGCCAGGCTACTAGACTTACCCAGTTAAATAATTAATTATCTACTGGGATGAAGCCACACCTTTTGTTTCTTACAATATTATTAGTTATATTATATTTACTTTATTATTACTTGCAATTAACTAACTAATTAAAATAAGTAAATTTAGTAAATATCTGAAATTAATAATAATGTCCCTCATATTTTTATTCCCTAACACCATGCTCAATAACAGGTTTAAAGAAAAATAAAAATATATTAATACTAAATTTTAAGAATTCAAATTTCTTTATTTAAGAGTTTAAAATTCTATTGATACAAAAACTTAATTCAAATTATTTTATACTAAGTGTGACTTTTAAAAGTGAACTCTAAAGTATATCAAATAATTTGATATATAGTAAAAATTATTATATTGATGCATCCTTATAGCACACTTTTGTTATTGGCAATTTCTTATTTTTGAAATTTTCTTTCTCTAACACTCCTGTATGTAGGTGTTAACTCCATGTGCTCTCTCTCTCCTTTTTCCTATAAAAGGCCTTACCTTTTGTGCTGTTTTATTCATTCCTTACTACTTTTATTTAAATATCATTACAACAAATATTTATTACTTCTAGTTGTTCGTTTTAGTATTTACTTCTACATAATTCTAAATCAATGATTATAATAATACTTATAAAAATTTCTACCTCTTTTAATTTAGTAAAATAACATAAAAGATAAAACATATGTACCTTACCTTTGAAACCTTCAAAATCCACCTTCCAACACTGTTAACCTCCACCAAAAATCTTCTAGACTAAAAGGAGCTCCCAATACTTGAGGCCTTTTCCAAATAATTGATGGTGCATCGTTTACTTGAAGCCAGTGACCAAGGTACTTTTGATGTTGAGGTACCAGTAAGGACAAGTGGATGACAAAAACAATGAACATAATCAACCACGTGACTTACTTTTTTGCTGCCACCGGGAATCAAACCATGCTCCAAAACTTAGGTTCATATATTGGAAATAGTCATACATAATTGTGGTAATTATATTGATTACTATTTTTTGGTCACTTTGCACATTTCATTTTCTACATATATCTTTTTTACTCAGCACTCTGTAAGTGGCATTAACTTGCTCATTTTACAGCGGGAGGTGCCTGGTAAATAAAAGATTTTTTTTCTAGTTGACCAAGATAGAAATATATTGTTCTTAGTCCTAGAAGTGATATTAAAATTAAATTAATTATTTTATATTATTTTTTAATTATTTCAGTTGACCTCTGTCCTGAAAGTTAAAAAATTATATTATTGCTTCAGTTGACAAATTTTCCTGGCAGTAAAATAATAATACTTAAAATTAGTTGAATTTATTATATTAAAATTATTTCAGTTGAAAACAAGTCCTGGTAACTAAATTATTTCATTCAACATTAAGTCATGGTAATTAAAATTATTCTCAGTTGACATTAAGTCCTGGTAATTAAATTCTTCAGTTGACTTTTAGACCTGATAATTATCAACATATGCATTACTAATTAATAAATTATTTTATTATTTCAGTTGATTTATTTAAATCCTGTTTATAAGTTTATCTTAATTAATAATTATTGTGATTATTATTTCTGTTGATTTTTTTTCCTGAAAAAAATTATATTTTAATTATTTCAGTTGATTAAAAAATCCTGATAATTACTTTCATACTAGAAAATTTTTTTTTCCTTATTTAGCTTTAAATAAAGTAAAAAAAAGAACTGATTAAATTTTAATATTTCTTTCTCTCAGTTCAGGTTTATTACAACTATGACTAATCAAGGTTCTTCTGCTGGCCATTGTGGTCTTCCAAAATTGGCGCAGCCCTTTGTTGGTCTATTTGGCGTTGTTTTGATATGCCTTAAATAGCATTATTTAAAAATTGGGTGTTTTTCTGGAATTATTTAGCAAATATTGGGACAGCAGGGATGTGGGTAGTACCATTAGATATCCCTGGGTTTTCTCTATATTTTATGTCTTGACGACTATCGGGGTACTCATTTTGGTCTAGAATATTTTTGCTGTTGATTTATGGTTTTGGACGGTGGATTCGGAATTCTCATAATCAAGTACACATTTTTAACCTTATAAGTTATTTTACTCAAATAAAAAGAGGTATAATTTTATACATATTATTATAATTTATGATTTATAGTAACAGCAATGTAAATACTAAAAATATATATAATAGTAATAAGTAATTTATATAATAAATGTTTTATAAAATGGTAAGTAATGAATGAATCAAACAGCATAAAAGAGGAGGCCCTTTATAGGCAAAAAGGAGAGAGAAGATACATGGAGTTAACAATTATCCATAAGGGAGTGTGAGAAAAAACTATTACAAAAAATAAGAATGTGCAAGTAACAAAATGTTTCTAAAATGATGCATCATTAGAAGATATAATATTATTTGATATAGTTTAGAGTTCACTTTAGATGTTACACTTAGTACAAATTAATTTTAATTTAAAATAGAATTTAAAACATTTAAAATAAAGTAATTTAAATTTTTAAGATTTAGTATTAATAATTTTATTTCTCTTTCAACCTGTTATTGAGCACAGTGTTAGGGAATAAAAATATAAGGGACATTATTATTAATTTAAATATTAACTAAACTTACTTATTGTAATTAGTTATTGTATTGCAAGTAATACAAAAGTAAATATAATAAAATTATTAATAAGAAATAAAAGGTGTGGCTTCATCTCAGTAAATAATTAATTATTTTACTGGATAAGTCTAGTAGCCTGGCTGACACTCCCTCATTCTAAAAAAAAAACAATAAAAAATGTTATGATTTTTTCTTTTTATATTTCTTTAGAAAGGTAGAAAGATTAGATATCTCCCTCTGAGGTATCCGAAAATAATATTCAGAAGAGTTATTCTTGAATCTCAATAAGTATTCTGTAACTTTTTCAGCAGTAACTATTCTGTCATTCAGAATCTTATCAATTTCTGCTGCCTCAGTGATTTTATTAGGGATTTTCTTTGGTCTTCCCCTCATTTTGGGAAATAAATCACTATTGGATGTTTAAGGTTTCAAAATAGATATTGGAAAAACAGGATGTTTCCTGTCATATGGAGAGTACAGGATAAATTCAACTGCATTACCACCAACCATTCTTCTGACAACAAATTGACCTACAAATGGGTCTTTCAATTTGTTTTTACCTTGAAAAATAAAGTGCACTGTATAAGAAAGTACTTCATCACCCTTCTTAAAGGTGCATTCTTTATGGTATTTGCCCCACCTCTTCTTCTAATATTCAAAATATTTTTCAATACATTTTTGAGCATGACTTCTGAAAATGTGTTACATTTGAAGAAAGGATTTTACACAAGGATGCAAGTCCAATTTAGGTATTTTATATTAAGAATTTGGGCAGGATTATTTGGAACCCATCCAAGCCAGAGCTCAAAAGGCTTTCATTGAGTAACAGAATGAACAGTGCTATTATAAGCAAATTCCAACCCAGAAAGTAATATAACCCAATCTTGAGTGAAACTTTCATTGTCTTTGTACTCAAGGCAAAATGCACAATACCTTCTTATCATGTCCTCTAAAGTCTGAATCATTCTCTCAGCTAATCCATAAGTCTGAGAGTGATGGGCAGTAGAAAGTTTCAGATCACAGTAACAAACATCCATCAGAGACATCCAGAATTCAGAAGTAAATTTAGGGTCTCTATCAGAGATTATGGCTTTAGGAAATCCAGAAGTATTAAACATATGAGACCACCACAAAAAAGATAATTCTATAGTGGAAACATCCTTGTAAGGAGGGATAAATTTACACATTTTTGTGAATCTTTCCACATTATCCCAACAAGAGTTATAAATGTCTTTCCCAGAAATGGGCAATCATGTTACAATTTCCATGTTTATTATCTTCCATGGTGCATCAGGAGGCTCAATATTTTGCATTAATCCAGCTCTTTTTCCAGTCAATCTTTTTGATTTTTGGCAAGAATCACAGGATTCAACATATAATTTGATGTCTTCAGACATATTCACCCACCAAACAGTGTTTTTAATTCTGGTCATTGTTTTTTCAAGATCAAAATGTCCAGCCAATATGTCATCATGACAAATTTTTAAGATGATCTCTTTCATAGAAGGAGGAATAACAATAACATTACTATACTTTCTTCTATAATATAAATATCCTTCATTAATTGAAAATTTACCTTTTTCCAAAGTCTTCTGGTACTTTCGTGGAAGGGTTTTAATGAATGCTTGTATTGAAGCATTCTATGGATCATTTAATATGGTATATAACTTTTTTAAGTCAGTGTCATTATCATATGAGTCTAGAATAAGCTTTAATAGCTCTTCCTCCATATCAACTACATACATTCTATGAATATGAACTATCTCATCTTCAGGAACATATGAAGGATTTGAGTCATCATTTGGAAAAGGTAACCTTCATACATTAATTTGAAGGATCTAATTTAATGCTATATTTGGTTGAAATGTCATTTCAAACAATGAACCAACTACTCTATTTATCATTTTTCATGACAACAAAATCACATATATCTCTTACAAAACCATGGTTATATTTGAAAAATACTGTGGCTTTGTATTTACCCATAGGGGACAAAACAGAGCCATAACCTCTCCGATTCTCAGAAATGATAAGTTTTGATTTATAATCTTGGTCCACTGAAGCAAGTGCTTTTTCAGATACTACACTTCCTCCATCTCCAGAATCTAATACAACCTCAATTCTGTTTCAATTGATCAAGACTGGTGCCTTGAGAGGGGCAATAATAATTTAACTGTCCTCAAGGTTTTTTATGATCTCAGCATCCTCTACTGTTGATAAATGTTTTTTCTCAATATTAATATTATTCAAATTAAGGATATCCTTTTCAAGCATCAAAATTTCCTGATGAGATTCATATGAAATATTGGTGGCACAATCACTTGAAGTATCATCCAGTGCTATTGTGTCATCAGGATGTTCCTCTGTCTGCTCCACAAGATTTATCTTCTTGTCAAAAACATGGCCTTTCTGGAAAGGCTTGCTGTATTTGAAGCAAGGTTTTGTTGCATACTTTTTGGGTTGAACAGGGGCAGAAGATTTACCAACTTTTTTCAGAGGTTTCTGTTGGTAATCAGAGGGTTTCTACAATGGAGTTTTAGAAATGAATTTTCTAGCATCATACATGTTGTTTAGAAGGATCTCGTTAGAAGTATTAATGAAAGAAGAAGGGTCCATTGAGAACTCAATCCTAGCTACTATCAAGTCTCTCAAAGACATAGGTAATTTATAGAGGATCCTGTCCTTCCATAATTCAAACTCCATATTTGGGTCCATCTCCCTCAAGATTTTTACAAGTTTCATCACAAAATGAATGGGTTTTCAGTAAAAAAACTATATTAAGTCTCTTCATACTGCCTTTGTTGAGCTATCCTAAACTGGGAACCACCAAATTGTGCTTTAGTTAATCTTTTCCAATTTTCCCATGAGCAGTCATTTTTATCCAAGAGAACTGATTCATACCACATTAGGGCCACATCAGTAAGTAAAGAAATTACTTTTGACACAATTTCATCAACTGGGAAATTTTAAGAGTTTTTTAAGTTATAAATCCTGCAAATGAACTGCTGCCAATCAGAGGAAGAGTCACATCAAATTTTGGATACTGGTCAATTTTTGGCCAATTCTTTTGATTTGTAGTAGTCTCCTTATTAAAAGCTTGTTTCTAAGTGAGAAGATGCTGAAAAGTCTCTAATTGGACAGTAATTTCATTTTTTAATCATTCTGTGGATGATACAGGTACATCATCAATTTTAGATGGAAACTCAGTGATATCAACAGGTATTTCTGGAACTAATTTTACTTTACATGAGCTAAGAACAAATAAAATTGGGGTATCCTGCACCACATGTTCTTTCAAAGAAATTTCAGAAAAATTTTGATCATGTAACAATGAATTTAATTTCTCTTTAATGGTTGTTGGCCTAGTCTTTACTGTTGGAATACTAGATAAACTCTCATTGATGGTTGCAAAAGATAACTGGTTCTTTTTTTGTAAAGATGAATAATAATCACTCAATATTCTTAAGTTCAAATTATGTCCTTCTAGCTCCTGGAAACAGATGGACACAGTATCTTTTAATTTAGACAAACAATTCATGATATTTTTCCATAAAGCAACTTTCTTTTCATGAGTTACTTTGTTATAAAACAAATCATCATAAACTCTGTGTAATTCACTACTCAATGCTTGATAACCGTGTTCAGTTAACAAACTATTAAGTTTCTGAGTTAATTGCATGTTGTTCATTATATGTTTTTGTTTAGCAATAATATCCCTCAAATATTCATCATTAATGTTAGCTACATCTGGAGTTTTTCTCAATAGGGAAACAGAATAACTTTCCAGACTCTCATAAAACTCAGGATCAAGTGTCTCATCAATAATAGCCATATCAGGATTTGTCATTGAAGTAGTAATCAAAACCATAGGATTAGATAAATTATAATATTAAGCAACTTTTCTACTACTCTCAGCCTCTACTGGTCTCACAGTCTCATCTCCTCTTCTATAATTACCTGAAGGAAATGAATCATCAACAAGAAACGGTACTTGGGATTCAATAGAGGGACTTACCATGGTTTTGGCAAAAATGGAATGTGATTTTTTTCCTCTTTCTTCCTCCTTGATAGGGATGAGGAGGTGTGGGGCTGAACTGATTGTTTTTTGAAAGACCTGCCTGAGGTACTTGTTGTTGTTGTTGTTGGGGCAGATAATCCCACTGCCACTTTGAGACTTACACCTTTTCTTTTTTCTGGGGAGCCAATTGTGGAAGGGCTTTTGGGGTCTGGGGAGGTTTCTTTTTCTTTTGAATAAAGGATTCTATTTTTCTTACCTTGTCTTCTAAAGAGTCTGTTCTTTACCTCAACCTGAGATTTTCTGACCTCAACTCCTTGATGTGAGTGGAGAGATTTCTGACTTGTTGATTCAAGGGCATCTTTTTTAATTTGAAGCCTTTTAGAAGCTCTTCTGGGGGGTTGCTTGAAGGCTTTTGTTCCTGAGCAGTTGTCTCCACTAATATCTCTATCTCTTGCATCTCCAAGTCCTGATTTGTCCAGTAATTAATTAATTTGAGCCATTTTTGTAGTCAAAGGAGAACTTACTGAAGAAGCTTCATCATAATTAATTAAATCTAGTTCTTCATAACGGCCAGCAGAAGCACCTTTGTCAGTCATAGTTGTATTTAACCTGAACTGAGAGAAAAAATATTTAATCAGTTATTATTTTTACTTTATTTAAAGAAAAATAAGGAAAAAAAATTAATATATAAGTAATTATCAGAATTTTGTAATCGACTGGAATAATTAGAATATAATGTTTTTCAGGAGAAAGAATTAACTGAATTAATAATCAAAATTTTATTTATTAATTTAAAGTAATTTTATAACCAGGAATTAAATAAATCAACTGAAATAATAAAATAATTTCATAATTTGTAATGTAAAAGTTGATAATTATCAGGACTAAATTCAACTGAAGAATTTAATTACCAGGACATAATTTCAACTGAAATAATTTAATTACCAGGACTTATTGTCAACTGAAATAATTTTAATTTAATCAATTCAATTTCTTTAAATATTATAATTTCACTGCCAGTACAATTTCCAACTGAAGCAATAATTTTTTAATTATCAGGACAAAGGTCAACTGAAATAATTAAAAAAAATATAAAATAATTAATTTAATTTTTATATTACTTCTAGGACATAGAACAATACAGTTCTATCTTGGTCAACTAAGAAAATTTTTTTTTTGTTTACCAGGCAGCTCCCCCTGTATAATGAGAATTTAATGCCACTTACACAGTGCTGAGTAAAAAGATGTACATAGACAATGAAATGTGCAAAGTGACCCACCTATAGTAACTAATAATATTACCACAAATATATATGGATATTTCCAATATATGAACCTAAGTTTTGGAGCAGGGTTCAATTCCTGGTTGCAGCAAAAAAATAAGTTATGTGGTATTTGACTTTTGTTGTTTTTGTCATCCAAACGTCCTACTGGTACCTCAACGTCAAACAGTCCCTTGGTTGCTGGCTTCAAGATAACAATGCGCTGCTGGGATTTGGAAAGGGCCTTAAGTATTGGGGGACTCCTTTTGGTCTAGAAGATTTTCAGTGGCAATATACAGTTTTGGACGGTGGATTTGGAATTCTCAAAATCAAGTATGTAATTTTTATCTTATAAGCTAATTTACTCAAATAAAAAGAGGTAGAGTTTTATAAATTTTATTACAATTTATAATTTAAAGTTAGGGCAATGTAAGTACTAAAAATATAAATGATAGTAATAAGTAATTTATGTAATAAATGTTTTATAAAATAGTAAATAATGAATTAATCAAAAAGCACAAAAGAGGAGGCCCTTTACAGGCAAAAAGGAGAGAGAAGATACACAGAGTTAACAAGTATCCATAAGGGAGTGTGAGAAAAAACTATTACAAAAAATAAGAATGTGCAAGTAACAAAATTTTTCTAAAATGATGCATCATTAAAAGATATAATATTATTTGATATAGTTTAGAGTTCACTTTAGATGTTACACTTAGCACAAATTAATTTGAATTTAAAATAGAATTTCAAACATTTAAAATAAATTAATTTGAATTTTTAAGATTTAGTATTAATAATTTTATTTCTCTTTCAACCTGTTATTGAGCACAGTGTTAGGGAATAAAAATATAAGGGACATTATTATTAATTTAAATATTTACTAAATTTACTTATTGTAATTAGTTAGTGTATTGCAAGTAATACATAAGTAAATATAATATAATTAATAATAAGAAATAAAAGGCATAGCTTCATCTCAGTAAATAATTAATTATTTTACTGGATAAGTCAAGTAGCCGTGCTGACAATGACATTTTTCAGATTTTAAGTATTAAGGGGATAATTTCTCATTTTTTATTTAAAAAGATAGCTATTTATTTTTATTTTTTGTGTTTTACGGGCTAACCTTAAGTCTTAGAGTTAAGTGCTTAGTACTGTTAGAGTGGGCTTGTCGGTTAGTCGTCTAGAAGAAGGTAAAAAAAATAGGAGAAAAGGAGGAGAGAAGGAGGAGGACAAGGGAAAATAAAAGAAATAATTTGTAATAATATATTTAATTTATTTAAGAGGGAAAAACAACGGCGAGCAACTTTGAGAGATGACAAAAACTTAGAATTTATTAATTATAATATTATTCAATGTAAGGGTTCTGCGCGGCAAACACTTTTAATTACTATCAGACTTAAAGCAACCTTTGATTTGTTATATAGACTTTTAATTAGAATTGTATTACTAATAAAAAAAATATAAACGTAATAAAATAGTTATTTAATTTGTTGAGTGTTTAATAAGTGATGAGGCTACAGGGGATTATCCAAGGCCCTTTTATAGGCAATGGGTCCTCTGAAGCGCTACTATATTTGTAAATACAATGATTAGAATAGAATAAAACAAATATATCAAAGAGTAAATGAAACATAACAATGTAGAGAAAAACATGAAACAAATAATTAAAACCCCAATTAAGAATCCAATTTTCCCGCCATTAATTCCCAAATCAGTAAGTGAAAATAGTGAATAACTAAACAAGATTGGAACATAGGAACTATGAGAAAAATAATTCCAAACAGATGGTACAGTCTGATGAAAGGATATTTTAAGTGAAACAAAAAATACTTTGACGCAACAAAACATGTAATTAATCTCAATTTAGTATAAATTAATTTATTGGTTTTTTTTCTAACACAATTAAGGGTCAAAAGAAGCGTCATTAATTATTGTTTTATATGAGAGGTGTTATTTAATATATAAATTTAAATAATTAATTTAAATATATTATAAGTCAATTTTACACTTATAATTATAATATATGTTTTTCAATTAATTAAATATAAATTTATAATTATTAAATACATAAAAATGCGCCCTTATTTGTAGAATATATTATATTATGTTCAATTTAACTGTATATAAAAATTTATATAACCAATAAATTTAATGTAACACTTGTATATAATAAAATACTTATATAATTTTATTATGCAATAAAATATTAAGTTCTATTCATTAAATACAATTCTTACCCACTCTTTCAGGTTTTATAAGTTACATATCATTTACCGGACTCCTGGAATAGCCTGGCTGACACTCCCTCACTCTAAAAAAAACAATAAAAAAAAATGCTAAGATTTTTTCTTTTTGTAATTTTTCAACAGAGTAGGCAGATTTGAAATTTCCTTGCCAGGTATCCATGCATCATGTTCAGATGATTTGTTCTTATATCTCAACAAATATTCAGTACCTCTCTCAGAAGTGATAATTCTATCATTGAGAATTTTATCAATTTCTGCAGTTTCTGTGACTTCCTGAGGGTTTTTCTTAGGTTTTCCCCTTCTTTTTGGAAATAAGTCACCGTTTGAAGTATAAGGCTTAAGCAAAGAAATGGTAAAGACAGGATGTTTCCTATCATATGGAGAATACAATACAACTTCTACTGCATTATCACCAACCATTCTCGTAACAACAAATGGTCCTAAAAAAGGATCTTTTAATTTGTGGTTACCTTGTAAATTGAAATGGACAGTAGAGATCAACACTTCATTACCCTTGTTAAATGTGTATTCTTTATGGGATTTATCCCATCTTTTCTTTTCATATTCAAATGCTTTATCAATACAACTCTGAGCATGTTTTCTGCATAGCTGTTGCATTTGCATAAAAGATTTTACACCAGGGTGTAGTTCCAACTTAGGTAATTTATTATTGAGAATCTGAGCAGGAGTGTTTGGGACATAACCTAACCAAAGCTCAAAAGGCTTTTTCTCAGTGACAGAATGAACAGTGCTATTATATGCAAATTCAAGACCAGGCAAAAGAGTGACCCAATCATGAGTAAATCTGTCATTGTCTTTATATTCTAAACCAAAGGCACAATACCTTCTAATCATATCTTCTAGAGTTTGAATCATTCTTTCAGCTAGACCATCAGTCTGAGGATGGTGAGCTGTAGACAATTTTAACTCACAGCCACAAATATCCATCAAAGAGGTCCAAAACTCAGAAGTGAATTTTGGATCCCTATCAGAGATAATGGCTTTTGGAAAACCA